>CM040119.1:160844541-161444541 GCA_022559845.1 Amorphophallus konjac
TCGTTGGAACGCTGACTTGAAACCCTTCGACCCACTTTGGTTCCTGGAATTTCTTCGGGGCCGTAATTCTGATGGCAGATTTTTGAATAGGGCTGTACTCAGTCTCAGATCTAGTCAGACAGACTGAGATCTGACTGAGAACTAACGTTGACCGCGATGTAGACCTCCGAATTAGATGTTGTGCTCTTCACAAAAGTTGTAGAGGGAAGAGAGAGGAAGACGGGGGTAATTTTTGTGAAAATTAAAGTGGAGATTTAGATGGGGAAAATTATTTATTAGCACCGGGTGGTCGGATCTGGACAGCAGAGACAGAACTGACTTTGGGACTTGACCATGATTTTTAAAAGTAGGTAGAGGACTCCAGAAATTCCAAGAAAATTCATGGGTGATGGTGGTGGTGGACAGAACCTCCAATTAAATTGGAGTTTCAAACAAATAAGGGGAAGGGGGTCTAAATGGGGAAACTCAGGGTTGCTGTGACACATGACTGAAGAATGACAGATCTGGAAGGAGGGGGAGCACGAAAATGGAAAAATAGAAAATAAAGACTAGAATTTCCACCAATGTTTTTGGGATGTGGGTTGAACCTCTAGAACTCACCATGAAAGTTTGGAACCCAACATAGCTCATGGTTGAGAGCAGAAATTCCAGGAAGAGGGGACTATCCTGGGTGGACAGAACTCCGGCGACGATGGCGGTGGTGCGACGGCGGCGGCGGCAACGATCTTCACACCAGATAGATGAGGCTTCACACCTCTGAATCACAGCCTTCCCAGCTGCAGAAGGGGGAGATAGGAGAGAGATAGGGGGTGGCCCTTGCTCCTTTGGAAGAAATTCCAGATTTTCTTTGCATTCATTCTATTCAAAATGAAAATACAAGGTTCTTATAGAAATACAAAAAGACTAGTTCTATCCCTAGATCTAGGATTGGTGGGGGGTAAAAGCGGGAGTCCACATTTTATTCTTCCATGTGTTTTGACTCAACTAAAATAAAAATATAAAACCAAATAAAATACATTAAATAGGGGGCGCCCCCTTGACTTGGGTGGTTCCACTTTGGACTATGTGATGCGGAACGGGACTAAAAAGGACTGGACCTACTATGAAGACCAAGTGCGGCCAGCACTCACACGTGACAAGGCAAGCCGAGAGATCGACCTCCGTACTATTCCTCCGAAGAGAGGCGTCTCTCAACAAGAAACCCAAGTCCACGGCCGTCCCTATGAGGGAAACGAGTGGATCAAAGCGGCAAAGGGAGCCGACGCGCAACTATGGGAGTCTAGTCCGAGCTCGGTGCTCGACTAGGGCCACGGAATGGTGCTCTCAACTCGCAAAACCCACGGTGAATTGAATATGTAGCTAGGATCCTACACTCGCACGCTGCATAATCGAGAGCATACTAGCAAAGCAAATGCCAAGGGAAGGAACGTCGCACGTACCTCCACGCCTAGGCGTGGGGAAGGAACCCCGGCCGAGACCAACAACCCCGATACACGTAGAAGTAATAATACACAATTGACCCAAAATGCCCACTCCTCGCAGGGAGGTAACAGGCTACAAACAGAGGAGTCGGGGCTGCCGATGCACGGGCTGACGGGCAGCACTCGGTGAAGGGGTGGGCCGCGAGGAGGTCCCGGGTAGCTCTGCGAACTGCTGAAAGAACGTCCACCTCTGGAGGGGCTGAGGTGGCAGGAGTCCCCGGTACCTTGCTGTCGTGGGGTCGCTCCTCCGGAAAGAAGAAGGATGTCGCCGATCCTCGGGGAAGCCTCTGGAGTGCGTTCGGAAGGAGGGGACAGGTTGCTGGCCAACCTGCACAAGCCCGCCAAACAGCCCGGGGGCGACTCCGGTAAGCGCCCTTAATCACGTCCTGGACCTGCGAAATTCAGCGAGGGCGCTGGTGGGGATGTCCCACAGGCGCCCGTGGAAGGAGAACTGCAGTCGAGGCCGATGGTGACCGTGGCAATTCGTCAAACACCTGGCGTGCAGTCGGACTGCCTGTCTGCCCACACCGGTAGAGACCAGGAGAACAGTCGGTACGCAGGCTTCCGGACAGATTTAGGGATGGGGTTTTCTCTGGTGGGTAGCTTACAGGTAGGGCTAACAGATGACCAAGGTAGCGGGGGCGGTGCCTTGGAGGATTTGGGCGTGGGCGGGGTGGAAAGTGGGGATCGCAGCCTGCACTTCAGGGCAGTCAGGTCTGTGAACCCGAGATGGGATATGAGGGCGTAGGGGTGCGGATGGAATTCTGACCAGGGGCGGCCACTGGAGATGGAGTGGTGTGTGTGGAGATAGCCCTCCAATTTTCAGGCCATTCCAGTAAGGGGAGGTGGTGGTCCCTTTGGAGGGTACTGCAGATCTGTCCCGCCGGGTTACTGTAGCGCCCAGAGGAGGACCGAAAGTAGCCACAAAGGGAAGTTTCAGCCCCAATGGAGTTTTGGGATGAAACCACCACGAATGGTTCGGGGACAGGGAGGGGAACAACTTATGTGAAGAGGTTGTGGTCGATCGGAGAAGGAACGGGGGTGCACACGGGTGTCCAAGGCGACTCTGATCACAGGCGAGTCTGTCCCGGGAGCAGCCTGCGCGACGAAAGTGTCTACAAAGACAACTTCCTCTGTGATTCGAGTTTTGGGACAAGGCCGGTGGGGTTGGAAGGGGGACTTGTAGGGGAAGAAAAGTCTAGAAGAAAGCCAGACGGTTTGCCCACAGAAAGGGTTCGTACCGACGTGATCTTTGGACCCCTAGCTTGCAGGCAGAGCAGGTGCATCCGAGATTGGATTGAACGCCACCGAGCTTGACGTCGTCTCGCCGCTTGGATCTCTCTCCGACATGAGATGAAGAGACTCGCTTCACAGCACGATCCTCACCTCACCAGGACCTCCTTCTCAAGGGAGTCGCACCCAGGAGTTGGAGATGGAGGAAGAAGAAGATGGGGGATAGGGGAAGAGAGGGGCGTCGCACCCCTTGGGGAAGGATGGAGAAGGTCGCCCTCTCCTTGGTGGTGGATGCGCACAAGGTTTCTCACAAATTAATTCTTCATTATCTTTCAAAGGAAAAAATACAAGGTTTATATATGGGGAGGGGAGGTGCTAGGGTTGAAACCCTAGCCAAGAGGGAGGGGAGGGGGATGCGCCACATGGCATGGGGAAAAGGGGGGCGCAACAAGGCAAGGGGGGGGGGGGAGGGCCGCACCCCTCTTCCTATAATCTAGGAGAGGGGCGGCTGCCACCTTCCAAGAGGAGGGAAAAGAGTTGGGCGCCCAAAACCCTAACCCTAGGTGGGCTAAGCAAGGGAGTGGGTGGCCAGCCCATATGGGCCAGAGATTGAACCAAAAAAAATGGCCCAATAGCCCTATCTCCTATCTAATAAGCATAAAATGGTCCAACTAAAGCCTAATTTGCTCCAAATGGCCTACAAAGGTCCACACAACTAATAAAAGTGTCCACGCAGGGACTAATCCAAGGCCCAACATGGCCTAAAGCATAAAATAACTAAAGATAGCTCTACTAGTCTGCCAAGTGGTCACCGAGCCAAAGGGATGCCGGCATGCTCCGTGTGCTCCGTCGAGTGATGCGGCGCGTGTCCTCACCAATTCTCCCCGGGTGGGAAGAACTCGACCCCGTCGAGTAAGGGTCACGGTCGCTCAAGTAACGCTCCAGCAGGTCCGGGTCGATCCGCTCCAGCTCTCCACGTGTGATCCAGGTGTCGTCTGTCGCAGGGCGCCCTCTCCAACGCACTAGAAAGCGCTGGTAGGCTCCGCTCCTGGTCGTGGTCACCTGCTCATCCAGTATGCAATCTATATGCTCGCGTGTCTGTAAAGGGGCTGGAGGAGGTGGGCGCTCAGAAGGTGAAATGCTCTCAACAGGAGGGGTAGGCCCAAAAAGCTCACTGGGAATCACCGCGGGATCCCGATATGCCACCAGATCAGAGACATTGAACGTCGAACTGATCCCATAGTCGTCTGGCAGCTCAATCTCATACGCATTCGACCCTATTCGCTTCAGAACTCGGAAGGGTCCTGCACCGCGGTCCTGGAGTTTCTTCACGGCCCCCGAAGGGAACCGTTCAGGTCTAACCCTGATCATGACGTACTCTCCCACTTGGAACTCACGGGTGCGTCGATGCGCATCAGCTAGATCCTTATAACGTGCGTTGCTGGCCTCAAGGTGGTGATGATGCAGACTCCGAACTAGCTGTGTTGACTCATACCTATGTGAATGCAGTGGGGGTCCTGGACATCCAAACACAGACCTAGCATGCCTATGACTCCTACATGATTGGACAACACGGGGAGGACCAGGACAACCAAAGTTGTATCTATCATGCATGGGTGTCCTACGGAATGTGGTAGACTCATGGGGACTAAATTGCCCAAACTCACTCATGACATTCCCTATATGAGACAAACCCCTATATGATGGTGGACATGCAGAAACATGGGGAAGAGACATGTGTCCCTGGCCTCCTAAGCTCGGGCATCTGGATGCCGGTAAGGTGAGGTGTTGACTAGAAGGCCTAGGTGGTGTATGATAGTGGACCTCCTCGACAAGGTGGGGAAAAGAATATGGGTCGAGAGGCTCACTAGGGAGGGGATCGAAAGGGTCAAAGAAATGATGACCCCTCCCGACAGGTCCCTTCACTATACTTGCCCATGTGCGACATTCGCCCAGGTGCAGATAATCACCTTCAGGCACTCTCATGTATGGGGCAAGGGGCTCATGAGGAAGGCAAGGAAGGCAAGGTTCCTCCCTCGGGACCGTGAAACCATAAGCGGGGACAAAATCAACCTCCACGGGTATAGGAAATAATAAAAGGACCTCGGATGTGATATGTCCTATGGTGTAGACCGAGGTAATAGACCCCAAAGCAGGGAGTGTAAAGCTATGACTATAGGGTTGGTCAGACCCTAAGGTCAACATGTAAGTCAACTCCCATTGATAATCTAAACTCCTAAGGAAGTCCTTCACATTTTCAAGAAAGCAGAAGGACCGAAAAGTGGTGTGAAAGGAGTTAAGGGGTATTATTGGGAGGGCTGGTCCCATGGGTGTATAGCAAGGAATGGAGACATCTAGAAGTGGACCCTCCCTTAGCCAGCTAGCTAAAGACTCTCCAATGACCAGTTCACCCTCGGAAGGTAAGAATGTCTCTATATGAGGGTCTAAGGGTGAAGCCTCTCTCTCGGGAGGGGAAACGGAGTCCTCTATGATGTGGAGGGGATCACTCCCTAACTCCTCAACCTCAGTTAGGTACTCCTCAATCAACTCCTGTTCAGCCTCGTAACTCACTGGAACAAACCCAGGTGATGACAGGGAGGTGGTCAGCGTAACGCCGTCATGGAAGACAAACTCACCGGGAAGGTGAGATGGGTGTAAGGTGCAGGTCCTCCTATCCAGGTCGATGGTCGCACTTCTTTCCTCCAACCAAGTTCGCCCTAAAATGATGCATGGACCAGCAAGTGTGCTGATCTTGCACCAAGCGCCATCGAAATATTTAACGGGGCCAAACCACCGTTGAAACTCGATAAAAGCTAAACCATCACGGAGAACAATCTCCCCAGTCTTAGAGAGTGACTCAATAATGTCTTGTGAGACACAGTTAGACGACACCCTACTGATGAAGTCGATCTCCGTATGCATCCCATTAGGTAGGACGGCAGTGGACATGACAGGGCGCTGGAATGACTCGGTCATCGGTATAGGGATCGGGTCTCCCGACGACTGAGTGGTAGGGGCGACACTTAGGGGTCGTACCATAAGAGCATCGAATCGGGCCAATAGGGATGACTAATCTGACATGTGGTCTCGAGGAACCACCATGGGGTTGGCGCGGAGCTGGACATGCAAGACTCAACGAGACAAGGACAAAACTCTAACTAGACACAAACCTAACATTACAATGCAATGGTGGGTTACCTAGATGAACTAAGAGACTCAATGCAACCTAGATAACTCTATGGCCTCAATTGCACCCTAGACAACCTAAAGACTCGAATGACCTAAGACCCCAATTTGTTAGAACAAACTGGTTCCCTAGGCTCTGATACCAAATTTGATGCGGAACGGGACTAAAAAGGACTGGACCTACTATGAAGACCAAGTGCGGCCAGCACTCACACGTGACAAGGCAAGCCGAGAGATCGACCTCCGTACTATTCCTCCGAAGAGAGGCGTCTCTCAACAAGAAACCCAAGTCCACGGCCGTCCCTATGAGGGAAACGAGTGGATCAAAGCGGCAAAGGGAGCCGACGCGCAACTATGGGAGTCTAGTCCGAGCTCGGTGCTCGACTAGGGCCACGGAATGGTGCTCTCAACTCGCAAAACCCACGGTGAATTGAATATGTAGCTAGGATCCTACACTCGCACGCTGCATAATCGAGAGCATACTAGCAAAGCAAATGCCAAGGGAAGGAACGTCGCACGTACCTCCACGCCTAGGCGTGGGGAAGGAACCCCGGCCGAGACCAACAACCCCGATACACGTAGAAGTAATAATACACAATTGACCCAAAATGCCCACTCCTCGCAGGGAGGTAACAGGCTACAAACAGAGGAGTCGGGGCTGCCGATGCACGGGCTGACGGGCAGCACTCGGTGAAGGGGTGGGCCGCGAGGAGGTCCCGGGTAGCTCTGCGAACTGCTGAAAGAACGTCCACCTCTGGAGGGGCTGAGGTGGCAGGAGTCCCCGGTACCTTGCTGTCGTGGGGTCGCTCCTCCGGAAAGAAGAAGGATGTCGCCGATCCTCGGGGAAGCCTCTGGAGTGCGTTCGGAAGGAGGGGACAGGTTGCTGGCCAACCTGCACAAGCCCGCCAAACAGCCCGGGGGCGACTCCGGTAAGCGCCCTTAATCACGTCCTGGACCTGCGAAATTCAGCGAGGGCGCTGGTGGGGATGTCCCACAGGCGCCCGTGGAAGGAGAACTGCAGTCGAGGCCGATGGTGACCGTGGCAATTCGTCAAACACCTGGCGTGCAGTCGGACTGCCTGTCTGCCCACACCGGTAGAGACCAGGAGAACAGTCGGTACGCAGGCTTCCGGACAGATTTAGGGATGGGGTTTTCTCTGGTGGGTAGCTTACAGGTAGGGCTAACAGATGACCAAGGTAGCGGGGGCGGTGCCTTGGAGGATTTGGGCGTGGGCGGGGTGGAAAGTGGGGATCGCAGCCTGCACTTCAGGGCAGTCAGGTCTGTGAACCCGAGATGGGATATGAGGGCGTAGGGGTGCGGATGGAATTCTGACCAGGGGCGGCCACTGGAGATGGAGTGGTGTGTGTGGAGATAGCCCTCCAATTTTCAGGCCATTCCAGTAAGGGGAGGTGGTGGTCCCTTTGGAGGGTACTGCAGATCTGTCCCGCCGGGTTACTGTAGCGCCCAGAGGAGGACCGAAAGTAGCCACAAAGGGAAGTTTCAGCCCCAATGGAGTTTTGGGATGAAACCACCACGAATGGTTCGGGGACAGGGAGGGGAACAACTTATGTGAAGAGGTTGTGGTCGATCGGAGAAGGAACGGGGGTGCACACGGGTGTCCAAGGCGACTCTGATCACAGGCGAGTCTGTCCCGGGAGCAGCCTGCGCGACGAAAGTGTCTACAAAGACAACTTCCTCTGTGATTCGAGTTTTGGGACAAGGCCGGTGGGGTTGGAAGGGGGACTTGTAGGGGAAGAAAAGTCTAGAAGAAAGCCAGACGGTTTGCCCACAGAAAGGGTTCGTACCGACGTGATCTTTGGACCCCTAGCTTGCAGGCAGAGCAGGTGCATCCGAGATTGGATTGAACGCCACCGAGCTTGACGTCGTCTCGCCGCTTGGATCTCTCTCCGACATGGGATGAAGAGACTCGCTTCACAGCACGATCCTCACCTCACCAGGACCTCCTTCTCAAGGGAGTCGCACCCAGGAGTTGGAGATGGAGGAAGAAGAAGATGGGGGATAGGGGAAGAGAGGGGCGTCGCACCCCTTGGGGAAGGATGGAGAAGGTCGCCCTCTCCTTGGTGGTGGCTGCGCACAAGGTTTCTCACAAATTAATTCTTCATTATCTTTCAAAGGAAAAAATACAAGGTTTATATATGGGGAGGGGAGGTGCTAGGGTTGAAACCCTAGCCAAGAGGGAGGGGAGGGGGATGCGCCACATGGCATGGGGAAAAGGGGGGCGCAACAAGGCAAGGGGGGGGGGGAGGGCCGCACCCCTCTTCCTATAATCTAGGAGAGGGGCGGCTGCCACCTTCCAAGAGGAGGGAAAAGAGTTGGGCGCCCAAAACCCTAACCCTAGGTGGGCTAAGCAAGGGAGTGGGTGGCCAGCCCATATGGGCCAGAGATTGAACCAAAAAAAATGGCCCAATAGCCCTATCTCCTATCTAATAAGCATAAAATGGTCCAACTAAAGCCTAATTTGCTCCAAATGGCCTACAAAGGTCCACACAACTAATAAAAGTGTCCACGCAGGGACTAATCCAAGGCCCAACATGGCCTAAAGCATAAAATAACTAAAGATAGCTCTACTAGTCTGCCAAGTGGTCGCCGAGCCAAAGGGATGCCGGCATGCTCCGTGTGCTCCGTCGAGTGATGCGGCGCGTGTCCTCACCACTATGAATACCCATTGTCCCCCCCTTGGTCCAACTCTTCTAGAAGCCCACATTGGAAGGTTGACTGACCCCACATGGGCCCTAGAGATGAGGTGGATCAATGGGAGAAGGGTTAGGGGGCCCGCGGGACCCAGGTGGTCCCAAATTACAAATAAACCCCTTTTACAATCTGAATAAAGCCAACTAAACACACATTACACACAAATAAAATCACAGTAAATATGATAAATACTAAGACTCAAGGGGGAGTCTCCAGACTATCTTCGAGCCAGATGGAAGTCGATGTTGCTTGAGTGGTGCTCCGCGTACGGTACCGACGGCTTGCCGGTTCGTGCTTCTCGCTCACTCTGGTGTCCGCACTAATTCTCCCCGGGTGGGAGAAACTCGACCCTGTCAAGTAAGGGTCTGCATCGCTCTTGTAGCGCTCCATTAGATCCGGATCTAGCCTCTGCAACTCTCCACGGGTGATCCAAGTATCCTCGGTGGCGGGTCGCCCTCTCCATCGCACGAGGTACCGCGGGTAGGATCCACTCCTGGTAACAGTCACCTGCTCATCCAATATATGATCTATATGCTCTCGCTACCGTGGAAATGTGGCTGGTGGTGGACACTCAGGTGTGGGATCACTCTCAATGGGGGGAGATGGCTCGAAAGGCTCACTAAGGATCACCGCTGGGTCCCTATTGTAGACACGCCATTCTTGACGTCTCCTAAGAAAGTCTCATATTACTATACAACGCCCCGCAACGGCTTACGCATTTTGAATCGCTCAAGTGCTTCCTTTGCTTGGGTCTTCTTCTGCCTTTTTCGGCATCCGGAATCGTCTCGTCACGGCATTCGGACGGCATCAACACCAGTCGGACGCATCAGGAGGTTCCGGAATCAAGAAGGGGGTCTACCGGGCGGTCGCCGACGCCTGATTTGAGGACCCGGGTGGGTCTTAATGGGGGCGTCCAGGCCCCTGGACGCCCCCATGATTTTAATTTATTTTATTTCTTTTCTCAGGGCCCAAAACTAATTAAAAAAATATATATATTAATGGAGGCGTCCAGGCCCCTGGACGCCTCCATAAAAACAATAATAAAAAAATATATTTGTAAAATGCCAGTTGGCATAAAAATATAAATAAAAATATATATATATATATATATATTAATGGAGGCGTCCAGACTCCTGGACACCTCCATAAAAACAAATATAAAAAATTAAATTGCCAGCCCTGGTATAAAAAGACAAAACATAAATAAAATAATATATTTATGGAGGGGTCCAGGCCCCTGGACGCCTCCATCAACTCCCTCACGGGCGCCGGCCACCGAACGACGGTTTGTCGTGTGTGAAAAAATCCAAATTATAGAGACGTCCAGTCAGCTGGACGCGCCCATTTCTGAATCACGAGGCGCCGCTCACAAAACCACGCGTTGTGCCAAACCGCGTGCGGCCGTCGTCGGCTTTCGGTGGACCTGCTTGAGGCGTCCGGGACCCTGGACGCCTCCACAAAAGTATTCCAAAAAAATATATAAAAATAGAATAAAATATTATTTCGGCCCTGATGGAGGTGTCCAGGGTCCTGGACGCCTCCACCCTCCGGAGCTCTATAAATAGAGGCCCACCCCCTCAGTTCTGGAGAGCTCAGAAGTGATCCGATAGGCTGCCGGAGCCCAGAGGCTACGGAGTCATTTTCTAACCCGTGGGTTCTTTTGTAGGTGGAGGTTCTGCCGGCTTCTCGGGTGCTCACGCTCGCGAGAGGAAGGTCGTCTTCATCCACCGCGCTTCCACGTCGTCCCCACGCTGCCGGAGCTCCGCCGAATTTCACCCTCGGCTCATCCAATAAGCCTTTTCTTCCCCTTTTTCTTCGTAGTTCTTTTGCATTCATCATCTCGCATCCTCTATCCCCCTTCATAAGGGCGCCTCTTCTTTTATACTTCTTGCATCCATCATCTCATTTTCCTCCTACTCGAGTCCGAGAGGGGTTTAAAAGATAACACCAACCAGGTGTGTGTCTTGCCATCATTTCGTTATTTTTATCGCAAGGATTTGAATACTACACCTCTATCTTTCTAATCCACTTGTCATTTGTTTGTCGTTGTTTTGCAAGGGTAGCCGAGGAAAGCCCTCTCCGTCGGCCGGCCGGAGGGAGAGGAAGAAGCAACCCGCCATCTCCCGCTCTTGAGGTAGGCGCGATCACTTTCTTATTTTGGGGTCTTTCGGCCCCTGGCGATCACATCTTATTTTCGAGGCCGCGGCGAGTCACTTCCCCAATGGCCGTTTAAATTTCCGTTCTTATATTCTCTTATACTCTGTTATATTCTGCTCATATTCTCGAGGCCGCGGCGAGTCACTTCCCCAATGGCCGTTTAAATTCCCGTTTTTATATGTTATATTCTTATCTATTCGTGTTCTCGAGGCCGCGGCGAGTCACTTCCCCAATGGCCGTTTAAATTCACGTTCTTATACGTTATATTCTTATCTGTTTGTGTTCTCGAGGCCGCGGCGAGTCACTTCCCCAATGGCCGTTTAAATTCCCGCTCTTTGTATTCTCTCTATATTCTGTCATCTTATTATATGTTCATATTCTCGAGGCCGCGGCGAGTCACTTCCCCAATGGCCGTTTCAATTCTTGTTATTTAATTTTTGCACCATTCCCGTCCCCCCGAGGCCGCGGCGAGTCACTTCCCGCTATGGTCGTTTAAACCCCATATTTTGCTATATCACACTTGTCCCGCTCGCCCCGCCGGAGCAATCTCCCGTGGTGGCCCCTTCTCTCTCTTCTCTTATTTCTGTGTTGCAGCAAACAAACACCAAAAAGAAAGAAAAGAGGAGCCCGCGCGCGCTCCGCGTCCTCTCCGCTCTTCCCCGAACCGCGTGACGTCGCTCACAGATTGGCGATCACGGTGGGACCTCTACTGCTTCCTTTCGGCTACCCTTGCAAGTTCGGCACCACCCGTGCCTCTCCACCTTCGCGCCCGCGCGCGCCCCCGTTGTGCTCACGGCAGCACCGTCAGTTTTGATTGGTTCTTTGTTTATTACATGTCTGTTATTTCTGCTGTTTTCCCACTCCATATATCTGTCAGCATTCCATTGCATACATCCATTCCTCTTTTCTATCCTTTTTTTCATTTTTTGAGGATCACCCTTTCCCGGTGAAGGAAGGACTCTCCGTTTGGGAATTCCTCTCAACGGACTAGAATCTCCTACACTGGGACCTCCGTAAGTCCCCGACATCGAAGAATCTCCTCTTCGTTCACTGGGCTGGTTGTACCATTGAAGTTCCCCGGAGTTAGTCATTTCATTCGTGGTGAGACGAGAGACCCTAGCTGACACGGCGGTGAAACAAAAACAAACTAGGGTCCCCATTTTGTGTGAACTTCGGATCTCGCTAAAAATACAAAAAAAATCATCAAAATCAAAACACAAAAAAAGGGCGTAAAGGCATCCACTTGTTTGATAATCTCTGCTACCTACTTGCTAGTGTATGTTTTTGCGTTCTGGGAAAACTGTGAGCATGTCTCACGAGTCTTTTGAGGAGAACCACCCTAGCCGTGGTTTGTCAGCCGACCCGCGAGTCTATGCTATGGACTCGGGTCCTTCTCATGACCCCTCGCATGAGGTGCAGGTTATTGCCGGGGACACGTCCCCGCCACAGGATATCACTTCCTTACTGGGCGTCCTCGCCAACACGGAGCTCACCTCTGAACAGCTCCGGGCCTTCCAGGCCATTCTAAAGGGGAAATCTGTTTCCCCCACGCCCCAGGAGTCAACTCCGGCCATCGCACCTCTCCAAGAGTCCGTGCAGGCCATTCCATCTCCCTCATTGGCGCAAGCCATCCAGTCTCCCTCGCTTCAAGGACAAGCGAGCCAACAACCACCCTCATTCCAGTTCCTGTCACAATCTCAAACTCCCGTTGTTCCCCACACGCCGCTTCAGCCAGGGCCAACTGTCGGCGGTCCGACAGCTCCCTCTCATTCGGGGTTCCCCCCTCAAGTCTCCGGGAGACAGTTTCTCCCCCAGTGGCAAGTGCCACCTTCACCCCCAGAGGAGCTCGCCCAATCGCTCCTCAATAGGTTTCAACCGCATGGACGAGCAGTTTCAAAATCTGAGAAGGATGGTGGACGTGAAAGCCACCCCGGAGGTTGCTTTGCCAATCCTTCCCGTCATTCATCTTCCTCCCTCCGAAATGCCCACGTACCGCAGATACAATGGTACCGGCAACCCCTTCATTCATCTCAAGATTTCATGTATGAGTCCTCTTACTGGCAAAACGATCAGAGGTCCCTGGCATACCTCTTTCGGAGATCATTGGATGGTCCCGCGCTTGAGTGGTTCTATTCTCTGGAGCCCCGCGAGGCCGAGAATTTTGAAATAGTCCAGAGAAGGTTCTTGCAGAAATATAGGGATAGGGTCGGTCCCTCACTCTCCATTACCGACCTAGTGGCCGAAAAGATGAAACCCGACGAGGATTTTGTCCGATATGCTGATAGATGGAGGTCTCTGGCGGAGAGAATAAGGGATACCCTCTCCGAGCCCGAACAAGTGAAGATGATTGTGTCTAATGCAACCCCACAGTTCAGACATGTCCTGGCCATGAATAAACTTACTACAATGGAGGAACTCTATGAAAGGGCCCGATACATCCAAACCCAGCTAAAAGACTCCCCCATCATGAACATGTTTGAGTCGCCGAAGCCCAAAGTGGTCAGAAAGACAGGCGCTGGTGTCCCGGGCGGAGCCACAGAAGGGGTCGTGACAAATGAGCAAGTCAGTGCGGTCAACAATGCCAACTATGTAGTCAACCCAAGGCCTCCACAAATGCCCCGACTTCCCCTTCAACCAGGTCCTTTCCCTCTTCGTCCTCCACCCCAAAATAATCCACCCCAGGATAATATGCCTCCATTACGCCAACCCCAGCAACAACAACCACAACCTCAGCAACAACAACCACCGCTTCAGTACAACCAAGTTCCACCCCCGGGGAACTATGGTCCCCAACAGCAACAAAGGAGGCCGCTCGGTCCCAAGAGAGCCTACTATCCACCATTGCCAAAACCTTAGCAGACATTTTTAATGCCCTCATGGCATCAAACCAACTCGCCCTACCCAGAGAAAGGCCCGCGTGGCCCCCCAATGTTGATACCTCCAAATACTGTGTCTACCACAGGCAGCCGGGACACACAGTAGATTACTGCTTCCACTTCAAAGATTACATCCATGATATGAATGATGAACATCAAATAGATTGGGATGAGATGAGACGATACGTCGCGGCTCTCAAGGCTAGGAGACCTCCTCAGAGGTCACAGCAGCAGTTACAACAGCAGCAGCAGCAGCAACCACAACAACAACAACAGCCTCAGCAGGCCCCACAACAACAGCCCGACATGGGAATAATCCAGAATCCATTACCAGAGCACCAACAGCCCAATCATCAGGTTAACCCCATCTCCTCCTTCCCGGAAGTCGGGAGAGAGCAGGTGTGGCACCGGAAAGTACCTCCATTCTTTCTACCTCCAACCCTATCGTCATGCAACCCCCTCACCTTGCCCGGGTAGCACCTCTCTCTCATCAACCCGCGTCAGTATCACCATCACCATTTCCACTACCATTACGCCCTCTCATCCGTACCCCGATCTCCTATCAACCGACACTCTCCACTACGCCTTCGCACCCTCTCATCTTCTCTCATTCCCCCACTTTACCATCCACCTCTACCACATTTACCCCTACGCCTTCTAAACCCCTTATCATCCGTCAACCATACATAACCCCGTCTTTCTCCACCACATCACCACTAATGCCTTCAAAACCACTCATCACCCACCATCCACCTCAAAACCCTTACCCGTTTCAAACCTTACCTCCACCTCCACCTTCCAAACCCCTTATCCTTCATAATCCGCGCGATATCCCCTCTACCTCCGCCATGCCTCCACCTAACAAACCCCTCATCAGAATCCCTGCTCCCGTCATCACCCCTGCTTCATCAACCATTCCTCCACTACTACCTCTCAAACCCCTGTTAAAACCCACTGCTACCCCCACAGAGGTACAAAAGCCGCAGGCAATGGTGCTCCGTAGTGGAAGGATTTTCCACAGGGTTTTCCCCCACAACAGTCAGAATCCCGAGCAATCTCAGCCAGAGAAGGATGATGCAGAACAACCAGAAAGAGCTATCCCTGGAACACAGTATGATCTATTGAAACACTTGGACAAGACACCTGCTCGGATCTCCATCCTGGAGCTACTTCAAAGATCCACATCCCACCAGGCAGCCTTAATGGAGTACCTTCAAAGGGTCATGGTAAACGAGGACCTCCCTGTAGAAAAGATTTCGACCGTCCTGACCCCAACAGACACACAACCGGCCATCATGTTCCACAACTACGAGCTCGCTCCCAAGGAAGCTCTGAAATATGCATTGTGCATTTCAATAAAAATTAATGGGGTATCCATAAACCCGTGTCTTGTGGACACGGGTGCGTCCATAAATGTGATCTCCATGTGCACTCTTCAGTTGTGTGAGATCGACGAGGAACAAATAAGACCTTCCTCGATCACGGTCACGGCTTATGACAATAGCAAAAGGCCACCGCAGGGGATGATTATTCTGAAGGCAGAACTAGGCCCCATGTCAATTCCCACGGAATTCCATGTCCTCGACATGGACCCCACATTCAAGGCTATACTGGGTCGCCCTTACATCGAAGCCATGGACGCTGTGCCTTCCACCAACCATCAGTGCCTGAAGTTTCCTTACAATGGGAGAATTATTAAAGTGGTCAGTACACCTGTCCTTCACGCAGTAGATGCTATCAACACCTCTCTGCCTTCTGTTTGGCCGTCTCATCGGCCCATATTATCACTGCTGGACGTGCGTGATCCATCTCACATTCCACTAGCACCAAAGGAGCCGGTCAGGGCAACCGCAACATCATGTCTCCCTTTTCACTCTAAAGGTTGGGAGATTATGAGGAACATCAGCTATCAACAGGGAAAAGGTCTGGGCGCACAGTTACAGGGTATGCTCAAGCCGCCAAAAGAAATTAGGCCGAACCGTAGGTTTGGCCTAGGATTCAAAGGACCGTTCAAGGCAGATTGGGAGCCCCTCACGTGGACTCTATCAAACCACTTCAACAGAGGGCCCGTTGTTCAGATGGGAGATCACCCACGAGAAGCATATGGGGGATCACATGCTGTATATTTGGCTGAAAAATGTCCGAGGATCACCAAAAGAGGCAAGATCAAAGATCCGGAATGCGAGTGGGACAAATGGTTCGACATACGGGACATTTCCGTTGCACTGGAAAGGATATTCTCGTCTCCGCAGCTTGAAGGACCACCATTGATCTCCGAAATACCAGAGAATATTACCACTCTTGCCAAGGTTCCAAACTATCCTCGTCCTCGCCAGAAGGACTCTGTCATCGACAGATCTTCATCCGTCCTCAACATTGCCGTCGACGGCTCATTAGCCGCCATCCTCTCCATCCACTCGTCTCAGCCTTTGCTGATATCTTCTTCCTGGGCCAGACAATTATCTGATGATCTTCCCAGGTCCCCTTCTTTGCTTACATACCTGCGCGGGCTTTTCAACCCGCGCCAGGTCTTCAACCATGATCTGCTCTATGAGCCTCACAATCCTCTAGCCATAACCCCTTTTCTCTCCCCTCCAATCTCTTTTCACTGCTTTGTCATTAAAAATGAAAATGAAAAAAAAAACGTCAATTTTCAAACTCCCCAACAACACATCTTCGTTGAGGAAACCTCCTACATCTCCCACGGGTGCGTACCGCCTTGCGGACCACCCATCCAAGGTCCGATGAGCGACCTTTTCTACCCCTCCTCTGAGGGGTCTTCTCCTGTACATTCTACACCATCCTCTTCGTCTTCCTCTTCTTCTGTAAATATTGTCAGTCAATCTAGGAATGATAGGCCGAGGGTAGTACCTAGGAAGAAGTCCAAGGGGAGGCAGATCCCTCGTCGATTCCTTCTGGATTTGGCCGCCAGGTGTCAGGCCCTTCTTGCCATCCCCCAGTTGTTAGAAAATCCCATCCAGCTACCCGAAATAGAATGCGAGGGCGACTGTGCATCTGATGAAGGGTATGGAGTCTACGAGATCACGGATGAAGAATGCCCCACTGAAGATGAGGGTGAAGAATATGAGGATGCGGCGGGCGCATACGCTAGTGGAATGAGGAGATTCGACGAGCCGTCAACCGCCGTAGAAGAATCCACCAAAGAAGTCAACTTGGGAACTGAGGAAGACCCTAGGATCATCCTCATAAGTGACAACCTACCACCCTCTGAAGAAGAGGCATTAATTGAGGTTCTCAAGGAATATAAGGACACGTTTGCATGGAGCTACGAGGATATGCCGGGTCTGGATTCAACCTTGGTCGAACACCGTTTAACCCTAAAACCAGGGTCCATCTCGGTAAAACAAAGGTTAAGGCGTTTCCACCCTCAGATGGCTTTGAAAATGAAGGAAGAGGTCGATAAGCTCCACAAAGCCAGGTTCATTAGAGTCGTCCTTTATCCTCAATGGGTGGCGAACATTGTCCCGGTCATGAAAAAAGATGGGAAAGTCAGGATTTGCATCGACTTCCGGGACCTTAACCGCGCGTGTCCAAAGGATGATTTTCCCTTGCCTCACATTGATGTGTTGATTGATAACACGGTAGGCTATGAAACCCTCTCTTTCATGGATGGATTTTCAGGATACAATCAAATTCGTTTGGCAGAAGAGGATCAGGAAAAGACGTCATTCACTACCCCTTGGGGAACATATTGTTACGTGGTCATGCCGTTCGGATTAAAGAATGCTGGAGCTACTTACCAAAGAGCGATGATGGCCATATTTCATGACATGATGCACATATATCTGGAAGTGTATGTGGATGACTTATTGGTGAAATCAAGGACCAGGATGGAACATCCAGAAGTTTTGGCTAAGGTCTTGCAAAGGTCAAGAGAGTTCCAATTGAAAATGAACCCGAAAAAGTGTGTGTTTGGTGTGTCGTCGGGTAAATTGCTGGGGTTCATTGTGAGTAAAAGAGGGATCGAGATAGATCCCGACAAAGCTAAGGCCATCAGGGATATGCCGCCTCCCAAGAATTTGAGGGAAGTCCGAGGTTTAATCGGGAGGTTGCATTTATTCGTCGGTTTGTGTCTCAACATTCACAAAGGTGTAGACCTCTCTACGAGTTGACCAAGCCAGGAGTAGAATTCCACTGGAATTCTAAATGTCAGAAAGCTTTTGAAGGGTTGAAGGAATATCTGGCTAGTCCGCCCGTTCTCATTCCACCCAAACCAGAAAAACCTCTGATCCTTTACGTCTCAGTCTTGGATGACTCCGTGGGAGCCGTCCTCGCACAAGTTGATGAAGAAGGCAAGGAACGGGCAACCTATTACTTGTCCAAACTTCTCAATCCCTGTGAGCAGAAGTACACCGGCATGGAGAAAACCTGTGCTGCCCTCGTTTGGGTAGTGCAGAAATTGAAGCACTACTTCTTGGCTCACGAAGTCCACTTGATTGCTCGAATGAATCCTATCAAATTCCTTTTGGAGAAATCCGTCCTTACGGATAGGCTAGCACGCTGGCAAAGTTTTCTCTCTCAGTTCGACATCACCTACATCCAGCAAAAGATGATTAAAGGCTATGCCATAGCCGAGCATCTCGCTCACCATCCTCTTCCCAAGTTCGATCCCGTCCAATCAGAGTTTCCAGATGAGGAACTAATGTCCATCAACCAATCAGATGAGCCAATGTGGACACTATATTTTGATGGAGCTCTGAATTCTCAAGGGAGAGGAATCGGCATCGCCCTCCTATCGCCTAAAGGTCTCACATTCCCATTGGCATACCAGCTCAAATTCCCAGTTACCAACAATATAGCCGAATATGAAGCTCTTCTAGCTGGCCTAGAACTCGCCCATTCTTTTCGTATCACTGAGTTGCGAGTCGTAGGTGATAGTCAACTCATCCTTCGCCAGGTGCTCACTAAGTATCGCACTCGCGATCCCAAACTCAAGCCATACCAAGAACTCACTACTGCCTTTGCCAAACTGTTCGCCAAACTGATCTTTGTTCATATCCCTCGTCATCAGAATATTCTCGCCGATGCCCTCGCCTCGTTGGCATCATCCATAAGGTTTCCTCTAGGAAGATGGTTTAAGTCCATTTCCATCTACAAACTTCATGCTCCTACAATCGATGATGCTTCCTACGTAAATATCAAAGACAGGATAGCAAGAAAGATCCTGCAGGAAGATATCCTTGAAAAGAGGGAAATCATGTTGGCAGAGGTCGAAGAAGAACTGGCTGATGAAGAGAAACCATGGTTCTATGAAATCGTCAAATACTGCCAAGATCAGTCTTATCCTGAAGGGGCCACCGCAGAGGACAAGAAAGCCATAAGAAGGGTGGCTCAGAAATACACATTGGTTGGAGGTCTACTCTATAGGAGGAGCCTTACTGGTATTCTGTTAAGATGTCTTGGCGACGACGAGGTTTGGAAATGTGTAGAGGAGACGCACTCGGGTGTGTGCGGTGGCCACGTGAATAGTCAGATGCTCGCCAAGAAGATCATTCGGCAAGGCTTTTACTGGCCCACTATGGAAGAGGATTGTGCTGTCTATGTCCGTAGGTGTGTCAAGTGTCAACTTCACGCCGATAAAATCCATTCACCATCTTCCTCACTTCACCCAATATCCTCCCCGTGGCCTTTCTCCATGTGGGCATTCGACATCATTGGTCCCCTAGGTGATCCCAATTCCCTCCCCAAGCAGAAATCTTTCATCCTTACTGCGACGGAATACTTTACCAAATGGGCCGAAACCGAAGCTTACGCGGAAATCAAGGCGTCAACAGTCTGCAAGTTCATCATGAAGAACATTCTCGCCAGATTCGGCATCCCAAGCACAATCGTCACCGACAATGGGCCACAGTTCATTTCTCAGGACCTACAGGACCTCTGCAAAAGGTACGCGATTGCATTGCATCATTCATCGCCTTACTACCCACAAGGTAACGGCCAAGCGGAGGCCACCAACAAAACATTGCTCAAAATCATTAAAAAAACCTACGAGTCTAGTAAGTTTTCAGACTGGCCAGAAAAGCTTATCGAAGCCCTATGGGCCTATCGCACTTCAATCCGTACCCCTACCGGGCAGACTCCATTTGCCCTCACTTATGGTATGGAAGCGGTAGTCCCGTACGAGACTCTGATCCCCTCTCTCAGGGTACAATTGGACGAGGAATTTCCCCTCGACAATCGTCGTAATTCACTCCTCGCCCAGTTGGAACTCTTGGATGAGAAGCGGCTGGCCGCTGCCGAACACGCGCGTGTGTATCAAAATAGACTCGCTCGCTTTTACCAAAAGAAAGTCGTTGAGAGAAAATTCAAAGTCGGTGAGATGGTCGTAAAAATAATTTTTGTCAAACCTGGAGGGCCGCGTTCTAAGCTCCAACCCAATTGGGAAGGACCATTTGTAATTCAAGCCGTGTACCCTGGCAACGCCTACAAGCTAATCAACGCCGAAGGGACCGAGTTATCCCACCCTTGGAATGGGCTTTATCTTAAGAAATACTACCCTTAGCACCAAAACAAAAAAAATGATGAAAAGATAAAAAACATCAAAAACAAAGAAATATTGAAAACCACTAAAAATATGGAAAATTCAAAATGCCGATGCCCGGCAGTCACCATATAGTTAAGTCTCTGCATCTAACCTTCATGTTAGGATAGGGCCCATTAAGGCTTGGTAGGCACCGGGTCTTCGTTTGCCAGAACCGTGGAGATCCCTGTCCGGCCACGTCGGCCTATGCTCGCTCGAAGGAAGCTAACATATGTTCACTTATGTATTTTATTCAAAAAAAAGTTGGTAGCATCACCTATGGTAGGGCCACACCTAGAAGATCTCCGGAAGCTGTAAACTTTATTCTTTTCTCTTCGACCAAATGAGACAGTCGGCGCCTTTAAAACGCTGAGCATGAGAAACCGAAACTCAAACCCCAAGGACAAGAGTAGGATCCATTTCCTCGAGCATCGATCAGTGCACGAGAAGAGGGCAGTGTCCCCGCAGGCATACAAAAAGGGAGCCCACAAACGTCAAACGACTATATCTCCCTCACAAAAAGAAATACAAAGTCAAAATCAAGAGAAAAACCTGGTCGTGACCGTGCCTGTTGCGATAAACGGAACCCCTCAAAGCAAAAGTCTGAATCCACAAAAGGGGCCGTGGAATGTAAATGTTCGAGATTTGGTCCGAAGCTGTCCGAAAGGAAAGAGTTAATGGGCCCTTATTCGCTCGCCGGGTTAACGGCTTTGCCGGTCCTCTCAGGAGGTTTATCCCCTACACTCTTCCTTCTCCCTCTAAAGATGAAGGTTCGATGGAGTTTCTGAAAGGTGAAAACTGCCCAGGGTCTGCGACCTTATTTTAATATACACATTTGGTTGCCTACTTTGAAAAGCAAAAGCTATCGCTGCGAAGGAGTCTCTGTGTTTCTGGCTGGTCAAGACCCCTGTTTACCACCTTGATGTCTTCTTGTTTAACCTCGGGCTTAGGCCAATGCAAGCGCGTCACCTATGGGTGCGACGGCGTCTGATTCCGGGTCAGCGTCGCGCGGTTGGTCGTTAGGGTTCCAGGGTGTTCCATCATATATCATCTAGAGTTGTGAGGAAACAGACCCGGGTCGGGTAAATCATTTACCTCGAACACCTTTTGGGTGAATCCCTGTGGTCGGAAGCGACTGGGAGCCTAAGCATGGCATGACGGTATTGTCATCAGGGTAAGTCTTAGCCGGCGGGATCATCATTCGATGGGTCTAGAGGCCCAAATCAACCTAGATATGCACTTAGGATACCTGGGAGGTTAGTAAGAAACCCCTGTCTCACGTAGGTCAGGTGCCATTTGGGTGCTTGCCGGGCGTTGGCAATAAAAAAATTGAAATGATAAAAGCAAAAAAAATGGAACAGAGAAATGTACATATTTGCAAACAAAAAAAATCTTTTTATGATAAAACAAAAAAATATCAAATATAAAAAAGAAAACAAATCAATTTTGCATGATTACATTTGCGTGCAACATCTCACTTTTAATACCGCTTGCATTCGTGTGCTTGCCTGTCGCATTTATCATCACCGCATCTTTCCCTTGCCTTCGTTAAATAAAGGCTTGGCCCCTTGACCAGTTATCAAGGACAGTCACAGTGACCATTTGCTTATTGAGCAAGGGGCCAAGTCAGAACAGAAATTCTGATTTATTTGTTTCAGTGATGTGTGTAGGGATTCAGGCAACAGAAGTATAGGTGAAAAACCAAACAAACCGAACCTTGTATTTTATTACATCAAGTTCCGCCCTCTCTCTCTGCATCACTCGTCCCACTACTCTCCGGGCAAAACACTCTTAAAGGTGCTACCCAACTACGAAAAGCGGTACTCCTACCGCTCTGTACTCCCCTTCCTATTCCCACATCCCGGCGTTGATCCACGGAAGCAGCAGAGAAGCTACCAACACGAAAGCCACGCTCTCGTGCTCTTCGGTAGCGCTCCTCACCATCTCTCAGCCACTGTTCAGCAAGGCCAAGGTTGATTCGGAGTTCGAATAGTTGGGCCTCCATGGCCCTTCGTTCCTCCCTTTCAGTCAATCTGTTGGCTCTTTCTCTCTCCGCGTCTCTTTCTCTCTCTGCACGTTCTCTCTCACGGTCTTCCCTCTCCAACTGGAGAGTGATCCTCAGTTCCACGGCATCCCTAGAGGAGTCGTCATCAGGATGACGCCGCAGTTCCCTCTCCAGTTCTGCTATCCTAGCCTCCTTCTGCGCAGCTTGGGCAAGCGCTCCTTCCGTCTCCTTTTCCTGCCAAATGTACCATCTCAGATACGCGATAAGGCGTAAACCAAGAGAACCCAACACTGAAACTTTTACATGTATACGGAGCATCCCTTCTGCCTCCGCAGCACGCTGCGTGGCGTGAGCAAGTTGCTCATGAAGCAAGTTAAGTTCGGAGGTGGGAATCCACAGGCTGGAAGAGGCACCACCTACTCCCATCGCTGGGGAAGCCGCGCCAATCTGGGCATGCTACGACCGCGTGAGTTAGCAGCCAACATCAGGAATCTGAGGATTTAATTACGAACACGCACTGTACACCTACCAAGGCGCTCGTAGCTCCGCGGGCATCGCCCAACTGTTGTTCCATCTCCGCCAAGCGAGTTCGTAAATTCGCTATCATGGCATCCCGGACATCCTGCAGCCATACGAGTCAGCATTTCCACCGGAAAACCAAAAAAAAGAGAAAAAGGAGAAAGAAGAAAAAAGAAAAAGGGGAAACCTACCTCCGCAAGTCCCCGGGGTTGGAGCCGCTCTGCGTACTTTGTCCTATATAGACGCAAGTAGTCCTCGCTATCCCGCGCCTGTGATTCTATAATCGTGCCACCCCGTTGCCAGTCCTCATACTGTTCGGGGAATCGCACGCACCAGTCAATGCAGGTCGCCGGTCCTCGCGTTTTTCTCCCGACACGAGGTGGCGCAGCCGTATCCACCCATTCCTGAGCCAGTCCTAAAGTCCTCATAACCAATCGTAGCCGAAGTGGCTCGATTTCATTCAGGCAGTGCATCCACAGTTCCCGTCCGAACCGGGCACGACTCGTTAGAACCCACGGCTGGTCAGCATCAACCATGTCTGAGTAGGGTCTCCAGTTTACCATCGCTGCAGGGAACTCCTGTAGCTCCCGCCTTAGCACCATCAGTTGGTAGGTTAGGGGTGCCGCACTCATGATGGGTTCCCACCGCCTGGCTAACGGCACCATCACGGGTCGCCAATGCCGAGCTCTCCCCATAGGGAGGTAATAATAACTCCATAGCTGCTCGGAACAGGTCATCAGTACTTTGCAAAAACACAAAAAAAATACAAAACAAGCAAAACCAAAAATACATGGATGAATGGTGTGAAACCACTCACAGTCATCTCACGGTCCGTTTCTTGGAATAGGCCTGCAAACAAGTGTGCCAGCATGGCGGCTCCCCAGGCATAATACCCTACTCTTTCAAGGTCTGACAGCAGCTCCAGGAAGCAACATTGGATACCGTCCCCTTTCGAGCCCAGTACCAATCTCCCCAAAAGGAAAAGGAGAAATCTCCTCAAATCTATGTTGCATCTTTCCCAGTCGCCGAAATCTGTGCAGTACACGGCGCGGCATCCTATTTCTATCCTTTCCATGAACTCTTCTAAGGATTCATCGTCCCGCCGATGAGTGTCGGTGAGCCCTAATGCATCCATCAGGGACGCCCTAGCTACCGACCTGTTTTTCCGACCATCCAGGTCCAAACCCAGTAACTTCTGGGCACCTTCTCTGTAGTCCGCGTAAGTGACTCCGGTCACTGCCTCGCCCTCTACTTTCAGGCTTGTGATCCGGACCACATCCTCCAAGCTGGGCACCATGTGCCCCCAGGGCATCAGGAATGCCCGGCTCACTGGGTCCCATCTCTCACACAAGGCTTGGATCAGGACTAGGTCGAGCTGGATCGGCTCGATCCGAAGGAAGGTACCAAATCCCATCACGTCTAGCCTCGCCTTCTGAAAATCTGGGAGGCCCCTGTACGCTGCTACTACCAACTCCCATAAGATTTGTGATTTCATCACAACCTACACATACAAGGAATGGGGGTGAGGTTTGGTCGGAAGAAAGGAAGAAAGAATGAGAAAAGGGCAAGAAAACTTGGCTTACGAGTTGAGATTGGGCCCTTTCGCTGAAGTGCCCTTCAAGGTCTGAAAGCCTCCTGGAACTACTACCACTGGACCTGCTTCTCTTCGAGGAATGGAAAGATTCGCCCTCCATCCAACTCTCAGAATTTTGAACTCCTCCTCTCCCGTAAGAAATTGTGCTCCTCGAGTTAGCTCTCGATATACCTGGGAGGATAAAAGGGACAAGAATTTATAGAAATGGAAGGAGTGCGGGCCAAGATTGCCTCCATCACCTGTCAATAATAGCCCTCGCAATGAGGCACCGCCCAAGCGGTCCCATGTGTCGCTTCACCGCTCGCACAGGGTGATTGACTGGACGAAGAATAGGACGAATAGCCCCTATGTTGTCTAGGGATACCCTATCATAATTTGGAGGACATCCGCAAAATTTGACATAACATCCGGGAAAAGGAACTAGGGCCGTCATTATTGACTTCGACGGCAGATTCCCGTGGAAAATGGTCACAACAAGATGCGATTCTCTGCTTGGGGCGGAGTCTCGACAGACCTATCACATGGGAACAGTGCAAAGGAGAAGAAGTGTAGGGAAGAAGGAACGCACAAAAGAACAAATAAACAGCAGAAAATCAAATCACTCCATTCATAATTCTACATAAGCTGTCACAAACACTACAATCATAGAGAGGTGGCGGGTCCACTAGCTCGCCAATCCTCACCATCACTCATCTCTCTGGGCACTCTCCTCCTCTCCCCCGAGGTGAGGGTCCCTCAGAAGCCTCCGGGATCCCCGTGCAGTAGCACCTGCCTCGCCTCTGGGCGCCTGCTCCGCAGCAGTGACTCGCTGCTCCTCCCCTGGCGTGGCAAAGAAGCCACTGGCGGCAAAGCGACCGGACTGGCGGAGTCGCTCCCCGAACTCTCGCGCTCTCTCGTAGCGTGTCTCCATCCCTCCTAGCCTCTGCACGACGGCCTGAAGGCCCAGCTGGAGCTCCCTCACTTGGGCCTCCAAGGCCCTCCTCTCGGTCAGATCCCGCTGTCGCTTGGACCTTCTCTCGACTTTCTCTCTCTCTGCCTCTCTCCTCATCATCTGCAGAAGAACCCTTAACTCCAGGATGTCTGGAGAAGGTCTCTCCTCACCGCGATGCCGCAGCTCCACTACAGTCGCCACCCAGGCATCACGCTCCTCTTCCACCCGGGTCGCGCGGGCCACCGCACCGGCAAGTTGCTCCCGGAGGGAGGCAATCTCGAGAAAAGGGGCCGAGGAACTGGAAGATCCGCCAGCCACTCCCACCGTCGCTGTCTGCTGGGCACGCTGGAACAAAATAAACAACGGCCGTCAGTGAAACTCCAAAATCTGAAGTTAAAAGTGCGGCACATAACTTACCAGGAGCGACAACTCATGTTGAGCGACGGCCAGCTGCCGCCTAGTCTCTGACAGTTGGGCGCGCGAGCCGCCGATGCCACGCGTGTCCCCAGCTTGGGGAAGCCCCGCGTAGCTCTCTCTCTGCCGCCGTAGGAAGTCGGCACTGTCCTGCACCAGTATACCCCCTTGCTGTCCAGGGAGACGTACGGGCCACTCCTCGAGCCTTGCCTTGCCGTGACTCTCCCTCCTGACGCGGCTCGGCTCGTCCGCACTTGCCCACTCATCAGCCAGACCCAGGGTCCTTGCCATGTCCTGCACCAAGAAAGGGGCCCTGCATCAGTCAAAAGGAACGCGTCCCCTGTCTAGGACGCGTCCATCATTTGAGTGCAACACTCGCCGAACCCTTTCCCCCCTCGCGCGACTTGCTTCAAAACCCAAAATGAATTAAAAGAGGAAGAGATCGAAGCACCTACCGGACCGTGTTCACCTCCTCCCACGCCATCGGGCCCCTCAGGTCCCTCGGGGGCCCGGAGCGGCCCTTCCTCCTCCATGGACGCCGTTCCGTGCTCGGGCGCGTCCCTCCTTGGGCGAGGGTCCCGCGTCCCTCTCCACCTTCACCGTGGTCAGGCCCACCGAACTCCATCGATAAAAAGAGGAGGAAGACGAGAAAAGGGGCAAGCGAGTTTCGGCAGAAGGCGGGCTCGTTTGCGGGTAAGGCACGGGAGAAGAAAGGCCACCGACGCTTTAAATTTGAATTCAAGGATTAAGACGCGTCCTCGCGCCTGGACGCGCCCAAAAGGGGGAAAAGGAAACAAAATCCCCCCGTGCAAAGCATAGTTCCCCACTGTTCAGGGCAAGGTCTCGCGGAGCGTGCCTCAAAGGACAACTCAGTGCAAAGAAGAAAGTGTGGGAGAGAGAAAGGTACACACAACACAAAAAAGCCATTTCCATTTCATATAATAGCCGAAAGTACATCATACAGTGAGAAGGGTGACGTGTACAAGCAACTCTCTAACTCTCACCACCACCCTCCTGGTCATCTCTCTCCTCCCTCCTCTGCCGGGGATCCCTAGGGGGCCTCTGCGAACCCTGAGAAGCCGTGCTCGCCTCGCCCTGCGGTGGCACTCCAGCCTCGAAGGCGCGACGACGCTCCTCGGCCGAAGAGACCAGATAGTTGCCCATGGAAAAAGAACCAGACTGACGAAGTCGCGCCCCGCGTTCCTTCGCCCTCTGGTACCGCTCCTCGCTCTCCCGAAGCCTCCCCTCCGCCGTGCTGAGACTCAATCGGAGCTCCAGCAGCTGGGCCTCTAGAGCCCTCCTCTCGGTCTGATCCCGCTGTCGCTCCTCCCTCTCTCTCTCCCTATCCCTCTCCCTCTCTCTCTCCACGCTCTCCCTCTCTCTCTCCACGTTCTCCCTATCCCTCTCCCTCTCCTCTCTCTCCCTCATCGCCTCTCTCCTCGACAGCTCGAGGGTGATCCGCAGATCCAGCACGTCACGAGGGAGCTCCTCAGCCTCCCGTCGACGCTCCTCCTCCAGCTCCGCAATCCGGGCGTCACGCTCTACCACCCAGGCATCACGCTCTGCCACCCAGGCATCGCGCTCCTGCTCAGCACGAACAGCACGGGCCAGGGCCTCCCGAATCTCGGCCACCTGTCAAAGCACGCATGCACCGTAAGAGAACAGTGATAGAAGGAAAGCAGCTAGAAAAGGGTCGGGGCCAAGCAAACACTCACTCGAGCCTCGCGGTCACGCTCGGCCTCCTCAGCCCGAGCCACCGCGTGCGCCAGCTGCTCCTGGAGGGCAGAAACCTCCGGAGGAGGGCCCCGCGAACTGGAACCCGCTCCACCAGCCATCCCGGCTGCCGCTGTCTGGTGGGCCCGCTGAAACACGGGGCAAACGTCAGTCAAAGGCTAAGCATCAAAAATCCAGGTCACAAAAAAAAATGCATTGCATAGACTCACCAGGATCTCCAACTCCTGTCGGATGGCCACCAACTACCGCCTGGCGTCCGCCAGCTGGGCCCGCAGGTCGGCGATCATGTTGTCACGAGCATCCTACATTGCACATAAGTCAGTACCACATGCATATAAATATAGAAGGGTGAAGCATTTTCATTTCACACTTACCCCTGCCATACCACCGAGGGAGAGGCGGTCCCCGTACGTAGCTCGATATCGTCTCATGTAATCTGTGCTGTCCTGTACATGGGACACCACTGGGACCCCGCCCTGCTGCCAGTCCTGGTACTGTGCTGGGAAACGCGTACGCCAGTCCACAATCTTCACCTTCCCCTTGGTCTTCCGCCCAATGCGGGCCAGCGCATCTACATCAACCCACTCCTAGGCTAGCCCCAACGTCCTCATGACCAGTCTAAGCCGCAGCGGCTCGATCTCGTTCAGACAATGGACCCACACGTCCCGCCTGAAACGAGGAAGACCCGCTACAACCCAAGGCTGGCCAGCGTCGCCCATGCTCAGGTAGGGCCTCCACACCACTTGCATCACCATACATACATCATATTAGTTACCATTCAGTCACACGCATAAACACAAAAAAAAAATCATACGCATCATACCATGGCCTCGGGATACTCACTTAGCTCCCGACGAAGTGACGCCAGCTGGTAGCCGTGGGGTGCTGCAACCACGACCGGCCTCCACTGCCGCGCCAGAGGCACGGCCCTCCTGTTCCCATGCCTAGCCCTCCCCATCGGGAAATAGTAATAGCTCCACACCTGCATCCATCATACATCATTAGTACAATAATTGCATATTTAACTGTGGGAATGCATAAATAAAATGTTTACCTGGAGGAAAGGTGCGAAGCCACTGACTGTCGTCTCCTTCTCCGAAGTCTGGGAGAGATCAGCAATCAAATGGGCAAGTAGAGCCGCTCCCCACGCGTAGTGTCCCACTCTGTCCAGATCCGCCAAGATCCCGAGGAAACGGCAGTGGATGCCATCCCCCTTCGTCCCCAGCAGAAGGCGGCCCAGGAAGAAGAAAAGAAACTTCCGAAGGTCTAGGTCCACCAGCTCCCTCTCGCTCGGATCCTGGGTGAAAGCTGCACGAGCATCCCCCTCCAGTCGAGCCAAGAACTCCGCTCCAGTCTCGCTAACCCGCTGGCGCGGGTCGACGAATCCGAGCGCCTCCATGATCTCCACTCGGCCGACTACCCTGCTGTCTCTATCAGTCACGCTCGTCTCTAACCACAGCAGGTCCAGGGCACTCTCTCGGTAGTCGGGGTAGGTGACCCCGCTGACTGCCTCTCCGTCAACCCGTAGCCCGGTAATCCGAGCCATGTCCTCTAGTGTCGGCACCATGTGCCCCCAGGGCATTAAAAACGCCCGGCTCGGTGCGTGCCACCGCTCCCTCAGTGCCTGGATAAGAGGAAGGTCGAGCCGGAAGGGCTCGATCCTAAGGAAAGCTCCAAAGCCCATGGCGTCCACACGCGCCCTCTGGAAATCCGGCAGCCCACGGTATGCTGCCACTACCAAGGACCAGCTGATCTGGCCCTTCATCACGCCCTGCACACCACAAAAACCAACAAAGAACACATCAGCATCATGAACAGTAATAAACAATAACACTGTATATACTATTTATTCTTTTTATTTTTTTAAAAAAATATATTATTTTTTTGGAGGCGTCCAGGCTCCTGGACGTCTCCTTCCTATTTTCTTTATTTCTTTTTTCGAAAAAATCCAAGAACCAAAAACAAAAAATATATATATAATATATATATTATTATGGAGGCGTCCTAGGCCTTGGACGCCTCCTTATTTTTTAATTTTATTTTACTTTATTATTTACGTAAATAAATAAATAAACAAAAAGAAAAAGAAAAAGTGGAGGCGTGCGTCCAGGCCCCTGGACGCCTCCTTCTCTCACAACCTGGCCTTCTCTCACAGCCTCTCGCACGCCCGTTTTTGCCTATTGAACCACAAAGTGAGAATTCCGAAGTACTTACCGGGTCGTGATCGTCCTCTCCCGCGTCACCAGCATCCGCAGCGGCCTCCGCGGCCAGAAGCGGCACCTCCATCTCCTCCTCCGCAGCAATCTCCTCTGCTACGGCCTCCTCAGCATCGTCTCTCAGTCTCCTCGGACGACGAGCCAGTCGTTTACGCTTGTCTCCACCTCGGTTCGGGGCTCCTAACTCCATTGAGGCGAAGAATGGGTCTGTCTGGTTTGACCGGATCGTTTGAATGAACAGTAAGTGAGTAAGGGGGGGGGAGCCCCCCCTATATATAGATTGAGCCTTAACCCACTGTTTATTTTTTTAAAAAAATTCAAAAAACTTAGGGGTGTCCAGGCGTCTGGACGCCCCCAAACCAAAAAAATGAAAAAATAAAAAAATAAAAAATTAGGGGCGTCCAGGACCCTGGACGCCCCCAAATTTTTTTTTTAAAAAAATTATAAAAAAGTAGGGGCATCCAGGCCTCTGGACGCCCCCATAATAAAAAATAATAAAAAATATAATAAAAAGAAAAAAGGGGTTAGAGCATGTATATAATCCAAACAAAAGAAAAAAAGGAAAGGAAAGAAAAAGAAAAACTACAAAAAAGATAATAATTAAGGGGACGGGGGTCCGAAATATCCATGCCAGATTTTATTCCATCAGAAAAGCGGAATGAGCTACATCAGGGGTTTAGGCGCCTTAGGCCTTAACTTCCCCAGTTCGGTTACATAAGCCCTCCACGGCTCGCATTCTTCCACCACGTGCGCTAATGCCTTTCCCGCAACACTTGTCTTCCAGGGAGCTTTAATGGCCTTCGCTTCCTTCGCGTCCGCTTCAGTGCCCAACTCCCTCTTCTTCAAAGGAACGATGCCAGTCGGTGGCGGGAACGAATGGCGTGGAATGCCAATCTGGAGGCAGCACCGATGCGCATTATAAAGGACGAACTCGGTCGCACCGATCAGTTGAAGATCAACTTCGGGAGAAGGCCTCATGAGGAGATCAAGCGAAAGCAAACATGCCGGTGCGCAAGTGAAGAAGCCTTGTGTCACGGTGCGGAAGTGAGACCGCCAATCTTCACGTTTCTTCAGCCACGGAACGCGATTCACTACAGTACCACCGAAGCCTAACACGTCGGCTATGTGGTGAAGCGGGCTTTGTTGGAAAAGCTTCGAAGCAGTTGGCATTCCCTCGCGGTGGTCGAATTTGAAGTGCAGATCAAGCCAGCAATTTAAGACAAGTGCGCAACCAAAAGGAGGTTTACCCATGCTCGAGGTAGTAAGGCCGCTGTAAAGATAGGCAAGGACGGCGGGTCCCACCCTCTTTCCACGCCAGATCCCGCAGATAGCACTCAGTTGGTCTTCCTCCACTATGTTGTCGGTATAAGGAAACAAGAGAGCACCCGCCAGACAAATGGTGAACCCCTTCATGATTCCCTCCAAATAGTCATCGTCTGGTGACCCTCTCAGGGCGTCCATGACCCACTTCGCGAGCTTTTGGAGATCGATCCCCTTTTGAGTCCGGACCTTTCGGGCTGCGTCGGGCGGCATGAAGCTTCCAAGGACGCTTTCAGAAGTCCCCCGTGTCAGCATCCGCATAGCCTTCACCTTCCCGTCACTCTTGAATTTCTTCAATCCGAGCAGAAGTTCCACCTCCTCGAGGAGGATCGTCACCTCGAAGGTCGGGAAGATAAAAGTATGGGTCTGGGGATGCCAGATCTCCACTAGCGCGCCCATAGCCGCCCAGTCCATACGAATCTTCTCGTAATGCTTGGCGTGAATAAGGAGCCCCTGCAGATGCCACTTCGAGAGTATGGCCCTCATGCCAATGGAGATATTGGAAGTTAGCTTTGAAAGCCATGGCAGTTTGGAAAACTTCCTCGGGCCTGGGAAGAGTGGATATGACTGGAAGAGAAAAGAAAGAAGAAGAAATGAAGGAAGTAAGAAGAAGGTTCACATGGAAAATTTGAAATGAATCAGCTTACCATATGCGACATGATCGTCCCACTCAGATGACCCTCGAGGTCGGAGAGTCGCCTGATCTCGCTGCTAGGCCTGCTCCTCTTCATAACGCGGGAAGACTCTCCTTCCATCCTGAAATCTCTAGATTCTCCTCTCTTTCCTCTCCTGAGCTTCCAAAACCCACCTTGGTGCATTTGAATGAACTAGCCTAAGGGGAGTTCTTATAGGAAGGGAAGATCGCTACAGGACGGAACATGTCACATCTGCAGTCAGTGTCAGGATTTTGGCTAGATTTCCTTTCCATTGTGGTGTGATTCTGTTATAAATCTGCTACTTTCTGATGTTATTAATCCATGCTGGCCTGTGCAGGTTTTACTAACGGGCATCATTGTCCAGTCTCCTGTCCCACCTTTCAATGGTTGGTCCCATCATGTCATGCATCGTAGTATATGATACTTACGCTACTAGAACATGTCAAGGACCTTGCGGCTCGAACGAATCTGGGATCTGAGTTCCCCTTCAACAAAAACGGTGATGATACCGGAAGAATTTGGGTTGTACGGATAGGCCGTCAATTTGTGATAGAATGGGGACGACGGTTCCATTCAGTGAGTTGGTACGCGGATAAACGGGCCGCAGCCCAGTATCAGCTCACCGGGTCGGTATCCTGACCCGTTCTTCACAAGCTGACAATATTATCCTTGGCTATTTTCTATTTTAGTTTGTTTTAAATTTTTCTTTGAACCCAGCATGCATTCATATAGGACTTTGATTTATTGCGGAAGATCATTCAAGTGATTCGATTGTGAAAGCCGTTGTGCTCCAATTCCCACAAATATGAGATATTCCACTCCGAATGAAATACTGAGTTTTCTTGAGACAGCCCTACGCTGCTCTTCCAAAGGAGACCCTTGTTTGGACAGACCCTCAGATATTCCTTTACCTTTTTTTGACCCACCTTGGCCGCAGCACTTCCACATTGGCTGGTAACCGCTCCCCAAAGGTGAAACCTCCGGTTTATGACCCAGGTACTTCCACACCGAGAAGTTGGTCTCCTTTTGTTTCGTGCCGGAGCGCACATCTCACCCTCCCTTATTTGATCTCCGTCCAAGCAATCGTCAATATTTGAAAGACCTTCTTCAAGGTCGCCTCATTGAAACTCCAGGAAAGATTCCAAACAGTAACGTCAAAAGCGTGTCTCATCACACCTTGGCATCAACTTATCAGTCCGCTCCCACTTCATTTCACTCCACTTCTATACCATTCCACTACGTGTCGCTCCCTTGCAAAGCAGACGCCAAGGCGGGGCAGCTGTAGACACGCCATTCTTGACGTCTCCTGAGAAAGTCTCATATTACTATACAACGCCCCGCAACGGCTTACGCATTTTGAATCGCTCAAGTGCTTCCTTTGCTTGGGTCTTCTTCTGCCTTTTTCGGCATCCGGAATCGTCTCGTCACGGCATTCGGACGGCATCAACACCAGTCGGACGCATCAGGAGGTTCCGGAATCAAGAAGGGGGTCTACCGGGCGGTCGCCGACGCCTGATTTGAGGACCCGGGTGGGTCTTAATGGGGGCGTCCAGGCCCCTGGACGCCCCCATGATTTTAATTTATTTTATTTCTTTTCTCAGGGCCCAAAACTAATTAAAAAAATATATATATTAATGGAGGCGTCCAGGCCCCTGGACGCCTCCATAAAAACAATAATAAAAATATATATTTGTAAAATGCCAGTTGGCATAAAAATATAAATAATAAAAAAAAATATATATATATATTAATGGAGGCGTCCAGACTCCTGGATGCCTCAATAAAAACAAATAAAAAAAATTAAATTGCCAGCCCTGGTATAAAAAGACAAAATATAAATAAAATAATATATTTATGGAGGAATCCAGGCCCCTGGACGCCTCCATCAACTCCCTCACGGGCGTCGGCCACCAAACGACGGTTTGTCGTGTGTGGAAAAATCCAAATTATAGAGACGTCCAGTCAGCTGGACGCGCCCATTTCTGAATCACGAGGCGCCGCTCACAAAACCACGCGTTGTGCCAAACCGCGTGCGGCCGTCGTCGGCTTTTGGTGGACCTGCTTGAGGCGTCCGGGACCCTGGACGACCCCACAAAAGTATTCCAAAAAATATATAAAAATAGAATAAAATATTATTTCGGCCCTGATGGAGGTGTCCAGGGTCCTGGACGCCTCCACCCTCCGGAGCTCTATAAATAGAGGCCCACCCCCTCAATTCTGGGAGAGCTCAGAAGTGATCTGATAGGCTGCCGGAGCCCAGAGGCTACGGAGTCATTTTCTAACCCGTGGGTTCTTTTGTAGGTGGAGGTTCTGCCGGCTTCTCGGGTGCTCACGCTCGCGAGAGGAAGGTCGTCTTCATCCACCGCGCTTCCACGTCGTCCCCACGCTGCCGGAGCTCCGCCGGATTTCACCCTCGGCTCATCCAATAAGCCTTTTCTTCCCCTTTTTCTTCGTAGTTCTTTTGCATTCATCATCTCGCATCCTCTATCCCCCTTCATAAGGGCGCCTCTTCTTTTATACTTCTTGCATCCATCATCTCATTTTCCTCCTACTCGAGTCCGAGAGGGGTTTAAAAGATAACACCAACCAGGTGTGTGTCTTGCCATCATTTCATTATTTTTATCGCAAGGATTTGAATACTACACCTCTATCTTTCTAATCCACTTGTCATTTGTTTGTCGTTGTTTTGCAAGGGTAGCCGAGGAAAGCCCTCTCCGTCGGCCGGCCGGAGGGAGAGGAAGAAGCAACCCGCCATCTCCCGCTCTTGAGGTAGGCGGGATCACTTTCTTATTTTGGGGTCTTTCAGCCCCTGGCGATCACATCTTATTTTCGAGGCCGCGGCGAGTCACTTCCCCAATGGCCGTTTAAATTTCCGTTCTTATATTCTCTTATACTCTGTTATATTCTGCTCATATTCTCGAGGCCGCGGCGAGTCACTTCCCCAATGGCCGTTTAAATTCCCATTTTTATATGTTATATTCTTATCTATTCGTGTTCTCGAGGCCGCGGCGAGTCACTTCCCCAATGGCCGTTTAAATTCACGTTCTTATACGTTATATTCTTATCTGTTTGTGTTCTCGAGGCCGCGGCGAGTCACTTCCCCAATGGCCGTTTAAATTCCCGCTCTTTGTATTCTCTCTATATTCTGTCATCTTATTATATGTTCATATTCTCGAGGCCGCGGCGAGTCACTTCCCCAATGGCCGTTTCAATTCTTGTTATTTAATTTTTTGCACCATTCCCGTCCCCCCGAGGCCGCGGCGAGTCACTTCCCGCTATGGCCGTTTAAACCCCATATTTTGCTATATCACACTTGTCCCGCTCGCCCCGCCGGAGCAATCTCCCGTGGTGGCCCCTTCTCTCTCTTCTCTTATTTCTGTGTTGCAGCAAACAAACACCAAAAAGAAAGAAAAGAGGAGCCCGCGCGCGCTCCGCGTCCTCTCCGCTCTTCCCCGAACCGCGTGACGTCGCTCACACCTATATGCAACTAGATCTGACACATTGAAAGTAGAGCTTATACCATATTCCTCGGGCAGGTCCACAACATACGCATTGGACCCAACGCGTTTCAACACTCTAAATGGACCGGCTCCGCGAGCTTGCAGTTTCTTTACAGTTCAAGAGGGAAACCGTTCAGATCTTACCCTGATCATGACATATTCACCCCCTTGGAACTCACGGTGGTGTCGATGGGCATCGGCTAACTCTTTATACTATGCATTGCTGGCCTCAATGTGATGACGGATGTCGTCATGCAGACTCCTAACATGCTTAGCAAATGACTCGGCAGACTCAGACTCTCGTGCATGAATGGGCATGGGGACAAGATCCACTGGCTTCCTAGGCCTACGACCTGTGACAATCTCGAATGGACTCAAACCTATAGACATGTTGACCGAATCATTATATGCAAATTCTGCCAGTGGTAATATGAGATCCCAATCACCGACACGGTCCCTGACAAGACACCTCAAAAGGTCACCCAGACTCTTATTGACCACCTCGGTCTGACCATCTGTCTGGGGATGATATGCTGTGAAAAATTTGAGGTGAGTACCCAACATATGCCACAGTGTCTTCCAAACATAACTGGTGAACCTAACATCACGGTCAGACACTATGGTATGAGGCAACCCGAACTTGCACACCACATGAGTAAGGAATAGGCGGGCTACCCTCGAAGCATCCGAAGTCTTCGAGTAGGGAATGAAAAGGGCCATCTTCGAGAATCGGTCAACCACCACATAGACCGAATCATGCTTCCTAGAGGTACGAGGCAATCCCAAAATAAAATCCATGCTAACATCATGCCATGGAGCATCAGGCACGGGAAGAGGCGTATAAAGGCTCGAGCTTTGCTTCTTCATTTTGGCCGTAGTACATGTACGACACTGGGCCACGATATGAGCAACATCACGCTTCAAGCTCGGCCAATAAAATCTATGCTCAACAGCCTCGATAGTCTTGTTTCGACCAAAGTGGCCGGCTAGACCTCCCGTACGTAGTTCCCAGACTAAGAAGTCTCGAACCGAAGTTCGGGGAACACAAAACCTGCCTCCTCGAAAGAGGTAACCCTCCTAAAGCATACAATCATCATGGTCTCTTGAGGGCCCGGCCTGGAGAGTGGTATAATTCTGACCGAAGTCAGGACAGTCAACATAGGCCTCTCTCATCTTCTCTAACCCTATGACCTCGGCACTCATGGTAGTCAGCAGACATGCACGCCGACTCAGGGCATCAACCACGTTGTTCTCCACTCTAGCCTTATGTTTAAGTACAAATGTGTACTGCTAGAGATACTCAACCCATCTGCTGTGACGCGCATTAAGCTTCTTTTGGGAATGGAGGAACCTCAAAGCCTCATGATCAGAGTACAAGACAAACTCATGATGTAAAAGATAGTGCCTCCAATGCCTAAGAGCCTGGACAACTGCGTAGAATTCTTTATCATAAGTGGAGTATCGCAGTTTCGTATCATTCAGCTTCTCACTGAAGTATGCGACCGTATGGGCGTCCTAACTCAACACTCCTCCAATCCCTACACCCGACGTATCACAAGAGACCTCAAACACCTTCGAGAAATCTGGCAATTACAGGATCGGTGTCTGGGTCATGCGCTCCTTGATGTCCTTGAAGGCAGCAGCAGCGGCCTTCGTCCATACAAACGTGCCCTTCCGAATACAGTCCGTGATCGGGACAGTGACGGAGCTAAATCCGCGGATGAAACGATGATAGAACGTCGCGAGGCCTTGGAAGCTACGGACATCATGGACCGTACGGGGTTCCGGCCACTCAACAATGGCCTGGACCTTCTTCGGATCAGCGGAGACCCCAGTACTAGACACAATAAAACCCAAGAAGGTAAGCTGAGGTGTTATGAAGGCACACTTCTGTGGGTTCGCAAACAACTGCTCTCGCTTCAAAAGCAGACAGACCTGCCGTAGATGATCCAAGTGGTCCCCTTTAGTGTGACTATATATAAGGATATCATCAAAATACACAACCACAAAGACTCCAATGAATGGTCGAAGGACCTGAGTCATGAGTCGCATGAAGGTGCTAGGGGCATTGGTAAACCCAAAGGGCATAACCAACCACTCATATAGACCATCTTTGATCTTAAATGCGGTCTTCCACTCATCACCTGGCCTAATCCTCACTTGATGGTAGCCACTCTTTAGATTGATCTTTGAGAAGATAGTGGCACCAGCCATCATGTTAAGCATATCATCCAAGCGGGGAATAGGGAACCTGTACTTCATGGTGATTTTGTTGATGGCATGACTATCAATGCACATTCTCCGCGTGCCATCCTTCTTTGGGGCGAGTAATGTGGGAACATCACACAGACTCATGCTGTCCCGAATGGACCCTCTCTACATCAGCTCACCGACCTGCCGCTTTAGCTCGGCATGTTCCGTGGGACTCATGCAATAGTGAGGAAGATTGGGCAATGAGGAGCTCGGAATCAGGTCGATAGCATGCTGAATATCCCGCATGGGTGGGAGTCCCTCGGGAAGCTCCTCGGGAAAGATATCACCGAACTCCTTCAGAATAGGAATGACATCAGGTGGGAGTTCACCCTCAGACTCTCGATCCACCTCTCGGACCATGATAGCAAACACATGGCTGCCCCTACTAGCCTCCCGCTCCATTTCCCGGGAGCTAATCATCATCAACCTCCTAGAAGAGGGTTCGCCTGTGCTCGATGTAACGGTCATGGCCCCAGCTGGGGATGGGGTACTGGGTCCCGTTATGGAAGGCTCCGGAGTACTAGGACCAGTAGGACCCCTAACTGAAGGCTTCTTGGGCTGAGAGGGGTAGAGGGTAATTCGTTGGCCACCATGGTCAAAGGTACAGGTGTTCGACCGGCCATGGAGTGTGACATCCCGATCAAATAACCACGGCCTACCAAGAATAATACTATCCACCTCCATGGGGAGGACATCACACCAGATCTCATCACGGTAGGCATGGAACTATAGTGGGACCAAAACCGCAGTCGGATCGGAATGGAGGTGGAATCCACCCATGATACTTGATAGGGGCAAGGATGGTCCACGGGAGTAAGACCAAGACGTGAGATAGCGCACGTGGAGATTGCATTGATACAACTCCCACTATCGATAATCACTTTACACACTTGCCCACCCAGCCTACAGTATGTATGAAAGATAGTGGTCCGACGCCAGTCATCACTGGCCTGTGGCTGGGTGAGAATACACCTGACGACCCCCAAGTGGGTATCGTCTGAATACTGGGCATTCTGGCCATCACCTTCAATCTCATAGAACTCGTCAGCTAGCTCCGGATCTGATTAATAGCTGACTAACACAAGATCTGAAGAGGAGGCGTCCCCGACCTGTGTGTCCCCAATGACAAGAAACTGGCGAGTGGGACACTGGTTGGCAAAATGGTTAAACCCATTGCAGTGATAACACTGCTGCCGTGATCCACTAGGCTCCCCAATCAAAGTCCTTTCCCCTTATCCTCCCGACGGATAGGAGGTGTAGGCAACAAAGGATGAGCAACAGGTGCGGGTGTCGGTGGACGAGCCGTGGGTGCCGTGGGTTGGGGACGAGGAGAGATATCCCTCGGAGGTGGAGGGCGAGGCCTAAGAGCGAATGGCTCAGGACGAGTGGGCTCTTGAGGTCTATTGACACCCGTTTTGTGACCAATAAGTTGGGTCATCTCCTTGTTCATTTTAAATGATGCTCTGAGTTGTTCACCCTTATGGGGATATCTTAGTCAATTTGAGGTTTGTTTCATGGGTCATATCTCCTTGGTTGGGTATGGTTCCTTGTCTCTTTCCGCTAGAGGAAGCTTAGCAAACTTTCATTTCATTTTGCACTCCATTGACTCTAACGGTCCTTTAAGGGCGCGTTACAGTTCTCTAACGCATTTACCTTGGTCCGTTACATCATGCCAGAGTCCTTAAGCTTAAGGCTTCTTTCCAAGCTTATCTTTTTAGCCTATCCGTTGGGTGTGACGGTTTATCGTGCGGCCGTTACACATATTGTAACGCCTCTACTCATGGCCGTTACATTATTGAAGAGTCCCATGTTCGAAAACTTAACCCGTTGGCCTTATCTTTTAGTGGATAAGGTTGTGTGACGGTCCATCCCTAGGGCATTACATCCATGTGGCTGTCTATCGTGCAGCCGTTACGTTAAACAGAGAGTTCTAGCAGAACTGCTCTTTCTCTGCTACTCTGTGGTCGAATTAAGAGTTTGAGTCCTTGATTTCTCCTCCAAATCTGATCCTCAGAACCTTTTGTTTGTTTCTATGGACTCTTGGGAGTATTATCTTCAAGAGTTTGCTAAGAAACGTCCTACTTTCTAGCTAGATTATCCTCTACTCGACCGGAGAGTTGGAGGGTCTATAAATAGAACCCTTGACTTCATGGCTTTAGGAGGAGACATCTGGAGTTCGCGTCAAAGTGCTGTCGCATCCTGGAGTTAGAACCAACTAAGGAGAGCTGCTTCCCACATCCATCTGCTTCCAAAGTCTAGGGAGTATCGATTCCAAGGGTTTAGTTCAGTAAAAGTTGTCATCTTAGCGTCTTTCCCCTCTTCCAAGCATCATAGCATTGTCCCTCTTCCTCTACCATGTTCTTGCATCTTCTGCATCCATTTAAACTTCCCTCCCATCTTTGCCCTAGAGGGGTTAAAAAATCAACCTCCCTAGTATTTCCCTCTCCTTTTGCATGTTCTTAAGTCCTTTTGATTTATAGATACTACTTTGTCCAAAGGCTAATCTGGGTTGTTTTCCTTGTGTTCAACACTCTTTTGTAGGTTTACAGAGCCCATAGCACGAGGCCCAAGCTTCCTGGCCGACTGAAAAGCTTGGAGATCAAAGATTCCCAACTTCTATTCTACAGAACCTCTGACGGTCTATCAGAGGCGCGTTAGAGTCTCATAGCGGTCTATCGTGAGGCCGTCACACTTCTGTGACGCGTCAGTCTTCAGCCGTTACATTCCACAGAGCTACAGTTTCCTGGTTCTTTTCTCTCTTCCGTGGGCGAGTGCATCATCCTCCTATTCTAAGATATTTATTAGGTCTTTGGCTTATTTTTACCTTAGTGGCGATCACATCTTTTCTTAGTTTGGGCATTAGCTTTCTCTTTCTTCATATCTTCTCTTATTTTACTTGTTCCACCTATACGGTGTGTTTTCTTTTACTCCTTATTCCACGCCCCGGCGTGTGTTTTTCTTTGTTTGCTTTAGCTTAGTTCTGATCGAGATAGCATGCCCATGCTAGTATTCATGCTGGTTGCCTAGGTTCATGTTGCACATGTTCATAGGTTGATTGATTTCACTATTTGCTCATACTTTCATCATAGTTGGCATCATAGCCCATATTACAAAAGAAGGGACATATTATAACCAACAGAATTTTTTAGCGATCACGGTGGGACATCTAGTGCCAATCGTGCTTTGAATCTTTGTTAAACCTGCTATCCTTTGTTTGCCCTAAGTTGCTATGGTTTTCCCTGGATTTTCCCTCTATTTCTCTATTGTTTCTGGTTCTCTGGCTATTCTGACGGTCCTGCGTCCACACGTTACATTATTCTGACGATCTGGTCTTCGACCGTCATACCACTCTGGCACCGGTATTCTAGACTGTCACATACTCCAGATAGGTACGCATCCCTATGTGCAGTTTATTTTCGTAATTTTTACTGTGATTTTCATGCTTGGGTGCTATTTGGTCTCCTCCTTGGCTGGTTCACATATTCATATCATTATGTGCATATTTGATTGCTAGATTTTAGGCTAGAATTTGCATGCACTCTGGTGCACATAGGTTCATTCATATCCTCATACATTAGATTGCATTCTCCTACCTTGGTGTGTGGACCTCTCATTTCCATATTCCTTGGAGCCGACCAGGAAATCACATCAGGGACCTCCATAAGTCCTCGTGAGCCGTGGATTCCCACACGGATGCCGGGCCGGTTGTACCACTTCCCACCCCGTGTCTAGGATTGCATAAGTAAAGGAGTGATTACATTTAGAGTCAACCAAGTCACATATTTTTCCCCTATTAGAAACCTATTTTGGAGAGCACATTTTAATCGAGTCACTAAGTTTCTAAAGGAGAAAAATCATAAAAATCTTGTTGCATCATCTAAACAACTTGGTTGACCTTGAGTGTTGTTATCTCTTGTTTCACTTACATCTTTGTTTAAATCATCTAGTTTAAATCACTTATTGTGTGTTGTGGTGTGTTGTTTGTATTTTGTTAAGGTCTTTCGTTACATGTGGGGTTGCTTCCGATCTCTAGAAACTTCATCCTCTAGGGGCAATTCCTTCCCCAAGTGCTACTTCAATCCGCTCTTCGAGTCCGCCATGGCCTCATTCGATCTACCTCGCTCCCAAGAGGAGTCTCTTCCTCAAGGGCTTCTAGAGAAGCCCTCTACGGTCATCTCATTCCATCCCGGGGAGGGGCACGTCCCTCCTCCGTCCTCCATCCCTATGGAGGGTACCCAATCCACTCAGTCTCTTCCGACTCCTTTCAAAAATTCCATCCTCCAAATGATGGCCCAGTTGGATCCGGCCCAACTTCAAGCCATCTATCAGGCCATGCAGGGGTCCAATACCCCACCTCCCACGATTGCTCATGGTCTATCCAATCCTTCCATCGCTCAGCCTAGGGCCGATGGGTCCGTCATCCAGTCCGCTCCAATCGACCTCACTCCGGTCCAACCCATGACCCTTAGGTTCTCTAGTCTGGAAACGTGCCAGTCTTCTGGCTCGGCCCAGCAATTTTTGGATAAGGGAAAGACCATTCTCCCACCTTCTTCTATGGCGGATCATCACATGTCCAGCCCATCTATGCCACAGGTTCTTGTCGGTCCAAATGATTTCATGCGCCATAATCAAGGGGCAGCCAAAGTCCACACCAATATGGGTCTTCCTACGGCCCAATACCCTTCCTATGGGCCACCCCCTCCATTTGCTTACCCCTCTGCTCCTCAAATGCCAACGGGGGATCCAGATTGATCCTAATAAAGCAAAGGCCGTAATGGACATGCCCCCGCTAAAGAATATTACGGAACTTCAAGGACTAATTGGCAGATTACAATTCATCAGAAGATTCATATCCCAACATTCTCAGAGGTGCCGCCCGTTTTATGAATTGCTAAAGGCGGGGGTCAAATTTTAATGGAATGAAGATTATCAAAAGACCTATGAGGACTTAAAGGAATATTTATCCAATCCCCCAGTTTTGCAACCCCCTGTCCCCAGGAAGCCCCTAATCCTATACATCTCGGTCATTGATGACTCCCTAGGGGCGGTTTTAGCACAAGTAGACGATGAAGGGAAAGAGCGGGCAGCGTATTACCTCTCCAGGTTGTTTAACCCGGCTGAGGCTAAATATACCGCTATGGAGAAGACTTGTGCCGCCTTAGTGTGGGTAGCTTAGAAGCTCAAACACTACTTCCTAGCCCACCCAGTTAGGTTGATCTCTAGAATGGTCCCGATCCGTTATCTCTTAGAAAAGCCCATCCTTTCTAGTAGGTTGGCTCGCTGGTAGAGTTTCCTCTCTCAGTCTGATATCACCTTTGTCGTTCAGAAGGCAGTTAAAGGATATGCCATTGCTGAACATCTTGCTCATCTCCCCATCCCTCACACTGATTCTATTTAGGATGATTTCCCTGATGAACATCTCTCTGTCCTTACTCATCATCCCTTTTGGTCTCTGCACTTCGACGGTGCACTCAATTCTCAGGGCCAAGGGATAGGCGCTATTCTACTCACTCCAAAAGGAGTGACGATTCTCTTCGCTTATCAACTCCGATTTCCTGCTACCAATAACATCGCCGAGTATGAGGCTCTCCTAGCTGGATTGAAGCACGCCTACCTCTTAGGCACGCGCTACTTGAATATCACAGGGGACTCTCAACTCGTCCTGTGGCAAGTTTTGTCCACTTACCGCACCCGTGACCCTAAGCTCAAGCCATATCAAGATCTAGTCACGCTCCTAGCGAGACAATTCCGCAAGTTGATCTATATTCATACTCCCCGGTCCCAGAACATTCTAGCCGATGCTTTAGCATCCCTCACTTCCTCTCTATCTTTCCCTCTCAATCGGAGTACTGAGACTATCATCGTTCAGAGATTGGACATGCCCTCTCTTCAGGATCCTTGGTATGCTAACCTTAGGAAAACTGTAGAGACGAGGGCTGAGAAGGAAGAGCTGAAGGAAGTATCTTTGATGAAATTAGAAGAGATCTTGGAGGAGGAAGAATTGCCCTGGTATCATGAAATTGAGCTATTTTGCAAAGATGGATCGTTCCCGGAAGGGGCAAATGCCGAGCAGCGTAAATCAATAAGGAGAGCTACCTCAAGGTATACTATTGTCGCAGGTGAACTATACAGGCGTGCTACCAATGGAATGCTCATGATATGCTTAGACGATGATGAAGCTTGGAAGGTGGCCGAAGCAGCCCATTCTAGTGAGTGTGGAGGTCATGTTAATGGCCAGGCTCTAGCAAAGAAAATCTTTAGGCATGACTACTATTGGCCCACTCTAGAGGAAGATTGCTCCCTCTATGTCCGGAGGTGTCTTAAGTGCCAACTCCATGCTGATAAGATTCACGCTCCAGCTTCATCTCTTCATCCTCTTTCTGCTCCTTTGCCATTCTCTATGTGGGCTTTTGACGTTGTCGGCCCGCTCGGTGATCCCAACTCTCAAATCAAGCAAAAATTCTTCATCCTCACCGCCACTGAGTACTTTACCATGTGGGCCGAAGCAGAAGCGTACGCGGAGATCAAAGCTACCACGGTGTGCCGCTTCATCATGAAGAACATCATCTCGCGGTTTGGAGTGCCAAGCAGCATCGTCACCGACAACGGACCCCAGTTCATTTCTCAAGAGCTTAAGGACCTATGTAAGAAGTTCAATATAGCATTGCATCATTCATCTCCATATTACCTGCAAGGCAACGGCCAGGCCGAAGCCACTAACAAAACCCTTCTCAAAATCATAAAGAAAACATGTGAATCTCACAAATTTTTGGATTGGCCAGAACAATTAGTGGAGGCTCTATGGGCTTACCGCACTTCCGTCTATACTCCCACGGGGCAAACCCCCTATGCTCTCACATATGGAATGGAGGCGGTGCTCCCATATGAGATCTTGATCCCTTCCCTAAGGGTACAGCTCGATAAGGAACTTAATCTCGATGAACTTCAAGAGGCGTTGCTCGTCCAGCTGGAACTCTTAGACGAGAAGAGGATGAATGCGGCCGATCACGTATCTGTTTATCAAAAGAGAGTTTCGCGTTATTTTCAAAAGAAGGTAATTGAACGTAAATTTTAAAAAGGTGATATAGTTTTGAAACGCAAATTCATACGGTCTGCAGGTCCTAGGTCTAAATTACAACCTAACTGGGAAGGGTCATTTGTTGTGAAAGAGGCTTATCCAGGGAATGCTTATCGCTTAGTGAATGCAGAAGGTAAGGAGCTCGCTCATGCTTGGAATGAGTTGTATCTTAAGCGTTTCTTTCCTTAGAGTCTAAACCAGTGCCACCCCGGTAGCAAAGAGTTCTTCCCTTTCACCATGAAAGAGGACCCCAAGCGTGGCAATCACACACTACACGACGTCCCTGGTCGGGTTTCCTACTTTGTAGACACCGTTTCTCCTTGGCCATGCTTGGGGGAAAGTCAAAGTCCCTGTCCGTTTCTTTCTTCGGCTGAATCCAGGGGCAAGAGGTGAATAAGGAGGCGACGACCAATCTAGGTACCCTGACGAGAGGAGGTCTCAAATAGGGGCAGTCCGTTATGACCTAACGCCACAAAAGAAAAGAAAAAAAGGCAAAGAAAAGGAGCATTCATCGTGATGAAAGCAAAAGTTCATCTCGAAAGTCTATCAATTATAAGTTCCAAAGCTTCAAGAAAAGAAAAAAGCTAGGCACGGCAAGAGTGGCAGTACAGTTTCCCCGCGGGATGCATGAGCCCGGTCGTATGCGTGCCTAGAGTGGAGAAAGGTTCGATGACGGACACAAAGCCCCGACGCAACAGACCGAGTCTCTGAATGGGTTGTCTGGAGAGGAACTCAAGCCCTGAACACTTCTATATCTGGTCTAAGCTTACCCCCGCATTCTATTTTCCTTTTCAGGACTAAGACAATTACCATGGGTATGGCCTTGGTAGAACCACCGTCACGCGATTTAGGCCCTGGCCAGGGGTTGTCACCTCTATTGCACGCCGACCTTGGGAACTCTCAATGGAATGGGGAGGACCCACGTTTCTAGGGAGGCACTGGTATTTCAAAATCCAAAAGAATCATATATCTCAAAATCCAAAAAAAATCATATATCTCAAAATCCAAAAAAATAATATATCTCAAAATCCAAAAAAATCATATATCTCAAAATCCAAAAAAAATCATATATCTTAAAATCCAAAAAAATCATATATTTCAAAATCCAAAAATTCATCATTCCAAAATCCAAAATCATATATTCTGAGTATTTGCAAAAATCCCAAAATACCATCATGTGCATCGCATGCATGGCATTATTTCCATTATATTTTCCGCCTATTTAAAAGGCTCTACCCCTTGACCAAATATCAAGAAATGGTCATTCTCTAACTTGCTTTAGGCAAGGGGTTGAGTCTAAGAACAGATCTAACTTGTTTCTTGTCTAAGTGTGTGCAGAACGCAGGTTCAAGACCAAGGTTCAGATTGTAAGCTCACAAACCCACGAGGTCTGTAACGCTCCATAATTAGACCGCCACAAGACTGTGATGGTCGTCGTTTGACCGTTACCCTCTCCCGAAGGTTGAAACTCATTGACTCTCAGTAAACTCTCTCTGACGCGTCCGCGATGGACCGTTACCTCACTCTGACGGTTGGTTGTTAGACCGTTAAACTCTCCCGAGGATAGAAAACTCAATTTTCTGAGTTCATCCTTTCTGACGGCTCATCGTGGGACCGTCAGACTTTGTGACGGCACAGCATAGGACCGTTACAGATTCCAAAACTCTATTTTCCAGAACATTCAGGCCAAATCAAGCAACAAACTCATGATTTCATCAACTAAGGCACTTCTATGTCATTCAATTGAATTTAATGATACATAAAACTGATTGGTAAACTTCAAATTCAAAAAATGTCATAAGAAAATTCAAGCTACATTCAGTTTTCTATCCGCAAGAGGCCGGATCTTGCGTAATTCCTTCACATAGCCATGGCGTTCCTCGTCGTCTTTGTAGATCGGATTAAAATCCACTTAAAGCAAAATACGAAGAATAAGACATTAATAATCAATAAAATGATAGGGAGAAAAGCATGCACGAGGTGCACAAGGGGAATTTGTGTGATCGCCAGAGGGATTACCTCAATAAGAAGAACATGAGATCGCGTATACCTGGTGGAAATTGAGATGCGGGATGGATGTGGATTTCCTCCTCCGACTTCAATCGGCCGGCCGATGAAGTGGGTTCTCTTCAGTTGATTACCTTGTAAAAAAAAGACAATAAAAGACAGACAAAAGCGAGGGGATCAGCCACGGTGCAGATAGTATCAATCCAAACTAACACAAAATGATGAAAAAGGCATCAACAGCGCACCTCTTTTTTTGTTTTGTTTTAAACCCCTAGCAGGGAACTAGGGAAAGGATATGAAAAATGATGCTTAATGCAATAGAATAACTAACGACCGGGTGATGATGAGGAGATGTTAAGAGGAGATGAACAATGAAACAACAGATAGAACCCTGCTCTCCCTGACGAGAGTAAAGGGAAAACCGTGGAGATGCTTAAACGGATGCAGAAAGGATGAAGGCAACAGGCGCTTGATTGGATGCAGAGAAGGATGCAGAACGTGCCTGTTGAATGATCAACCTCTTAACCCTTTGAGTTGTTAACCTTTTACACGATCAAACGAGATTTTCTTTTATAGCTTCAATCGGATATGATCAAACAAGGAAGTGATAAGAACGGGTAATGAGGCATCCTGGGAAGGATTAAGATCGAGCAAGAGTCCAGGGATGGTAGGGAACTGTGAGGGAAAGACAAAAAAAAGAAGGACTCTGGATAAAACACGCCTTAAGACAGGGCGTATAATTATAAATTGACGACCTGCCACAGGGCGTTTCTTAAAAAATGACCTAGGAAAGGCCGTTTCTTCCTGGATTTAATTTTGGAAATAAAAACTTTCTTTATTTGAAACACGCCTGAGATAACGGCGTTTAGTGAAAACACGCCCTGAGGAAGGACGTTACTTAGAAAATGCTTTTATTTTGAAAATAGATAATTCCAGAAATTAACGGATAATACCAGGAATTGACGCCCTCATGTATGGTCGTCCCTTCTTTTGAAACGCCCCATGACAGGTCGTTACTTTCGGAAGTAACGCCCTTCGTCAAGTCGTGAATCACGAAAAATGCATAAAATTCAAAAAAAAAAGAAAAACTTCATGTTATAGGAATATTGAAGTCCACTTGGGGCGTTATCATAACGACATGAGATTTGATCAACATAACGTCAATTTTGGCGTGTCTACAGCTGCCCCGCCTTGGCGTCTGCTTTGGAAGGGAGTGACACGGAAATGGAATGAATTGTAATGAAAGGAATGAAGTGGAATGAGCTGATAAGGAGACGCCAAGGTGTGATGTGACACGCCTCAGAACATTAAGCTTTTGAAATCTTTCCAAGATTCTGAATGAAACAACTCTGGGTGGCTCCAAGGAAACATCGATTTGTTGGATAAAAGGAGATTAAACTAAGTAAATAAAGGGTGTGCGCGTGGGCACGACAGGGAAAGACCATTGGAGAGCGATTACCAGCCAACGTGGACGTGCTACAACCAAGGTAAATAGTGCAGAAAAGTAAGGGGAATTGGGATAGAAATCCAACAAAAGGGACACTTTCAAGGAATCAGCCTGAACGGCTTCAAACAGAACGAAGTACTTGATTTGAAGTGGAATATCTCATGTCAACTCAATCAAGAGCGAGTGAATTTCATTATTGCCATAATATGAAGATTTTCAGCATGAAACTCAAAGTCCTACATGATGCATGCTGGGCTAAAAGAAAAGATTAAACCAAACTAAAATAGAAAATAATCAAGGATAATATTGCTAAGCTATTTAGATCTGGTCAAGAATCCATATTTATGAGTTAACACTAAGCCGAGGCCCGTTTGTCCGCGCATCAACTCAGAAAGTGGAACCATCGTCCCAAACCTTTAACAACTCAACGGCCTATCCGTGCGATCAAGATTCTCCTGAAATCGTCATCGTTTTTGATGAAGGGGAGCTCAAATTTCAGGTTTATCAGAACCACAAGGTCCTTGACATACTATAATAGTGTAGATATCATATAATAACAATGCTTACAAGAAACAGATACAAGGTGACAAGATGTTACTCCCATGAGCGGTCCAAGCGCCTTGGATCCTGCAAAACTTCTGCACTTTGAAATTTATTAGCTTTCATTCATTAATTCAGAACATGACATGATCATAAGTGCTTAATCATAAACAATTTCCCCAAATAATAGCACTTAAGTTCATCAAAAGCATGGAGAGGTCAAAGATCCGTAATCCAGGAAAAACACGCCTAAGAACAGGGCGTTAACATCATGAAAGATGCCTTACCGTAGGTCGTTAATTATTTAAAACACGCCCTGCTCAAAGGCGTAAACAGTAACGGAAGCGTAGAAGTAAAACGACCTCATCAAGGGCGTTACATAAAACACGACCTCGGGTTAGGTCGTCAAATCGAAAAGAGACGCCCTTACCAAAGGCGTTAATTCAGTACGAACACCCGTTTCTAAATCAAGAACACAGTCCTTAACCCAATCAAACTTCTATCTTCGGAACTCTTTAGGACTCTTCAAATCCTTATAAAAAGGCAGGCTTTCCTTCACAAACCCATCGAAGCTCTTCTGCAACCGGATTGCCTCTTCTTCTGCAAGCTTTCGTTCTTCTGCTTCTGTTCTTCTTCAAGCCTCTGCGCGAGCTTCTTCTGCAAAAGAAAGAGATGGACAGAGTGATGAAGAAACCTAGGATATCTACTCCTAGGATTACTGAAATACAAGGGCACATAAGCAATCGAATTGCTTTGAGCCAGGTAAGCTATCCTTCTGTTAGTTGCTTTACTGCGCTCCTTCTGCTGAACCCTCATCTTATATTTATCTATGCTTATTCTTATCACTGCATGCTTCATGTTTCTTCTTTACAGGATTACCCAATCCTTCCGGGAGCTAGAAGGTACATCCGAATCAAGTGGTTGCCCCTCATCCTCTCCAAGTTTACTTCAGATATGAGGGTATATGTAGCTAGATGGCATCTCTTGGGGTTGATAACCCATGCTAAACATTATGACCAAATCCATCTTGATTGGGCTGCCATAGGTGCATTGACTGAAACATGGCATCCTTCCACCCATACCTTCTTATTTTCCACATTCGAAGCCACTATCTTGCTGGAAGAAGTAGAGACGATCCTAGGCTTGAAAAGGATGAAACAAGGAGAAGAAGAAAAGATGGCCATCATGCCAAGGCCAATCTCCTCCCATGAGTTGCTAACCTCATTGATACCTATCCCAAATATAGTTAACCAAATCAAGGTTACTAAAGGAATTAACCTCTTGAAGCTCGCCTCGTGGGTGTACAAGAGAGCGGATCAAGCTAAAGAGGAAGAGGAGATAGAAAGAGTGACCAAAGCCTTCGTGGTGTGCTTAGCAGGAGCACTCATATTCCCATCCACGGAGGACTTTCTAGAGGAGTCCCAATTGAGCGCAGTGGTGAGCTTATGGGAGGAAGAAAGAGTTGGACCGGCGATCCTAGCATATCTTTATAGCGGGCTCACCTCGGCGGCCATGGGAAGGCCCATCTACGGGTGCATGCTAGCACTCTCTAGTTGGATTGATCTACACTTCAAATTCGATCTATGTCACGAAGCCCAACAACCCTCAAGAATTTTCTCAAAGAGCCCACTCTCCTATATAACCGGCTCATTAGGAATAAGCAATAGAGTGACTAACCGGGTTCCTCAAATCAAGAAGAGAGGGGATTGGAGGGAGCACTTAAAGGTAATGCCAAAGAATCTCTTTACTTGCGCCCCGGGTGTATTCAAAATGCAGGAACTTTGTGCACGCTTCTCCATCGGGACGGACCTTCATCTTATTGGCGCTTCAGACTTCGTCTTGTACAACTCTCACAGGTGCCTTCCTCAAATTGGGCTTTCAAGGCAATACTTAGAAGACATCTCCCATCTCCCTCCAATCAAATCAAGGGACCTAGGCAGTAATGGAGATGGGGAGGAGGCTATCACCATTCAAGCTCTATGGAAGCTAAGCAAACTTCATCAACCTGTAGAAGACTTGAATGAAGACAAAGAACAGTGGAAAAATTATGTAATCTCTTTGAGAAAATTAAGGCCCAAAGTGGCTCATTAGTCATTGTAATTCCTTCTTATTAAAGCAATAATGATTATTTTCTAATTGAGCCAATATTACTGTGATTATGATCAAAATTATCCAAAACCTGTGTTTCTGTTGCAAATAACGCCTCAACACAGGGCGTGAATTCAAGAAGGAACGCCTTACCTCAAGGCGCTTCAATCGGCCCATCCTCCACAGTTAACGTCTGTACAGTGGGCGTGACTTAAATAACGACTTCAGACAAGGCGTGAATATTCAAACCCCAAAGAAAAATAATCGTTGAATCATCAAAAGCAACGCCTTTTCCTTAGTCACTTCTTAAAAATAACACGCCCTCAACAGAGGCGTGACTCTAAACCAGCCATGATGACTCTCATCACATCAATCAACGCCCATTCAATGCGTCTGACGACGGTTATCGTTCCCCATGCAAAACAAATTAACGCCCTAATAAACGTCGTCTGATTTTATGAAACGCCCAACTCCTGGGCGTGAATTCCATTAAAAACGCCTTGCTTAAGGGCGTGTCTTCTTTTCGAAACCCAAAGGTCATCGACCCCTTTCTTCTTCCTCCTGTTTTCATTCTTCCCCCTTCTGCAAACCCTAACCGAAACCGCCCATTCTCTTTTGATCTCCCTCTCTCGTTCTCTTCTCTCAATCTCCCTCTATCTCTCTCTGTCTCTCTTCCTACCCTAACCCGAACCATGGCCAAATGCCAGAGGGTCAGTGCCCCGGAGGTCGTTGACCTCGACGCCGCCCATGCCCAAGAAGAAGAAGCCGCCGCGGAGGAGCTCGCCATCGTCGCGGTTGAAGTACCGGCGGTGGCCGCCGGCGGCGACGAAACCGGTGAAGAAGGCGGAGAAGAAGAAGGAGAAGAAGGAGAGGAAGGAGAAGAAGATGGAGAAGAAGAGGGAGATGAAGAGGAAGATGAAGAGGAAGCTGAAGGACCACCGCCCGCGGCGGCGGTTGCTCCCCGGGGTCAACTCCGGCGGCCAAGACGGCCATTGCCTCGGCCACAACCCCAGAAGCACAAGAAGGTAAGTTCCCCTCCCCAATTCCAATTTTTTTATTTTATTTAAATTTTTCTTGATTTTCCATAGCCCTCGGGGGCAAAATCTGCAACTCAGAAAAGACACGCCTCCCACGGGGGCGTTATTCACAAACGAAACGCCCTGACCAAGGGCGTAAATTTATTTTATTTTCTGAAAATCAATTAACCCCCATGAAAAACGCCCTGCAGCATGTTGTTTTAAAAAAAGAGATTTTTCATTAATGCCATGACCATTAACTGTTTTTCATTAATCATTATTAATTAATTTGCATGCTGTCATTTTTTTTCTGAAAATCATGATAGCCACGCCCCTCACCAGGGCGTGATTCACCAAGAAACGCCCAAACCAGAGGGCGTCTCTTCAAAACTCTCCAATTGAACAGAACGGTCCTCAAAATAAAACGCCCCAGCCGACGGCGTGATTTGAAAACATTTTTAGGATATTTAGAAATTAACCACATGCTCACGCCCTGTACAGCGGCGTTGCAAAAATGAAAAACGCCCTCAGCCAGGGCGTTACTTTAATATAAAACGCCCCCTTTAAGGGCGTGAAATCATTAAGAAACGGCCTTAGGAAGGGCGTGACTTCCAAAACATGCTCAAGCAAAACCAAATGCAATTATACATGATTAATCAAACCATTAAGCAAAATTCTTTCTTTTAATGCATGCAGGGGCTGATGAGGACCCGCATCTCATGGGTCATGGTCTGGGCAGCATACCAGGGTCTCCCCGACTTCCAGAGGGTTAGGGTAGACGCTATGGGGTTTGGGGCCTTCCTATCCATCGAGCCATTTAGACCCGACCTAGCACTTATCCAGGTTCTGCGTGAGCGTTGGGATAGGGTGAGCCGGACTTTCCTGATGCCCTGGAGGCATATGGTTCCTACCCTAGAGGATGTGTCTAGGATTACGGGGTTGAGGGTGGATGGTGAGGCTGTGAGTGGGTTCACCTACCCTGACTACACGGAGATGGCCCAGAGGTTACTGGGGCTAGATATGGTTTACATGGTGCCGAGTGAGTGTAGGACCATCTTCCGTACGGACCTGACCACGGTGATGGGTTTGAGGGATGCCAGGCACAGGTCAGGGGAGACCCTAGGTGAGTTCGCACAGAGGCTGACCGACGGGGTGAGAGCGGCATGCTGCCAGGACCCGACTGACCGTGAGAGAGCGGATCGAGACCTGAGGAGGTTCCTGCTGCTACTGCTCGGGAGATTATTGCTGGGGACGAAAGCCGACGTCATCAACTGCCGCTTCTTGGGCATCCTTGAGGACCTGGAGACCGTTGGCACTTACGCTTGGGGTGCAGCGCTGCTGGCGCATTTGATGGCTGATTTGTCCACGGGGACGGGGCGAGAGACGACCGTCAGTGGCTTCTCACCTTTTCTTCAGGTATGCAATTTTCTCATTTTTATCTCTTTTCTTTTATTTCTCTCTTCTTATTATGATGCATGTGAATGCCTTACTAATGCAATGCATGGATGCAGGTGTGGAGCCACCTATACATGCCGATGGGGCGCGTTAACCCACGGCCCGGAGTTGAGGGATCCTTCCCCCTGGCGCGACGCTGGTTACCGGTCGTCTTCGGTGCCCCACTCGACTACGAGTTGTGGGTTCTACGGAGAGAGTTCCGCGACTTTCCTCCCTCGCTGGTATGTATGAACGAATGGTATGCATTTCTTTTGAATTGATTTGAATTGATTGTGATGAAATGATAATGATATGTATGAATGCAGGTGCGGTGGAGGCCCTACGAGGATATGACAGATGAGGGCCAACCTTGGGTCGTATCGGGACGACCTCGCTTTGGGCGCGAGCTATGGCTGCATTGCCTGAGCGAGATCGAGCCGTTACGGCTTCGGTTGGTGATGAGGACCTTGGGCCTGCCCCAGGAGTGGATCGAGGTCGGAGAGCCTCGAGGCATAGGAAAGAAGACCCGTGGTCGCACCAAGACGACCGACTGGCGGGTACGGTTCGAGGAGCAGTACGCCGACTGTCAGCGTGGCGGGACCAGAGTCACCTCTCACGTGACTGACAGCTCCGAGTACCTCCGGCGCTACTGGGAGGTACACGCCGGTCGACCCCAGATGAGGGTCTTAGGGGTATGTATGAATGCACTTATTTCTAAATTGAATACAAATGCTTATGTTTCTATCATGCGACTAACATGTAGTGGATGCAGGATGCGAGGGACATAGCGGCGATAGACGCCCAGGCCCACCTACACAGCCTGGAGGACCAGCTAGCTGCCACGCGGGCAGACCTAGAGACCCTGGTGAGTGTTTAAATTACTTCTATATGCAAATGAAACTTTTTGTTGAATTATTGATGATTAGCCACTGACGATCTTAATGAATGCAGCGTGCCCAGCAGGGAATAGTGAGGAGAGATCCAGGGGAGGCCTCCAGCTCGAGGGAACCTAGCGCAGAGGTGACCGCGCTATCAGAGCAGCTAGCTGGAGCGGTTGCACGAGCCGAGGCAGCGGAGCGCGACCTTGCTTCACGGGTAAATTCTGAACTTAAACTCAGTCAGTTCAATTATTGATTAAATATAGCATTGTGTACTGATAAAAATTCATTCTTACAGACCGAAGAGCTTCGAGCTGCTCTTGTTTGCGTAGACGAGGGCTTCCGAGCGTCGAGCTCACAGGTGAGTAATTCAATCATGCATCGTTAAATTATTGAATTATTGCATTTATTGTGGAATTGATGATTTGCTTACCCTTTTGCAGGTGGCTCAGCTTCGGGCGGTACGTACCGAGTTGGCGATCCGTGACCAGCGGATCGCAGAGCTTGAGAGGTCCCAGAGGCGACGAGAGGAGCTTCCTCAGGACGTGGCCGAGCTGCGGGTGGCTCTTGAGATGGAGAGGCGAGAGCGTGCCCGAGAGTGAGAGGAGCACCAGACGGAGCGTGCCCTGCTCCTTGAGCTTCAGCAGGCGGAGCGTGCCCAGTTTCAGGAGCTTCAGCAGGCGGAGCGTGCCCGGTTCCTTGAGCAGGTGGCAGTACGGGAGCGAGAGCTAGCCGACTCGAGGACTCAGTTGATCCTTTCTCAAGAGCGGCTACGAGTATCCGAGGAGCGTCTTCAGCGAGGGCGTGAGCGAGCACGGGCCGCGGGGTACTCCTTTACTAGCTCCACTTTTGTTGCGGGTTCTTCTCTTCGAGAGAGGAGTGAGGCAGGGGGCCAGGCTCGAGTTCCAGCTTCTTCACGGGGGCCCATGCCTCCTCCACCAGCACCAGCTCGGGACGGCGAGGAGGAGGTTGAGAGTAGGAGAGTAGAGGAGAGTGGAGGCGAGAGCTGAGAGACTTACTTGTACTCCTCCACCCTCACACCTGTACATGATAGACATGATGATATATATATATATATATATATGAGATTTGAGCTTTTGTTACCTGAGCACTTGTGTGGTTGTGGACTTGTGTTTGTGTACTTTTCTTTTCACGTCCTTCGTGTTTACTTTGCTTTTGCCCTGTATCTGCAGCTGCGGTTTTCACTTGAATAAAACAGGTTAATTCATCTGTTCGACTCGGCCCCTTGCCCAATGAGCAAGGGGTGGCAATATTCTGACCTTAATGACGGGTCAAGGGGCCAAGCCTTTAATCAAATAAGGTAAAGTGAAATAACCAATAAAGGGGAGATGCATCATGCAAACACACATATGCAAACAATAAATCAAAATATGCACATGCAAAATGCAAGCATGTGAATGAAGAATGCATCATTTATATTTTTTTTGTTATTTTCCTGAAAAACGCGCCTTAGATTAGGTCGTGACTCAAGTGAAAGACGCCCTCGCAGACGGCGTGCACTTTTGAAAGGATTTTAGAATTTGACGAAAAGACGACCTGAACAAGGGCGTTAATTTTATAAAGATGACCCTCACAAGGGCGTGAATTAAATTAAAAACGCCTTAAGGAAAGGCGTGAATTATATGAAACTTTAAACAAGATTGTCAAGGCTATCCAGATCGCGGGCCCTACACGGTCACCATCTGGGATTCATTAATCTTTCTTGAATAATTAAAAGGGAGTCGACGTGCTCAAAGTTGACTTATATTCGAGATTTCGCACAGTGCAATTTCTTAAGTTTGTCTTGACCATCCTGCCAGTTCGTGCCTTTACCACATAGAAAGGATGGAAGAAAATATAAGGGAAGCCCATAAGGGGTTCTGGGATGCTCAAAGTAAAGTTACCTTCCCTGCCCTATGCCTGTTGGGGTTCGGTCTTTGGCGTAGGGATGTTTGTTGCCTTTTGCCCATTTATAATGCATGCATACGCCCAAGGTTTTCCTTACGGGGACTTTGCCCTCTTGACATGCTTTTCTTTTCAAAACTTGACTTTCACTTTGGAATTGATTTGCATTGATGAAAAATAAACCTAATTGTACTTGGGCTTTTGTGACATTTGCTCCCTTTTGGACCTTGACTTCCACCTACTAGGGCGGCGAGCAGGTTTGGCGCATCTGCCTCGAGGTCTCCCTTCCTCCCTTATGGGCCGAATAAGAAAAGAACGGGTATTATCTTTCACTTTTAGTCAGGTTTTTGACTTTCTATCAGATTTTGCACTGCTTGAGTTCAAGAATAAAGCGTGTGGTGTATGCGTGTTTCAACCCCGTTTTTAAGTTACCAAGACTGATAAATGAATTCTGAAATTTGACCTTTCAGGCCTTGATCTTTTGTGTGCCATGACAAAAATTTTGAAAGCCTTTTTTGTTTGTTTTTAGTTTCTATTTTTTTTTGTTTTGTTTCGTTTTGGCGAATATTCTATTTTTTTTGGATTTAGAAAATATTCATTTTTTGTGTGGTTTTTTTTGGAAAAAATTCATTTTTTTGTTGGATTTTGGAAAATATTCATTTTTTTTGGATTTTGGACTTTTGAAAATCAGGGGTAGTATTTCTTAAGATATAAACCGTTCCAAGGGTGAGTTAACTCTTCACCTTTAGCATTAGTTAATTTATAAGCATTGCCAGGAAAAACTTCTTTTATAACGAACGGTCCCTCCCAATTTGGTTGGAGTTTTGAACGGGGGCCACCCGGCTTAACAAAAATTCTCTTGATTACCATTTCACCGACTTTAAATTTTCTCTCAATTACTTTCTTTTGGTAAAAACATGAGAGCCTATTTTGATAAACGCGCGCATGCTCAGCGGCGACCAGACGCTTCTCATCTAGGAGTTCTAATTGGGCAAGGAGTGAATCACGACGTTCATCAATAGAAAGTTCCTCATCCAATTGTACTCGCAGAGAGGGAATAAGAATCTCATAAGGGACTACTGCCTCCATCCCATAAGTGAGGGCGAAAGGGGTTTGCCCAGTGGGAGTGCGAATGGAAGTGCGGTAGGCCCAAAGAGCTTCAACCAGCTTGTCTGGCCAGTCCGAAAATTTATTAGCCTCACACGTCTTTTTAACGATCTTGATCAAAGTTTTGTTAGTTGTCTCTGCTTGGCCATTGCCCTGCGGATAATAGGGAGAAGAATGATGCAATGCAATGTTATACCTGTTGCAGAGATCATTGAGATCTTGAGAGATAAATTGAGGTCCATTGTCGGTGACGATGGTGCTCGGGATGCTGAACCTCGTGATGATGTTCTTCATAATAAATTTGCAAACGTTTGATGCTTTAATTTCCACGTAAGTTTCTGCTTCCGCCCACTTGGTGAAGTACTCCGTTGCCGTGAGAATGAATGATTTTTGCTTGGTCAGGAGGTTCGAATCACCAAGAGGTCCAATGATATCAAAAGCCCACATGGAAAAAGGCCATGGGGAGGACGTAGGATGGAGTGAAGAAGCAGGGGAATGAATCTTGTCGGCGTGCAGCTGGCACTTAACACACCTACGAACGTAGATAGAGCAATCCTCTTCTAGAGTGGGCCAATAGAAACCTAGCCTAAGGATTTTCTTAGCTAACATCTGGCTGTTCACATGACCACCACACACACCAGAATGCGCCTCTTCCACGACTTTCCAAGATTCATCATCATCGAGGCATCTCAATAAAACACCGGTGAGCCCTCTTCTGTAGAGCACACCTCCAACCAAAGTATAACGCTGAGCCACTCTTCTAATTGCTTTCTTTTCTTCTGCGGTGGCTTCCTCGGGATAAGACTGATCATTACAGTATCTGGCAATCTCATAATACCAAGGCTTTTCTTCGTCAGCCAATTCTTCTTCCCAGTCCAAAAGCATGACCTCTTTGCCTTTAAGAGTTTCTTTCTGCTTGGCCTTCTCGAGCACCTGATCCCTAATATCAAGGAAAGCACGGTCCTTAATAGCTGGAGTGTCACGCTGATGAATCAGAGGGACATGGAAATCACGCTCAGGGGGAAAGACTAAAGCAGAAGCTAAAGAAGCAAGAGCATCAGCTAGAATGTTCTGACTGCGAGGTACGTGAACGAAAATTAACTTGGTAAAGAGTTTGGCATAAGCTGAAGCGAGTTCCTGGTAGGGTTTAAGCTTAGGATTGATAGTGCGGCACTTGACCAACACCTGGCGCAAAATGAGTTGACTATCACCGACAATCCGCAAGTGAGTGACACCATATCGATGAGCGGTTTGTAGACCGGCCAAAAGAGCTTCATACTCAGCTATATTATTGGTGACGGGGAAAGTGAGCCGAGCAGCAAATGGAATGGTGACCCCTTCAGGTGTTAAAAGAACCATGCCGATCCCTCTTCCTTGAGAATTAAGAGCTCCATCAAAGTGTAACGTCCACATAGGATCAAGGGGTTGATTAATGGACATTAATTCTTCATCTGGGAACTCAGAATTAACAGGATCAAAATGAGGTAGAGGGTGATGAGCAAGATGTTCGGCGATGGCATAACCTTTGATAGATTTTTGTTGAATGTAAGTGATATCAAACTGGGAGAGGAAGCTTTGCCAGCGTGCTAATCGATCAGTGAGAACAGATTTTTCAAGGAGGAATTTGATTGGATTCATGCGTGCAATGAGGTGAACCTCGTGAGCTAGAAAATAATGTTTTAATTTCTGAACTACCCAAATCAAAGCTGCACAAGTCTTCTCCATGGCTGAGTACCTATGCTCACAGGGGTTAAGAAGTTTAGATAAGTAGTATGCTGCCCTCTCCTTACTTTCTTCATCCACTTGAGCTAAGACAGCACCTACAGAGTCATCCAGGACTGAAACATACAGAATAAGTGGCTTGCCTGGAATTGGCGGCCTCAGGATAGGTGGATTGGCCAAATAATCCTTCAATCCGTCAAAGGCTGCCTGACACTTGTCATCCCAATTAAACTTGACTCCCGGCTTGGTAAGCTCGTAAAACGGCCTACATCTTTGTGAATGCTGGGAGACGAAGCGGCGAATGAACTGCAACCTCCCGATTAATCCTCGAATTTCCTTCAAATTCTTGGGAGGAGGCATATCTCTAATGGCTCTCGCCTTGTTGGGATCGACTTCAATTCCCCTCTTACTGACAATGAATCCAAGCAACTTCCCTGAAGAAACGCCAAATATGCACTTCTTGGGGTTCATTTTCAATTGATATTCTCGTGACCTCTGTAGAACCTTGGCCAGAACCCCAGGGTGCTCAATCCTTGTCCTTGATTTCACTACCAGGTCATCCACATACACCTCGATATAAATATGAATCATGTCATGAAAAATCGCCATCATAGCCCTCTGGTAGGTGGCTCCAGCATTCTTAAGTCCAAAAGGCATAACCACATAGCAATATGTACCCCATGGTGTAGTGAATGATGTTTTCTCTTGATCCTCTTCAGACAGACGAATTTGATTGTAGCCTGAAAAGCCATCCATAAATGAAAGAGTTTCAAATCCTGCCGTGTTGTCGATCAGAACATCAATATGAGGGAGGGGGAAGTCATCTTTAGGACACGCCCGGTTGAGGTCCCGGAAATCTATACAAATTTGAACTTTTCCATCTTTCTTCATAACCGGGACAATGTTAGCCACCCAATTGGGATAGAGGACGACTCTAACAAATCTAGCCTTATGGAGTTTATCGACCTCTTCTTTCATTTTCAAAGCCATGTTAGGGTGGAAACGCCTCAACCGTTGTTTGACCGGGACAGACCCTGGCTTAAGTGTAAGGCGGTGTTCAACGAGCGCAGGGTCTAATCCAGGCATATCTTCATAGCTCCATGCGAACGTGTCCTTGTATTCTTGCAGAACCAAAATGAGCGCCTCCTCCTCAGAGGGCGGTAAATTCTTACTGATGAGGACAATCCTAGGGTCTTCCTCAGTACCCAGATTGATTTCTTTGGTTGGCTCTTCTACAGAGGCTGATGGTTCGTCGAATCGTCTCATGCCACTAGCAAAGGCATCAGCCTCGTCCTCATAGTCTTCATAACTTTCTTCCCCCTCTTCAATAGGGTCTTCATCATTCATGATTTCATAAACGCCCAAACCCTCATAAGCAGCAACAGAATCCTCATATTCTAATTCCGACAGGATGATCGGTTCTTCCACAAACTCAGGGATTGCTAAACAAGCTTGGCATCTGACAGCCAACTCCAACAAAAATCTTCGGGGAATCTGCTTACCCTTGGCCTTCTTATGTGGAACTAACCCCTGATTTTTATTATTAGAAGGAAAGGAGGAAGAATAGGAACAACTAGCTTGACCAGGGGAAGGAGATGAAAAAGCGGATACAGGAGGTGATACAGAGGAGGGCCCCTCACCAGAGGGGGAGAAGAGTCTTACCAAGGAATCTTGGAAGAGCGGCCCCTGGGTTGGGACGCACTCAGGAGAAAAATAGGAGGTCTCCTCAATAGAAATGGAGGATTGGAAAGTTGGGAAATCGGCCTTTTTTTTTTCATTTTTAGCTTTTGCTTCGTTTTTATTTTCTTTTTCAAGTAAAAATCAATGTGAAGGGAGAATAGCAGGAGGAGTGGAGATTGCAAGATTGGAGAAAGATTTAATCAAAGATGGCCCACTCGGGGGTGAGATGGAGATTTTAGAAAATCGCTCGAGGAGCGAAGGAGCAATCGGGAGGGAAATCTGAATTGAACCGGGAGACAAGTTGATGGTAATTGGTGGTGGTCGCGGCACGTGACCAAGCCAACGGGAATCGAGAGACGCCAACACAGACGGATGCACAGAAGTGAGAGAGAAAAGGCCGGCCCACAGCCTATCCACGGAAAAACCTTCTTCAAAAGGGACATCTGGCTCCCCAGTATCTGTGTAATCACTTAACATCTGCCTTTTATCTGTGATTGCTACTGGCATTTCAATCAGTTCTTGAATCAGCGGCGGCCACTCTGGATCTGTTGGCATGAATAGGCGGCTCAGAGAGATTGTGATGTCATTCATGTCAAACCACCTGTACCAGTCACATTCCGGATTGCCCATTTTTCTTCTTTTATCTGGCCTCAAAGACTCCAGGGCTTTGTAGGTAGCTAGTGGGGCAATGTGACGAGCAAACTGTCTGGCGTGCACATCTTGACAATCAAGCAATGAAGTAATGACGGTAGTCTGCTCATTATTCTGAATGCCACCAGTAACAAAATGTGTCTTTAAAGTCCAGGTGAGCGGCTGGCGGTCTGGCTTGAAAGTGGATGTCATAACGGCCCACGGCTCTCCTTCATTCTTGCCCGGTGCTTTGTAGCCTAAGCCGCCTCGTGCAATCATCTTTTGAGGCTTAAAAGGCCTAATCCTGCCCTGGAGCTTGGCGCCCAGGCCCTTGCCATCTTGATATCCCATTTTCAATAGAATGTTCCAGCCAGGGGTTTTAATCATGTTCTTTTTCTTCTTCCCCTTAGAAGGCAGGGGTGTCATAGCAACTATGGTAACAGTCTCAGATAGCATCGGCCGTGGACGGGGAACGTCCAGCACAGATAATAACGACTTGTTGGCAGGCCATATGGAAGGAACTGATGAAGCTACGTGAATGTCTTCCTCTGGCAAGATCGGCACGCTGGTCACCTTGATAATGCGGCCCTTGTGCGGAAACTTGAGGCACTGATGGTTTGTAGAGGGCACTGCGTTAAGCTACTGAATATAAGGGCGACCCAGAATGCCGTTAAAAGTCGGATCCATATCCAGAATATGAAAATCTGCTGTAATGGTGGCTGGACCCAAGCTGACTTTGAGAGTAATCATACCCAGAGGGGGTTTCTTTGTATTGTCGTATGCCGTGACAGTAATAGTAGATGGCCGAATCTGGCTTTCAGGGATACCGCATAGCTTCAGAGTACTTGGCGGCAACACATTGATAGATGCACCGGTGTCTACCAAACACTGCTTGACAGCCACTTTGTTGATATCGACCGTAATGCATAGGGCATATTTTCTTGCTGGTAGAGGTGCTAACTCGTGTTCATGAAATGTGATTGCCGGCTGACTACTGGCAGGGGTCAAGACTGTAATTATCTGTTCAACCGGAAGGTCTTCATTGACCATGACCTTCTGCAGGTACTCCTTCAGGGCCAGCTGATGAGTGGTGGACCTCTTGATCAATTCAAGAATGGAGATTCTGGCTGGAGTGCGATCTAAGTGCTTTAATAAATCATACTGAGTTCCCGGCACTGAATCTTGTTCCTGCTCTTGCTCTTGTGGCCCCTGCACAGGCTCTAGCTCTCTCTGTGGGAAAATACGGTGGAATATCCGTCCACTGCGGAGTGGCGCTACGCCTTGACGCGCCTCGGTCGGGACAATATTAGGAGGAGGGTTGGAAGAAGGAGAAGGAATGTTGGTAGCAGAAACCCTGCTAGGGGATATCAAAGGGGAATTCAATGAAAGGGGCGCCTCCGTAGGAGACGTGGTAGTGGTGTTTAACAAAGATGCCCCCGCGGGAGGCATGGGAGGAGTATTTGATGAAGGTGCCCTCGCAGGAGGCGTGGGAGAAGAGAGGGATATCCGAATGCGAGGAGCATTGGCAGGTGGTGGAATAAGGAGAGATCGTGGCACAAAAGGTGGTTGAACCGATGACGGAGGAACTCTTGCTGGTGTAGGAGTGGTAGAGGGGGTAGCGGGTGCTGGCGGTGAGCGGAGTAGGAGTGGCCTGGATGGCGCGTGTGTGGGATTGGTGGTGGAAGGTGGAATGGTAGGTTGTGGAGGTGGTAGGCGGGTAAGAAAAGAGCGAACCGGCAAGGCCGTGGAATTGGTGGAGGTAGAAGGATTGACGGGGCGTAAAAGGGGACGTCCCGATAGGAGAATAGAAGAAGAAGGAGGTGTGCGCAAAAGGCGCGGAGTTTGATTTTGAGTTGGATCATGGTGAATTGCCCCGACAGAGGCGTTTTCTTCGTGCCATCCCTGTCCTCTCTCCACCTCATAGAGAGACGTGACAGGGTTCACATGTTGATTAGGAGCGTGCTCCGGTAATGGATTACGGACGATCCCCATATCCTGCTGGGGTGCTGGAGCTTGCTGCGGCTGAACTTGCTGCGGAGCTGGCTGCTGTTGTTGCTGATTTTGCTGTTGCCGAGAAGCCCTTCTTTCTTTCATAGCGGCTATGTATTGTCTCATCTCATCCCAATTAATGTCACCCTGGTCATTTAGATCGTAGATGTAATCTCTGAAGTGGAAGCAACGATCCAGGTTGTGACCAGGGCCACGATGAAAGGCACAATAGCGGGATGTGTCAACATTAGCGGGCCACACGGTTCTTTCCCTTGGCAGGGCGAGCAAGTTGGCGGCCATCAGGGCATTAAAAATATCGGGGAGACTTTCAGGGAGTGGAGGATAGTGGTCCCTTTTGGGGCCAAGTGGCGGTCTCCGTTGTTGTTGTTGGCCGTAGTTGGCTGGTGGGGGTACTTGATGGTATTGTGGTGGAGCTGGGGGATCTATGCGGGGGGCTTGGTTTTGTGATGGAGCGAAGGAGCGTTGAGGCACGAATTGGGGTGGTGGAGTAGGGTTAAAATGAGGGTTCTGTCGTGGAGGTGGTGGTGGACGTGGGTTAGCTTGATGGGGGTTGCCAACTACGCCAACTTGCTCATTTGTGACAGTACCCTCAGTCGTGGGCCCGCTGTTGACATTTGTATTCTTTTTAAATAGCCGAGGCTTCGGCTCAAACATGCCCATGATGGGCGAGTCCTTCATTTGTGTTTGTATGTAACGAGCTCTTTCATAGAGCTCTTCCATAGTTGTCAGCCGATTCATGGCCAAAATGTGCCGGAATTGGGGGGTTGCATTAGAAATGACCATTTTTACTTGCTCCTGTTCCGACAATGTGTCCTTTAATTTCTCGGCCATAGACCGCCACCTATCAGCAAATACAATGAAGTCCTCCTCGGGCTTCATTTTCTCGGTAACTAAATCTGTAACCGAAAGGGAAGGTCCCACCCGGTCTCTGTACTTTTGCAAGAATTTTCTTTGAATAACATCAAAATCGCTGGCATCAGCTGGCTCCAAAGAATAAAACCATTCGAGGGCTGGCCCCTCAAGAGATCTCCTGAATAAGTAGGCCAGGGAGGCCTTATTGTCTTGCCAAAAGGAAGTCTCATATCGGAAATCCTTTAAATGAATGAATGGGTTGCCTGTCCCATTATATCACCGGAAATTCGGCATTTCAGAAGGTGGTAAATGGAACACTGGCAATGTGGAAGGGAAATTTTCGGAGCATTCTTAGTCGCCGTAACCTTCTTGAGCTGTTCCTCCATGCTGGCCAGCTTCTGAAGCAAGAGAGTGTTGGTATCGGGCTCGACCGGGGCCTGATTCTGAGCAAAAGAATGCGGTATAGGCGTTCGTAGAATCCGAGGAGGTTGGAAAGATTGATGCCTAACCGCTGAATAGCTTGCCTACTGGGCCGACATGGCCGCAGTAGGCGTTTGTGGACGAGAGGAGGGGTGATGCAAGACCGCCTGGTCATTAACAATCTGATGGCCACTCACGGCCGGAGGGGGATTAGAAGAAGAAGAAAGAACCGACTTCCCTTTTAAAGCGGCCTGAATGGCTTGCCGCTGGGAGTCATCCAACTGGGAGAGAGCCTGGATCAAATCTGTGACATTAATGGATGGGGAAGAGTTCCCCGAAGTATTGGAGGATGGAACTTGAGACGAAGGGTCCGCCTCATGAGTAGTGGTATCAACCACATGAACTTGTGAGTAATGGGGGTGAGGAGGAAGGTAGTTCCCCTCATAATAAACAGAATCCTGGAGAGGGTCCTCATATTGACCAAATATGTTCTCATTCTCATCATCATAAGAGTACCCGTTGCCTGACATGTTGATGGTTTTACCTGATAGGAGTTTCATTCTTAAGAGAGAGAATGTTTAATAAAGGAACTAACACAAAATATTTAATCCAAACAAAGCAATCAAATCACCCAACTATGTTTATGCAAACAAGGTTGGCAAGAAACGCAAGATTTTAATGTTTGATGTTTGAATTAGGGTGGGTTATTTGTGAAAGTTCACTCTTTTGCCAAATGAGACCTAGTTTGATCCAAGTGTAACCTCCGGGTCAACTAAGTTTTTCTTCTCTCTCTTTAACAACGCATAGGTTCTCTAATCTCCAGGTACTTCAAGGGTACAACCAGCCCAGCGTCCATGAGGGAATCCACGGGTGCGGGGACTTATGGAGGTCTTGGAAAAGGGATTTCCGGTCCAAAGAGACGGAATGCTCAATGGAGGGTAGTCCCGATTCCAAGAAGGGTGTGTGGATCCTAGGATAGAGAGAGGAGGTCTCTCAACCAAGCCAACAAATCAAGACAATCCAGCAATATAATATCAAGATAAATATAATAAAGAGCTAAGCACAGGGGACAGTATCTGTGAAAAAGGATAGTGAAGAAACGCCCTGGGAAAGGGCGTTTTCACAGCAGGAGGAAAAGACACGCCCTGCGGTAGGTCGTGACAAACAAGAAAACACGGCAGCGTGGCTGCCGTTAAATGTTGTGAGGGGCTCACAGACGGTAAGAAAACACGCCTTGAAGTGAGGCGTTATGCAGAAAGGACGCCTCCACTGGAGGGCGTCAAAACTCAGATAAATGCCCTGCTTATAGGCGTTACTAAAAACCTGAAACGCCTCTGAGGGAGGCGTTAATCCACAGACAATATGTATGAAAAGAAACGCCCTAATGCAAGGCGCTGATAAGAAATGAAACGCCTCAGGGGAGGGCGTTAATCCACAGGCAATATTATGAGCAAGCGGCAGACAGCAGTAATGGTAAAAGACACCCTGGAAGTGGGCGTTAATCAATAAAACACGTCCCTGGGAGGGGCGTTAAATAGCAGATGATATGATGAGTAAGCAGAACACCAGCAGATGCAATAAACCCACGCCCTGAAAGGGGGCGTTAATCAATAACACACGTCCCTGTGGGGGGCGTTAGATCAAAAGACGCCGTAGTGGAAGGCGTTACTAAACAGCAATTGACTGATCCGGGGAGTGTGCAGGGTGCACAGTAAGGGAGAGGGTACCGAGGGTACCGAGGGGAGAGGGCACACGAGGGTGCCTAAGGGGAGAGGACACACGAGGGTGTCAAAAGGGAAAGGGCACACGAGGGTGCCAATGGAGATGGTAATCAATAAAGAAAACAGTGGAAGTCCCACCGTGATCGCCAATTTGTAGATCGGATTAAAATCCACTTAAAGCAAAATACGAAGAATAAGACATTAATAATCAATAAAATGATAGGGAGAAAAGCATGCACGAGGTGAACAAGGGGAATTTGTGTGATCGCCAGAGGGATTACCTCAATAAGAAGAACATGAGATCGCGTATACCTGGTGGAAATTGAGATGCGGGATGGATGTGGATTTCCTCCTCCGACTTCAATCGGCCGGCCGATGAAGTGGGTTCTCTTCAGTTGATTACCTTGTAAAAAAAAGACAATAAAAGACAGACAAAAGCGAGGGGATCAGCCACGGTGCAGATAGTATCAATCCAAACTAACACAAAATGATGAAAAAGGCATCAACAGCGCACCTCTTTTTTTGTTTTGTTTTAAACCCCTAGCAGGGAACTAGGGAAAGGATATGAAAAATGATGCTTAATGCAATAGAATAACTAACGACTGGGTGATGATGAGGAGATGTTAAGAGGAGATGAACAACGAAACAACAGATAGAACCCTGCTCTCCCTGACGAGAGTAAAGGGAAAACCGTGGAGATGCTTAAACGGATGCAGAAAGGATGAAGGCAACAGGTGCTTGATTGGATGCAGAGAAGGATGCAGAACGTGCCTGTTGAATGATCAACCTCTTAACCCTTTGAGTTGTTAACCTTTTACACGATCAAACGAGATTTTCTTTTATAGCTTCAATCGGATATGATCAAACAAGGAAGTGATAAGAACGGGTAATGAGGCATCCTGGGAAGGATTAAGATCGAGCAAGAGTCCAGGGATGGTAGGGAACTGTGAGGGAAAGACAAAAAAAAGAAAGACTCTGGATAAAACACGCCTTAAGACATGGCGTATAATTATAAATTGACGACCTGCCACAGGGCGTTTCTTAAAAAATGACCTAGGAAAGGCCGTTTCTTCCTGGATTTAATTTTGGAAATAAAAACTTTCTTTATTTGAAATACGCCTGAGATAACGGCGTTTAGTGAAAACACGCCCTGAGGAAGGACGTTACTTAGAAAATGCTTTTATTTTGAAAATAGATAATTCCAGAAATTAACGGATAATACCAAGAATTGACGCCCTCATGTATGGTCGTCCCTTCTTTTGAAACGCCCCATGACAGGTCGTTACTTTCGGAAGTAACGCCCTTCGTCAAGTCGTGAATCACGAAAAATGCATAAAATTCAAAAAAAAAAGAAAAACTTCATGTTATAGGAATATTGAAGTCCACTTGGGGCGTTATCATAACGACATGAGATTTGATCAACATAATGTCAATTTTGGCGTGTCTACAGTCTTCTTCCACCTCTTCTTGCCACGAGCGAGCTTTGCTGATCTCCCACATGGTCAACATGTTCCGGATCGCTCTCTCATCCTCCTCGGTCCCCACCTTTCTAGCTAGAAGGGGAGGGTAGTGTGCAAGTGTAGGAACTACGGTACGGGGTAGCCCGATCTGAAGATAGCACCGGTGTGGGTTGTAGATCGCCATGGTGGTGTTCCCCACTAGCTGAAGATCAAGACCTGGTCGCCGTGGTACTTTGAGCAAAATGCTCTGAAGAACTCTTGGATGCATCATGAACTTCTCTATTGGCAACGTGTTGAGGAAGAGGCGCCAATCGTCTCGCATTTTCTTGTCCACCGTCCGACATTCAACCTGTGAAGAGAATCCAAAGGCACCTCCAATAAAGAGCAAAGGGTGGCTCCCGAAGATCCGTCTAGCTGAAGGTATGTCTTCCTTGGGTTGGAATTTGATTCTCACGCCCATCTAGCACTCAAGAGTATCATTGAGCCGAATAGAGGTCCTCCTAAGCAAGCTGAGCTAAGTCCTTCATAAAGGTATGAAAGGACTGCTTGAGAAATTGATAAACCCCGCCACAACCCGCTGATGATACTAAGGTTTTGGATATCTAGAGGTGGTCGGTGGTGCTGAAAAGGAAGACCCCGCATATGCAAACTGACACGGCTTTGGCAATGGCTTCATATCTTTCCCACTTGTTTTTGTAATGAGAGACTATCCATTGAGCCATGGGTATCAAGTGAATATGGCATGGGCTGATCATGGTCCTCACGTCCTTCGGGTTGTGTATGAAATCACTTAGGATCAAGGATGTGTCAATAGGTTCAACTGTATGGCACACTAGATCTTCATCCCCCACCTTAGTCTTAGCAAGGGCTAGGTACATCTCTACCTCCTCCAATAGGACTGTAGCTTCAAAGGAATGGAAGACGAAGGTGTGTGTTTGTGGATGCCATAGCTCTATGAGGGCTGAAATGCTTGCCCAATCTAAGGACAACTTCTGGAAATTCTTGGCCAAAACTAACAAAGGTTGGAGGTGCCATGCCCTAAGGATCGACAATACTTCTAAAGGGAGTTCCTTGACCATGGAAGCCACCCACTTTAAGTTGGAATAACACCTTGGGCCAGGCAAAGGCTAGAGAGAAAAGGAAGAGAGAAGGAGAAAAAGGAAAGAATTATAAGAAGCATGGAAAGTGCAGAAATTGATGAAAATTTTGAAACTTACCACACTTTGGGCACTTGAGCTCAGATGCTTGGGGATGGATGTCAATCTTTGCAGCTCCCCATGTTCTCTCTTGGCTGCTTTGGGACCGGTGTAGACCCTCTCCTCCATGCCCATCTCTCCGAAGCTTCTCTTCATGGTGTTCTTACCTTTTGATGAAGTTTTCAGCCCTTGAAGCAGAGGATTAATGAAAGCTGCGTTTTTAGGCTTGTTCCTATCTTTTAAAGCTTGATTTTGGTGCTAGAATGATAAGATTGGGGTTAGGAAGCCTTATCCTAAGCTTAGAAGGGTTCTAGTGTGGATTAAGGTCTCCTTGCCTTGAGTTTGGGCTCTCACGGCAGAATCCGTCTCGGATTACAGTTTTTTCTCTGACGGTTCATCGTAGGACCGTCACACCTCCCTGACGCTCCATCACTGGACCGTCACATTTCCTGCTACACGTTTTTAGCTCAATTTCACTATCATGTCTGACGGTCTAACATTGGACTGTTATCTGATCCTGACGCTCCATCATTGGACCGCCATATTTCCTGCAACAAGTTTTCAGTCAACTTTCTCTGTCATCTCTGATGACATAAGCTTGATGCGTTACATGGCTCTGACGCTCCACCATTGGACCGTCACACCCTCTGCTACAGGTTTTCATTCCCTCTTTCCCTCCTTCTTTGGTCTAACCTGCCAGTCTTACACTTTGTCCAACCTGTTCGTCCACACATCCATTCATTGACACATACACACATTCATCTATTCATTCACCTCCGTTCATTCATTCCATTCATTCATCCACATAAACAAAACACAAAAAGATTCTTTCATTTTCTATCATTCCATTTCATTTCATTCACATAAGTCATGTACAAGTGTGGGTGTCAAGAAAAAACAAGTCACTCGGCCGGTTTGTCACCCGGGCCGTCGCTATCACCAGCACCCTCAGGTCTCCTCGCTGGTGGGGCTATGGAGACGCTCCCCTCCTCATGCTGCTGCCTATGCTCCGCCTCCTCATTCCTCCGCTGGCCGGAGAGCTGGCAAGAAAATCTGCAATTGATCCGCTCGGGGCGACGCTCTTCCGTGCACCACTCTGAGAGGCACTCTGCTCCGGTCTGTGGCCCATCATCCGCACCGTCCGCTCCATCGTCCGCAGCTCGATCTTCAACTCAAAGATCTGACGACGAGGACGGAGCATCCGGTCCTGCTCTTTGGGCTCCCTTAGCCCACTGCATTTAGAAGTCAAGGTCAGTCAAAATGGCATCATAATCATAAGCATTTAAGTCTAAGTTTTAGGGAAACTCACCAAAAGCTCCAAGGCTGTCCGATACTCATCCCGCTGCTGGATGGTGGCATGGAGCAGTCCCTCGAGCTCGGCTATGTGTCCTTGTGGGTCTAGCTGCATTTAGAAAACAATGTCAGTGCCTATATGAATTTAATTAATTAAAGTAGACAAGGGTTTTTGAGTTTAGAAGTTCATACCGGTCGTCTGGTGCCTCGAAACACCTGGTCGCCATACCGCTGGGAGTAGGCCTTGAGGTAGGCCTCATCGCTGTCTGCTCGATCCTTTATGGCCCGGCCTCTCTTGTTCCAATCGTGCACATATTTTGCCTTCCGGGCGCACCAATCGACGTCTCCACTGATGCCCTTTGAAGATTGCCCGGGCGCTCATCATCTCTGCGGGGGAATGTCACCTCTAGCTGATGAAGTCCCCGTGTCCTCAAGATAAGGTGATAGTTGATAAGTGTGTATTTTTACATATTAATTCATGATTATACACATTTTTATGAGCTTAAACAATAATAAATATACACGTATCACACTTACTTTTAATTTAGAGTAAAATATTTAATTATCTGAAATTAAATAATGTTAATAAAAATATTTGTATATTTATGCAAGCATTCAAAACGGAAAAAATAAGAAAATAAAGAAAAGAAAATAAATAAATAAATAAATAAATAAATATATATATATATATATATATATATATATATATATATATATATATGTTGAACTGGGCCAAAAGCCCATGGAGCTGTTCAAAAAGAAAAGAAAAAAAATAGAAAAAAAAATACATTTATTTGACATTTTTTTAGGATTTTTCTAAGCTATATATGATATATATATATATATCAATATGTATATTATATATATTCTATATATATATTATATAAACTAATCTACGTGTAAATGTGTGTGTGTGTGATTTCGTCGGCAGCAACAGGAAGCCGCCCCCGCCTTCGCGGGGGGGGGGGGGGGGGGGGGGGCAAGGTCGACGAGTAGGGAGCACGCGGAGAAAGGGAAGCCGCGCGGTCAACGCACGTGCCACGCGGCACGCGGAGGAGGCGGCACGCGGAGGCGGCGCACCGCGTCAGCGACGCGGGCGCACGCGCGCGCAAAAGAGGAGGAGAGAGGCGGCCGGCGCACGGGGGCACGCGGCCGGCCAGGAGAGAGAAAAGAGAGAGAAAGAGAGAGGAAGGAAGAGAGAGGAAGAGGAAAAAGGCTAGAAAAAATTAGAAAAAATCAGAAAAAATTAGAAAAGTGTGCAACACATGTTGGCACACAATCCTAAGTCAAAAATTGCAGCAATGGCATGTGTTTGTCAACAAAAGAGGCAAGAGATGTTCACATTGGCTAAAGGTTGTTATGTTAACCCTATAAAAGGGGTTTCAAATGTAATGAAGAGAAAGTTAGGAGTAGTTGCTAAGAGTTGGAATGGGGTTGCTTTGAGTTCTTGAAGTTTATTCTTGTTGGCCTTAGTTGAGCTTCATAGGAGAGTTAGAGAGTTATGTTTTGAGTGAAGTCCCGAGATTAAATGGCACCCAAGAGGGGGGGTGAATTGGGTGATGGTAGAAATAATGAAACTTTTTCGCCTTTTTATAAAATGTGTGACAAGAAGCTAACAAGAGAACCTGAAATAATTAAAGCCCACAGACAAAGCAAGTTTTATAAGGTGAAGAAGGATTATGCAGGATAAAAGAGAATAAAAACTGAACTAAACTAACACACTTACGATTTGCACAGAAGGAGGATAGAGGAAAAGGAACAAACCACACAGAGACAGCGATTTTAGGTGGTTCGGATGCCACAACGGCAACCTACGTCCACCCCTCACGGACAGTGAGGAACCACACACTATCTTGTAGGAAGTTACAAGATCAACCACACACAACACTCACACACTAGGAAGGAGGATTCCCACGAAGGTGTAGGAACACCTTAATACACACACACACCTCCAACCAAGAACACACAACCACACACACACACGGATCTAAGAGGATCCACACACTCTGGAATGTTTAAAGATTACAAGGATTACAGATGAAGCTTTGAGAGATCAAGAATGAATTCAAAACATAAGAGAAGGATCTTGATTTGCTCCCCCTTAGTGGATGATTGTATGCTTTGGATGCAGCTTGAATCCTTAGACTGATTTACACTTGATTGGATGAAGAAGGATGAAGAACTTTTCTCTCGGAGCACTGTTCACGTCTACAGTGCCAAATCCCTTCTCTTCCTCTTGGCAGCCTCCCTTTGATCTTCCTTGAGCATTAGGGTTTTCCAAACCCTCTTGTATAAGTTTTATAGGTTCTTGAATGGTCCAAAGACTCCCACAGACCAGATCCACAATTTTTGGAGAGTTAGGTTGCTTAGGGATTAAACAATACCAAGAGAAAGACCATTTCTCGAAGTGACAAAAAGTCGACATTTGTTGGCAGCTCGAGGCTGGCGGTCGACCTACAAAGGCCAGCGGTCGACCGCCATTGGCCGTCCTGTAGCCATTTGGCTGTTGGGAAAATAGGTCGACCGCTAGCTCCTGGCGGTCGACCGCCAGCTTTCTCAGATTTCATATTTCAATTCTGTTATTTTTGGTCACCGCCAGGGGTCCACAGGTCGACCGCCAATCTTCAATCCTGCAAAAATCAAGTGTTAGCTCTCTTGAAGCTATCCATTTGTTCGATGATTGAAACATGCTTGTGTATGAGTTGATTTATGTTTGAATAAACACATGGAAGGATTCATAACCACACATTTGACATGGGGTGAAAATTGAAGGTTTAAAGCATGAAGCTTTGCTTGAAAACAAGATACAAGGGAGAGAAATATCTTAGGTTTTGTTATCATCAAAATCACTCGGATATGTTCAACAATCTCCCCCTTTTTGATGATGACAAAACCTAGGCAGTAGAATTGCATTTTCACAAATGTGCCTTTGAAAGAGTTTTAGAAGCCTCGGCAATTACATATGAGATACGTGGAAATCCATCAAGTTGAATCTTCTAAACTCACGATTTGAAGGCATTCGAAATGCTCATATCACCAAACATATCACTACCAACACAAGCATGTCAACGAATTCATACCAACCATTCAATACTTATTTGCCGTATTGACAAGAGGTGAGAAGGAAAGGAGCCAATCTTGTAACGTCAAAGAGTGCATTCTTCCATTCATTTTCATTTGATCCATACAAGGTACACTGAATGCAGAAGGTAGAAATGAGCTTGACACGCTAAGGAATGCAACCACTAATGCATACAATATGCTCAAACTACGATGCAAGAGATAGATAGGCATGCAAGCAGGCAAACACCAAACACACATAGCATATATATATATAAGCCTAATAGCCTACTTCTCCCCCTTTGACATCAGCAAAAAGGAGAGGGAGGGGATACAAAAAGTGGACAAAAGGGACACCAGAGACCCAAAAAGCAGCTACACAGCAGGTTGATCCTCAGCTTCCTCGCCATGAACACCATCCGGTGGACCATCACCATGGGGGGAACCAGCAGGAGCAGGAGCATGAGGAGGAGGAAGACGATCCTCAAGGTTATGGAGAATGTCATCATAATGACGGAGCTGGTTACGGAGGGAAAGAAGGGTATGGTTGGTGGTGCGAAAGGCCTCACGGTTATCTTCATGGCTGGCAAAGAGAGTGGCTATGTGGAGAGAAAGATCATCCAGAGCAAGAGTGAAGGTATCCATTTGTCCAGTCATGGTGTCCATAAAAGTATCCAAACGCCCAAGGGAGGAGTCAAGTCGAGTTTCCATGCCTAAAAGGCACCTGTCAAGAGCCTCATAGTCCCCCCAAGTGGAATGCCCAGCACCCTGAGTAGAAGACTCCCCATGAAAGTGCTGCGGTGGAGGAGGGAGATCCGCTGGAGGAGGCACATCTGCAGGCTGAACTGGTGCAGGTGCATTTTGGTTATCTTGCTGTGGGTCCGGCTCTTGTTCTTCTTCACTGCCAATTTCTTCCCCATAAACTGGGACAGCACGGTGAATTTCACCATTTGCATCCCTGTAATATCCCATATCGGAGAAAAGCTTATGCTCATTGTAAATGTCATCATGGCGGACTAGAACAAACTGCTCATTCTCCAATGGGACCCCGACAAAGATGAACACTCCAGTGAGCTGAGAGGCATAGGTCAGGGATCGCCGTAAATGTGTACGGCATCAAGTTATCAATTGAGTCATGAGCCATCCCATATTAACCAATTCGCAATTCATAACATGATAGAACAGGAAACGGTGCACTTCGGTCACTTCATCTCGGCTGCCACTCTTGGGATAAATAAGTGTAGTAAACATGTGATGAATAACCCGTTGTAGTGCGGGAAAGTGGTTGGCATTCAGCTCAATGAGGTCACTCACACCACGAACAAAATCACAGCTCATCATGGCAATAAAACTAGCCTCAACCTCACCATGCCCAAAAAGCATGTCTGCACCATGGGAGGAAACACCTAAGGCATTATGAAATAATTCTGCATTAATGCGGATCTCAATGCCTTGAACCATTGTAGACAAGCTTCCATTTCTATCAACCAAATTCCCATAGAATTGTTGTACTAGATAGGGATAGAAGCAATTGTATCTAGTGACAAAATCAAGCCACCCCGGTTGCATTGAAAAAACTGTAGAGATGTCAAGCAGGATTTCATTCAACTCTTGAAAATCAACAAGACGAGGCTCGATGATAGACCTCGGAGGTAACCTGCGTGCGGGAGCTTGTGGTGGAGGTGCGGCCGGAGCTTCACGTCTCTGAGCACCAGGTTCCCCTTGGAGAAGACGCTGAGCACTCCTTCGAGGTGCCATTTTAGACTAGGAAACCCGCTGAAAAGAGTATCCTCTAGAGAGGTAGAACCTCTACCTTGGGATGGTGAGGGAGACACCGGGAAGAACTAAGAACACCGTCTCCACGCTATGGAGCTCAAGGAAGGTTGGCACGAGTGCATGAACGCCGGCGAGGAGACGTTCCGAAATGGAAACCAATCGACCGGATCGTGCTTGGGTAGAAATGGTGTGGGGTTTTTAGGGCTTGAAAGGTGGGAGGGAGATGTGCTAGAGTGGAGGTGGAATAAGGGAGAGAGAAGGGAGAGTGATAGAATGAGAAAGGGGGGAAGAAAACCCCCTTAAAGTAGGGTTCGGACGTGGTTGACCCGGGCCGGTTCGCCGCTGGCGGTCGACCGGCATGAAGCCAGCGGTCGACCGCTAGGACCTAAATCCCAAAAAGGACCCCGAGAGAGAGGAAGAACCCCAGCTAGCCACTACCGGAGATAGAAGTGGGCTCCATGACCCTTGGACTCCCCCATTTTCACAGATCATTCTTCTTTCTTTTTTTTTTTATTTCTTTTCTTTTGCTAACCCACGAATGATATCAAGCATGAGTCGACTACGGAAACCCTTGAATGGAGACTGCTAAGAGCACTAGATCACTAGTCCACATTTATCTATCAAGGAATATTCAGTTGTAGAAAAATGTCAAGGAATAAGTGTATATAAATATAAGTACATGCACACATGCTAGGTATAGTCATACACAATAAAAGTGAACCACACACAATGCATGCATCTCACATGATCTACCCAACAAAAAGAGAAACAACCTAATGCAGACTTAAGTGCGTATGCCCTCACCCTTACACATGCCAAGTTCTCGCCTGATTTTATTGAATTGATCCTGATTTAGAGGTTTTGTGAAGATGTCAGCCAGTTGGTTAAGAGAATCAATGAACTTGAACTCAAAGACCCCTTTGCCTACATGATCTCTCAGAAAATGATGCCGAATGTCAATGTGTTTGGTTCTGGAGTGTTGAACAGGATTTTTGGATAGATTAATTGCACTCGTATTATCACAAAAGATCGGCACACAATCCACTTCAACATTCAAATCAAGTAATTGATTTTTGATCCAAAGTACTTGGGCTCCACAACTTCCGGCGGCTACATATTCAGTCTCGGCCGTTGAGAGAGCTACTGAATGTTGTTTCTTAGAGGCCCATGAAATAAGACACCCGCCAAGAAACTGACAGTACCCACTTGTACTTTTACGATCTACAATGCATCCGGCGTAATCCGCATCGGTATACGCAATTAACTCAAAAGAACTACCAATGGGAAACCACAAGCCAAAGTTAATAGTGCCAATTAGATATCTGAAAATGCGTTTAACAGCTGATAAGTGAGATTCTTTAGGGCATGACTGAAAACGGGCACAGAGACATACACTGAATTGAATGTCAGGGCGGCATGCTGTAAGGTACAGTAGTGATCCGATCATACCTCGAAACAGTGTGGAATCTACTGTTTTACCATTTTCATCCTTATCCAGCTTTATGGTGGTGGCCATGGGAGTTGATATGGGTTTTGCTTCCGCCATCCCGTATTTCTTCAGCAATTCCATAGTATACTTTGCTTGATTTATAAAAATTCCTTCCGAAGTTTGTTTCACCCGCAATCCAAGAAAGAAATTTAGCTCCCCCATTAAGCTCATCTCGAATTCTCCTTGCATGGTCTTTGCAAAATCCTCGCATAAGGCATTATCAGAAGCTCCAAAAATAATATCATCCACATACACTTGAACCACCAAAATGTCCTTACCTGATTTCCTTGTGAAAAGTGTTTGATCAACATTACCTCTCTTGAACCCATTTTCAGCAAGAAAAGAAGTAAGCCGTTCATACCATGCCCTTGGTGCTTGTTTTAGTCCGTACAAGGCCTTTTGGAGCTTGTACACGTGTCGTGGATGTTTGGAATCTTCAAAACCTGGCGGCTTCTCTACAAAGACATCCTCCTTGATATAGCCGTTAAGAAATGCTGATTTAACATCCATTTGAAATAGTTTAAAGTTTAAAGAGCAAGCGTAGGACAGTAAGATTCGGACTGCTTCAAGTCTAGCAACTGGTGCAAAAGACTCATCAAAGTCAATTCCCATCTCCTGGCTGTATCCCTTGGCCACAAGCCGAGCCTTATTCCTCACAATCAATCCCGCATCATTTAGCTTGTTTCTGAAAACCCAGCGAGTTCCAATAGTAGGATGGTTCTTAGGACGCGGCATGAGAGTCCACACCTCGTTTCTTTCAAATTGATGCAGCTCTTCATGCATCGCCTGAATCCAGGATTCATCTTGAAGAGCTTCATGAATGTCCTTGGGCTCTACTTGAGAGAGTAGGGCCATCAGGTCCTCCTGTTCAACCTGCCTTAGAGAGGACCTAGTTTTCACCCCATCCTCCAGATTACCTATGATGTTCACAGTTGGATGATCCTTTAGAAATGTGGAGGAGCTGGGCAGATCAGGATGCTGCACTTGTGGTTCTTGCAGTGTCTCAATTGTAGGATCCTCATCTTCCTCATTTTTACTTGAAGTTGCCTTCAATGGCTCATCATTGGCTTTAACATTTGATGAGTTCTTAGGGTCTTCATCTGCATCCAAGATAGAAGAAATTTACTTTGTGAGTTTTGACTCGGATTCATCAAAAATAACATGAGGACTTTCTTCAACAACTAAAGTCCTTTTATTGAATAATCGATAAGCTCTAGAATTGAGTGCATAACCTAGAAAAATTCCTTTATCACTCTTTTCATCAAACTTACCCAGATTGGACTTACCATTGTTCAAGATATAGTAAGGGCATCCAAAGGGTTTAAGATAAGAGATGTTTGGCTTCTTACCCTTGTAGAGCTCATATGGAGTTTTCTTCAGAATGGGCCTTACCATTGCCCTGTTGATGATGTAGCATGCGATACTTACCGCTTCAGCCCAAAAATACTTGGGTAGAGAATTCTCACTGAGCATGGTCCGGGCCATGTCTATCAACGTTCTATTCTTTCGCTCTACTACTCCATTTTGCTGGGGCGTTCTTGGTGATGAAAAATTGTGTGTGTACCCCTGCTCTTCACAGAACATGTTGAATTCATGATTTTCAAATTCACCACCATGATCACTTTGGATTGTGGTGATGAGGTAACCCTTTTCATTCTGAATTTTTCTGCAAAACACTTGAAACTCCATCACGACATCACTTTTATTAGTTAAAAATAGCACCCATGTGAATCTGGAGAAATCATCAACAATCACAAAGCCATAGGATTTTCCTCCTAGGCTAGATGTTTTAGTAGGACCAAAAAGATCAAGATGCAACAGTTCCAATGGCCTAGCGGAAGAAACAATATTTTTGTTTTTGAATGAGATTCGTGTTTGCTTGCCTTTCGTGCAAGCTTCACAGATATTATAGCTTTCAAATTTCAATTTGGGCAGACCTATCACCAAGTCATGTCTAGACAACTTAGAGATCACTCCAAAATTAGCATGACCTAGTCTGCGGTGCCATAGCCATGCATTCTCATGGTTGTTAGCTACCAAACACACATTATCAACTGAAACATCATGAAGATCAATGGTGTACACATTGTTGCTCCTTTTACCAATGAATTTGATTTCATTTAAATTTTTGCACATGACAAAACAGTGAGTCATATCAAAAATAATCTTAAAACCCTTATCACATAATTGACTTATGCTCAACAAATTATGATTCAAACCTTTCACCAGAAGGACATTTTCAATCAGAGTTTCAAAATTCTTACCTATGTCTCCAACTCGATTATTTTACCTTTGTCCTTCCCGCCAAAAGCAACTAAGCCTCCTTCTTTTTCTTGCAGCTTGGAGAACACTTTCTTGTCCCCTGTCATATGCCTTGAACAATCACTGTCTAGATACCATTTGTTCCCCCTGACTTCAAGACATATCTGCAAGAAGAAAAATTCTCATGCAATTGTTTTTGGTACCCAAACCAGTTTGGGTCCAGAGGAGTTAGTCCAACTTCTTACGGGTGTTCTCTTCGTCCATGGAACATGATAGTTAGGTGTGCTTTGTCTAAACTGTTAGAGTTGGATGGACGCAGTCTATCTCCAAGAAGTATGGATCTAGAGGGGGGTGAATAGATCTACAGCCTAATTTAAAACCAGTTGTAGGTTCAAATGCGGAATAAAGGCAGATCTACTAAAAGACTAAGTCGAGTGTCTAAACTTAGCAACAACACACGTGATCTGTGAAGATAATCAAGAGATTCAGTAAGAAGAAACTCACAAACACAATGCACATAAGATTTTAGGTGGTTCGGTCAATGACCTACATCCACCCCACACTCAACTGAGTATGGCTTACTACTGCGCAACACAGCTTGCGTCCGCTGGGCAATACAGCTTGGCCTACAAACCGCTGAGCAACACAGCTTGCTGTCCAGTGGAATCCTCCACTGCCCGCTGAGCAACACAGCTTGCTGTCCAGTGGAATCCTCCACTGCCCGCTGAGCAACACAGCTTGCTGTCCAGAGGATACACCTCTGCAAACCGCTGGGGAAGTACAGCTTAACCCGTCCGAGACCAAGTCTCGCCAACTGAGGATTACAGATTTACCTGTCCAGTGGAAACCTCCACTGCATCCGCTAAGCTACACAGCTTGCTGTCCAGAGGTAACACCTCTGCAAACCGCTGACAAACAGCTTGAAGAAATATATAAAGGAAAATGAAAATAGAATGAACAACAATCAAAAAGCTGTAAATGAAGAACACAATATAGCTCTCAACAGAGCAGACTGGCCTGGATTTGATCCACGGTCCAGTGAACAAATCTTCAGACTTCACTATTCTTCTCTCAATCTCACTGTCTCTCTTTCTTTCTCTTCTTCTTCTCTTCACACTCTTCTCGAGCTCTCTGCCTCTCTTTTCTTTTTCTATCTGGATCGTGGCTCTCTGTATGAGCTTTTCTTCTCGCCAACTCGATCTGCCTTCTTCTGTGGAAGGAGACCTCCTTTTATAACAGCAGCTAGTAGGAGGGCAGCACTGGGCGCGTGTGGCTTCCACATTTCCCGCCCAGAACTTTTGGCCACGTGTCAGCTTTCTGTCAGTCCTTCAACCTCGGATCACGTGCCCTCCTTAAGCTTTACGATCAAAGCACCTGTTAAACAGAGTATCGGATAAGTCATCAGTTTAAAGAACAACTCTGTATAGACTTATCAGAAGAACTTCGTTGTATAGACTTGACCAAAAACCTGAGACATTAACGAAGACAGTGGACTGACACTAACTCGAAGACGAAAGACAAAACTGACACGAAGTGTGGTCACAAGGTGAGACAGACACGGGGTCTAGGAAAGACAACACGAGGACACAATACGGAAACGACACGAAGGCAACTCGATGATACAAACACAGAAACAACAGAAACCGACACGAAGTGTGGTTTCAACATACGAGAGACACGAAGTCTAGGAAACACGACACGAAGACATGAGAGGGAAAATGACACGAAGTCATGAGAGGAAAAATGACACGAAGTCATGAGAAGGAAAACGACACGAAGTCATGAGAGGAAAAATGACACGAAGTCATGAGAACAGCACGAGGTGAAAAACGACACGGGCTGACCACGACACGAAGACAGAAACAGAAATTGACACGGGTTGAAAACAACACGAAGACGAAAATCGAAATTGACACGGGTTGAAAACAACACGAAGATGAAAACTGAAATCGACACAGAGTGTGGTCAAAGCGAGAAAGACACGAAGTCTAAAGCGAAAAACCAACACGAAGATAGAATACAAAGAAACGACTCGAAGTTAGGACAACACTAGGAGAAGACTGCACGAAGTGAAAACAATACGAAGACAGAAGATGACACGGATAGAACAACACGAAGTATACCTCATACAAGTTTTCCTGTCAAGCATGGAAATCAACACGAAATGTTGTGAACATGAACAGCACGAAGATGAAAGGAATAGTGCAATGTATAGACTTTAAGTCCAATGCAAAAGGCTGTACAGACTTCATGAACAGTGCATGATTGTACTGGACGATGTATACACTTAGCCTATGCAGACCAATGTACAGACTTTGGCGAAGCAAAAGGCTGTATAGACTTGGAGACCCAAAGCCATTGTATAGACTTTGCCTAAGACAATGCATGAACTGACGTTGTATATACTTAGCCAATGCAGACCAGTCCGATGTATAGACTTTAAAGAAATGCATGCTACAGTGCAATGTCTAGACTTGCTATATGCACGAGACGCTGTCCACTGTCTAGACTTGCGATGCCTTCGCCAAATGCATACTACAGTCCAATGTATGGACTTAGACGAATGATGCATGAGACGCTCAATGTATCGACTTTGAGCTTGCTATGCAGTGTATAGACTTAGAGCATAAATCCCATGATGCAATGTATAGACTATGCACATACCAGAAGTCTAACACAAACAATATATCAGTCATACACGTGCATTCTCCAGATGATATACAAATCACAGTCATGTTGCTATCATCAAAACACAATGTCATCAAAACACTCATGTGTTGCTATCATCAAAACACAACAGCATTGCTATCATCAACTCATCAAATCATCATAGCACATGTCATCAAATCATCATAGCACATGCTTGTGCCTAGGGGGCACAACATAACCAGCAGTTGGAAATCATATGGCCAAATCTACCACAATGAAGGCAGTTTGCATGTGAAAAAGTTCTTTGATATCTGTGTGGTTTAGGCTGAGCATGTTGGGGTTTAGACTTAGAACATGAAGCATGATTATCGTCCTTTCCATGAATAAAGGATGTGGTGATCTTATGCTCAAAGGATTTTTTATTTTGAGGTGTGTACCCCAAGCCTTCCTTTTGGAAGTTGACTTTAACCCCCAATAGGTTATCCAGGTTTTGTTTCCCCTTAACAAACTTAGTCAAGGTGAACTGAAGCTCAGTAACTCTTTCACCCAAAATCCCATTTCTCCGTTTGAGTTCTGAATTAGTGGATTTTAGAGTTTGTTCTTCAATTTTGATCCTTTCACATGCTTCCTCCATTTCAGTTATTTTGCATGATAGTTCCTTTTTGGTTTTATCACAGTCTGAGATTATTTACAGTAGACTTTCCTTTTCTTCCGAAGCCTCAAACCATTCCTGTTCCAGTTTCTCAAATTTGGCAAAGATATCTTCACGTGATGAATCATCAAGTTTCTTTTTAAGAGCTTTATTTTTAGATCTGACTTTCTTGTACTTAGTGTACAACTTTTCATATTCAGATTCTCATTGTTCATTGGAAATGAATTCAGGGTTAGAATTTACCTCTGTGGATTCATCCTCATGTGCCATGAGGCACAAGCTTTCCACAAGTTCTTGAATCTCTTCATCAGATGGCTCATCTTCTTCGTCGCTCCAAGTGGCGACCATGGCTTTGGGTTTATTGAAGTTATCCTTCTTGAATTTCTTCTTTAGATCTGGACATTCACCTCTCATGTGTCCAGACTTCTTGCATTCGTAGCATATGATGCTACTTGGCTTGCTCGATTCACCTTTAGTCTGCGTGGGCCTTCTTTGCCCTTTTCTGAAATTTCCTTGAAAGTTTCTCTTCTTCCTTAGAAATTTTCTCACTTGGCGAGTTATCATCGCCAATTCTTCCTCTTCATTGCTTCCGTCACTTGATTCACCTTCTTGAAATTCGTCATCGGATTGATGAGCTTTCAGTCCAATGACCTTTTTCTTTTTGATGTCTTCATCAACTGTTCTCTTTATATTTATCTCATAGGTCATGAGTGACCCTATGAGTTCATCCAAGGTAAGAGTTGACAGGTTCTTTGAGTCTTCAATAACCGTGGCCTTTGTGTGCCAAGCTGACGGTAGGGACCTTAACACCTTCCTCATAAGGTCAGAATTTGAGTATTCCTTCCCAAGACTTTTGAGACCATTTGTGATCTCTGTTAGCCTTGCAAACATCTCGGAGATGGTTTCTTCAGATTTCATTTTGAATAGCTCATAGTCAGTGACTAGGAGATTTGCCTTGGTTTCCTTGACCTGTGGAGTTCCCTCGTATATGAGTCACAGTTTGTCCCACATTTCTTTGGCTGAGCTGCACATAGAAACACGAGAGAATTCATTAGGGTGTATCGCACATTGCATGATATTCATGGCATTAAAATTAGCGGTGCATTTCTTAATTTCCTCGAGTGTCCATTTTTCTTCATCAGCCCCGAGTTTATGAGGACCCTTGTCCACAACTCTCCAAACCTCGTACTCTTGAGCCCTCAGAAAAACATGCATTCTATTTTTCCAGTAGGAGTAGTTGGAACCGTCAAAAAATGGAGGACGGTTGATGGAATGACCCTCGGGTACCATACCCTCGTTTGCCATTTAATCGGATCTTGCTCTAGATCGTTAGATCTCTGAAAGGAAGAGCCTTGGCTCTGATACCAATTGAAGTCCCGAGATTAAATGGCACCCAAGAGGGGGGTGAATTGGGTGATGGTAGAAATAATGAAACTTTTTCGCCTTTTTATAAAATGTGTGACAAGAAGCTAACAAGAGAACCTGAAATAATTAAAGCCCATAGACAAAGCATGTTTTATAAGGTGAAGAAGGATTATGCAAGATAAAAGAGAATAAAAACTGAACTAAACTAACACACTTACAATTTGCACAGAAGGAGGATAGAGGAAAAGGAACAAACCACACAGAGACAGCGATTTTAGGTGGTTCAGATGCCACAACGACAACCTATGTCCACCCCTCACGGACAGTGAGGAAGCACACACTATCTTGTAGGAAGTTACAAGATCAACCACACACAACACTCACACACTAGGAAGAGGATTCCCACGAAGGTGTAGGAACACCTTAATACACACACACACCTCCAACCAAGAACACACAACCACACACACACACACGGATCTAAGAGGATCCACACACTCTGGAATGTTTAAAGATTACAAGGATTATAGATGAAGCTTTGAGAGATCAAGAATGAATTCAAAACATAAGAGAAGGATCTTGATTTGCTCCCCCTTAGTGGATGATTGTATGCTTTGGATGCAGCTTGAATCCTTGGACTGATTTACACTTGATTGGATGAAGAAGGATGAAGAACTTTCCTCTCGGAGCACTGTTCACGTCTACAGTGCCAAATCTCTTCTCTTCCTCTTGGCAGCCTCCCTTTGATCTTTCTTGAGCATTAGGGTTTTCCAAACCCTCTTGTATAAGTTTTATAGGTTCTTGAATGGTCCAAAGACTCCCCCAGACCAGATCCACAATTTCTGGAGAGTTAGGTTGCTTAGGGATTAAATAATACCAAGAGAAAGACCATTTCTCGAAGTGACAAAAAGTCAACATTTGTTGGCAGCTCGAGGCTGGCGGTCGACCTACAAAGGCCAGCGGTCGACCGCCATTGGCAATCCTGTAGCCATTTGGCTGCTGAGAAAATGGGTCGACCGCTAGCTCCTGGCGGTCGACCGCCAGCTTTCTCAGATTCCAGATTTCAATTCTGTTATTTTTGGTCGACCGCCAGGGGTCAACAGGTCGACCGCCAATCTTCAATCCTGCAAAAATCAAGTGTTAGCTCTCTTGAAGCTATCCATTTGTTCGATGATTGAAACGGGCTTGTGTATGAGTTGATTTATGTTTGAATAAACACATGGAAGGATTCATAACCACACATTTGACATGGGGTGAAAATTGAAGGTTTAAAGCATGAAGCTTTGCTTGACAATAAGATACAAGGGAGAGAAATATCTTAAGTTTTGTTATCATCAAAATCACTCGGATATGTTCAACATTGAGAGCTTTTGATGCAAACATTGCAAGTTGATATTGTTTTAATGAATGGTTTGTTTAAGCATTTAGTCATTTCTTAGTCTCATTACTTGTTGTTCTAATCTCCATTTCATTTTTCCTGTCTTCACCAAAATTGTTCATATTTAAGTGTTCTTCAATTTCTCTTTCTATCATTTCCCTTAATTCCTTCTAGTTTGAAAGTTATTTCCATCCTTTCTAAGTTCTGTTCTACGTGAGTACTGTTCATCCGAGGTGATACCTTCTAGTATTCTTCTGTTTTGAAACCTTTTCAATCCTCTTTTTACTCTGAGTTCTTCATAAAAGTTGTTCTTATCTTGTAGATCTAAAATGTCTTCTTCTACCACTTCTTCTAATTCTTCTAGTTTGAGAGTTATAATTAATTTTTCACTGTTCCATTTTCTACCGTTTTACTGTTCATCAGCACCGATAGCTCTTGAGTTTTTTAGATTTTTCACTGTCTTCCTCTCATTTTCTTCTCTATGGTCTTCATCAAACTTCTTCCTTTTTTCATTCTCTACAACTTTCACTTCTTCCATTTCTTCTTATTCTATCTAGATTTTAAGTTATTCTATTCCTTCCAACCCCCCTATTTTCAATATAATTCCGTTGTGTTTTCAACTTGTTTTTGTTCCTATTTCTATCCATCTCCATTTCTTCACAGTTTCTTTAAACACACCCAAAGCGGTTAGTCATCTTCCAGTCATCTCACGGCGTCGACTTCCAAGGCGGAGCGATCTTCATCCAAGGCTCGGCGAGAAAACGACGGCGTTCTTCATCCATTGGCTAAAATTTCTTTTCAGTTATCTCTTGTTATTTAAAGTTGTAATTTCATTTTACATTACATTCTTTCACTTTCAAAGAAATAAAAATTCATCTATGCAAGGTTTTGAAACTATCATCTTTTCACCTTTTCTAATTTCTCTTCTTTACTCATCTCAAATTCTTTAGTTAAATTTTCATGCAACTTAAGTTCCTTTAGTTTTAATCGCACTCCAAAGATAAAAATTGATTTTTAAAACATAAGGATATTTTCCAACTTGATCTATAATCAAATTTCTCTCCCCGTGGGATCGACCCGTATTTACCACTTTACTCGTATTTTAAAAATCATTTAAGTGAGTGAGTGCGGTTGTATAAATTTTGAAATTTGTGTGGCACGATATTTTTAAACGACGGGTGTCGAGCGCATCAAATTTTTGGCGCCGTTGCAGGGGAGGAATTTTTGAATGTTGGGATATTCTTGTGTTTGATGTGTATATTTGTATATTAATTTTTCTAATTTTATTTTACAGGAAAAAGAAAACAAATCAGAAAATCAAAGAAAGAGGAAAATTATACCTGAAATTTCAAGAAAATGAAGCGTCGCTGAAAGCATGGTACTGTAGCAGTTAAGCGTCGCTAAAGGGCAGAAACATGGGAACATGTTCTATTTTTCCAATTTCTGAAAAATCTACAAAAAAAAATCTGAAAAATTCTTGAAGAAAATCTATAAAAAAATCAAAAACATAAAAAAAAAGAAATGTTTGTACTGGTTAGATAGGTTCATTAATTAAAACAAAAAAAATACTTGCACCAAAAAAAAATTCCATTTCAAGATTAGAAACCACACTCCTCATGTTCTAGGTCATGCATCATTTAGCATAGAATTTTTCTTTGTTTAATTCCTGTCATTGTATTTTGAAGATTGCGAGGGACAAGTTACGTTCTACTTATCCTATTATGGCATGCATATTGCATAAGAACCCCTTGTTTGAAATTACGGTGTGTATTTCATTTAAAAATATTCTAAGGGCAATACCCCTAAATAACATAAGGTGGGGATTTCATCACCCTTCCTTAGCACACAAATCACATTTCCCTTGCATCTTTGCATGACCTACGCCATAAATAAAAGTCAGTAGACATTGGCCCTAGGATCATACTGTGATTTTAGTACGATTTGAGTTTACCCTCTTGTGAAAACCGGTGCCTAAGGTAAGACGGTCGGACGGCAAACGCCTTAAGCGGGCTAGTGGTTTGACATAATTAGGTCCCTACGAAAGTAGGGAGAGCCTCCCACTACGCGACCCCTTAACTGGCCGGTGGAAATATTGAGGGTGAACTTACGTTGCACTTTAGTTACTTTGTGAAACCCTATTTGTAGGTTTGAGTCGCATCTAGATCATTAGATAATTTGTGTTAACTTGTTTGTGTTTGCATTAAATTTTTTTTTAAAAAAATAAAATAACAAATCCACGCCTATGCAGGATCACTTTATTCCTTCTACTTACAAACCCTCAACCTGTATTCAACTCCCTGACATTCTCGTTGATCAATATGAAATTCGCTCTAGTCTCATCTAGATGCTCCCATCTTTTTATGGGAATCTCAAAGAAAATCCTTATAGGCATCTAGATGATTTTCTAGAAGTTTGCTCCCTGATCAAAATTCAGAATTTTAATGATGATGCCCTGAAATTGATCTTATTTCCATTCTCATTGAAAGACAAAGCCAAATGTTGGTTAAGGAGTTTTGGAAAGACTATCAGGACTTGGGAAGATATGCAGTTAGAATTTTTGAAAAAATTTTACCCCATAGTCCGGACCAACATGATGAGAAGGGCGATTATAGGATTTACTCAACGTCCGGGAGAGCAAATTCATGAATCTTGGGAGAGACTAAAGGATCTAGTAAGTCAATGTCCACACCATGGGTTACCCAAATGGCAAATTATATTTACATTTTATGAGGGGTTATCCGACTTTGATAGGCAAATGGTGGACATATATTACGGAGGGGCATTTATGAACAAAGGTGAAGATGAGGCATATGATCTGTTTAAAATTTTAAGTGAAAATTTGATAAATCGTGCCTCTATCTCATCTCATCAACAATCTGTAGGACCTGTCAAATAGGCTGAAAACTCAATCCATACTGTCATGGAAGTCTGTGAATTTTGTGCCAGTCTCACTCACCATGTGAGTCAGTGTCCAACTATGGCCCAACTCCCACTGGTCATCCAAGCTCAAGTTCAAAATGTCCTAGGGTTCTCTCAGCTCAAGCATGCTACATTTTCAGATGATTATAATCTTGGCTGGAGTAATCACACAAATTTGCCTTGGATGGATCCAACATTCCAAGCCCATCTGTCTAAACTCTCACCCCAAGCAACCCACGAGCAGCCCATGTGTACTCAACCTCCGCCCAACTCATCTCACCCAGATTTCGGAATCAACATTGATACTAGGGGTGATTCACCGTGCCACTGTTTTGAACCTCAAATCGTGTACTCTCAGTCTACTTATCAACCCTTTCCTTCAACATTACACCAACCCCCTCAATATGTGAATGATGATGATGATGACAGTCTTCTGCCTGTCATTTTGGCTCACGATATCACTATTGAGAGTGAGGGGGAGTGCACACGTAATACCATGATGAAGGATGGGAAGGAAGAAGGGGGTGGCTTCAAGGATAATGATGATCATATCACCCCATTCTATGAATGTTTTGAGACTGAGAATATTACTGTAAAGGATAATGGCCCAAACAACTCAATTAAGGAAATAAATAAGGTGGAGGATTACTTTGTAAGTAATAATATTGTTGATTTAAGGAAACAAAATTTTGAATATCCTCCTCCCCTGGAAGAACATGATGATGGGGCCTTATTAGAAAAGTTTACATTTCATCTACCGACCCCATTTCTGGAAATTTGATTGATAATTTTGGGTTTAGTGATGAGTGTGATGATGAGCCTGTCTTAGAGAAATTCACGTTTGATCTGACCTATGATGAAAGGGCCGGACTGGAATCATTTACATTTCCTCTATCCACCCCATTAGTGGGCAATTTGGTTAATAATCCTCAGATGAGTGATCAGTGTGATGAAGGGGTTTCATTAGAAAATTTCATATTTGATCTGACCCCTGAAGCCTATCCAATGAAGTCTGAATCTGTGGATGCGTTAGATACTGGGCTCGTGCTTCCTTCTACTTTGATTCCCCTGCCCGTTGAGCCTCTCCAATTTGACATTCTAGGACCTGAGGGGGATGTGCCACCCACATTCATCTTTGATTTGACTTCCTCTCAGGCAGACACGTTGATCAATGACCTTAAAGTTCATGAGGCTGTTACTGAGAGGAAAGTGGCTAAGGTTGACAATCTCATTCCTACGCTACCAGGGCCTGAACAAGTTACCATGGAGGAGGTCGTTCCTAAAGGGCTCGTCAGGAGAGACGATATAGGACAAGGGGACCACTGGGTAGATATTATGCAAATGTTCCACCTCAGTCTTGAAATATTATTGGCCATTGATCCTTTCATGATCCCAAAAATTAAAAACTGGCTCACACTTATGGTTACAGAAAACTTCAATAAAGTGCGCGACCCGCATATTTCTAGCCCCAATCCATACATGGTTACTCTTGTCTTCCCATGGCATAAGGGCTGGACTTTGAAGGAGGACAAGATCACGTGGTGGCTCATTCTGAATGCCACACGTTGGTTAGAGATCTACTTTATGTCTGGCTGACGACATAAAACTTAGCGCTTCTTGGGAGGCAACCCAAAGTTTTAGTGACTTTTGTGTGCTAATAAATGGCTTCTGGGAGGCAACCCATGGTTTTTATAATTTGATATCTTATTTTAGTGTGTTTCTTTTTCAGTTGTCAGGCCACAACGCAACGAAGCCTCGTCATTTTGCCCCAACCATCAGGTTGTATCCTTCCATCCCCCCTTATTATCTATTTACTTGTTCTCTGATCTGCCTCATGCTTATGCCATTGAGGACAATGTCATTTAAGTTGGGGGGGGGGGAGAAAAATTTTTATGAGTTGTCACGCCAAACAAAAGTTTTCCCCATTTGGAGTTTCTTGATTCATGCTTCTATTGAAAATGATTCTAGAATAGAAAAGACCAGGGAAAAGGATGATGGACAATTTATTTAATCTAGCCATGGAAAACTGATTTAAGAATCTCTTTAAAAGTTTATGTGCACTTTAGAAAAATGAAAATCACGTTGCACGCTAATAAAACACGTAGGACAAGCCTTCTGCTATTTTGGGTATGTTGTCTGATATTCAGCACTTCTTAAAAAAGAGATCTTTTAGTTATAAGCTTTCTACCAGTGATCTATCAAAATTAGTGCAAAAGCACAATTGACAAAATTATGAGAACACCATGAAAAATGCTCCGATTCTGAGTAACCGGGCCTACTTCACCTAAGACGTGTTGAGGTTCGCGTCAAAAGGAAAAGGGAACTTTGATCTGTGTAACCGGGCCTACTTCACCTAAGACGTGTTGAGGTTCACGTAAAATAGTAAAGGGTAGTGCAACATCATGTGTGTATATAAAAAAAAAAGTAGACAGAAAAAGAAAAAAAGAAAAAGATATCCCAAAAGGGACATAGCAATAAGGCAGATAAAAAGCTATTATGCTTAATACTCTGATTAAGAAGTGCAGAGTTGAAAGACACTTGCTTGCAATAGCAATGGGGACACAATTATCTTCACTGTAGACTTAGTATTACACATGCACAAGTGCTACTGAATTTTGATTAGAATTCTTAATCATGTACCTTACTTTCCAAATCTAAGACTAGTATGTGATAATGATTCCAGATTCCTAATCTTTAGTAGATTCTATGAACGATGATCTGGAAATGAAGCTTGAATATTTTAAACTCTTGTTGGTCCTCAAATTTTTCATTATTTGCATTGCTAAGGGACTAGCAATGAGTAAGTTGAAAATTTGATGCGCTCGACACCCGTCGTTTCAAAATGCCATGCCACACAAATTTTAAAATTTATACAACCGCACTCACTCACTTAAATGATTTTGAAAATACGAGTAAAGTGGTAAATACGGGTCGATCCCACGGGGAAGAAATATAATCTTTATAGATCAAGTTGAAAATATTCTTATGTTTGCAAACCAATTGTTGTCTTTTGAGTGCGATTATCACTAAAGAAGCTTAAATTGTAACTTTGCATAAGAAGAGAAAAGTGAAGGAAATATTTAGCCAATGGATGCAGAACGCCGTCGTTTCCTCGTCGAGCCTTTGATGAAGATCGCTCCACCTTGGAAGTCGACACCGTGAGATGATCAGAAGATGACTAACCGCTTTGGGTGTGTGAAGAAACCGTGAAGAAATAGAGATGGATAGAAATAGGAACAAAAATAAGTTGAAAATACAACAGAATTATATTGAAAATAGGGGTTTGGAAGGAATAGAATAACTTAAAATCTAGAGGGAATTAGAAGAAGTGGAATAAATGAAAGTTGTAGAGAATGAAAAGATGATGAAGTTTGATGAAGACCACAGAGATAGAAAATGAGAGGAAGACATTGAAAAACATGAAAAACTCAAGAGCTATTGGTGCGGATGAACAGTAAAATGGCAGAAACTGGAATAGTGAAAAAATTAATTATAACTCACAAATAAAAAAGAATTAGAAGAAGTGGTAGAAGAAGAAAAGTTAGATTACAAGTGAGGAACAACGTTCATGTAGAACTCAGAGTCAAAAGAGGACTGGAAATGCTTCAAAACAGAAGAATCTTAGAAGGTATCACCTCGGATGAACAGTACTCACGTAGAATAGAACTTAGAAAAACGGGAAATAACTTTCAAACTAGAAGGAATTAAGAGAAATGATAGAAAGAGAAATTAAAGAACACTTAAAGATGAACAACTTTTGTGAAGACATGAAAATGAAATGGAGATCCGAACAATAAGTAATGGGACTAAGAAAGGACTAAATGCCTAAACAAACCATTCATTAAAACAATCATCAACTTACAAAGTTTGCATCAAAAGCTCTCAAAACATAACTCTTGAACTCTCCTATGAAGCTCAACTAAGGCCAACAAGAATGAACTTCAAGAACACAAAGTAACCCCATTCCAACTCTTAGCAACTACTCCTAACTTTCTCTTCATTACATTTGAAACCCCTTTTATAGGGTTAACATAACAACCTTTAGCCAATGTGAACATCTCTTGCCTCTTTTGTTGACAAACACAAGCCATTGATGCAATTTTTGACTTAGGATTGTGTGCCAACATGTGTTGCACACTTTTCAATTTTTTTCTGATTTTTTCTAATTTTTCTAGCCTTTTTCCTCTTCCTCTCTCTTCCTTCCTCTCTCTTTCTCTCTCTTTTCTCTCTCCTGGCCGGTCGCGTGGCCCGTGCGCCTGCCGCCTCTCTCCTCCTCTTTTGCACACGCGTGCACCCGCGTTGTTGCATCCCTATGGTTTTGATGATGTCCCACACTATAAATCAATCTTCTATCTCTAGATTAATGCTGTTTCATCATGTGAGTGAGTACAGTTCAATGGCTGTCAGATATCATGCTTTACCTTAATTCTGCCTACACTCTGTCTGCACAGTCTTCACACCAGTGCGTCAACTTAGTGTGCTGATGCGTCGACCCTTCAGTCATTGTATCTCTCTGTTCTCACACCAGTGCGTCAACTCAGTGTGCTGATGCGTAGACGCTTCAGTTCAGTTTCTTCATTCGATGAAGTCTATACATCATCAGTTGATCATCAAGAATATACGTTGCAGCGTCAACTCATTGGGCTGCAGCGTCAACTCAGCAAGTATGCATCAGTCTTCACATGCTAAGTCTGTACAGCCTACGTCTCATGCAGCGTTAACGCTGTGAGCATTCTCAAGACATTAGCGTCAACGCTATAAGTGTGTACATCGCTTTCACGTCACCAAGTCCATACATTTGTCCTCCTTCAAAGTCTGTACAGCCGCTGGTCTAGCTTCATGAAGTCTGTACATCAGACTGTTACAGGAAGTCTGTACATTGTCCGTCTTCCTTAGCGTCTTGATAGTTGATGTCTACACATTGGCCTTCATGCTCCTAAGTCTATGCATTACTGTTCATGGATCAGTCTTCATAAGTCTGTACATTGGACTGTCTCTCTCAGCGTCTCATGGCATGAGGTCTGTACACTCGAATTGCCCTTGATCTGGTCAAGTGTATACACTCTCTCACTGTAGCTTTCAGCTATCCAAGTCTATACACTAGACTTCATTTCTCTAAGTCTATACATTGTCGTTTGCACTGCAAAGTCCATACACTGGAAGCTCTTCGTTTGATATCAACAAGTCTGTACATTGGGTTCAACTCTCCAAGTCTGTACAGCCTGTTTGTCTTCTTGTGTGAAGTCTATACAACGCATGCTCACATAACTAACTCTATACACTCGATTGTTAGATCTTCAACTATATACATTGGTTGAGTCTATACACTGAGATCTCATGAAGAGTTGGAACAGGGTCGACGCCTGAAGCTTAAAGCATCCACGCATCAGTAGACGAAGCTTTCACATCGTCTTCTATTGCGTCAACGCCACAAGCAAGCAGCATCGACGCAGCAGTTAAAGAAACAGAGACTCTTACAAGCGATGAAGCCTTCACGAAATCTTCCACTGCGTCAACGCCATCAACAAGCAGCGTCGACGCAGCGGCTTAAGAGATGCCAGTATAGAAATGTACACGTTCGTGCGTCAACGCCACCAACTGGCAGCGTCGACGCAGCTGTCCAAGAAAGGGACGACTTATCTCTGGATGCCTTCAATACGTCAACGCAATATGCTGATAACGTCGACGCAGCTCGCCTATCTGTTGAAGACTTGAACACTGAACTGCCGATACCGTTGCGTCAATGCAATAGGCTGATGGAGTCGACGCAACGGTTAAGAAGTTTGAAGATTTCTGATGACTGCGTCAACTCTTTGGAGCAAGTGAGTTGACGCCATCTACCTCCAGTTGCTGAGCGTACTGGTGCTGGGCACGTGATCCGAGGATAAGGAAAATGCCCAGATGAGGACACGTGGTCTGACAGCCTGCTGGATGCTGCCACGTAGTCCGAACTCTTAGGGCGGGAACTGTGGAAGCCACACGCGCCCTGCTGCTGCTCCAGGTATAAAATGGAGCCTTCGTCTTAAGATGAAGGTTGATCGAAGAAGAAGCCTGGAGAGCATATACGTCCTTCGATCCAGAAAAGGAAAGAAAAGTGCAGAGAGAAAGAAAGAGAAAGGAAAAGAGCAGAGAGTTCAATATCTGAGAGGAGTTTGGTCGAGAGAGAGAGAGAGTGTGTGCTGATTGATGAATTGCTTCATTTGAAGCTACATTTGTATTGGGTTTCAGAACCGATTCCTTCTCATTGTTTTTTGTTTTCCACTTTGCTTTCGTTTATTTTTCGTCCTTCTATTCTGATCTGAATTGTTGTCCCTCCGGTGTGTGGAGGAAGGGAGTATTACTCCAGTTTCCCTCTGTGTTGCAGAGGAAGAGAGATCGGTGATCTCTGGTGGTGTTAGTGACTGGCTGTCATTAACAGTTTCCCTCCGGTGTGTGGAGGAAGGGAGAGGATTCTCCAGTTGTGTTCTAGCTAGGAGCTAGAACAGGTTTCAGGTTCTGTGGGTGGCAGAACTTGATTGAGGGATTTGTTTCCCTTGGTGTTCAAGCTGTGTGGCAGCACGTTGTTCGCAGACTGAGTCTGCATTGATCTAGCATCGTCTAGTGGAATCCTCACTCTAGTTGGAGTGAGGGGTGGATGTAGATTACGGACTGCAATCGAACCACCTAAAAAACCGAGTGCCTCCTCTGTGGTTTGCTATTGTTCTCTACGCTCTTCATCTGCTCGGCTCTTTGCTTCCATGTGATTCGCTCTTCATTCTCATTTACATCCCTCTGTGTACGGTTTAAGGAGGTGCGTTAGCAGTAGAAAATATATTCCGCTTAAGTTTCTACAAATTGGGAGTGATCTATTCATCCCCCCCTTCTATATCACTCTTGCTACGCTAACACTTGGTATCAGAGTAGGTTTACGCCATGTGGACGAACGGTCAAGGAAATGGTGGTGGTCCTAGAACCTTCATGGCCGAAGGTCAATCCATTAGTCGCCCTCCTTATTTCGATGGTAGTAACTATCTGTTTTGGAAGAACATGATGGAAGTGTTCATCAGAGCTCAGAGTCATAAATTGTGGAGAGTAATCACGGTGGGGCCATATGAGCTGCCACCAAACGAGGATGCTTGGACAGATGATCATGTGAAGCTCTCGTCACTCAACTGGACGGCGCTGAACATAATCCAGTGTGCTGTTCATCCAGAGGAATATGCTCGTATATCTGCATACAGAACTGCCAAGCGAATGTGGGATGAGCTGCAATTGATCTATGAAGGTACAGCTCAAGTGAAAGCCTCGAAGGTAAACCTCTACACTTCTAAGTATGAAATGTTTAAGATGAATGCAGATGAGAATATAACCGAAATGTATGCCAGGTTATCCTTGATCACTAACACTCTTAAAGGGCTAGGGAAGGATCTTGCTGAGACAGATATAGTCAGGAAAATCCTTAGATCTTTATCCCCGGCATGGCACACTAAGGCCATTGTGATTGAGGAGTCAAAAGATTTGACTGTCTTAACTGTGAATGAACTCATAGGATCCCTGATGACCTATGAAATGAATTTCCAAGGAGGTGGAGAAGGAAGTGAGAGGAAGGGTAAAAATGTAGCTCTCAGAGCTTCCCGCAACAAGGGTAGTAACAGTGGGAGCAGCAGCAGTAGCCCCGAGTCTGAGTCCGAGCTTGAAGGTTTATCAAATCTCGACCAGGAGGAGCAGGCAATGCTCACTAGACAGTTCAGAAAATTTTTGAAGAAAAAGGGAAAGACCTTTAGGAAGAAGAAGCCACAACCCTTTAACAAGAATGCTGAACTTACCAGTTACAGGGATAGAAATTCTAAGAAACTGACTTGTTTTAATTGTAACAAATAGGGACACATGAGAGGCGAATGCCCAGACCTCCAGAAGAAGGGTCCTATCTTCAGAAGAAAAACATAAAGGTGCAGAGGAAGAAGAAGCCACAGGCGATGGTCTGCACATGGAGCGAAGAAGAAGAAGACCCCGAAGATGCTTCCTCAGAAGAATATGAAGATGGAATTTGCCTTATGGCAAACAGTGAAGAGGAGGTAATAAACGTCTTTGAAAATTTTTCAATTGATGACTGGGAGGATGCTTATGGTGATTTGCTAGATAAATTTAATTCTCTTAGCAAAGAGCACAGAGTTCTGAAAAGAAAATTTAACACAAATATTGAAGAACAAACTCTGGTCTGTGAGGAAAATGAAAAGCTAAAAGAACAACTAGAAGAAATGACCTCACTAAGGAAAGAGAATGATAAGCTTAAGGGAGAAATTCAAGAAAGTCAAAAACAGCTCAATGAATTCAAAACTAAAATTGAAGAAAGCATGAATGAAATTAGAGTGAATTCAGAGAAATATGAAGCTGTGAAGAAAGTAAATGCTGAACTCCTAAAGAATTCTGAGTCTCTTCAAAAGGAGCTGGAAGACAAACAGAAAATCTTAGAAAAGTTTGTCCAAGGAAAGACTAGCCTAGATGCTATACTAGGGACTAGGGTCAATTTCAATAAGGAAGGTCTAGGCTATGACCCAACCAACAAGAGACCCTTGCAATTCAAGACCATCACCTTCTGTCCAGAGAAGGGAAAAGAAAAGCTGGACACACCATCCAGCTCAAACAGCTCTAAGGAAACTCAAAGTCCTAAAGAAAACACAAAAATCAGTACTGGACAACCATTTAAGATTGGAATGAACTTTATGAAGAATAACATTAAGTCCATTCACCAGAACACAAATGGTAGCTGGACCAAGAAAACAAATCAGAATAAGAGCTGGAATTATAACAATCAGATGGGTCTAAACAAGACCTACTGGAGGAATAACTTTCATGGTCAAAGATATGCCAATCAACAAGCCTACAGGAAATTTCCTAGGGATAGGAAGACCAATGAAAGGAATAGAACTCACTTCTCCAGTTCAGCTGGATTGAACCTTAATAAACCAGAAAGGAAGGTGCCAGAGAAAACCATGCTGAAACAAATCTGGATACCTAAACACTTGATCAGAGATTTAAACAATGTCCTTGGACCCAACTCATCTTGGGTTCCAAATCACTCTGCTTGATATACTTGTGTAGGTCGGCCTGGCAGCTGAAGACAACAAGTGGTACCTCGACAGTGGCTGCTCCAGGCATATGATAGGAGACCGATCCAAGTTCAGCAAGATAGAGATGAAGCCAGGGGGTATGGTCAAGTTTGGAGGAAAGAACAAAGGTAAAATTATTGGAGTTGGAACAGTAGGTAAGTCTTCCATAAATTCCATTGAAAAAGTATTACTTGTGGAAGGGCTTCAACACAACCTGATTAGCATTAGCCAATTATGTGACAGGGGTCACAGGGTTGTATTTGATGATAGTTCATGTAAAATCCTTGAAACAAATTCTGACATGGTTAAATTTGTAGCCAACAGGATTAATAATGTCTACATTGTAGACTTAGATGAGAATTCTGAATCTACTATTTGCTTATCTGCCAATTCTGAAAATGATGTCTTTGAATGACATAGACGTCTAGGTCATGCTAGTTTTTCAACTTTAAATAAATTGGTCAAGCATGATTTAGTTAGAGGCATGCCTAGAATTAAATTCAACTCAATATCAAAAGCATGTGATGCCTGTGCTCTAGGCAAACAGACCAGAAATTCTTTTAAATTAAGATCTGAGCCATTATCTTCTAGACCAATGGAACTTCTTCATATGGACCTTTTCGGTCCAACTAGAACTCAGAGTCTTAATGGAAATATGTTTGGCTATGTCATCATAGATTACTTCTCTAGATATTCATGGATATTTTTCTTAGCAAATAAGAGTGATGCATTTCAAAAGTTTAATCTGTTTTTCAATAAGGTCAAACAAGAAGGAAAGTACAAGGTTAGTTCTATTCAATCTGACCATGGAGGTGAGTTTGAAAACTCTATGTTTACTGAACTTTGTGACAAAGAAGGACTAACTCACAAGTTTTCTTCTCCCAGGACACCTGAACAAAATGGGATTGTGGAGAGAAGAAATAGAACAGTGGTGGAGATGGCCCGAACCATGTTGATTGAAAGTAAATTACCTAGAAGGTTTTGGGCAGAAGCGGCCAATACAACAACCTACATAATCAACAGGGCCATGGTAAGACCCATACACAAGAAAACACCCTATGAGCTTCTAAAAGGTAAGAAACCAAACTTGTTTCATTTCAGAATTTTTGGAGCAAAATGTTTTATTCATAACAATGATAAGAAAGATTTAGACAAGTTTGAAGCCAAGAGTTCACCTGGAATATTCTTGGGTTACTCTGAAGTGTCAAGGACATATAGGGTATTTAACATATCAGATCAGAAAGTGGAAGAATCTCCACACATCCTTTTTAGTGAAAAGAAAGATGTCTCTAATGTTGAAAATCTTGACAGGGATTCCAATCATGGTGGAGACTTTCTAGAAGACCAACAGAAAGAAGAGAAGACTCAGCCAAATGGAGAAACAAATTCCCCCAATCAGGAAGGGCCAAGAGAAACAGGTGAGTCTTCAACAAATATCAGATTTCTTAAAGACCATCCTTTAGATAAAGTCATAGGCAATCCTGAAGATCCTCTTCGGACTAGGTCTCATTTTAGAAATGTGAATAATGATGACTTAATTGCTTTAGTCTCACAAATTGAACTCAAAACAGTAGAAGAGGCCTTAGCTGATCAAGCTTGGGTCAATGCTATGAGTGAGGAATTAGGTCAGTTTGAAAGGAATAATGTCTGGGAGCTTGTCCCAAGACCAGATGGTATTAATGTCATAGGAACTAAGTGGGTGTTCAAAAATAAGATGAATGAAGATGGAATTATCTCGAGGAATAAAGCCAGACTAGTAGCCAAAGGCTACTGTCAGGAATTCGGTGTAGACTTTGATGAATCCTATGCACCTGTTGCTAGGATGGAAGCTATAAGACTATTGCTTGCCTTTGCATGCTCAAAGAACATAAAACTCCAACAAATGGATGTTAAAAGTGCCTTTTAAATGGAGTCATTAAAGAAGAAGTTTTTGTTGAACAACCTCCTGGATTTCAATATTCTCCTCAACCTAACCAAGTTTTCAGGTTAAACAAAGCTTTGTATGGTCTAAAGCAGGCTCCAAGAGCTTGGTATGAAAGATTGTCTGAATTTCTGATCAGCAAGGGCTACAAAAGAGGTAAAGTTGATCAGACTTTATTTACCAAGGGCATGAATAAGGATCTCATCATCGTTCAGGTATATGTAGATGACATTGTATTTGGATCAACTAAGCATGAACTATGTGATGAATTTTCTACCATGATGTCTGCTGAATTTGAAATGAGCTTGGTTGGAGAACTAAAATATTTTCTTGGATTGCAGGTACAGCAGCTAGAAGATGGGTGCTTCATCAACCAAACCAAATAAACAATGGAACTGTTCAAAAGGTTTGGCATGGAAAACTTAAAGCACATTACTACACCCATGGGCACCAATACATCATTGGATGCAAATGAGACAGGTAAAGAAGTAAATGCCAAATTTTATAGAGGTATGATTGGATCACTTCTTTACTTGACAGCCTCTAGACCTAATATACAATTCAGTGTAGGAATGTGTGCAAGGTATAAGTCTAGACCTACTGAACTACACTTAGCTGCAGTTAAAAGAATCTTCAGATATTTGTCAGCTAGTCACTCTCTTGGTTTATGGTTTCCTGCATCTAACACACTTAACCTGGTAGCATACACAGATGCTGACTATGCAGGCTGTAAACTAGACAGGAAAAGCACAAGTGGCCATTGTGAATTCTTGGGTGGGTGTTTAGTGTCTTGGGGCTCCAAGAAACAACATTCTGTGGCCCTCTCCACTGCAGAAGCTGAATATGTGGCTGCAGGGAGTTGTGGAACACAAGTCATATGGATTAAACACCAGCTTCAGGACTACCAAGTAGACCTGGGGTGCACACCTATTTACTGTGATAATACTAGTGCCATCAATCTTGCTAAAAATCCTGTTTTGCATTCACGAACCAAACACATAGAGATAAGACATCATTTTATAAGAGATGAGGTGTCTAAGAATAATTTTGAACTGATTCATGTAGGCACAGATAATCAGATTGCTGACATATTCACAAAACCTCTAGATAATGAAAAATTTTCCACATTGAGAAGAGAATTAGGCTTATACAAATTGTCTTAATTATGAAGCCTGTTCTTGTTGTGAGGGGGAGTTGTGTCTGTCTGATGTTTAGCCTTCTTGCATGTTGGTTTAAGGGGGAGTTCAGAATGCTTACTGGTTAGCTGTCAGGAATGCTCTAAATAAAGGGGAAGCCTTGAGATTTTGTTGGAATATTTCATTGAGGAATGCTATGTCTTAGGGGGAGCTGAGTTGTGATGTGAGAAGAGAAGTTCTTTGACAGATTCAAAAGGGCTGATTACCTTTGCTGGTCTTGCATGGCTGATTTAGTGTGGTTCTCTCAGAAAGTAGAGTGTCACTTATCTCTTAGGTCTATAAGTCAGTGACTCTAATCTCCAAATTAGAATCTTTCCTTTGGTACTCCTTCAGAGATCTGGACTAATTGCATAAAGTATATCTTCCTACATTGTCATTGATTATGGTTCAGGCCAAAAACTTGTATGTCTTGATATCTGACCCAATCAACTTGAAATCTAGACTTCAAGACTCAATTCAAGAAAATTTCTTTTTGGTATTGTCTTCAATCATTCTATCTTTTTAACTCAAGGGCTTAATTGCACAAACATGTTCTGTTTTGATCACTGAGAAACTGGGAGCTTCATCAATGAAATGAATAGTTCTCCCAAGTCATGAGGTGTCAAATGCTTAAAATAAATGAAAAGTCATGACAGAGCAATGGTGGCTTGCTGGTGAGTAACTGGGGACTCTGGCCTCTAATCAAGGTGTTTCCTCATGTCAAAAGCCACAGTTACTAACTCTGTTCCTTAATAAAAAAAAGGAAGGAAGTAATGAGGTACTCACTCTGAGTAACTGGGGATTCAGGCCTCTAATCAAGGTGTCTCCCTAATGTCAAAGGAAGTGAACTACCAACTTACTCATTGATCTTCTTAAAAATCATCTCCAACAAAAATTCCTTGTTGTTATGCAACTAATGGATTGCTTGTCTTCAATACCTTGAGAACACCTCTCTGATTTAGTCTCTTGCTGTCTTGTGGAATAGTTGAATGATCAGCTATATCTGGCCATACTTGTGAACTCCTGCTCTCAATCATCCACTATGTATGCTAATAAACTTGTCTATCATTCTACTTCTCTACTGTGTACTGAAGTCTAAAGAATCCTCTCTTGAGATTAGAAACTCACTTATTCTCTTAAGACCTACTCGTGACTTTCTGAACTAAGAAGTAATTGCCCTTAGTCCTCATGTTTCCAGCACTGTCACACATTCTGTAGTTCTTTTTGCTGATGTCAAAGGGGGAGAGAAGCTTGCAATGTCTGCAATTTCAGTGAGAAGTTTGCAATATCTGTGAGTATTAGTTTTGTCTTGAGCGTTGAGGGGAGTCATGTTGCTTCGGGGAAGAAATGGTTATGAGTTGTGGGGGAGATGAGAGTGTGCTGTAGGGAATGCTGTAGGGAATGTTTAATTCATTTGCATGAGCATGTCTTGAATTTATTCTGCTTGTTGCAGCTGGTATTAACTTTTTGTTGAAACTTGATATTGCTTGATTCATAGTGTTGTCATCATCAAAAAGGGGGAGATTGTTGCATCCCTATGGTTTTGATGATGTCCCACACTATAAATCAATCTTCTATCTCTAGATTAATGCTGTTTCATCATGTGAGTGAGTACAGTTCAATGGCTGTCAGATATCATGCTTTACCTTAAATCTGCCTACACTCTGTCTGCACAGTCTTCACACCAGTGTGTCAACTCAGTGTGCTGATACGTCGACCCTTCAGTCATTGTATCTCTCTGTTCTCACACCAGTGCGTCAACTCAGTGTGCTGATGCGTAGACGCTTCAGTTCAGTTTCTTCATTCGATGAAGTCTATACATCATCAGTTGATCATCAAGAATATACGTTGCGGCGTCAACTCATTGGGCTGCAGCGTCAACTCAGCAAGTATGCATCAGTCTTCACATGCTAAGTCTGTACAGCCTACGTCTCATGCAGCGTTAACGCTGTGAGCATTCTCAAGACATTAGCGTCAACGCTATAAGTGTGTACATCGCTTTCACGTCACCAAGTCCATACATTTGTCCTCCTTCAAAGTCTGTACAGCCGCTGGTCTAGCTTCATGAAGTCTGTACATCAGACTGTTACAGGAAGTCTGTACATTGTCCGTCTTCCTTAGCATCTTGATAGTTGATGTCTACACATTGGCCTTCATGCTCCTAAGTCTATGCATTACTGTTCATGGATCAGTCTTCATAAGTCTGTACATTGGACTGTCTCTCTCAGCGTCTCATGGCATGAGGTCTGTACACTCGAATTGCCCTTGATCTGGTCAAGTGTATACACTCTCTCACTGTAGCTTTCAGCTATCCAAGTCAATACACTAGACTTCATTTCTCTAAGTCTATACATTGTCGTTTGCACTGCAAAGTCCATACATTGGAAGCTCTTCGTTTGATATCAACAAGTCTGTACATTGGGTTCAACTCTCCAAGTCTGTACAGCCTGTTTGTCTTCTTGTGTGAAGTCTATACAATGCATGCTCACATAACTAACTCTATACACTCGATTGTTAGATCTTCAACTATATACATTGGTTGAGTCTATACACTGAGATCTCATGAAGAGTTGGAACAGGGTCGACGCCTGAAGCTTAAAGCGTCCACGCATTAGTAGATGAAGCTTTCACGTCATCTTCTATTACGTCAACGCCACAAGCAAGCAGCGTCGACGTAGTAGTTAAAGAAACAGAGACTCTTACAAGCGATGAAGCCTTCACGAAATCTTCCACTGCGTCAACGCCATCAACAAGCAGCGTCGACGCAGCGGCTTAAGAGATGCCAGTATAGAAATGTACACGTTCGTGCGTCAACGCCACCAACTGGCAGCGTCGACGCAGCAGTCCAAGAAAGGGACGACTTATCTCTGGATGCCTTCAATACGTAAACGCAATATGCTGATAACGTCGACGCAGCTCGCCTATCTGTTGAAGTCTTGAACACTGAACTGCCGATACCGTTGCGTCAACGCAATAGGCTGATGGAGTCAACGCAGCGATTAAGAAGTTTGAAGATTTCTGATGACTGCGTCAACTCTTTGGAGCAAGTGAGTTGACGCCATCTACCTCCAGTTGCTGAGCGTACTGGTGCTGGGCACGTGATCCGAGGATAAGGAAAATGCCCAGATGAGGACACGTGGTTTGACAGCCTGCTGGATGTTGCCACGTAGTCCGAACTCTTAGGGCGGGAACTGTGGAAGCCACACGCGCCCTGCTGCTGCTCCAGGTATAAAATGGAGCCTTCGTCTTAAGATGAAGGTTGATCGAAGAAGAAGCCTGGAGAGCATATACGTCCTTCGATCCAGAAAAGGAAAGAAAAGTGCAGAGAGAAAGAAAGAGAAAGGAAAAGAGCAGAGAGTTCAATATCTGAGAGGAGTTTGGTCGAGAGAGAGAGAGAGAGTGTGTGCTGATTGATGAATTGCTTCATTTGAAGCTACATTTGTATTGGGTTTCAGAACCGATTCCTTCTCATTGTTTTTCATTTTCCACTTTGCTTTCGTTTATTTTTCGTCCTTCTATTTTGATCTGAATTGTTGTCCCTCCGGTGTGTGGAGGAAGGGAGTATTATTCCAGTTTCCCTCTGTGTTGCAGAGGAAGAGAGATCGGTGATCTCTGGTGGTGTTAGTGACTGGCTGTCATTAACAGTTTCCCTTCGGTGTGTGGAGGAAGGGAGAGGATTCTCCGGTTGTGTTCTAGCTGGGAGCTAGAACAGGTTTTAGGTTCTGTGGGTGGCAGAACTTGATTGAGGGATTTGTTTCCCTTGGTGTTCAAGCTGTGTGGCAGCACGTTGTTCGCAGACTGAGTCTGCATTGATCTAGCATCGTCTAGTGGAATCCTCACTCTAGTTGGAGTGAGGGGTGGATGTAGATTGCGGACTGCAATCGAACCACCTAAAAAACCGAGTGCCTCCTCTGTGGTTTGCTATTGTTCTCTACGCTCTTCATCTGCTCGGCTCTTTGCTTCCATGTGATTCGCTCTTCATTCTCATTTACATCCCTCTGTGTACGGTTTAAGGAGGTGCGTTAGCAGTAGAAAATATATTCCGCTTAAGTTTCTACAAATTAGGAGTGATCTATTCATCCCCCCTTCTATATCACTCTTGCTGCGCTAACACGCGTCGCTGACGCGGTGCGCTGCCTCCACGTGCCGCCTCCTCCGCGTGCCGCATGGCACGCGCGTTGACCGCGCGGCTTCCCTTTCTCCGCTTGAGGGCGCGCCCCGCGTAGGCTCCCTCCTCGTCGACCGTGCCCCCCCCCGCGAAGGCGGGGGCGGCTTCCTGTTGCTGCCGACGAAATCACACACACACACACACACACACACACACACATTTACACGTAGATTAGTTTATATAATATATATATATAATATATATAATATACATATTGATATATATATATATATATATATATATCATATATAGCTTAGAAAAATCCTAAAAAAATGTCAAATAAATGTATTTTTTTTCTATTTTTTTCTTTTCTTTTTGAACAGCTCCATGGGCTTTTGGCCCAGTTCAACATATATATATATATTTTATTTTCTTTATTTTTTTATTTTTTTCATTTTGAATGCTTGCATAAATAAGCAAATATTTTTATTAACATTATTTAATTTCAGAAAATTAAATATTTTACTCTAAATTAAAAGTAAGTGTGATACATGTATATTTTTTATTGTTTAATCTCATAAAATTGTGTATAATCATGAATTAATATGTAAAAATACACACTTATCAATAGTGCAGCGGCTTGATCACGTTGATGCAGTTTAGCCAGACATCTTGCCCGCTGTATGCCAGGGACGCCTTGACCCATGGCTGTCCCTCATAGCTCTCATCCCGGTACGGTGTCCAGCGCACCGGAAAAGGCAATTGAGTCCATGTCAGCATTTAGAAGGCATTAGAAAACATGTAAGAAGCATATAGAAAGTTTAGGTTTGGAGTTTACCGCTGTGTGTGGGAATGAATCCAGATCGTCCTGGATGGCTCAGGTCAGTCTATTGATCGATCCCGTGTCCCTCGCAACCATCCATCGCTTCGCGATGGGGATCCACCAAGGATACATCTGAGTGCCTCGCCCAATCCCCAGGAGGTAGACGAAGCTCCAGATCTACATTTTAGAAGTCAAGTATCAGCAAATCGCATTCATATTCATAAGCATATAAAAGCATTTAAAGTTCAGCATTTACCTGAAGAAAAGGCGAGAAGCCGCCCAGCATCGTCTGCCGGTCGGTCGTGCTCAAGGACTCGAAAAAGAAAGCCAGTGCTGCCGCTCCCCATGCATATTTTCCCACTCTGCTCAGATCCTCCAGCAGTGGCAGCAGCCTGCAGCTGATCACATCTGCTCGGGTTGGGAATAGCAGCTTCCCGAATAACAAAATCAGGAACCGCCTCAAAACTCTGTCTCCCTCTGGTCCCGCCTCCGCTGCTACCCTCGGGCGGACCTGATCAATCACTCTGTCCAGATGCTGCTCTGGGAGCTCCCCGACTGCTATAGCTGCTCCCCGTAGACCCAGGCTCTTCTGGAGTCTCGATCATGATAGCTGGGATGATGGATGTCCCGGTCTCACCAAATCTAGCCCTAACAGCTCCTGGGCCATCACTCTATAATCACCGTACGTCCATCCGGTCACCGCTGCTCCGTGGGCCCGTAGCCCTGTAATCCTAACCATGTCTTCCAGTGTTGGGATCATATGACCCCATGGGAAGATCAATGCTTGGCTGATCGGGTCCCATCTCTCATGCAGCGCATACAGCAACGGCGTGTCCATCCGAATCACCTCAATGCTAAGGACTTCCCCGAAGCCCATGGCAGCTAGCCTCTCTCTCTGGTAATCAGGCAATGCCTGGTACACTGCCCTAATCTGGAGCCAGGAAATCCGGGTTCTTCTTTTGCCCTGCACACATGTAGAACATGGGTCAGTCATCTCATTAGTTTAGATTCATTGCATTTAAAATGAATAAAATAACAAAAAATTGAATAAGCAAAAAAAAATCCAAAAATCAATTTCTAGCTCTGGTTTCTCTGACGGCCTTGCCCTGGCGCGTCAGAGATCTCTAACACACCAAGGGTGGTGCGTCAGGTATTATAGCGGTCGCTGGAATGACCGTTACACCCTCTCTGATAGGGCATCATTCTATTTGTTCCCCCCAGCCCATGGTAATGGACAAGATGGCCTACGTGTCATTTGAATGGGTCCCCAAACCCATTTTTCTCCCCTCAATCACACATGCACACATTAAAATTGAAAAAATTGGATTTTGGGTTGAGGGACCTACCTCATGGTCACGGCCTCTTTTCTTCCTCTCGGCGCCGTGGCTTCTTCTTCATCACCAACGGCCTCCTCCATGGTCTCTTCCCCTCCTTCCTCCGCCGTGAGAGGGTCCCCCTCCGCCATTTCTTTCGCCGCCGCCGCCGGTTGCTCGGTCGCCGCCGGGGGAATCTCCTCTTGGTCCACTCGAGCCCGGAACCACTTGATGGCTTTCTTTTTTCCTTTCTCCCTTGCCATGGGCGGCCAGGGGAGCTCATCACAGGCCATCGCTCGTCGGTGGGGGTGTTCGGAGGGGTTCCTTTGTCTCGATGGCGTTGTTTGGGCGTTTTGAGTTGAGTGAGAGAGGGAATGGCCGTTCGGTTTGTTTTTTTTGAACGCCCAGAAACTGTAACGGTCTATCGTAAGACCGTCACAGTCTCTAATGCGTCTCTCTTGGACCGTCAGATGAATTGGTTATCTGTTTTGAAAAATGTGAACCGACGAAGTGTAACGGCCTAGTCTCAGACCGTTACAATACTCTGACGCACCTTCGTTAGGCTGTCAGAAGCTTTAAATCATTTGATAGATAAATGCCCTATCTTCATGTTTTATTGATCGTCATGCCTTCATGCTTTATCTTATTAATGCCAATGAATTGTGATGCCTCATGCTAATGATTAATCATTTTTGGCTAATCTCTTTTTATGGATGAAATCATGAACATCATTAAGCCATCATGCTTTGCCGCTCAGCGCACAGGTAAGTCAGGTACAGTATCTCGATCCCTTATCCCTGTAGCATTACTATATGTTATATATGATATATTATCTTGAGAATCGGCTGGTCATTCATGTGTTCTGAGATCTGATGTTCCCCTTAAACAAAAACGATGATGATCTAAGTACACATGTTTAATCGTTGGATAGGCCATTAGGTTGGAAAAGCTTGGGAACGATGGTTCTGTCTTGCACGTCGTGGTTGCAGATAGTGCCCTGACCCTGGTTTCTCCGGTCTAGCAATACTATTCTCGAGTATCTTGTTATTTTATCTTTCTTTGCTTATTTTGACGGTTTCTTTATTTTAGCCCAGCATGCATCATGCGCATCTTTGAGCATTCACGAGCTTCATCTGTCCAAGGTGTCTCAATAATGGTGAGTAACTATATGTTCAATGATTTTGAATAAGGAGAGTCATTCCACTCTGAATTGGAAGGTTTCCTTCGGTCTACTCGCTTGATCTGGTTAGCTGAAGATTCTTGTCTGGAGTTTCTTTACTTATCTCTTTTCCGTTGCTCCGGCTGCTAGCCGTGTTTTGCTTTCCTTAGTTGTTAGTTCCTCCAGACATGTGACATTTGGTTGGCCATTTCCTTGTGGTTGGTTCGATGTTTTTCGAAAAATTCCTGTCGCTCGTTGGTTGAGAACGGGTGTCGTTTTACGTTAACGCCCGCTTTTCAGTCCGCTCCGCTTCATCTCCATGTTTCATTTCGCTTTCGCTTCACCTCCGCTCGCTCCCCTGCAAAGAGGACGTTAAGGAGGGGCATCTGTTGACACCCATTTTGTGACCAATAAGTTGGGTCATCTCCTTGTTCATTTTAAATGATCCTCCGAGTTGTTCACCCTTATGGGGATATCTTGGTCAATTTGAGGTCTGTTTCATGGGTCACATCTCCTTGGTTGGGTCTGGTTCCTTGTCTCTTTCCGCTGGACGAAGCTTAGCAAACTTTCATTTCATTTTGCACTCCATTGACTCTAATAGTCCTTTGAGGGCGCGTTACAGTTCTCTAACGTATTTACCTTGGTCCGTTACATCATGCCAGAGTCCTTAAGCGTAAGGCTTATTTCCAAGCTTATCTTTTTAGCCTATCTGTTGGGTGTGACAGTTTATCGTGCGGCCGTTACACATATTGTGACACGTCTACTCATGGCCGTTACATTCTTGAAGAGTCCTATGTTCGAAAACTTCACCCGTTGGCCTTATCTTTTAGTGAATAAGGTTGTGTGACAGTCCATCCCTGGGGTGTTACATCCATGTGGCGGTCTATCGTGCAGTCGTTACGTTAAACAGAGAGTTCTAGCAGAACTGCTCTTTCTCTGCTACTCCGTGGTCGAATTAAGAGTTTGATTCCTTGATTTCTCCTCCAAATATGATCGTCAGAACCTTTTGTTTGTTTCTATGGACTCTTGGGAGTATTATCTTCAAGAGTTTGCTAAGAAACATCCTACTTTCTAGCTAGATTACCCTCTACTCAACCGGAGAGTTGGAGGGTCTATAAATAGAACCCTTGACTTTATGGCTTGAGGAGGAGACATCTGGAGTTCGCGTCGAAGTGCTGCCGCATCCTGGAGTTAGAACCAACCAAGGAGAGCTGCTTCCCACGTCCATCTGCTTCCAAAGTCCAGGGAGTATCGATTTCAAGGGTTTAGTTCAGTCAAAGTTGTCATCTTAGCATCTTTCTCCTCTTCCAAGCATCATAGCATTGTCCCTCTTCCTCTACCACGTTCTTGCATCTTCTGCATCCATTTAAACTTCCCTCCCATCTTTAAAACGCCCCAGAGGGGTTAAAAAACCAACCTCCCTGGTATTTCCCTCTCCTTTTGCATGTTCTTAAGTCCTTTTGATTTATAGATACTACTTTGTCCAAGGGCTAATATGGGTTGTTTTTCTTGTGTTCTACACTCTTTTGCAGGTTTACAGAGCCCATAGCACGAGGCCCAAGCTTCCTGGCCGGCTGGAAACCTTGGAGATCAAAGATTTCCAACTTCTATTCTGCAGAACCTCTGACGGTCTATCAGAGGCGCGTTAGAGTCTCGTAGCGGTCTATCGTGAGGCCGTCACACTTCTGTGACGCTTCAGTCTTCAGCCGTTACATTCCACAGAGCTACAGTTTCCTAGTTGTCTTCTCTCTCCCGTGGGTGGGTGCATCATCCTCCTATTCTAAGGTATTTATCAGGTCTTTGGCTTGTTTTTACCTTAGTGGCGATCACATCTTTTCTTAGTTTTGTCATTAGCTCTCTCTTTCTTCATATCTTCTCTTATTTTGCTTGTTCCACCTATACGGTGTGTTTTCTTTTACTCCTTATTCCACACCCCGACGTGTGTTTTTCTTTTTTAGCTTTAGCTTAGTTCTGATCGAGATAGCATGCCCATGCTAGTATTCATGCTGGTTGCCTAGGTTCATGTTACACATGATCATAGGTTGATTGATTTCACTATTTACTCATACTTTCATCATAGTTGGCATCATAGCCCATATTCTAAAAGAAGGGACATATTATAACCAACAAGGTCGAGCCATGGGGGCCCTCGGATACATGCCTGAAGAGCCACGGGGCTCGACACTATGAATGGGAAAGGGGCCCAACCGATGGGTAGGCTCAAACTCGGCCTTGAATTCCTCCAATTCGAGAGCAACCTGATACACATGTTCCAAAGTGGTCACATTGCTGCGAAAAAGTTCATATTGGTAGTTTGGCCGTAGACCTCTTCGAAAGCGCGAGATGGTCATGGTGCTCTCTTCCATAACTCCACATCGCAAATAATACTCATCAAACTCGGCGGTGTATCAGTCACGGATCGGCTCCCTTGGGTGAGACTTTGCCATTTATCTATGAGACGCTGGCGGTATGTGGCAGAATGTATTTCTGCCTCAACTTGATTTTCATGTCATCGCAAGTACCGATCGGGGGTTGATGTCGCTGCATTAACAGGCTCTCCACATTTATCCAATAAGTTTGGGCCTGCCCATGCAACTTCATCTTCGCGTACCGAACTCTTCGGTAGTCCGTCATCTCAAATCACTTGAAGTACAGGTCCATACCGGCCTCCCAATCTAAATAGATCTTCGGGTCCAGAGACCCATCAAATAGGGGAGGGTCCGCACGCACATTCCTAAGAACGCGGTCGTTGTCATCATCACGATTCCGTCGTTGGTTTCGACGACCATAACCCCCTTGCTCATTGTCGGATGCATAATCATCCACCTCGGGCACTTGTTGCCTCCGATCATTTGCCCCTTGAGCCCCTGGAGCAACAGGTTGCTGAATCGGCTCTTGTTGGCCATTCGTCGGCACGGGTTGCGCCACCACTGGGGCCCTCTCAAGGACAGCAATCCTCCCTACAAGACCCTGGATGGACTGGTCCGATGTTTCGGCCCGATCCTCTAGGGCTTTCATTCTCCCTTCTAGACGCGTCCCTACGCCATCTAGACGCGTACTAAGACCATCGACCCACCCCACCTAGAGATGATGTGGATCAATGGGAGAGGGGTTAGGGGGCCCGCGGGACCCAAGTAGTCCCAAATTACAAATAAACCCATATGACAACTCGAATTACAATCCGAATAAAAACCAAATAAACACACATTACACACAAATAAAATCCCAGTAAATATGATAAATACTAAGACTCAAGGGGGAGTCTCCAGACTATCTCCGAGCCAGATGGAAGTCGATGTAGCTCGAGTGGTGCTCCGCGTACGGTACCGATGGCTCACCGGTTGATGCTTCTCGCTCGCTCTGGTGTCCGCACCAATTCTCCCCAGGTGGGAGAAACTCGACCTTGTCGAGTATGGGTCTGCATCGCTCTGGTAGCGCTCCAGTAGATCCTGATCTAGCCTCTGTAACTCTTCACGGGTGATCCAAGTATCCTCGGTGGCTGGTCGCCCTCTCCATCGCACTAGGTAGCACGGGTAGGATCCACTCCTGGTAAAAGTCACATGCTCATCCAGTATATGATCTATATGCTCTCGCTGCCGTGGAAATGGGGCTGGTGGTGGACACTCAAGTGTGGGATCACTCTCAAGGGGAGGAGATGGCTCGAAAGGCTCACTAGGGATCACCGTTGGGTCCCTATATGCAACTAGATCTGACACATTGAAAGTAGAGCTTATACCATATTCCTCGGGTAACACCACAACATACGCATTGGATCCAACGCGTTTCAACACTCTAAATGGACCGGCTTCGCGAGCTTGCAATTTCTTTACGGTTCCAGAGGGAAACCATTCAGGTCTTACCCAGATCATGACATATTCACCCTCTTGGAACTCACGGTGGTGTCGATGGGCATCGGCTAACTCCTTATACCGTGCATTGCTGGCCTCAATGTAACGACGGATGTCGTCATGTAGACTCCTAACATGCCTAGAAAATTACTCGGCAGACTCAGACACTCGTGCATGAATGGGCATGGGGACAAGATCCCCTGGCTTCCTAGGCCTACGTCATGTGACAATCTCGAATGGACTCATACTGGTAGACCTGTTAACTGAATCATTATATGCAAATTCTGCCAGTGGTAATATGAGATCCCAATCCCCTACACGATCCCTAACAAGACACCTCAAAAGGTCACCCAGACTCCTATTGACCACCTCGGTCTGACCATCTGTCTGGGGATGCATATGCAGTGGAAAACTTGAGGTGAGTACCCAACATATGCCATAGTGTCTTCCAAAAATAACTGGTGAACCTAACATCACGGTCAGATACTATAGTACGAGGCAACCCAAACTTGCACACCACATGAGTAAGGAAAAGGCGGGCAACTCTCGAAGCATCCGAAGTCTTCGAGCAGGGAATGAAAAGGGCCATCTTCGAGAATCGGTCAACCACCACATAAACCAAGTCATACTTTCTAGAGGTACGTGGTAATCCCAAAACAAAATCTATGCTAACATCATGCCACGGAGCATCAGGCACAGGAAGAGGCGTATAAAGGCCCGAGCTTTGATTCTTCATTTTGTCCCTAGCACATGTACGGCACTGGGCCACAATATGAGCAACATCATGCTTTAAGCTCGGCCAATAAAATCTGTGCTCAACATCCTCGATAGTGTTGTTCCGACCAAAGTGGCGGCTAGACCTCCCGCATGTAGTTCCCAGACTAAGAAGTCTCGAACCGAAGTTCGGGAAACACAAAGCCAGCCTCCTCGAAAGCGATAATCCTCCTGAAGCACATAGTCATCATGGTCTCTCGAGGGTTCGGCCTGGAGAGTGGCATAGATCTGACTGAAGTCAGGACAGTCAACATAGGCCTCTCTCATCTTCTCTAACCCTATGACCTCGGCACTCATGGTAGTCAGTAGACATGCTCACCGACTCAAGGCATCCGCCACATGGTTCTCCACTCCAGCCTTATGTTTGAGCACAAATGTGTACTGCTGGAGATACTCAACCCATCTGCTGTGACGCGCATTAAGCTTCTTTTGGGAATGGAGGAACCCCAAAGCTTCATGATCGGAGTACAAGACAAACTCCTGATGTAAAAGATAGTGCCTCCAATGCCTAAGAGCCTGAACAACTGCATAAAATTCTTTATCATAAGTGGAGTATCGTAGTTTTGCGTCATTCAGCTTCTCACTAAAATATGCAATCGGGTGGGTCTCCTGACTCAGTACCCCTCCAATCCCTACACCCGATGCATCACATGAGACCTCAAACACCTTCGAGAAATCTGGTAATCGAACGATCAGTGTCTGGGTCATGCGCTCCTTGATGTCCTTGAAGGCAGCAGCAGCGGCCTTCGTCCATACAAACGTGCCCTTCCGAATACAGTCCGTGATCGGGGCAGTGACGGAGCTAAATCCGCAGATGAAACAATGATAGAACGTCGCGAGGCCATGGAAGCTGCGGACATCATGGACCGTACGGGGTTTCGGCCACTCAACAATGGCCCGGACCTTCTCCGGATCAGCGGAGACCCCAGTATTAGACACAATAAAACCCAAGAAGGTAATCCGAGGTGTCATGAAGGCACACTTCTGTAGGTTCGCAAACAACTGCTCTCGCCTCAAAAGCAGACAGACCTACCATAGATGATCCAAGTGGTCCCCTTTAGTGCGACTATATATAAGGATATCATCAAAATACACAACCACAAAGACTCCAATGAATGGTCGAAGGACCTGAGTCATGAGTCGCATGAAGGTACTAGGGGCATTGGTCAACCCAAAGGTCATAACCAACCACTCATATAGACCATCCTTGGTCTTAAATGCGGTCTTCCACTCATCACCTGGCCTAATCCTCACCTGGTGGTAGCCACTCTTAAGATCGATCTTCGAGAAGATAGTGGCACCGGCCATCATGTCTAGCATATCATCTAGGCGGGGAATAGGGAACCTGTACTTCACGGTGATTTTGTTGATGGCATGACTATCAATGCACATTCTCCACATGCCATCCTTCTTTGGGGCGAGTAATGCGGGAACAGCACACGGACTCATATTGTCCTGAACAGACCCTCTCTGCATCAACTCATCGACTTGCCATTTTAGTTCGGCATGTTCCGTGGGACTCATGCGATAATGAGGAAGATTGGGCAATGAGGAGCCCGGAATCAGGTCGATAGCATGCTGAATATCCCGCATAGGTGGGAGTCCCTCGGGAACTCCTTGGGAAAAATATCAGCAAACTCCTGCAGAATAGCAATGACATCAGGTGGGAGTTCACCCTCAGACTTTGGCTCCACCTCTCAGACCGTAATAGCAAACACATGGCTGCCCCTACTAGCCTCCCACTCCATTTCCCTGGAGCTAATCATCATCAACCTCCTAGAAGAGGGTTCGCCTTTGCTCGATGTAAAGGTCATTGCCCTAGCTGGGGATGGGGTCCTGGGTCCCGGGACGGAAGGCTCCGCAGTACTAGGACTAGTAGGACCCCTAATTGAAGGCTTCTTGGGCTGAGAGGGGTGAAGGGTAATCCGCTGGCCACCATGGTCGAAGGTACAGGTGTTCAACCGGCCATGGAGTGTGACATCCCGATCAAATAACCACGGCCTACCAAGAATAATACTACCCACCTCCATGGGGAGGACATCACACCAGATCTCGTCACGGTAGGCATGGAACTGCAGTGGGACCAAACAACGCAGCCTGATCGGAATAGAGGTGGAATCCACCCATGATACTCGATAGGGGCAAGGATGGTCCACGGGAGTAAGACCAAGATGAGAGACAGTGCCCGTGTAGATTGCATTGATACAACTCCCACTATCGATAATCACCTTACACACTTGCCCACCTAGCCTACAGTATGTATGAAAGATAGTGGTCTGACGCCAGTCATCATTGGCCTGTGGCTGGCTGAGAATACACCTGACGACCCCCAAGTGGGTATCATCCGAATGCTGGGCATCTTGGCCATCACCTTCAATCTCATAGAACTCGTCAGCTAGCTCCGGGTCTGCTTCATAGCTGACTAACACAAGATCTAAAGAGGTGGCATCCCCTACCTGTGTGTCCATAATGACAAGAGACTAGCGAGTGGGACACTGATTGGCGAAATGGCCAAACCCATTGCAGCGATAACATTGCTGCCATGATCCACTAGGCTCCCCGATCAAAGGTCCCTTACCCTTATCTTCCCGACGGATAGGATGACTTGGCAACAAGGGATGAGCAACGGGTGCGGGTGCCGGTGGACGGGCCGTGGGTGCCGTGGGTTGGGGATGAGGAGGGATATCCCTTGGAGGTGGAGGGCGAGGCCTAGGAGCGAATGGCTCAAGACGAGTGGGCTCCTGAGGTCGAGCCATGGGGGCCCTCGGATACGTGCCTGAAGAGCCACGGGGCTCGACATTACGAATGGGAAAGGGGCCCAACCGATGGGTAGGCTCGAACTCGGCCTCGAATTGCTCCAATTCGAGAGCAACCTGATACGCCTGTTCCAAAGTGGTCACATTGCGGCGGAAAAGTTCATATTGGTAGTTCGGTCGCAGACCTCTTCGAAAGCGTGAGATGGGCATGGTGCTCTCTTCCGTAACTCCACACCGCAAATAATACTCATCAAACTCGGCGGTGTACTCAGTCACGGATCAGCTCCCTTGGGTGAGACTTTGCCATTTGTCTATGAGACATTGGCGGTATGAGGCAAAAAGGTATTTCTGACTCAACTTGATTTTCATGTCATCCCAAGTACCGATCGGGGGTTGATGTCGCTGCATTAACAAGCTCTCCACATTTATCTAATAAGTTTGGGCCTGCCCATGCAACTTCATCTTCACGTACCGAACTCTTCGGTGGTCCGTCATCTCAAACCATTCGAAGTATCGGTCCATACCGGCCTCCCAATCTAAATAGACCTTCGAGTCCAGAGACCCGTCAAATAGGGGAGGGTCCACACGCACGCTCCTAAGAACGCAGTCGTCGTCATCATCACGACTCTGTCGTTGGTTTCGACGACCATACCCCCTTTGTTCATTGTCAGATGCATAGTCATCCACCTCGGGCACTTGTTACCTCCTATCATTTTCCCCTTGAGCCCCTGGAGCAACAGGTTGCTGAACCGGCTCTTGTTGGCCATTCGTCGGCGCGGGTTGCGCCGCCACTGGGGCCCTCTCGAGGATAGCTATTCTCCCCACAAGACCCTGAATGGACTGGTCTGATGCTTCAGCCTGATCCTCTAGGGCTTTCATCCTCCCTTCTAGACGTGTTCCTACACCATCTGGATGCGTACTAAGGCCATCCATACGCGTATCGAGATGATCCATGAGGGCTCGGAACATCTCGACCGTTGAGGGCTCATCGGAACTACGGGCTCGGGAATCCGCCATAGGTGGTGGTGGCGAGTATTGGGTGCCTCGACGGGTGGGCATGCAAAGACACACAGACTAGGAGATACATACTAATGCAAAGATGATGCACCTAGACTTAACCAATATCTGGTACGTGACGGAGGTTTGACCCGGGGTCTCCTCGGCGCGAGTGTGCGGCCTTCCCGATAGGCATAACCTAACGTTCGGGCGACACCTTTTGATATAACGGGTTATTGGGATGAAAATGCAACCCAAAAACACACTCTTTTTTTGGTTTTAAAACAATGATGATCCTAGACTCGACTTAGACCGTGGAAAGACTTATGCAACGACTATCGTAGACTCGACTGACTCTGATACCAAACTAATGCGGGATGGACAGAGGGACCGACTCTAAGTAATGCGAACCTCAGACTCTAAGTGCAGACGTGGCCAGCAACATACGAACAATGGATACACTTTGGCGCGACACTAAGAGTTCCTATGGGCTATATGTCGCTAACAGAAACGCAAGCTCACTCATCGTCCCAAGTGATGGAAAGTGCAGATCCGCGCAGTTGAGAAACCGGCAGTGTCAAGGGTGGTCGACTCACTTCTGTGCTCGGATAGAGCCATGGGACGGGTCACTCTCTCGCTCACAGCGGTGACCTGAACTCACGAGTTAGATTTCTACGCTCTCACAGCGGCATACCGTACCTCCACGCTCCCGGCATGGGGAAGACAACCCCGGCCAAATCCGTACTCCCGGTTAACAAATTTTACTACAGTACAAATGTTTCGACCCACTCCACGCAGGGAGATAACAGGTCACATGTGGGGCTCGAGAGCATCAAGAATTGGGTTGACGGGCAGCATCTTGATGTCCCTCCGTCGGTGCCGAAACCCGCGTTTTAGTGCTATCCGGACGGCGTGATCTACGGGCTCGTGGGGCCCACGTGCTGCTCAGTCCTCTGGACCTGGCGGGGTGGGTCCCGTTATGGATGGGACACCTGGAGGGGTGATCCCCTAATCGACGGCCGGACTGGAACACCGGGCGGTGGTCTATCGGCTCCGATCTCCAAGTATTGGACTTGCTACCCACGGATCTGATGCTTCTATTTTACAGCGCGCGACCCGTCGAGATATGTTTCTCCGTTCAGCACCGACGTCGGATCTGCACGAAACTAGCACCGTTGGAACGTTGACTCGAAACCCTTCGACCCTCTGTGGTTCCTGGAATTTTGTCGGGGCCGTAATTCTGATGGCAGATTTTTGAATAGGGCTGTGCTCAGTCTCAGATCTGGTCAGGCAGACTGAGATCTGACTGAGAACCAGAGTTGACCGTGATGTATACCTTCGAATTAGATGTTGATCTCTTCATGAAAGTTGTAGAGGGGAGAGATAGGAAGACGGGGATACTTTTTGTGAAAGATTTGGTAGAGATTTGGATGGGGAAAAGTATTTTCTAGTATCAGGTGGTCGGATCTGGACAGCAGAGACAGATCTGAATTTGGGATCTGACCATGATTTTTAACAATAGGTAGAGGACTCCAGAAATCCCAAAAAAATTCATGGATGATGGGGGTGGTAGACAGAACCTCCAATAAAAATATCAAGTCATTCAAACTAGGGGATAGTGGGTTCATGAACGACCTATTTGGTTTCTGGAAAACTGGACAGACTGCAGGTAGATCAGGAAGGAGGGGAAGAACGAAAATAGAAAAATGGAAAACAAATGCTAGAAGTCCCACCAATTTTTCTGGGACATGGGAATGACCTTTGGAACTCACCCTGAAAGTTTGGGCTCCAGACGATCTTGGGGTTGAGAGCAGAAATTTCGGGATCAGGGGGCTATCCTGGGTGGATAGAACTCCGGCGACGATGGCGGTGGTGCGATGGCGGCACGATGGCGGCGGCGGCGGCGACGAACTCCACACTAGATAGATGAGGCTTCACACCTCTGATTCACAGCCTTCCCAGCTGCAGAAGGGGGAGAGAGGAGAGAGATAGGGGGTGGCCCTTACTCCTTTGGAGGAAATTCTGATTTTCTTTGCATTAATTCTACTCAAAATGAAAATACAAGGTTCTTATAGAAAATACAAAAAGACTAGTTCTATCCCTAGATCTAGGATTGGTGGGGGGCAAAAGAGGGAGTCAACATTTTATTCTCCCATGTGTTTTGACTCAACTAAAATAAAATACAAAACCAAATAAAATACATTAAATAGGGGGCGCCCCCTTGACTTGGGTGGTTCCACTTTGGACTTTGAATACCCATTGTCCCTCCCTTGGTCCAACTCTTCTAGAAGCCCACATTGGAAGGTTGACTGAATCATGGTCAGATCCCAAAGTCAGTTCTATCTTTGATGTCCAGATCCGACCAATACTAATGCCTCCGGACCTTGCGGGGTGGGTCCCGTTATGGATGGGACACCTGGAGGGGCGATCCCCTGGACGGCGGCCTGACTGGAACACTAGGCGGTGGTCGATCGGCTCCGATCTCCAAGTATTGGACTTGCTGCCCATGGATCTGATGCTTCTGTTTTACAGCGCGCGACCCGACAAGATCTGTTTTTGCGATCATCATCGACGTCGGATTGACGCGAAACTAGCGCCGTTGGAACGCTGACTCAAAACCCTTCAACCCTCTATGGTTCTTGGAATTTTGTCGGGGCCGTAATTCTGATGGCAGATTTTTGAATAGGGCTGTGCTCACTCTCAGATCTGGTCAGGCAGACTGAGATCTGACTGAGAACCAGAGTTGACCATGATGTAGACCTCCGAATTAGATGTTGAGCTCTTCACAAAAGTTGTAGAGGGGAGAGAGAGGAAGACATGGGTAATTTTTGTGAAAGAGTTGGTAGAGATTTGGATGGGGAAAAGTATTTATTAGCACCGGGTGGTCGGATCTGGACAGCAGAGACAGAACTGACTTAGGGATTTGACCATGATTTTTAAAAATAGGTAGAGGACTCCAGAAATTCCAAGAAAATTCGTGGGTGATGGTGGTGGTGGACAGAACCTCCAATTAAATTGGAAATTCAAACAAATAAGGGGAAGGGGGGAGCACGAAAATGGAAAAATGGGGAAACTCAGAGTTGCTGTGACACAGGACTGAAGAATGACAAATCTGGAAGGAGGGGGAGCATGAAAATGGAAAAATGGAAAATAAAGACTAGAATTTCCACCAATTTTTTTGGGATGTGGGTTGAACCTCTAGAACTCACCCTGAAAGTTTGGAACCCAACAGAGCTCATGGTTGAGAGCAGAAATTTCAGGAAGAGGGGACTGTCCTAGGTGGATAGAACTCCGGCGACGATGGCGGTGGTGCGACGGCGGCACGATGGTGGCGGCGGCGGCGACGATGATCTTCACACCAGATAGATGAGGCTTCACACCTCTGAATCACAGCCTTCCCACTGTAGAAGGGGGAGAGAGGAGAGAGATAGGGGGCGGCCCTTGCTCCTTTGGAAGAAATTCTAGATTTTCTTTGCATTCATTCTACTCAAAATGAAAATACAATGTTCTTATAGAAAATAACAAAAGACTAGTTCTATCTCTAGATCTAGGATTGGTGGGGGGTAAAAGAGGGCGTCCACATTTTATTCTCCCATGTGTTTTGACTCAACTAAAGTAAAAATACAAAACCAAATAAAATACATTAAATAGAGGGCGCCCCCTTGACTTGGGTGGTTCCACTTTGGACTTTGAATACCCATTGTCCCCCCTTGGTCCAACTCTTCTAGAAGCCCACATTGGAAGGTTTACTGACCCCACATGGGCCCTAGAGATGAGGTGGATCAATGGGAGAAGTGTTAGGGGGCCCGCGGGACCCAGGTGGTCCTAAATTACAAATAAACCCCTTTTACAATCTGGATAAAGCCAACTAAACACATATTACACACAAATAAAGTCCCAGTAAATATGATAAATACTAAGACTCAAGGGGGAGTCTCCAGACTATCTCTGAGCCAAATGGAAGCCGATATAGCTCGAGTGGTGCTCCGCGTACGATACCGACGGCTCGCCGATTCATGCTTCTCGCTCGTTCTGGTGTCCGCACCACAATCCCCTTGCTACGTCGACGCATCTTTGGCTCAAACATCGCTCACCAGGAATCTCCAAAAGGAGGAGTCGACTCCAGCACCTTCACACGTTGACTCCAAACAATCTCCAGAAGTAGCTTCAAGCGCACATCAACTAGTGCGTCAACGCAAGCACTTCGCTACGTCGACACAACGACAGCACCAACCCTTGTCAAACGGGTGAGACTCCTCAAGTAGGTCGACACTATTTTTGCAGTGTCTCGACATTAGGTTGCCTCACAGGAACCACTTTGGATGTATTCTCAAAGGATGCATCGACGCACCCATCTAACTGCGTTGACGCACAATGGTGTTGCTCGCAAAAGTTCAAGTGGAAAGGTAGGTGTGTCAACGCAATCCCTTCGCAGCGTCGACTCGTGCTTCGCCTTGGTGCCCCATAGCTCAAAAGACCTGAAGGCTGCGTCGACGCAGGGATCTTGTTGCGTCGACGCACTTGAAGACCTTCATCTCTTTTTAAATACCCGTTCGAGTCAAACATGCAAAATCGTTTGTAGTCAACGTCGCAGGATCCTAAAACTCGTGATTCAAAGTCTGAAAAAGATCCTAGGACAGAGAGTTGTCCTTTTCATCACGAGGTGGTCAGAATACTTTTTTGTGAAGAAAGATTTGTCAGTTAACACATCTGGGAATGATCACCTTTCATGGAAACCTTATTTTTGCAACGAGCCAATCAGGATGTGTCCCCAAAAAGCACCTAGGACAGAGGACCATCCTTTCTGCTCTAAGCCAATGAGGGAAGAGATCTGGAAGAGCTCTTTGTCCAAGAACCTTATTTCTATTCCAACCAATCACAAGGTAGGATCTGGGAGGGAAAAATCGTCTGCCCCTCCATCTATAAATAGAAAGCCTTCTACTTGAAGAGTAGGCGGCTGTTACAGACGCCTGGAGAGGAGTTGAACAAAAAAAAGGGAGAAAGAAAGAAAGAAAGAAGAGCTTGCCTGGAGAAAACCTGAGCGGGAAAAGAGTTAGAGAGAGCCTGAGCCTTTAGAAGAAAAATGTGAGAGAAACAGAAGAGAAGATTGCAGCCCTGAAATCAGTTCGATCCAGCTCTAAGAAGTTGAATTTTCAGATCACAGCTCACGCCTTCTTTGTTCAGTTTTCTGATTTCTATCAGAAGCTACATTGTAGCTTTTCTTGTTTGGAGTGTTTCTTTGTTGTTTATCATTTCTTTTCTTAGCCTTTTAGTGTGTGCTTGTTGAGTTTCCTCAGCATTTTTTCGGTACCCTGTTTCAGGGACCAGAGTGTCTATTGGCTATCTCACAGCCGTGTGTGTGTGTTGAGGAATGTTTTCCTTGTGCAAGCTGTTCGACAGTGTGTGTGTGTGTGTGTGTGTGTGTGTGTGTGTGTGTGTGTGTGTGTGTGTGTGTCTGTGTTCTTCTTGGCCAAAAGTGAAAGCCTCACCGAGTTGGTGAGGGGTGGACGTAGGCATGCTAGATAGCAGCCAAACCACCTTAAAAATTGTGTGTTGTGGTTTGCTGTGTAGACTCCCCTTCATCTACCCCTTTCACAGGTGTTGTAATTTGATCAACGTGCTTTTATGTGTGTGTGATTCAAACATCTCGTGTATCAGCATAGGATAATACTTAAAGTCGCTTCTTCCACCTTGCGTCTCTGGTTGTTTTTCGAAGTGACGAAGAATTAGGTGTGGGATCTATTCACCCCCCCTCTAGATCCACTCATACCACCTATCAATTGGTATCAGAGCGGGTTCCCTAGAGATGTGGTCCAACGACCAGGGGAGATCTGACGGGAACATCCCTCGAAGCTTCATAGCTGAGGGTCACTCCATCAATCGACCCCCATTCTTTGATGGAACAAACTACTTATACTGGAAAAATCGAATGGAAGTTTTTCTTCGTTCTCAGGATCACCTGATCTGGCGAGTAGTCAGTCGAGGCCCTTTTGTTTTACTAGAAGTGGATGATACCTGGACCTCTGACCAGATCAAGAAGTCCACGATTAACTGGAGCGTGATGAACACAATGCAATACGCTATCCATCCCACTGAATACTCTAGAGTATCAACTTGCAAATCTACAAAAGAGATGTGGGATAGGCTTGAGTTAATCTATGAAGGAACTTCTGAGGTCAGGGCCACCAAGGCCAACATGCTAATATCTGACTATGAAATGTTCAGAATGAAACCTGACGAGTCAATTTCTGAAATGTATGCTAGACTCACCCAACTGACAAACTGCCTAAAATTATTGGGTAAAGAATACTCTGATAGTGAATTGGTTAGAAAGATACTTAGATCTCTCACACCAGTGTGGCATACTAAGGCCACTGTAATTGAAGACTCGAAGGACCTGTATGTGATGACAGTTAATGGGCTGATAGGTTCGCTCATGACATATGAGCTCAACTTGAGAAGAAATGAGAAAGATAACAAGAAAAAGAAGCCAATGGCTCTCAAAGTTTTTGAGAGCACCGACGAGTCCGAGGAAGATGATGAAGACAACTTCCAAGAAGATAGCCTGTGTGACCATGCTCTACTCACCAGGCAGTTTAAAAAATTCCTAAGAAGTAAATGTAAATTCCAGAAAAAGAAGAGGATGCCACAGGTAAGTAGAATCCCCAACCTCAAACCTGATCAAATAAAGAAGTCTGACAAAGTTTTATGCTACCAGTGCAGGAAGCCTAGACATATGTGAGGAGAATGCCCGAGCTACTTAAGAAGACATTCAAGGCCAAAGGGAAGAAGCCTAAAGCAATGGTCTATACTTGGAGCGATGACGAGGAGGAAGATGAAAGCTCCTCTGAAAAAGAAGAGGAAGATGACTTCTATTTGATGGCTAATGGAGAAGAAGAAGATCAGGTAACTACTCTCTTTGACAATTTCTCTACTGAAGAATGGGAAGAGGCGTACACTTAATTGTTTTAAAGATACAAAGCATTTAAGAAAGAAAACGTGCATCTAAAGAAGAAAATCAATGCTTTAGTTCATGACAATCCTATCAACAAAAATCTGGAGACCTTAAAAATTGAAAATGAAAAACTAAGGAAACAGATTGTGGAATGTGACTCTGACAGTTCAAAACTTGAAAATCTGAAAATGGAAAATTAAAATCTCAGAAAACAACTCGAAGAAGTCAAACTGAAATGTCAGGAACATGAGAAAGAAAATAAACTCAACCTTGAAAAATATGAAGCCATAAAAGCCGTCAATAATGAAATGCAGAAAAATCTTGAGAGAGTTGAAAATGAGTTGAAGGACAAGCAGTCTGTCTTAGAAAAAATGAGCCAGGGTAAGTCCAATATAGATGCTATTTTAGGAACCCGAGTAAATTTCAGGAAAGAAGGGCTGGGGTTCAACCCCACTGAGAAAAAGAAATTTGAACTAAAGACCATATCATTCTGTCGACGCAACGACCCTGTGGACCAGCGCATTGACCTGAGTTCAGCATATTTCCTACAATCAACCTGTTGGTTGCTTCGTTGATTTTTGTTTGTTCTGGGCTTAGGGACATCCTTCCATGTTGGTTCTTCGGTTATTAACTTTCCTTTCTACGAAGCACCGAACTGAATAATCAGGTTGACGCACCAGGCCGTTGCGTCGATGCAGCTTTGCCTCTGATCATCACAGGTTTAACTGGAACAGGTTTGGGACTAATCTGAACATCAACCACAATTTTCACTTCAGTCAGAGAAGGAATAACCAGGTCATCAGTAAGTGGAACAACTATAGAAAACCCAACTGGCAATCGAACATAAATGTCCACCAAACCAATTTCAACAAACTCAACAAACAGAACACAAGACCATAATTTGATTCATGTATTATGAAACCTGTCTGCCATACTTGCAACTGATTAGGACACATAAGCAACCAATGCTGGTCTAGCCAGAAAATTAAATCATACAAGCAAGTATGGATTCTGAAAAGTTTGCTGCATGTTTTCAAAAATGATTGTGGACCCAAAGTTGCTTGGGTTCCAAATGCTTCTGCTTGATCTGTTCTATGTAGGAATGCCTAGCAGCCCATCACAATCGATGGTACTTGGACAACGACTGCTCGAGACACATGACATGAGATAAAAAGAAATTCAGTCATCTGATCAAGAAGGAAGGAGGACAAGTGAGATTTGGAGGTAACGACAAAGGAAAAGTCATTGGCACAGTACAATTGGTGAGAATTCTTTCAATTTTATTGAAAATGTCATGCTAGTAGAGGGCCTTGAGCATAATTTGCTCAGCATAAGCCAACTATGCGACAAAGGCCACAAGGTGTTGTTCTATGCCAGTGAATGTAAAATCTTTGAACAAAACTCTGATTTTGTGAAGTTTGTAGGTCATATGATAAATAATGTCTACATGGTAGATCTTGATAGTTCCTTTTTAGAAAACCTCTGTCTATCTTCCAATCAGCCCAATGATGCATGGCGATGGGAATCAACGTCGAGCATGTACCTTTTTTTTTGCATTTATGTCCTTTTAGTTTGTGTTCATATCCTTGGGAAAGTATGTACGCAAATGTAAGGCTTTATAAGCCAATGAGTCATTCCCATGGATTGTGTGGGTTTTTGTGCAATTGTGTAGTAGGTCTAGCTAGGGGGCCCTCAGCCCATTCCCATTCGTCCATGCCACCTTGTGGGGCTGGTCAACCATCCTAGGTGGACATCTAGAAGGTTGGACTAGTCATATGGACACATGGGAGACAAGTGGCTCATTTTTTCCATGGTAGGCTACCTACCATGTCAACATGCTTCATCTAGTCAATAGGCCGCCCCCCCCTTATTTTTTATGTAATTTTTTGTGTGTTGGTAGCATGCAATCCAGACCATCCATCTCCCATCCCTAGATCCAAGGGTGGAGGTTGGATTTGATTGGAAGCATATAAAAGGTTGTATTTTCATGTGGAAATTAATGAAGAGAAAATTGTTAGAAAATCAAGAGTGCTTCTTGTGCCCCTCCCCTCTCCCCTGGTGTTCATCTCCTCCAACCCCCAATTCTAGAGTGATTTCATCTCTATCCCCTCCCCTCAATCTCTGGTTGTGATATGTGCCTCCGCTGCCGCCGTTCGTGCCGCCATCGGACCGCCATCGAGCCACTGTCGAAGTTCTATCTTCCGCCAACAACAGCCCCTTCCACGAAATTCTACAGTCTGCCCCGAGCTCTTCTTGATCTGAAAATTTTATGGTGTGTTCCTATCTTCAATCCCCACCACCACAAAAAATAATCCCGTCCAAATTCCATCATTTACTATTTTTCAAATTCGTGTGTTTCTGTTTCCCAGTTCTGTCCAGTTTCAGATCTGTGTGACAGCACCCCTGTAATCCCCCCTCCGACCATCTTGTTGATTTTTCCAAACCCTCCCAATTTTACTGGGAGTTCTGTCCACCGTCCCCTCACTCCATGAATTTTCCTGATTTTAGATCAACCTTCCATCCATTTTTTCAAAATTCGTTCTCAGAGCTAGCTACAGTGCTTTCCACCTGTTTCCAGATCCGACCTCTGTCATGTGCAAAAATCATATCAATTCGTAGCCACCTCCAATCAGTCCACACAAAATATTGGCATCTTCCTTGTTCAAAATCATATAACTTTTGTGAAGAGCTCAGGAGCTGAATCGGACATCTACCTAGAGGTCAACGGCAGTTCTCAGACAACCTCCCCGCAGATCTGAGAGTTCGGCTACTGTACACCAGGAACTCAAAAATTCCTTAAAGCCCAGATCCGTGCATATCCAGGTCTGATCTCTAGGCCTAGGTTGAAGGACTTCAAGAGAGCTTTCTAACGGCGCCAGTTTCGTGTCGATCCAACATCGGGGTTGATCGCAGCGTCCGTTCTCGCCGGAGCGTGCGTCAGAAGACAGAACCGGCAGATCCGTGGCCGGTTATTCCGACCGATGCCGAACGGAGCCGCCCGGCCTCCGGTCGACGGTCCAGTGTGTCGCCATCCCCGGGAGCGCTTCCCCAAGCGTCCCCACTACAGCGGTGCCACCGGGCCCCACACGGCCCCTCCGGCCAGCACGCGGGCCCCACAGTCACGACTTCGGGTGTTGCCGAAGCTACGCGAGAAGCCGCCCGTCAACCCAGAATAGGTCCTCCCGGACCCCATTGTGTCACCCTTTACCTCCCTGCGTGGAGTGGGCTGTAACTCATTGTTGTAATCTTCATGTATTAACTGTCCCGGGAGCACGGTTTTCGGCCGGGTCCGTCTTCCCCACGCCGGGAGCGTGGAGGTATCGTATTCGCTCCTTACTTGGCATTTCGCTTATTTCCATATATGCTTTATATGTCGCTGCTAGAGAGCATGTTTTAGGACCTTGCTTGCTATATATTTTCATATCACCGCTGCTGCGAGAGAGAGCGAAGCCGTCCCGTGACTCGATCCGACACGAAAGTGCGAATTGACCACCCTAGCTCTTGCCGGTTTCTCAACCGTGCACGTCCGACGCTTCCCTCGTTAAGGGACAATCACGAGCTCACCTAGAGTCCGAGGACTGCATTCCTCATTCGAGTCGTGTCCGTGGTCTCGTCCAGCATCACATGGCTGTGGCATAGAAGGCTGGGGCATGTCAGTTATAGTGTTCTGCACAAATTGGCCAAGCATGAAATGGTAAGGCGTCTGCCTAATTTATCCTTCAAAAAGAACCCTAAAGTCTGTGAAGCATGCTCCCTAGGAAAGCAAACCCGAAAATCTTTTAAACCTAGAAATGAACCCCTTTCGTCCATGCCATTTGAATTCCTGCACATGGATTTGTTTGGACCAACGAGAACCTCCAGCATCAATGGAAAGAAATATGGTTATGTGCTAGTTGATGATTTCAATCGCTTCACATGGATTTTCTTACTAGCCAATAAAAATGATGCCTTCTTTGAAGTTTAGAAGTTCTTCAGAAAAGTAAAGCAAGAGGGTAAATTCAAAATCTCTACTATTTTATCTGACCATGGAGGAGAGTTTAAAAACTCTCCATTTTCTGAACTCTGTAATTAGGAAGGACTGATTTACAGATTTTCTTCTCCCAGGACCCCAGAGCAAAATGACATTATAGAAAGGAAGAATCGGACAATTGTGGAGATCGCCCAGACAATGCTAATTAAGAGTAAGCTATCGAGGAAATTCTGGGCTGAAATAGTAAACACATCATGCCATATAATTAACAGGGCCATGGTAAGGCGAAAAAGTAAGAAAACCCCCTTTGAAATGCTCAAAGGTAAAAAACCCAACTTATCCTACTTTCGAGCTTTTGGTTCAAAATGCTAAAACCATAACAATGACAAAGCTGATCTTGATAAATTTGAGGCTAAGAGTGATATTGGAATATTTTTGGGGTATTCTGAAACATCTAGGGCATATAGGGTGTTCAATGTAAAAAATCAAACTATGGAAGATACTCCACATGTAGTGTTTGCTAAGATATCTAATGAGTCTGATAAAACTGTTGATGAGAGGAAAATGGAGGATGATGATGGAACATTTCTGGAATCTAAGGAAGAAACAGGGCAAGGCAGCCAACCGCATTCTGCAGAACAAGAAACAGGTCGGTCGATCGAAAATTCAGTTCAATCAACCATGTCCGGTGAGTTTTCTATCAACATTCAGACCTTAAAAGACCACCCTATCCAAAACATAATAGGAAGCCTCCATGACCCCCCTAGTGATAGGATCGGTGCGATGGATTCAGAGGGGGGGGTGAATGAATCCCACCCTTAAAAAACATTTCACTCAATAAAAGACTAGAACACTATCAAGGCAAATAGACAATCTGAAGATCAAGTTAAGTTCTTCTTTAAACCACTGAGCAAATATATAAGGCGCACCTAAACAAGCAACTAGCGGAAGCAACACAGATAGAAACGAGAATGTTAAGGCAACCTGTGAAGGAGGTAGAAGACAAGGAGCAAAACACAACCACACTGCACAGAGGATTTTTAGGTGGTTCGGTCACCAAGACCTACGTCCACCCCTCACTCCCAACCGGAGTGAGGCTTCCACTAGCAACGCTAGAACACCAGACTCAGTCTGCAAACACTTGCTGCCAAACAGCTTGACCAGGGGAACAACCTCCCCTCTTCCTCCCAACCAGAGGGAACCACTAGTGACACCCAGTCACTAGCAAACCAGAGACCGAAGTCTCTCTTCCTCTGAAACTCAGAGGGAACACCTGGACTTGCAACCCACAAGACCAGAACTGGAGATGAATCTCCCTTCCTCCAACCCGGAGGGAAACCCACAAGTGACTCCCAGCCACTTGCAACCGGAGACACAATATCTCCCTTCTCTTGAGTCCACAGGAGGAACCTGACCTCAGTCCAGAGAGTCGGAAGAACAATGATGACCAAATGAAAAGGAAAAATAAGAAATGAAAAATACACAGCGATCAGAAAGCTGTAAAGAATGATAACATAGATGTGGCTCCCATGGAGCTGACTGGCCTGGATTTGTTCCACGGTCCAGTAGACAGATCTTCAGTCGAGTCTTCTTTCTTCTTCTCCACAAACTCTCACACTCTCTCTTATCCTTCTCTTTTTCTCTTTCTTTTTCTGACACTCGATCGTGCAGGCTCTCTCTGTCTCTTCTTTTCTCTTCTTCTTCTTTTCCTTCTTTCTTTTGCTCTCTGCCTCACTGCTTCTCTGCTGCTCTCCCTTTCTTCTATCACTCTCTCGATCAGCCCTCTTCTATCTGTCTGCTGCGGATGAAGAAACTTCACATATATATATCAACAGCAACTAGGGCGTGTGCCCCCTTTATCCAGAGGACACCTCGGATCACGTGCTAGGTGCCAACCTCGGATCACGTGCCCATTCATCAGCCTGTACAATGACAGAGTTACTTCAGTCGATCAGCAAAGAGTGTATAGACTTAATGAAGTAATGCATGAGCGTGTACAGACTTTAGATGCAGCATTTATGCAATTATGTACAATGTGAGAATGTGTAGACTTGAAGCCCTTCAAGCGACCTTAGTGTACAGACTTGCAGAATGATGCATTAACATAACAGAGTGAAATGTGTAGACTTCTGTGTAAAGCATGAAGCAATCGAATGTGTAGACTTTAGAAGCAGTAGTTAAGCAAGTGTGTACAATGTGAGAGTGTGTAGACTTGAAGCCCTTCAAGCGACCTCAGTGTACAGACTTGCGTGGGTAAGATGCATGAACAAGCCATAGCCAGTGTATAGACTTAACCGATGCATGAATAGTGCGCCGATGTATAGACTTGGAGAACTGATGCATGAACAGTGCGCCGATGTATAGACTTGGAGAGACGAGCGAGTGTATAGTCTTAATGAACGCGTGCATGGGAAGGCAGTGTACAGACTTGAGAAGAACGATGCATGAACAAGCCTAACAAGTGTGTAGACTTTGATGTAAAGGCTTGAGTTACACAAGCAGTGTATAGACTTCACGATGCACACCCATATCCAATGTATAGACTTACCCCTTGAAGATGCACAGACTTTGAAGACTTCGAAGCCCCATGATGTATAGACTTTGAAGCATGTGAACATGGGGACAATGTACAAACTTCACTTCGTGCTAGCTACAGTACAATGTCTAGACTTGATGCAGCTTCAAAGCATAATGTGCAGACTTGACATGAAGGAATGCAAATGACTCTGTATAGACTTGGATGCTTGTGTATGCATGAGAGCAATGTACAGACTATGCATATGCACACTAGGGAGTGAATAGACTTGGCTATGGCATCAAAGTATGCACAATGTAAAAGACGCCTTCTTCCTAAGCGTTTGATTCAAAAGTGACGCCACTTGTGGTGGTCGTCAAATTCCAAGTTCATCTGAATGTATAGACTTCCTTCGGTACAAAGGCAACTTAACGATGTACAGACTTTGTACTCTGAATGACAAAGCAAGGCTGTACAGACTTTGAGAATCTTGAAGGCCAATGTACAGACTTGAAGCGAAGACCAATGTGTAGACTTCAAAGCAGATGCCAAGGCCATGTACAGACTTGAAGTGAAAACCAATGTATGGACTTTATGAAAGCATACGCCAAGGCTGTACATACTTGAAGAGACGCAAGGTGAGACAGAGCTGGCTGTACAGACTTTGGATGACGATGCACTGTACCCAAACGCTGTACAGACTTGATAGCGTGAGACGCTGGAAGAGACGATCGGATGTACAGACTTCATGATATGAACGTAGGTAAAGATGACAATGTATAGACTTTGGAAAATGCAGACTGGGCAATGTACAGACTTGGTTCGTGCAAGCTACAGTGTAATGTTTAGACTTGATGCAATGTAGAGGCTGTGTAGACTTACTCATGAACAATGCACAGTCGGATGTATATACTTGAGATGAATGCATGAACAGTCCGATGTACAGACTTGGCAAATGGAGTGATGCATGAACAATCCAATGTACAGACTTGCCAAATGGAGTGATGCATGAACAGTCCAATGTACATACTTTGAGCACCAACACAACAATGCAATGTATAGACTTCAACTAAGCAAGCTACAGTGCAATGTATGAACTTGAGGAACGATGCAAAAAGCTCTGTACAGACATGATGCAAACTGGATGTGCAGACTTTGTAGCATGCAATGTATAGACTTCAACTAAGCGTGAAGCACAGACAATGTATAGACTCTACAAGCAAGAGGCAATGCTGACTGATGTATAGACTTGGTAAGTGATGCACATGTGAAGATGAACAGACGATGTATAGACTTGTGAATTCACGAACAAACTATCAAACCAGTGTGCAGTGCAGACTCTGCATGCAGTGTACTGACTGTATGCTAAATGCAATCGTGCTGACTCTGTTGCATGAATGCATCAACCAGATGTCAGACAGATATAATGTGTGCACACAGTGTATATAATGTAATGTCATTCACAAGCACACATTCACAAATACATGAACACATATGAATGCACTTAAATGAATCAACAAGGTCTTTCACGCACACATGCATATGGTGACTTATAGTGTTTGCTATCATCAAAACCACAGGGGCACAACAATCTCCCCCTTTTTGATGATGGTAACACTATGAGTCACACTGACTCCAGTCAAAAAACATTCTCCCCCTTTGACTTCAGCAAAAAGATATTAGTTAGAGAGAGGAAAATTAAGCAGATATGAAACGATTGATGTAACATTTCTCCCTTTAACTACATGAAAGCACATTCTTCCCCAAAGAGCAATATGACTCATACCAATTTCTCCCCCTTTATTTTTTTTTATAAAAAAATCATGAGAGAGGTATGAATGCAGAGATGCAGATGCAACAAGAAATGCAAGAACTCCCCCTAAAAATATGAATGCAAGACAATTCTCCCCCTTTAAGAATTTCTATGCAGCATGATTCATATGACAAGGAAACTCCCCCTCAATAAATGGAACCTTATGAAATGAATGAGAAGGAAACCACAGGGGCAATCAAGGATAAGTTCAGGTCATGATGAATCAAGGACAGTGAGATTCAACAAGATTTTCAAGGAGATATCAATCTCATAAATCCAAAACATAAGTTTTCAAAGTCTTCCATTATAAGGGCTTATGAATGAATTTTATTGATCAGCAGGGTTTAAACATGATGTATGCTAAGTTTGTTAATAAAATTCTGTATTTATATCTAAAGTCACGGTTTAATAAAAATGAACCAAGCCCTCATATATATATCTTGATTAATCTCCCTTTCTCTTACACAATCAAAATTATTGACTTCTTTCAGAATTACATGCACTAGTATTGAGATCAAGCAATTATGAAGTCATATGATTTTGTCTAGGGTTGTAGTAATTTGATTTTTGCATCAATATTCAAATATAGCAATTTGTTCAACAAATTTTTATGCTACACATTTTACGAGCACTCTAGTTTAGTGTACACCTTGTAACTAGAGGATATACGTTGATCAAAAGTCAATATCCCTAAGCACTTAGTGTAACTAACAGTCATGCTTTATATAAACAGAGGTAACATTTACACTTCATGACATATCTCAACTCATTTCTTGATGAGTGAGATGTATTTCTCAGTGTGCATGCCAGTGCTCTGCCTGATTAACACTCATTCTTAAGCAGAGTTAACTATGGCACCTCATGACACAGTCCTTTGGACATGTGTTTTTCTCAGTGACCAAAGTCATTGCTCTGACAGAATTTACCCTTTAGACATTTCAGAAAAACTCATTTGCTTCAAATCAATAATCATTTCATGTACTTAACCAAATAAAGCCATGTATTCAATAATGCAGATTTCAGAAGATTTTATAAGACACAGTATGAAATAGATGGTTAAAGTTTATTAAACATGATTCAGATATTTTTAAGAGATTTTAAAGTCAAACTCAATGAACACATTAAACTTAAACCACCTGAGCTATTTCCAGACATTCATAAAATCGTATAATAGAAGATTCCTAGTTCAAGTGTTTTCATATTTATGATCGAGATAGCCCCATTGAAATCTTCATGAAAGACTGATAGAATTCAGATACCAAATGATAGAAGAGATTTTGAAGCCCATTGTTTTCAAAATATGATCAAAGTTTGTCAACAAATGCAATGAATTCTGATAAGTGTATGCATTTGACAACCTGCATGCAATGCATTGACTCCCCCTGACAATATGCATTCAGTCAATTTTTTTTTGGCATTTTCAATGTAATGAAATGCAATGCAATTAACTACATGTATGTAAAGACATGCAAAGACTCAACATTGAATGCTATGCAAAGACATGCAATTAACTACCCCTGAAAATATGCAATGTGTGCCATGAAAACTGAACATATGGTTTTGTGATTCATGCTCATTCAGACTACCCTATCAAACACTATGACCCATGGTGCTAGGCGGAGAACCTGGTCTAAAAGACCATCTCACACATAGTAAGAACCTCCAAATAGATTTCTCTGTCTTTTAGTAGCTTACCATTTAATATACCATAGTGGTCAATCATGATAATTCAACATGCAGTCCTATAAGCAATCCAGATTTTCAGTGAGCTATGCAACAGGCAGATTTCAAACCACATTCATATGCAGTTCAGATTTTCAGAAATTGCAAGTTTATTCTCATTTCAATATCTAAACAGCCAATTCATATGAGCATTGAGAGACATGAATACTCATAGTGTCCAAAAAATGATAAATATGCATGAACACATCAAACAAGATATGCAATGAATTTCAATATGCAAGAAGAAGATTCAAACAGAGTTGTGCAGATAGCACATGCAGCTATGTATGCTTAACAGATTATGCAAACATCTAAACCAGAAATTTCAGATGGCAAGGTTTAAAGAGAGTTCACGTAACTGACCTGAAAAGTGTAGACCTGGGGTTTTTCATACTTAAGTGCCTTGGTTTATTAACCCCTGTTTATTTTCTCAGTCCCAAGGCACACCTGCAAAACAATGTTCATTTTGCATAAACAGGTACCCAAGAGGTCTTGGGTCCTAAATTGACAGTAACATTTCTAGCAGGTTTTCTCAACAATTTTCGTACATGAAGGTCATCAGATTTCATCAAATAGCAATTATATACATTGAATGACCTATTTGACCATAGTAATGACATGATGCAGCAGATTTCAAATTCTTTTTATGCAAATTACTATTGTCATGGAATTTATTGGCAGAGAGAAAATTCTGTTTACTATTATGATAGCAAGATGCAGTAGATTTCAGATTTGATTTATGCACATTCTTATTAGCATGAATTCTATGTGCATATGCATGAAAATTTTTGTTAACAGAATTGAAATTCTGTTTACCAGAATAAGCCAGCCAACAGTCAGCAGCTTTATGGCCTGGCTTCCCACAGTTAGAGCATGCAAGAGACTTTCTGTTAAAGACAAATTCAGGTTTATCAAATAACTTTCTATTTGCAGGGAATCTACCAGATTTATAGTTAGACTTCCTTCCCTGAGCATGCCAACATTGGGCTGCAATGTGGCCCATCTTGTCACAGTAAAAGCATGAATTAGAATTTCTCCTACCAGCATTCAGCCAGCATTCAATGGCCTTGTGACCTGTCTTTCCACAGTTGAAACATGCAGAATATTTTCTATTTACAACAAATTTATTCCTATCAACATCATTATGGTTTGCAGGGAATTTAGCATGATGTGAAAGAGATATTTTCTTACCATTTTTAAACCAGCATTGTGTAATGCCGTGTCCTAGTTTGCCACAGTGCAGACATTCAGTTTTCTTTTTCTGAGGTGAAGGATTTTTATCATGAAATCTCCTAGCATTCATATCATCCTTCTCCATCAATTTACACTCATGCATCAAATGACCGAATCTATGACAGTAATGACAGATCATTTTCTTTTTAGATGCATGTGAGTGTGTGTGAGGACTGTGATCAACATGCACTGATGAACCTTTTTTATTTATTTTCTGTTTTCCAGTCCTTTTCTGATTTTTATCCTATTTTTCTATTTTCTTAGCCTTGTACTGAGGTGTAGATGAGGTAGAAAGCTTTTCCTGTTCAGAAGATTTAACAAAAATAGTTTTCGAGTTGGTTCCATCAACCTTCCTCATGACTGGATTGTAACCCAGTCCCTCTTTCTTACAATTAACCTTTGTTCCCAGCATTTTCTGAACAATGGGCTTTTTATCTTTTGATGTTGAGGCTACATTTGAAGCATTTACAAATGATGTCATTACTTTATTCTGAAAAGCCTTTTTATTTAGATTATTGTAGCCTAACCCTTCCTTTTTGACATTTATTCCCAGCAATTTGTTTAGATTATCTTGCCCACTAACAAATTTAGACAAAGAGGTTTTCAAATCCTAAATTTCATTTTCGAGAGATGCAACGTTTATTTCATAACTTACAATCTCCTGTTCACTACAATTGACAACTTCATTCAAAACTTTGTTAGCTGTTTTGTATTTTTCAATTTCCTTTCTCAGCTCATCTACTTCTTCAGTTTCGTTTATACAGATGACTTTCCCTTTCTCCAAAGTAAGAAGCCTTTCAGATATGGAAGAGTTCAGCAGTTTTAACTTCTCATTTTCTTCCTTAAGCTTATCATTTTGAATTAAATCACTTATTAGAGTCTGATCTTCTGAGTTAACCATGCTTTCTCTCCTAGCTTCAAACTCCTTCAATTCCTTTTGCTGTTTTTCAAAATCTTTCTACAATTCTATATTTATAGATTTTATGGCATTAAATTTTTCAGCAAACAAGTTCTTCTCTTGCTCAAGTTTCCCAAATTTTTCTTCATTTTCTTTAACAGATTTTCTAAGAGAGTCATTCTCACTTTTCAGCTTGTTTAAATCAGGCTTAACACATTCAAAATCTTTCAGCAAATCCTTACTCTGAACAGAATCATAACAAGTTTGGCTAAGCTTCTTCTCTAGTTCAGAGATTTCTTTTACATAATCTTGATTCTCAATTTTCAGCAACGAAATTTATTTTTTCAACATTTGAATATCAGAAAAATACGCATCATGAGATTGTTTCAACTCTAGACATTTTTCACAAGACGAGCTTGAACTTTCTAACCCAGTACCCTTTTTCAATTTTTTATACTGTCTTCTTAACCTCTCATGTGACTCTAATAATTCAGCATATGAATTCTCCCAATCATCTAAAGTATAGTTCTCAAAGGGATTTACCTCTTCATCATCATCTTCTTCATTTTGGCTGCCACTTTGATTGCTTCTGTTAGCCATCATGCAGCTTGTTTGATTTCCTTTCTCGGCTCTCTTCATCATCTTCAATATATCCCTTGCAGATCTGCAACCAAGGAAACATGAATGAAGAGCTCGATTAGTCGCGGCCTTCATTAACTCTAGTGCTTTCTGATTTTCTGCACACATAGATCGATGCTTGTTAGTCCATTTGGACTGATCTTTTGGTAGTCTATGTGGACCATGAGAAATCACTTTCCACAGGTCTGGATCAACACATTTAACATGAGCACGGAAAGCACTGTGCCATTGGTTGAAATCAGAACCACTAAAGACGGGTGGATGAGCCATTGAAGCAGATCAAAACTAATTCAAAGCAGTGGATTCAAACCAATAAACCAAATCTAACAAAAATGCACCGAAGACAGCAGGGTCGGATCTGCAGGTCGTTGGACCTACTATGCAGACACCGCTCTGATACCAATTGATAGGATCGGTGCGATGGATTCAGAGGGGGGGGGTAAAATGAATCCCACCCTTAAAAAATATTTCGCTCAATAAAAGACTAGAACACTATCAAGGCAAATAGACAATCTGAAGAACAAGTTAAGTTCTCTTTTAAACCACTGAGCAAATATATAAGGCGCACCTAAACAAGCAACTAGCGGAAGCAACACAGATAGAGACGAGAATGCTAAGGCAACCTGTGAAGGAGGTAGAAGACAAGGAGCAAAACACAACCACACTGCACAGAGAATTTTTAGGTGGTTCGGTCACCAAGACCTACGTCCACCCCTCACTCCCAACCGGAGTGAGGCTTCCACTAGCAACGCTAGAACAGCAGACTCAGTCTGCAAATACTTGCTGCCAAACAGCTTGACCAGGGGAACAACCTCCCCTCTTCCTCCCAACCGGAGGGAACCACTAGTGACACCCAGTCACTAGCAAACCAGAGACCAATGTCTCTCTTCCTCTGAAACCTAGAGGGAACACATGGACTTGCAACCCACAAGACCAGAACCGGAGATGAATCTCCCTCCCTCCAACCCGGAGGGAAACCCACAAGTGACTCCCAGCCACTTGCAACCGGAGACACAATGTCTCCCTTCTCCTGAGTCCACATGAGGAACCCGACCTCAGTCCAGAGAGTCGGAAGAACAATGACGACTAAATGAAAAGGAAAAATAAGAAATGAAAAATACACAGCGATCAGAAAGCTGTAAAGAATGATAACATAGATGTAGCTCCCATGGAGCTGACTGGCCTGGATTTGATCCACGGTCCAGTAGACAGATCTTCAGTCGAGTCTTCTTTCTTCTTCTCCACAAACTCTCACTCTCTCTCTTCTCCTTCTCTTTTTCTCTTTCTTTTTCTAACACTCGATCGTGCAGGCTCTCTCTGTCTCTTCTTTTCTCTTCTTCTTCTTTTCCTTCTTTCTTTTGGTCTCTACCTCTCTGCTTCTCTGCTGCTCTCCCTTTCTTCTATCACTCTCTCGATCAGCCCTCTTCAATCTGTCTGCTGCGGATGAAGAAACTTCACATATATATATCAACAGCAACTAGGGCGTGTGCCCCCTTTATCCAGAGGACACCTCGGATCACGTGCTAGGTGCCAACCTCGGATCACGTGCCCATTCATCAGCCTGTACAATGACAGAGTTACTTCAGTCGATCAGCAAAGAGTGTATAGACTTAATGAAGTAATGCATGAGCGTGTACAGACTTTAGATGCAGCATTTATGCAAGTATGTACAATGTGAGAATGTGTAGACTTGAAGCCCTTCAAGCGACCTTAGTGTACAGACTTGCAGAATGATGCATTAACATAACAGAGTGGAATGTGTAGACTTCTGTGTAAAGTATGAAGCAATCGAATGTGTAGACTTTAGAAGCAACAGTTAAGCAAGTGTGTACAATGTGAGAGTGTGTAGACTTGAAGCCCTTCAAGCGACCTCAGTGTACAGACTTGCGTGGGTAAGATGCATGAATAAGCCATAGCCAGTGTATAGACTTAACCGATGCATGAATAGTGCGCCGATGTATAGACTTGGAGAACTGATGCATGAATAGTGCGCCGATGTATAGACTTGGAGAGACGAGCGAGTGTATAGACTTAATGAACGCGTGCATGGGAAGGCAGTGTACAGACTTGAGAAGAACGATGCATGAACAAGCCTAACAAGTGTATAGACTTTGATGTAAAGGCTTGAGTTACACAAGCAGTGTATAGACTTCATGATGCACACCCATATCCAATGTATAGACTTACCCCTTGAAGATGCACATACTTTGAAGACTTCGAAGCCCCACGATGTATAGACTTTGAAGCATGTGAACATGGGGACAATGTACAGACTTCACTTCGTGCTAGCTACAGTACAATGTCTAGACTTGATGCAGCTTCAAAGCACAATGTGCAGACTTGATATGAAGGAATGCAAATGACTCTGTACAGACTTGGATGCTTGTGTATGCATGAGGGCAATGTACAGACTATGCATATGCACACTAGCGAGTGAATAGACTTGGCTACGGCATCAAATTATGCACAACGTAAAAGACGCCATCTTCCTAGGCGTTTGATTCAAAAGTGACTCCACTTGTGGTGGTCGTCAAATTCCAAGTTCATCTGAATGTATAGACTTCCTTCGGCACAAAGGCAACTTAACGATGTACAGACTTTGTACTCTGAACGACAAAGTAAGGCTGTACAGACTTTGAGAATCTTGAAGGCCAATGTATAGACTTGAAGCGAAGACCAATGTGTAGACTTCAAAGCAGATGCCAAGGCCATGTACAGACTTGAAGTGAAAACCAATGTATGGACTTTATGAAAGCATACGCCAAGGCTGTACATACTTGAAGAGACGCAAGGTGAGACAGAGCTGGCTGTACAGACTTTGGATGACGATGCACTGTACGCAAACGCTGTACAGACTTGATAGCGTGAGATGGTGGAAGAGACGATCGGATGTACAGACTTCATGATATGAACGTAGGTAAAGATGACAATGTATAGACTTTGTAAAATACAGACTGGGCAATGTACAGACTTGGTTTGTGCAAGCTACAGTGCAATGTTTAGACTTGATGCAATGCAGAGGCTGTATAGACTTACTCATGAACAATGCACAGTTGGATGTTTATACTTGAGATGAATGCATGAACAGTCCGATGTACAGACTTGCCAAATGGAGTGATGCATGAACAGTCCAATGTACAGACTTTGAGCACCAACACAATAATGCAATGTATAGACTTCAACTAAGCAAGCTACAGTGCAATGTATGGACTTGATGAACGATGCAAAAAGCTCTGCACAGACATGATGCAAACTGGATGTGCAGACTTTGTAGCATGCAATGTATAGACTTCAACTAAGCGTGAAGCACAGACAATGTATAGACTCTACGAGCAAGAGGCATTGCTGACTGATGTATAGACTAGCTAAGTGATGCACATGTGACGATGAACAGACGATGTATAGACTTGTGAATTCACGAACAAGCTATCAAACCAGTGTGCAGTGCAGACTCTGCATGCAGTGTACTGACTGTATGCTCAATACAATCGTGCTAACTCTGTTGCATGAATGCATCAACCAGATGTCAGACAGATATAATGTGTGCACACAGTGTATATAATGGAATGTCATTCACAAGCACACATTCACAAATACATGAACACATATGAATGCACTTAAATGAATCAACAAGGTCTTTCATGCACACATGCATATGGTGAATTATAGTGTTTTCTATCATCAAAACCACAGGGGCACAACACCTAGGACCAGATCCTTTCATAAAGATATGCATAATGAAGACCTCATTGCATTACTGTCACAAGTTGAACCTAAAAATATTGAAGAAGACTTGCGGGATGAACATTAGATTAATGCCATGCATGAGGAGCTTAGCCAATTTGAAAGGAACAAAGTGTGGAATCTGGTTCCCAGACCCGCAGACCAACCTGTCATTGGGACTAGATGATGTTTTAGGAACAAATTGAATGAAGATGGGGTAATAACAAGAAATAAAGCCAGGCTGGTTGCTAAGGGATATAATCAAGAGATTGGGATTGACTTTGAAGAATCATATGCTCTTGTTGCAAGAATAGAAGCCATCAGAATTTTGTTAGCATTTGCATGCTCATTAGGCATAAAACTTCAACAAATGGATGTCAAAAGTGCCTTTCTGAATGGCCTAATAAAATAAGAGGTATTTGTAGAACAATCTCCTGGGTTCGAACATGATGACTCTCCCAACCATGTCTATAAGTTAAATAAAGCACTGTATGGACTAAAGCAGGCCCCTCGAGCCTGGTATGATAGACTCAGTGCATATCTGACCAGCAAGGGCTAGAATAGAGGTAAAGTTGACCAAACTCTATTTACAAAAGTTTTGAATGGCCATATCATTATAGTGCATATATATGTGGATGATATTGTGTTTGGTTCAACTGATTCAAATTTGTGTAAGCAATTTGCTGAACTAATGACAAAGGAATTTGAAATGAGCCTCAAGGGTGAACTCCAATTCTTTCTTGAACTACAGATCACACAGATAAAGGGCGGATTCTTCATAAACCAGTCCAAGTATACATTGGAGATTTTAAAAAAATTCGGGATGAAGGATGTCAAACACATTTATTCCACGCCCATGGGAACAAATGCATCTCTAGATGCAGATGAGAATGGTAAATCTGTAGATCCCAAGAAATACCGAGGTAGGATCGAGTCTCTCTTATATCTCACTACTTCTAGGCCTGATATTCAGTTTAGTGTGTGCTTGTGTGCAAGATTTCAAGCCAATCATAAAGAATCACACTTGATTGTTGTGAAAAGGATTTTAAGATATATTGCTAGCACACATGATTTAGGGATGTGGTATCCTACATCATGCTATTTTGAGTTAATATCTTATACTGATGCTGATTATGCTGGTTGTAAATGTTGACACCCGTTTTATGACCAATAAGTTGGGTCATCTCCTTATCTATTTTTAATGATGTCTCGAGTTGTTCACCGGTTATTGGGTCATTTTTTGGTCACTTTTGGGCTCATTTTTATGGGTCACTCTCCCTGGTTGGGCTTGGTTCCTTTTATCTTTCGACATTTGGACTTATTGGGCCTGGATAAGGGCTAATAAGGGTTTTATTGTGGATTTATACGAAGATTTATTGGCCTTTATCTCTTTTGCCACGTCTGTCAGCCTTGCAGTCTATCGTACGACCGTTTGTCACGGTTGGCGGTCCTTTGCTAGACCGTTAGGCAGCAAAGAGTCCTGTTGGGTTTCTTTGATCTTATCTCTTTCTGGACGATTGAGCCATGCGGTCCATCATCCGACCATTTATGGAGCCTTGCGGTCTATCGCAAGACCGTTAGGAGAGATAGAGAGTCCTGCTCTGTCTGTTCTTCCTCTCTTTGGCCGTGGCATAACTAGATTCCTTGATTTGTTGATTTCTCTTTGGATATAGACTCTCAGAACCTTCTGTTTGTTTCTATGGACTCTTGGGAGTATTATCTTCGAGATTTATCTATGTTCAGGTCTATTTTCGTGTCATTATCTCTCCAACTCGACCAGAAGATTTGGGGGTCTATAAATAGAACCCTTGACTTCATGGCTTGAGGAGGAGATTTCTGGAGTTTGCCACGAAGTGCTGCTACATCCTGGAGTGAGTACCAATCAGGGAGAAGTCCTTTCTACGTCCTTAAGGCTTCTAGTCTAGGGAGTATTGAGTTCCATTAGTTTAGTTTGTGTCTTTCTTTCTTAGTTTTTCCCCTTTTCTTTGTATCATCATAGCATATTCCCTCTTCCTCTCCCACGTTCTCTGCACTCACATCACGTTTTAAACATCCTCCTATTCTTTTCCACGCCCCCTCAGGGGTTAAAAAACCACCAACTCCCAGGTATTCACCCTTCCTCTTATGCACTTTAGCTTAAATTGCATTATCGATACTACACTAGTCCAAGGGCTTATTAAGTTATTTTTCTTCGTGTCTACATTCTCTTGCAGGTTTACAGAGCTCATTGCACGAGGCCCAGCTCTTCTGGACGGCCAGGAGGGGTGGTGATTCAAAGTTCCACGTCGTTATTCTGGGTGCTCTTGTGACCGTTTGGAAGACCGTTTTGGGGATATTAGGCAGTCTATCGTAGGACCGTTTGCTTTCGCTTTGCAGTCGTCTGAGGACCATTTTTCGTTGCAGCGCCTGGTTTTCTCTCTCCCGTGGGTGGGTGGCTTCACTCGACTCTTTCCAAGGTACATAGTGTGGTTTTACTGCATTATTCACCTTGGTGGCGATCACACCTTCCTTTATTTGGGCATTGGTTATTTTCTCCATCATATCCCTTTCTTACTTTTAGTTGCTCCACACCCACGGTGTGTGTCTTCCTTTTATCCCTTTGCTCCACGCCCCAACATATGTTTTCTTTTATTTATGCACTATTAAGATGACATGCCCACGAACTTCATGCTTGGTATTTATTGCTTGAGTTAGTACATCACCTGCTTACACCATATTCACATACCATTACACACATCCCATCATCAACACACACACCATCACAAAGAAATATCAACAACCTCTATTTTTTGGCGATCACAGTGGGACAACTAGTGCCAATCGTGCTGAGTTACTATTTGACCTACTGTTCTTTGCTGTTCTCAGTTGCCCTTGTGTTTTTCTCGATTTTCCTGTTTACTCCCTGTTGTTTTCTGCTCTCTGGTTCCCTGTCGGTCTCCTCCCTGGCCGTTTATGGCCTAAAAGCGGTCTAGCGATAGACTGTCTTATCTTCTTAGCGGTCTCCCATATAATCGTTTCTTTAGTTATAGGTACGCACACCGAGGTTACTGTTATTTTTACAGTTTTTACTGTGTTTGTTACTCCTGGGTGCTATCTGGTCTCCTCCTTTTGTTGTGGCATATATTCACATCATTATTTGCATATTGTTTGCTAGTTTCTAGGCTAGAAATTGCATGCACCCCGATGCACATAGGATCATTCATCTTTCATATCTTAGTTGCATTCCCACCTTGGTATGTGATCCTCTCACCTCCATATTCGTTGGGGTCGACTAGGTGACCGCATCAGGGACCTCCATAAGTCTCTGTGAGCCGTGGATTCCCACACGGACGTCGGGCCGATCGTACCTTCACCACCCCGTGTCTAGGTTGCATAAGTAAGGGAGAGTTCACACCTAGAGTTAACCAAGTTCCCAATATCCTTCCCATTGAGGATCTATTGTTGGAGAGAACATTTTAATTGAAATTACTAAGGTTCTAAAGGAAGAGATACATAAAATTTGTGCATCATAATAACTTGGTTGGCTTTGGGTGCTTTTCATCTCTTTCACATAAGTTTAAAGTCATCTTGTCTAGTCACTCATTTGTGGTTGTTTGTGTCTGATTTCAAGGTGTCACGTTGCATGTGGAGTTGCTTTCGATCCTTAGATTCATCTCCTAGGAGCAATTCCTCTTTCACATCTTACTCTAATCCTTTGTTCAAGTCCAACATGTCTTCCTACGATCTTCCCCGCTCCCATGAGGAATCTCTTCCCCAGGGTCTCTTAGAGGACCCGCCTAGGGTCATCCAACTTTCATCCGGAGAAGGGTCCGTCCCTCCTCCGTCCTCTGTCTCCATGGAGGGCACACAACGCTCCCTTTCCACCAATAATCCCAACAGTCACATCTTGCAAATGATGGCCTAATTGGATCCGGCCCAACTTCAGGCCCTTTATCAGACCTTGCAGGGGTCCAACGCTCCATCTCCCACGATTGCGCAGGGTCTGTCCACCACCTCCATCTTTCAGTCTAGGGTTGATGGGCCCGGGGTTCCACCCATTCCTATTGATCTTACCCCGGTTCAACCTAAGATCCTTCGGTTCTCCAGTCTGGAGGCAGACCAGTCCTTTGGATCGGCCCCTCAAGTCCTTGATAAAGGGAAGACTGTTCTTCCCTCATTCACCTAGACTGATCCTTATAGGACCATTCCATTGGTGCCACAAGTTCCTGTTGGCCCGGCTGATTTCACTCATCCTCAGCAAGGGGCAGCCCATGTTCACTCCAATTTGAGTCATCCTCCGGCCCAATATCCTTCTTATGGGCCTCCCCCTTCTACCTACCCTTCGGCTCCTCACCTTGAGCTTGCTCCTTTCACCCCACCAACTCCATCTCGGGAGTAGGAACTCCTCGATAAATGGGCCGCCATGTAACAACAACTCGACGTTCTTCAAAAATAGGTTGACCCACAAACCCTGGCAGATGTTCCAGTTCCCTGTTTCCACAATATCTGATTCCCTCCTCAATCTAAGCTCCCCACATACCGCAAGTATGATGGAAACAACAACCCTTTTATTCATGTGAGGGATTTTATGTATGAGTCGGCACAGTTTCAGTATGATGATCACCTTATGGCGTATTTATTCCGCCGATCACTAGATGGAGTTGCACTGGAGTGGTTATATGATTTGCCACTAGAAGACACCGAGAGTTTCAAGGTTGTGAAGGAGAAATTCATTCAAAGGTTCCAGGACCGGGTCGGTCCAGAATATTCATTTACAGATCTTGTGGCCGAGAAGATGAAAGCCGATGAGGACTTTGCTACATATGCTGATAGGTAGAGGCAGATGGCCGCCGGTGTGTCGGGTCATATTTCGGAAGAGGAGAAGGTCAAGTTACTTATCTCCAATGCTACCCCCACTTTCCACAACATATTGGCCATGAACGATATTGCCAACATGCATCAACTCTACAGCCGGGCGAGATTTATTCAAACCCAGTTCAAGGACTCCCCCATCCATTCTCTCTTCGAGGCCCAAAAGCCCAAATACAATAAAAAGTCTAAGGGGCCCATTACCGAGGGAGTCCAAACCAACGAACAAGTACAAGCCGTTGCTTTTCCTTTCACCAACCAATCCACTCCGCTCCGCTTTCCACAAACCTCACGTAACCCCCAATTCCCCACTCCACAAAACACTCAGCCTGCCTTCCCCGCTCCACAAACTACCTTCCCTGCTCCACAACAGCCGCAACAACCCCCGCAATACCACAACGTCCCTCCACCCAATGGTAATACCAATAAACGCCTGGCTTTGAAAAGAGCACAATATCCTCCTTTGCCCGAGTCCCTTACAGACATCTTCTCCGCTCTCATGTCGATAAGTGCAATACAGCTCCCTCTGGAAAGGCTTAACTGGAACCCGACTGTTGATCAATCCAGGTATTGCATGTTTCACAGACAGCTCGGGCACACAATCGAAGGATGTTTTCAGTTCTGAGATCTGGTATATGACCTACATGAAGGGCAGCGCATTGACTGGGCCGAAATGCATAAGGCCATTGTTGAGATAAAAGAGAAGAGAAGGTAAGCGCCGAGGCAACAAGTGCAGCAGCAACAAGCACCGCAGCCACAGCAGTAGCCACAGCAGTAGCAGTAACCCATTTAGGACCTGGGGATCCACCACAACCCCATGCCTAATCATCCGCCCGCTCCGCAACCTCAGCCACCGGCACCGGCTCAGGTCAATCTTGTTCAACCCCTGGCCCCCGACGCCGGGTGGTCTTATGATGATGCAGCTTCAGTACAGCGGCTCATGACCCTCCACCACAACTACTGCAACCCTTCTTCCCCCATCGTTCTCTCGCTTAACCATCAAACCCCTCCATCCTCCGCATTCGCTAAGACCCTCATCCCACCACCTGCTTTCCCCATTATTCCACCTATTTCCGCTCCATCGCCAGCACCTACACCCATTATCACCACACCTCCACCTAATCCTCCACCAATCATCCTCCTTCCGCTTGCCTTTTCATCAGCGCCCGCACCCATTATCACCTTGCCTCCACCAAACCCTTCGCCCGTCATCTCTCCTCGGCCTGTCATCTCCACCACTACTCCCGTCACCCCCATTATATCCACTATGCCTTCCCCCACACCACTCATCCATCCCGTCAGGCCCATTAAGTCGCTAATCTTAAGCCCATCTGATAACGTGCCGGCCCAGAACCTTGCCCTACGGAGCGGGCGCTTGTTCCACAGGAACAATCCTTCCACCGGTGCACCTGCACCCAATCCCCAGTCCTCGCAATAGGCTAGTGATCAGGAGGAGGCAGATCCACTGCCAGGTACCCAATATGATTTGCTACATCATCTGGACAGGGTGCCAGCCAAGATCTCTGTGCTAGAATTGATCAAGAGGTCCACACTCCACCAAGATGCACTTCACAATTTTCTTCAAAAGGTGATAGTTAATGAAGATATGGCAGTAGACAGCTTGCCGATAGCCCTGGCTACCATCTCCAAGGGGCCAGCAATCATATTTTCTGAAACTGAACTAGCACCTCCCGAGGCACGATAAATGCCGCTATGCATTTCTATCATTCTAAACAAAGTAAGCATAGATGCGGCGTTGGTAGACACGGGGCCTCTATTAATGTCTATCCTCTTAGCACTTTAAGAGCCTGCAACCTGTCAAAAGATCTGCTAAGGCCGACCCCGACCACTATTGCAGCATATGACAATTCCAGAAGAGCATGTCACGGGGTAGTCACCATTCAAGCTGAGCTTGGGCCTCTCACTATGCCGATTAAATTTTATGTGCTAGACATCGACCCTATGTTCAAAGCCATCTTGGATCATCCGTGGATTGACAATCTTAATGCCATGCCATCCACTGCCCACCAGTGTCTCAAATTCCCTTTTCAAGGGAGGGGGGTCAAGGTAAAAAGCATATCCACGATCTAGTCCGTCAAAACTATCTCCAAGAAGATTCTGCCAACATTATGGCCCAGCAGTTGGCCCATTATTTTAGTACTCGACCTGGACTTTCCATGGGCATATGCGCCACACAAGCCCACCACTACGCCGGTAAACATTAAGGAGAAACCCAAGATCAGAGATTCCAAGGGTTGCTCCATTATACTAAAGCTGGGCTATCAACTAGGGAAAGGCCTCAGTGCACAATTACAGGGGCGAACCAAGCCGATCCCCAAAGGCAAAAAAATGAACAGGAGAGGCCTCGGTTACCGAGAATCCTCACTCTCAGTTTTGGGTGACTCAGGGCCGTTAACCTGGGACTACCACCAACATTTTGTCAGGGGCCCTCTCCAGCCAGGTACATTGAAAACGTCACCAAGTCCGCCCAAGCCAGAGGATATAGCTTATACAGTTACTGGCCTGCCACTGTTGCCAAAGGGGCCCATTGATGATATGATCGATTTTAGCCAGGCATTTGCAAGGTTATTTTATGAAGAAGACTATTGCCGAAAGAACCAAGAAGTGCGGCTTGTACATTACGAGCCGAAGAAGCCAACTTATCGCCCGCGAGAAAGGAGGAGCTCACCCATTATTTTTACTTGGTCTCCTTCCCGTCTGATGTCCCTCTTCCAAAGGCTAGATTCTATACCTTGCTCACCTCCTATCATGATCGATCCGTTCATGTTTGAAACACCCACTGATTTTATCATTGTCAGAACTTGCAATTGCTGCCCGCCTATTGATCTATCTACTCCTTTCTCCTCCTCCTCCGATCCCTTCCTCGATATCTTCTATCCATCTAAGTATCCCCTCAGGCTTCCTCCTCCGCCTTTTTCTCCATCTTGCTACATGATATTCACTGATCCCAAAAAAAAATGTCAAATTTAAAACGGAGATTTTAGTGGAAGATTACACTGTCTTCTCTCCATCCTCCTCCCAGGGGCATGAGTCCCCTGCTGCTTCCCTCCCATTAGATTTTCTCTCTCCTAGGTTAGATGTAGGGTCTGTTGAGTCTAGGGAAATAGGGTCTGCTGGGTCTAGAGAAGTAGGGTCTTGTTCTAAGTCATCCAACCCATCCTTGCCTGAGCCGTGCTCGCTGGCGTGACATTCTAAATCCATTCTTGATAGGTTCTTGCAAGATCTAGCTCAGCGATGTCGTGCTCTTCTTAAATGCCCGGAGTTCATAGCTACGACGATTGTGATTGAAGAAGACGAAGGGCAAGGCGGGGTGTGGAGTGACGATGGACTAGGAGTCTATGAAGTCATGGATGAGAAGGACCCGATCGATCTTGAGGACAGCGATGTAGATGACACTATCGACTTGTATGCACAAGGCTTAAAGAGATTCGACGAGCCGTCATCAGCAGTAGATGAACCTATGAAGGAAATAAATTTGGGAACTAATGAGGACCCCATGCCCATTATTATTGCGGCTAATCTCCCTCCAAAGGTTGAAGAAGACTTAATCAAGGTTCTAAGGGAGTATAGCAATTCTTTCGCCTGGTCCTACGAGGACATGCCGGGTCTTGACCCCTCTCTGGTGGAGCACCGATTAGTTCTTAAGCCAGGGGCAACACCCGTTAAACAAAGGCTAAGAAGATTTCACCCCCGCATGGCCTTGAAAATGAAAGAAGAAGTTGATAAATTGCATAAGGCCAAGTTCATTAGAGTTGTTTTATATCCCTAGTGGGTGGTGAATATAGTCCATGTCATTAAGAAGGATGGAAAAGTGCGTATTTGTATCGATTTTAGGGACCTTAACAAAGTATGTCCCAAAGATGATTTCCCGCTACCTCATATAGACGTGTTGGTGGACAACACCACTGGGTATGAAGCATTGTCGTTCATGGATGGTTATTCAGGATACAACCAAATCCGTCTCGCTCCTGAGGATCAAGAAAAAGCCTTCTTTACCACGCCCTAGGGCACGTATTGCTATGTGGTCATGCTGTTTGGTTTGAAGAACGCTGGCACCACTTATCAAAGGGTGATGATGGCTATATTCCATGACATGATGTATGTCTATATGGAAGCTTACGTGGATGATATCTTAGTGAAGTCAAGGACGAAAGAAGAACACCCCGCCATTCTAGCTAGGGTGCTTCAAAGAGCTAGGGAGTACCAGTTAAAAATGAACCCAAAGAAGTGTGTTTTCGGAGTCTCTTCAGGAAAATTGCTAGGCTTTATAGTTAGCAAGAGGGGGATTCAGATTGATCCTAACAAAGCCAAGGGCGACATGGATATGCCACCGCCTAAGAACATTACGGAACTTCAAGGATTGATTGGACGATTATAGTTCATCAGAAGATTCATATCCCAGCATTCTTAGAGGTGCCACCCGTTTTATGAATTGCTAAAGGCAGGGGTCAAATTTGAATGGAACGAAGACTGTCAAAAGGCCTATGAGGATTTAAAGGTATATTTGTCCAATCCCCCAGTTTTGCAACCTCCTGTCCCTGGGAAACCCCTAATCCTATATATTTCTATTATCGAGGATTCCCTAGGAGTTGTCTTGGCACAAGTAGATGATGAAGGCAAAGAGCGGGCAGCTTATTACCTCTCCAGGTTGTTTAACCCGGCAGAGGCCAAGTACATTGCCATGGAGAAAACTTGTGCCGCCTTGGTTTGGGTAGCTGTGGGAGTGGATTTATTTATTTTATTTTTTTAAGATTTATTTGTTTGGATTTATTTATCGATTTATTGGTTTATTAGTCAGTTTATTAGTTAGGCGTGCCAGTCACCGGGGTGACAATTTATTATGCGCTCGATCTTACTTGGTCAGTCGATTGTGAAGTCCGGGACCGAAAGTCCGTCATACCATAAAGACTATGACGTTAATTATGCCCTTCCAAAGAAGGACAACCCTTGATTAATCACCAAAGTAAGAGGGGCCCCGGGGGTAAAACAAGATAAGACTGCGATGCTGACTTTATTTGCAGGATGTGAAATGCATGAACATGCCCATGCGATTAGATAGTTTTATTATGGTTCATCTGCCTATTTCCCGGTACGGGGGCGGAGAACTTAGGTTCGAGAACCACTCTCACGCATAATGATAGCTTCCAATCGGGCATAGTCCGACCTTCAACCACACACTATTTGATATATCGAGAGCACAGGAGGGGATGGCTTTAGATTTGTTTGATCACGTTGAGAATGCTGCATGAGATAGACATGTTTGTTCACCATGAAACTAGGCAAGCATTAACAGAACAACGAGATTTATTAGAATGTTTCGGCATTGCATGCCCATCTCTTAATCTCATCTATATGAATCACGGAATGAATCCGGCATCATGTCCCCTGATCTTGGATCATACCAAGTGGGAATAGGATACCATCCACGCAGAGGCGAGATGGAACCCATAATGATCAGGACATGTCGATACCCGAGTAACATGAAGTAGGACCAAACCAAGACGGGTTAATCCGAGAAGCGTTTGATGTTTCTATTCCATAGAGGGAGTCACTAGAAACCATGCAGAGGCAGGGCTCTTAGGATCCCAAGGGGTTTGAAACTGATGTAGCATACCAAAGATCAGAATTCATTTTGACAGCATCTCCCCTTATTTTGGACTGTGCCAAAAGGGGAGTATAGGACATCCATCCACGGAGTGCCGAGATGGGAGCCAAAAGAAAGATGGGCGTAGCCCGAGATCCAAGAGGATCATAATCCGATGGGACAGTGTCCACTCATCGTGGCATCTTGTTAGATGTTTCCATTCCCTAGAGGAAGTCACTAGAGACCATGCAAAGGCAAGGGCCCTTCGGATCCCAAGGGGTTTGAAACTGGTGTAGCATACCGAAGATCAGAGTTCATTTTGACAACATCTCCCCTTGTTTTGGACTATGCCAAAAGGGGAGTATAGGACATCCATCTACGGAGTGCCGAGATGGCAGCCAAAATAAAGATAGGCGTAGCCCGAGATCCAAGAGGATCACAATCCGACGGGATAGTGTCCACTCATCGTGGTATTGATTAATGTTCCCCTGAAGAGGCCATAGGAGAACATGCAGTGGCAGAACTCCATGGGACAATGGGGTAGCGAATGTTGGGACTCCCTCATTTTGATAAGCAGTATGTGCACTGCTTTGTGCTGAAATGTTTTGATGATTGACAATAGTTGTTTTGATAATTGGCAACAGTATTGGTTGACTTCGTTGACTGCATAGGTGACTTTGTTAACTTTATATTGACATAATGATGTGTGTATTTTGATGACCTTTATATGTTAGATAATCATATAAATGTTGTGTGCATCATTACACTTAGTCTATGCATTGAGTAGAGTCGGTGCAACACTTGGTTAGTTCTACATTGAGTCCGTGCATGCGTTCACCAAGTCGGTGCAAGCTTTGTTGCCACACACTACCTAGAGTCTGTGTAAATGTTGTTGCTACACGCGACCAAGTCCGTGCATGCTTTAGTCCAGGTGCATCAAGTCGGTGCAACACCTCTCGTTGTACGCGATCAAGTCTAAGCAAGGTTGCTCACACACACACTAAGTCCGTGCATGCAGAGACAAAGTCAATGCAAGCCTTGTTTCTGCACGTGACCAAGTCAGTGCAGTATTGCCTTGAGCATATGGATAACATGCATTGAAAGTCAGTGCATGTTTTTAGTCTCTCATAGATATAGAAAGTCCATGCATCTTTTACTTTGGTCTGTGCATACCACGTTATTTGGAAGATAACGTAGGTATATGTCTTAGTCTTTTGCACATCTAGGATCGGTGCATTGCATCCATAGTCGGTGCGCATTCTACATCTTGCATATGAAAGTCTGTGCATATCCTGCATTACATAGTGACAAAGTCTGTGCAACTCTCATCTTTTGCATGCACAATGCCTGTGCAAGGTTGGTAATGGCACAAGCTGGTCAGTACAGCTTCTGCATTGTGCATACATGAAGTCTGTGCACATTTAGTTCAAAGCTCTAATTAACTCTGTGCATCTTTCTACTATCTTTCAGATTATTTCAAGCTGACATTAAGTATGACCTTAACAGGATATCTGCTCGAGGAGTTTAAGAAAGGATATCTGCTTGAGGAGTTTAAGAAAGGCACGTGATCCAAGAATAGAGGAGGTGCCAAGATGATGCCATGTGGCCTAACTACTCCAGATCTGGATCAGGCTCTGGGCGGGAATTGTGGCGATCACACGCCCTACCTTCTACTGCTTCCTATAAATAAGGAGAGTCTTCTTCAAGAGAAGACTAATCCTGATTGTGACATTGAGAGAAAAAGAGTAGAAAGAGATAGAGCCAGCACGATCCAGAGAGAAGAGAAAAGAGTAGCAGATCTAAGAAGAGAGTTTGAGTAGCGAGAGATCTGAAAGTCTGAGAAAGTTTTGTTCATCAGTTTCCTAGTTCAGAACCGGAACTGATTTTGCTCATTGTTGAGCTACATTCCCATTGTGGGTTTTCTGTTTCTTCGTTTGTTTCTTTTCATTTTGAGAAACTCTTGTTCAAGCTGTTTGTCAGCAGAGGTGAAGCTGTAATTCCTCAGCGTGCAGATGTGTGGTATCCTCTGGTCGGGTAAAGCTGTAATTCCCCAGCGGTTGCAGAGGAGGACTCCTCTGGTCGGCGTAAGCTGTAAGGCCCAGCGGTCTGTAGGGTTTTTACCCCGAAGCTATGGATCAGTAGGTTAAGCTGTGCATCAGCGGGAAACCACACTCTGGTTGGAGTGTGGGGTGGATGTAGACCTCAGGTTTGAGGTCGAACCACCTTAAAAATTCATTGTCTACTGTGTGATTGCCCTGTGGTTTGTGCTCATCTCTATCTCGTTTCACAGCCCAGTAGATGAATACTTGAGACCGTCTTTGTGTTGATTGTCTAGACTCGCTATAGTTTGATTGCGTTTAAGTGTTCTTCTTCGTCCTACAGCAACTTGATTTTATTCCGCAATTGTTCATGCTGTAGTCAGTTTTACTGGGTGATCGATCTATTCACCCCCCCTCTAGATCATCAATAGAGTCTTGTCTATTGGTATCAGAGCGTCCATCTATTCTATCAGTTGGGATCAGAGCCTAACTCTTCTACAGGGATCAACGTCCTGAAGAGAAACGGCCATGGATGCAAGAGGGATGACGGCTGAAGGACATTCCACCACGAAGCCCCCATACTTGATGGTTCAAACTACGCATACTGGAAGAATCATATGCAAGTCTTTCTGAGGGTGAAAGACTATGAGATTTGGAAGGTGGTCAGTAAAGGAGCATTCTGTTGTGCCCCTGTGGTCATTTGAGTCATGCTGTTGTCATATGAGTCAGTTGATATTCTTGGTTTTGATAATGGCTGAACACTATAAGTCATTGATGTTTTTCACACTTATATGACTAAACTACTTGATGTTCTTTCATGACAGATATGCCGAGGACTGAAGTGGAGATGGCAAAAGTGAAAGCCAATTGATCGCGCCCAAGTAAGGATGCAAATCCCTTCAAGATGAGTCAGCACTTCACATAGCCAAGGTTGATGCACAAAGAAGCATAACCAAGAGAACCCAAGGTCAAAGACTCAGTTGACACTTTCAAGACTGTTAAGGTTGATGCCATAGATGAGAATGGGCTGCTAAAGGAGTTAAGCGACTGAGCTAAAAGGGTTAACAGACTGAATCGAGGAAACCCGAGATCTTCCCAGCTGGTGGTCGACCGCCAGCCCAGGGGCGGTCGACCGCCCCTACCAGCAGCTCACTGCCTACAGGGATTCTCAATGGCAGTCGACCGCCAGCCCAGGGGCGGTCGATCGGAATTTCCAGAACTGAAATTGCTACAAGTTTTCTCAGTAGCAGTCGACCGTCACCTACCTTCGGTCGACCGCCAGCCCCGAGCCATCAATTGTTGACTTTATTTTCCACTTCGAGAAGAGCCATTCTCCACGGATTTCTTTAATCCTAAAGTCACACAATCTCCCATAAAACGTGGATCTGGTCTGGAGGATGTCCAAGGACCATTCAAATGGTATAAAACAAACACATGAGGGGTTAGAAACCCTAATGCTTCAAGAGGGATCAAGGGAGATCAAGGGAGATCAAGGGAGGAGATCCACGGGTACTGTAGCACCTCCGTGAACAATGCTTCGGGCTGGAGTTATTCATCCATCCAAGGTGCTTTCAAGCTGATTTCTAAACCCATCAACCTCCAAGAAGGTGTAGAAGCAATCAAGGTTTAAGGCTGCATCCATTATCTCCTCCATCAACTCAAAGGGGATTCAAAGAAAGAGGGATCAAGGGAGATCAAAGGAGGCTTGGAAGAAGAGGTACTGTAACCGTGAACAGTACTTCGTGAAGAAGTTCTTCATCCATTCCAAGGTGTTTCAAGCTCATATCAAAGCAAGCAATCTCCAAGGAAGTGTAGAAGCAAGCAAGGCTATCAAGGTGATCCAAGGAAGCTGATTTCACAAGGTTTTCAAGGGAGATCAAATCTACATCCTTTATCTTCTTCATCAACTCAAGGTGATCCAAGGAAGATCATTTCACAAGGAAGAAGATACCATTAAAGCATCAGATTCAAGCTCCAGCAATCTCAGATAAGATCTTTTCTCTTTGAGCATATTCTATATCTTGTTTGAGTGTTTTTATATCTTGTTCTTTTTCCATTTCATTCAAACATTTGAAACTGAAGATCGTCCCTACCGGTGGTTAGTAGGAAGGCAATCGGAAGTTGTCCGATCTGCAGTGATTGACGTCCCTACTGGTGGTTAGTAGGAAGGCAATTGGAAGTTGTCCGATCTGTGGTGATTGATGTCCCTACCTGTGGTTAGTAGGAAGGCAATCAGAGGTCTTTACGATCTGCGGTTTGGTGCGCTGTACTAGTGAAGCCTCACCGGGTTTGGTGAGGGGTGGACGTAGGACTGGGGATTCAGTCCAAACCACCTTAAAATTCTTTGCGTTGTGGTTCGCTTATACGATTGCTTTGTGCTAGATGCATGCTTAGGCTTAATCTTTATATTACTTATTCATCTTGCTAAGCAAATCATTGTGAGCTACGCTAAGCTAGTTATATTCCGCTGTAATTCTTTTTATCTAGCTTTAAAGTGGGGTGTTCTGCGAAAAGAGGGGCAGATCTATTTACCCCTCCCCTCTAGATCCGCTATCCACTACTCAACAAGTGGTATTAGAGCCTAGCTCTGCCATTCCCAGATCCTACGATCTGCAGGGAAAGATCCCGTTGCGTTTTATTTAAATGGCTTCATATGCTACACATGCTTCGATGGTTTCTCCGCCCATTTATGATGGTTCATATTTTTCTACATGGGTAGGGAGAATGTTCATCTATGTTAGCTCCATAAATCCACAATTGTGGACTCTTATATACAATAGTCGTCATGAGCTACCATCAAATTCAGTTGATTGGTCAGCCGAACATGAGACCAAACACAATGATAATCTTGCTGCATATAACTTAATTACAGCTGCAGTTGATCTCAGACTAACTCATCTTGTGTCCTCCTGCGGCACAGCCAAGCAAGTACTGGATAAGTTGGTGAAAATCCATGAAGGGAAGGAACAGGAACAAGAATGCTTCATGGCCGACCGTGCAGAACAGTCCAGTAATACATCCTCATCACATGTAAACTCTGACTCCGAAGAATTCACTTTTGAAGAGCTTATGGAAGCCTATGATGAGTTGATTACACAATACAAAAACGTAAAATCAAAAACTAAAAATTTAAAAAAGGATCTCAAGAAAAGTAACCAAAATGAAAGCTCTTTTTGTAAAAACTGTTCTACTTTTGAAGAGCTTAACGACACACTTTTTTTTGATCTAGATACGCATAAACAAAGCATTGCATGTCTAAGGGATGAAAATGAAAATCTTCATGATGGAATCACTAGGTTGGAAGAAATTTTAATAAAACTTCAAAACCAACCTAAGTCAATCTCTAATGATCAAACTATGGCCGATGGGCTAATTCATGATGAGAGGTTGATTGAAGAAAGTAAAAATTTTGAAACTCAAAGTGAAAAGGTCCTAAAAGAAACTGAAGTTTCTTGCTCTGCTAATTTTGCATGCAAAGAATGCTCGTTCTTGAAAAAGATAAATATGGGTCTCCATGATGATCTTGAATGGCAACAAAATCTGATTGATTCTCTGAAAGAAAAGAATAGAGAATTGTTGAAAAAAATTTTGAATTTGAACAAGATGAAGAAGAACAGAATGAAAAACTGGTTGCACTTGGAAAAGGCAAGACTGTCATTGATGATTGCTCTGAAACATTGCATGCTTTAGAATAAGAAAATCAAAATCTTAAAGCGGTAAATGCCATGCTCAATGAGCAATTGGAAGTATGCAAAGAGGGTCTTGATGAATCTAAACAGCATATTTCCTCACTTGAAAATAAAATTCAAGGTTTGAATGATTTTCTGTCAATGTTTGCCCAAGACCAAGATTCTGGCTCATCAGAAGCCACCACTTCCTGTGGTCACCAAAAAGGGCATACTGCTTGAAAGAAAAGTAAAATTCAGCATGTTCATCCAAACATGCACAACAACATGTCCAATGCTAAATACCATGCTTTCCACAATATGAATGTCCATTGTTATTATTGTGGTAGACATGGTCACACTGTGCATGATTGTTTCATCCTGAGAAATGATGAGCTTAGAGCAGGACAACAAGTGAAAGGGCAAGGAAAGAAACAAGTTAACACTGGCAGAGGGCTTGCTCAACAGAACTCTGCACAGAATCGCATGGAGAATCAGAAGTGTCAACATTCCTATCCAGATAGGTCGCCACTCCCCATGGCCTTTAATAGAAATGCTTCTCTTCGCTGCTTTCATTGTGGTAAGACTGGTCACACTGACCAGGAATGCTGGCATCTGAAAGAAAGACTCCACCCTCATACCATGAAAGGTAAAAATCATGCTCGCCCACAAAAGCATAGTCCACATGCACACGCACATGAACATAAAAAGAATAATCAATCTTTTGCGTGTTATTTCTATTGTGGGAAAAATGGGCATGAGATATATGATTGCCACACAATGAGGGAGGATGATGTGATTGCGCTAAAAAAGATGAGCCAAGATGCTAAACATGTTGCTAACCCACAAGGACCCAAGCAAGCTTGGGTATCTAAAAATTTCAAATGAGAATTTTGGGTGCAGGATGCCTTGGAGCTGAGAAATGAATGGTCAGGTAAATAAAAACTCAAGACACAGGTATGTAAATAATTTTTTTTTATCGTTTTGCATGTTTAGTCTTGACATGTAGATACCGCATCATAAGTTTGCCCATTTTGTTCAATAAACTTCTACAAACTGAATTGCTTATTTGAAATGATGATTTATCCCCCGTGGTGTGAAGATGAACACATGAGCTAGATTAATTGCTCACACCCTGATTGACCTCTGGTATTTTAAATGGTCTAGAGTTGAAAGGCAAGTCATGCTTGCCCAGAACCCTTACTATGCGTGAGAAGGATCTAAGATCAAAACCTCCGCCGAGTACCAGAGATCAATTATTTCAGCTGTTTAATTCATGAGAAACTTGTTGTGCTGATGAAGTTGATGTGATGATAAGTTGTTTGATACCTGATATCAGCCACATGAAATTCTTGGATTTTGATTTTGATGATGCATATCATGGTTGCATTTTTAACATGTTATTCATGTTAGCATTGTTCAAAGGGGGAGTCTAGCAATTAGCATCATCATGTTGCATTCAGTTCAAAATCAATTGTGAATGATTTATGTTTGCATCATCTTGTGATCTCATATACTCTAATGTAAATCATGTTTAGAAAAATACAAAAAAATGTGCAATCATCATGCAACATCTTCATTGCATTGTGCATTCACATAAGCCTTAGGCTGCATAGTTCATTGCCAACCCATGCATGCTTTCAGTAGGAGTCAAAATCCAAAACCAAGTTGCATGCTCCCTTAGAATAAAGTTGTATCAAATAGATGTAAAAAGTGCTTTCTTGAATGGTTTGATCAAGGAAGAAGTCTGTATGGAGTAGCCCCCTGGCTTTGAGAACTCTAACCATGCAGATTTTGTATATAAGCTAGACAAGGCGTTTTATGAACTAAAGCAAGCACCAAGAGGTTGGTATGAGAGACAAAACTCGTTCCTCATTAAAAAAGGGTACACACGAGGTAAGGTAGACCAAACACTTTTCACCAAGAAGTAAGGTAAGAACATCTTGATTGTTTAAATTTATGTTGATGATATTGTGTTTGGTTCTACTAAATCTGAAATGTGTGAGGAATTTACTAATCTCATGACTAGCGAATTCGAGATGAGCCTAATGGGAGAACTCCAATTTCTTCTCGGTTTGCAGGTCAACCAAGGAGAAGATGAGTGCTTCATAAGTCAAGCCAAATACATCAAGGAGCTGCTGAAAAGATTTGACATGATAAACAGTAAAATAATTGCAACTCCTATGAGCACCACAACATCATTGGATTCGGATGAAAATGGTAAATTAGTGGATGCAAAAATCTATAGAGGTATGATTGGCTCATTGCTTTATTTGACTGCATCCCAACCAGATATCCAGTTTAGTGTATGCCTCTATGCTAGATTTCAAGCTAGTCCTAGAGTAGGACCAAGCATATTGAGATTAGGCATCACTTCATTAGAGATGAGGTTGTTAAGAAAAACTTTGAGCTGCATTTTGTTGATACACTCAATCAAATTGCTGACATTTTCACCAAGCCTTTGTGTAATGACAGGTTTACTACACTCAGAAGGGAGCTTGGTCTTTGCCGACCTTAGGCCAATAAAAATTGAAATGATGATCTTGTTCAATTTAGTTGTGTGTTTTTACAGATTAGTTTCCATGCATTGTTTATATGTAAATATGTCATTTTGCATATGGTGTAGCATTGCATGTAGTCATGATGCATAATAAAGATTGAATTCATGTTCACGATGCATTGCATGGTTTGTGTAGCATCATTCTTGCATGGCCATGGTATATTAAATATTGATGTCTGAAAGGCAGGCTATGCTTGTCTAGAAGTACTCAATATGCGTGAGGTTTCACCTCTGCCAAGTACCATGCGTCACTGTCGCATATAGGCCATATAGTAAGGGGGAGTGGTTTCTTTGAAGCATTCATGCATATATTTCATCTTCATTCTGTTGCCATGAATAAGTGAACAACCATGTGATGGGTCATGCATTTCATCTCTGCCAACTTCTTGCTTGACCAGGCAACCCCTGCATGGTTCAAGTCAACCTCTCCTTGACAATTGTCATTACACTTGCTTCAAACATAATTCCTTGAGTGCATCCATTGCATATCCTTAGGGGGAGCCTTGTTGCTTCTCTTTCTCTCTTACAATCTGAACCTCAATGGCTTCTAGCCTGAATATGAGATCATGAGACCGAAAGAACTATGGCGTAAGAGCTTTCTATTATATGAACTGATGATTATCCATCAAATGTAAATGGTTCAGATTTAATGATTTCCTTGAAGTTCTGATATTTCTTTTGAAATCATCTATGTTCTATGGTGTAATAGACTTTAACTAGAGATTGCATGATGTGCCTTGAATGACTATCCTGAAATCTAAAAATTCAAACGTCATTGCAACGTTGGTTGAAGTTGCTAAAGCTTAGTATTGTTGTTAAACACCTTGATGAGATGAAATTCGTGAAAATCAATTTGACAGAGCAATGATATTGTTACACGGAGAAATATGTCACGTCCTCAAAACAAATGACGAATGATATGTCATGATGTGCCCCTGTTATCTCTGTCTTAATTAATTTGGACTCTAGGTAGAGCACTGGCATAATTGCTGAGAAATATATCTTCTCATCAAAGAAATGAGATCGGATATGTCATGACGTGATTTTGCTATCTCTGTTCATTCTGAAGCATAATAGTCAGTCTTACCAAATACTTAGGAATGTTGGCGTCTAAACAACGTGTATTTTTATGGATAGGAGACATGTACTAGACTCGATTGCTCGTAAAATATGAGTCATGTGTATAAAACTGTAAAAGATTATGCAAAATAGTGCTGAAATCATAAAATTCCATATTTTAGTCATGCTTGTTTAACCTCAATACTAGTTTGTGCTTTTCCCGATGAAGTTATTGAAAATGAATGTATAAGACAAAGGAAGGTGAAACACTGCCATGATATGCACTTCTGGTTCATTTCTATTAAAATATGGATGTAGCTACTTTTCAAACTCTGTTGATGATCTCGGATTTCATTAGCTTTGAACCATGTATATTACTCACGACTTGTTTCGAGTTTGCATATAATGGCTTGCTCTCAACTCCTATTCAGCACTGGTCTCTCAGACATTTGTCCCCATCTCTACCTTATCCCTCCTTTTTGCTGTTGTCAAAGGGGGAGAATTTCTTTGTGTGAGTTTTTTGTGTGAGTTGTGCGTTGTCAAAGAGGGAGAGATCAAAGGGGGTTGTCAAAGGGGAGAAACCTTAGTGAGCTTTGTGTGTGAGTGTTGAGGGAGTTCTCATATGTGATGGGGGATTGCATAATTGCATAGCATTCACATGCCTTGATCATCCATGCATACATATCCCATGCATACATATCCGCATTCACATACTTTCACTATCATGGATCTTGATCTGCACATGTCGCATATGTCATAAACTTTGCAATCTTGGATATTACTGCCACATAATGACTCACGGTGTTGCCATCATCAAAAAGGGGGAGAATGTTGTGCCCCTGTGATCATTTGAGTCATGCTGTGGTCATATGAGTCATTTGATATTCTTGGTTTTGATAATGGCTGAACACTATAAGTCATTGATGTTTTTCACTCTTATATGACTAAACTACTTGATGTTCTTCCATGACAGATATGCCGAGGACTGGAGTGGAGATGGCAAAAGTGAAAGCCAATTGATCGCGCCCAAGCAAGGATGCAAATCCCTTCAAGTTGAGTCGACACTTCACATAGCAAAGGTCGATGCACAAAGAAGCATAACCAAGAGAACCTAAGGTCAAAGACTCAGTTGACACCTTCAAGACTGTCAAGGTTGATGCCACAGATGAGAACGGGCTGCTAAAGGAGTTAAGCGACTGAGCTAAAAGGGTTAACGGTCTGAACCGGGGAAACCCGGGATCTGCCCAGCTGGCGGTCGACCGCCAGCACAGGGGCGGTCGACCGCCCCTGCCAGCATCTCACTGCCTATAGGGATTCTCAGTGGCGATCGACTGCCAGCCCAGGGGCGGTCGACCGGAATTTCCAGAACTGAAATTGCTACAGATTTTCTAAGTAGCGGTCGACCGCCACCTACCTTCAGTCGACCGCCAGCCCCGAGCCATCAATTGTTGACTTTATTTTCCACTTCGAGAAGAGCCATTCTCCATAGATTTCTTTAATCCTAAAGTCACCCAATCTCCCAAAAAATGTGGATCTGGTCTGGAGGATGTCCAAGGACCATTCAAATGGTATAAAATAAACACATGAGGGGTTAGAAACCCTAATGCTTCAAGAGGGATCAAGGGAGATCAAGAGAGGCTAGAGGAGGAGATCCACGGATACTGTAGCACCTTCGTGAACAGTTCGGGCTGGAGTTCTTCATCCATCCAAGGTACTTTCAAGCTGATTTCTGAAGCCATCAACCTCCAAGAAGGTGTAGAAGCAATCAAGGTTCAAGGCTGCATCCATTATCTCCTCCATCAACTCAAAGGGGATTCAAAGAAAGAGGGATGAAGGGAGATAAGAGGAGGCTTGGAAGAAGAGGTACTGTAGCCATGAACAGTACTTCGTGAAGAAGTTCTTCATCCATTCCAAGGTGTTTCAAGCTCATCTCAAAGCAAGCAATCTCCAAGGAAGTGTAGAAGCAAGCAAGGCTATCAAGGTGATCCAAGGAAGCTGATTTCACAAGATTTTCAAGGGAGATAAAATCTGCATCCTTTATCTTCTTCATCAACTCAAGGTGATCCAAGGAAGATCATTTCACAAGGAAGAAGATACCATTGAAGCATCAGATTCAAGCTCCAACAATCTCAGACAAGATCTTTTCTCTTTGAGCATATTCTATATCTTGTTTGAGTGTTTTTATATCTTGTTCTTTTTCTATTTCATTCAAATATTTGAAACTGAAGATCGTCCCTACCGGTGGTTAGTAGGAAGGTAATCGGAAGTTGTCCGATCTGCGGTGATTGACGTCCCTACCGGTGGTTATTAGGATGGCAATCGGAAGTTATCCGATCTGCGGTGATTGACGTCTCTACTTGTGGTTAGTAGGAAGGCAATCGGAGATCTTTCCGATCTGTGATTTGGTGCGCTGCACTAGTGAAGCCTCACCGAGTTTGGTGAGGGGTGGACGTAGGACTGGGGATTCAGTCCGAACCACCTTAAAATCCTTTGCGTTGTGGTTTGCTTGTGCGATTGCTTTGTGCTAGATGCATGCTTAGGTTTAATCTTTATATTACTTATTCATCTTGCTAAGCAAATCGTTGTGAGCTACGCTAAGCTAGTTATATTCTGCTGCAATTCTTTTTATCTAGCTTTAAAGTGGGGTGTTCTGTGAAAAGAGGGGCAGATCTATTCACCCCTCCCCTCTAGATCCGCTATCCACTACTCAACACATTCGAGCTGCATCCTAATAAGGATGTATGGACGAGAGAGGAGATAAGAAAATCTACTCTCAACTGGAGCGCCATCAATGCCATTCAATGCGCTCTACATCCCACGGAATTTTCAAGAGTTTCTTCGTGTGCCACAGCGAAAGAGATGTGGGATAAGCTGTAGGTTATCTACGAGGGAACCTCTCATGTGAGGGAGACCAAGGCGAACTTGCTGGTCTTAGAGTATGAAGCCTTCAGGATGAAGCCCAGCGAGACTATCACCGAGATGTACACGCGTCTTACCCTCATCACAAATGGTCTCAGAAGTCTGGGGAAAACTATTCTGATTATGAAATCGTGAGGAAGATTCTTCGATCCCTGACTCTAGTCTGGCACACGAAAGCTACTGTTATAGAGGAGTCAAGGGATCTTCAGAACATGAAGGTGGACGAGTTGATTGGCTCGTTAATGACCTAAGAGATGAATCTTCCCAAGACCTAGGAGCTGGAGAAGAAGAAAAAGCCCATTGCTCAGAAGGCCAACTCTAGTAGATCAAGCAGATCCAGCCACAGTGGATCATCGAGCAATCAGAGCTTCTCTGGGTCAGAAATTGAAGGAGATCAGCTTGCAATGATGACCAGAGAGTTTAGAAGATTTTTGAGGAAAGAAGGAAGAAATTTCGGCCGGAGACAGTATGGTGGCAGGAGACAAACGAGGTATAAATCGAACCCTGCCAGGAAAATTGACACTAATGTTTACTATCATTGCAGGAAGGCCGGCCACATGAAGGCAGATTGTCCGGAGCTCCAAAAGCTCAAGGAGAAGTCAAAGAGGAAAGCTCCCAAAGGAACGGTGATGGTGAGCACATGGAGCCACGAGGACGAGGGCACTTTAAGATACACATCAGGAAGTGAAGATGAAGAAAAGTCCATCTGCCTGATGGCCAGAAATGATGAAAAAGAAGAGGAAGACTCTGACGAGGTATCATCTCCTTTTGAGCATTACACTATCTCAGACTGGGAAGATGCTTACGGTGATTTGCTCGATAAAGTAGATGATATTAGAAAAGAGAACATGCACTTAAAAAAGAAAATTAATTCTCTCATGAATGACACCACAATGACTGATAAAATTGCTCAGTTGCAATCTGAGAACGATATGTTGAAAAATTCATGTGCTGAAGTTGATGAATTGAAGCATGCCTTGATAGATGCTAGAAAAGAAAATGAGTCCCTGAAAAATGTTATTGATGACTTAAAATTGAGATTGCAGAAATTTGAAAATGAAATGAAGATTGTCAATGAGAAATATGAAGTTGTGTTAGGTGTTAATAATGAATTGAAGAAATAAATTGAACACCTAGAAAATCAAAATGAGGATAAAAAGAAAATCATTAAGAATATGACCCAAGGCACTGAGAATTTGAATGCTCTGTTGGGGTCTAAAGTGAATTTCAGAAAAGAGGGTCTCAGTTATAACCCCACTACTAAAAAGAGTTTAGCATTGAAAACAATTTCATTTATTGCTGAAAAGGAGAAGAGACCTCTCATTAAAATGTCCAATGTAAATTCTGTTGTTAAAAATGTTAATTCCAAAATGCCCAGTGCTCAGGACAAGGGTAAGCAGAAGATGGGTGAGTCTAGCCATGATAGTACATATTGCTATATTCCTCAGGGTAAGTCTCAGGTTTGGGGTCAAGCTTCACGCACACCTAAACCCAAGTGACCAAATCTCTGCCAACTATTCAGAAGAAGATTCAACCCTCACCCATGCAGAAGTCAAGTGGGTCTAGGGTGCAAGGGAGACAGAATTCAGTTAGAGGTCAACCAAGCCAGATCCACCAGCCCAAAGTTCAGATTTTCCATTATACACAGCTACAGAAAATCTATAAGACTGGATGGAATAGAGTGCAGGGGAGGTCTGGATATCAGTCATATCCAACTCAGAGTCACAGACCTCAGGCTAGGAACTAGGTTAGGCAAGCTAGGACATGGGCTCCTAGGAAGCAAACCCCTCTTAGTCAGCCTAGGACCAACACAGGTCACAATTATCTGAATGCTCATTGGCCTAGGCACTGGCACAAACAAACTCAAGCTGCTAATAACAATAGTGACAGGACACACAAAAAGAAAAGAAAAGCTCAGATTGCTAATGCTGGAAGCAAGAACAACAACGAAATGAATGTCAACAAATTCACCAAACAAACAACTTTTAAACAAATGTGGATTCCTACAAATTTGTTGTCTTGTTTAAGTAGCTCTTCATCTGCTCTGGAGCCCAAACATTTTTGGGTTCCAAACTTTTCTCCATGACTGTGATTGCAGGTATGCCTGGAAGCCAAGCACAACATGTGGTACCTGGATAGTGGCTGCTCCAGGCATATGACAGGAGACAAGGCTAAATTTTGCATGCTGACAGAGAAGAATGGAGGCCTTGTCACCTTCGGAGGAATAACTAAGGGTAAAATCATCGGGTCAGGTAAGGTAGGTAACTGCACTACCTGCTGCATTGAGGAGGTTATGCTGGTTGATGGTCTTGCATACAACTTGCTCAGTATCAGCCAGCTATGTGATAAAGGGCATAGAGTTATTTTTGATTCCCAATGCTGTAGAATTTATGAACCTGATTCTGATGTAGTTAAATTTTCTGGTAAGAGAGTAAATAATATCTACATGGTAGATTTAGATGATGTTGCTCACACTAATCTATGTCTCACTGCTAATAAATATGATTTAGCATTTCTGTGACATCGTAGATTAGAACATGCTAGTTATACTGTCTTGCATAAATTGAATAAACATAGCATGGTTAGAGGACTCCCTGAAATTTTATTTAAGAAGGAAAATAAAGTCTGCAATGCATGTACACAGTCCAAGCAGACTAGGAAGTCATTCAAGTCTAGAACTGAAAACATGTCTTCCAAACCTTATGAGTTGATACACATAGACCTTTTTGGACCAACTAGATCAGTCAGCTTATCAGGTAGGAGATATGGGTATGTATTAGTGGATGACTTCTCAAGATATACGTGGGTCCTATTCATCTCACCCAAAAATGATGCATTTTCTGAATTTCAAGAGTTCTACTATAAAATAAAATAGAAAAATAAAAATTCAATTGAAAATATTTTATCTGATCATGGAGGTGAGTTTGAAAACTCACAATTTGATGATTTTTGCAGGGTCAATGGGATTACTCATCGGTTCTCCTCACCAAGGACACCAGAGCAAAATGGAGTGGTGGAGAGGAGAAACCGGACACTTGTGGAGATGGCCCATACACTCCTAGTTGAAGGAGGCCTACCAAGGAAGTTTTGGGCAGAGGCAGTCAACACTGCATGCCATGTAATTAACCGAGCCATGGTAAGGCCGTTTACTCAGAAAACACCTTATGATATTTTAAAAGGTAAGAAACCTTCAGTTGCCCATTTCAAGGTTTTTGGCTGTAAGTGTTTCATTCACGTTAATGATAAAAGAGACCTCAATAAATTTGAACCTAAAAGTGATCTAGGAATTTTCCTTGGATATTCTGAAAATACTAGAGCATATAGGGTGTACAACCTTAATTCTAGAACTGTTTAGGAATCTCCACATATTATCTTTGATGAGTCCCTAAATAAGTCTGATGTTGGTCTATGCAGGAAAGAAGATGATGGAGAAATTCTGAAGGAAGGAAACTCTGCAGACCAATCAGAAAATGAAGAAGATCCTGAAGAAAACAATGCAGAAGAGCCTGATGTTCAGGGGGAGGTAAATGAAGGTCAAGGTAACCAAGTTATCAATATCAGATTTTTAAGAGATCATCCAGTAAATAATATCATTGGTAACTTAAATGAACCCCCTAGGACTAGAGGCTACTTTAGAGCACAGCATGAATTAAATGCATATGCATTGGTTTCTCATGTAGAACCCAAATCCATTGATAGTGCCCTCAAAGATGTGCATTGGATCAATGCCATGCACGAGGAGCTTAATCAATTTGACAGGAACAAGGTGTGGCATCTGGTCTCACCTCCTGATCATGGGACTGTCATTGGGACAAAATGAGTTTTTAGGAATAAAACTGATGAGCTAGGTAATGTAGTTAAAAATAAAGCCAAACTTGTTGCTCAGGGGTACAATCAAGAATTCAGAATTGATTTTGAAGAGTCATTTGCCCCTGTAGCCAGGATAGAGGCAATTAGAATACTTTTGGCTTATGCATGCTCATTAGGAATAACTCTCCAGCAGATGGATGTTAAATCTGTGTTCCTCAATGGGGAAATAAAAGAGGATGTCTTTGTGAGACAACCTCCTGGCTTTGAATGCTTAGACTTCCCTAATTATGTTTATAAGTTGAATAAAGCTCTTCATGGCTTGAAGCAAGCTCCTAGAGCTTGGTATGACAGGCTCAGTAAATTCCTTACCGAGAAGAAGTTCACAAGAGGTGAGATTGACCAAACATTGTTCACGAAGGTAAGTCATTCAGACATTCTCCTTGTTCAGATTTATGTGGATGACATTATGTTTGGGTCAACTAACCCCAAATTGTGTAAGAAATTTTATGATTTAATGACACAAGAATTTGAGATGAGCTCAATGGGTGAGCTAAAATTGTTCCCTGGACTGCAGGTGACTCAAACAAAAGATGGAACTTTCATCACCCAGTCCAAATACATAAGAGACCTTCTGAAGAAATACAAGTTTGAAAATCTCAAGGAAATTACAGCTCCAATGGGTACTTCAACAAGTCTTGATGAATACCCCAAAGGTAAAACAGTGGATCAAAAGCTGTATCGAGGTATGATCGGATCCCTTTTATATCTTACAGCATCTAGGTCTGATATACAGTTTGTAGTGTGTTTATGTGCTAGATTTCAGGCTAGTCCTAAGAGTCTCACTTTTGTGCAGTGAAAAGGATCTTTAGGTATCTGTCAGGCACCCAAGAACTTGGTCTTTGGTACCCTGCTAAGTGTGAGCTGGAGCTTCTAGCATACACTGATGCAGACTATGCTGGGTGTCAAATAGATAGGAAAAGCACTAGTGGCTATTGCCAATCCCTAGGTGGCTGCCTAGTATCTTGGGCTTCAAAGAAGTAACACACAGTTACCTTGTCCACTGTAGAGGCAGAGTATGTCGCTGCAGGGAATTGCACAGCTCAGGTACTATGGATTAAGCACCAACTTTCAGATTATTAGATAAATTTGGGATGTATTCCAATTTTATGTGATAATACTAGTGCTATCTGCCTATCTAAGAATCCTATTCACCACTCTAGGACTAAGCATATTGAGATTAAACACCATTTTCTTAGAGATGTAGTGAGCAAGAGTGAAATTGAGTTAGTCTTTATTGAAACTGAAAAACAAATTGTTGATATTTTTACTAAACCCCTTGGAAATGAAAGATTTAAATATCTAAGAAGAAAATTGGGGCTTTGTAAATTTTAGCATGAAAATGACTAATTTCACTCTTGAATTGTCTCCTGAAATGCTTGTTATAATAGTGTCTGCATGTCTTTGAACTTTGAATGAAAGATGTTTGATATGTGAATAATTTCTCTTGCACCAAGTATATATGTTGCTGCACGTCTTGTACAGATTATCTCTGAAGTCGATGCATGGTTGTGCATATAGTCAATGCATTGAGCTCGCACTTGTTTCCCATACTTGCCTTGTATAGAGTTTTAAGTCGATGCATGTTTTACACATAGTTGATGCATGTTTTCACCGGGTGTATAAGTCGATGCATAGTGTAAGTTTTCAGCATGTAGTCGATGCATCTTGTGTTTAAACAGCATGAAGGTCGGTGCACCTTATGTTCAAGTTGCATGTAGGTCGGTGCATCTTAAGTCAATACATCATGATGTCAGGGGGAGTGTTATTGAGTCTGATCTTAGTTCAACTTCTCTTATTCTCTCCTCCTTCTCAGAAATTTCTATCTCATGACATCATTCACATTCAGTCTATTCTTGAAAACCTTTGAGCTACTCCTATGCTTCATTGTCTACTTCTATCACTCTGATTGGATAACAGTCTTGTAACTGGTTCATTACTTTGAGCATCAAGCACTTCAATTCTTTTAAGAATCACATGTGTTTCTTGAATGAACTAAAGGTTTAATTTTAATAGACTATAGAGTCAAAGAACCACTCTTCTGAAAATAAGGTGATAGAAAATATTTATAGCTCTGAACCTTTATCTCATGATTTCAATGAAAAGGCCTTTTTAGTATCTGAACTTTTTAGACTTAGTGAAGTCTAGGCTGGGAAAACCAGAACATGTATTGTTTCTTAACAAGTAGTTCTGAAAAGTTATAAGGGCAGCATCAATAAAATGTTTAATGAAAAAGAATTGAATAAAGTGGCAGAGCAATGACTTAATTGCACTAAGAAACTGAACCCTCCATCAAAGAAGTGGAGAGGACCTTAAGTCATGAGGTGTTTCATGTTATCTCTGTTCATATGGTCAAATCTATAGGGCTGATTTCACTTAGTAACTGGGGGTACTAGCATCTGATAAACGCGTACCCTCAATGTCAAAGGTGTAAATCATCTTGGTAGGTTTTGATCAGAGGTAGATATAGTAGTTTATGCCTAGTAACTGGGGGTACTTGCGTCTAACCCACGTGTACACGTAATGTCAACAGCATAAATGACACTTGTCTGATCACTAAGTTCAGAATTGGAAGTGAAAAAGAAATGCTGTAACCCTTCAAATGCAAAATGTTACGAAGTATTGTTGGGTGCGGAAATAGAAAGAAACATAGATCCAGAGGGGGGTGAATGGATCTTCATAAAACCTTTTGCCCAGTTAAAAGATGTATAGACTAAAGATGGCTTATTCAGTAGACACTTTCTCAAACACTAGAGATGCACGCCTAATCAACTATTTGAACACATACAAACGGAAGCTATCTAGGCGATTAGGAACAATCAATCTCACACGAGAAAGCATTCAACCACACTGCACAAGATATTTTAGGTGGTTCGGTCAACTGACCTACATCCACCCCATACTCCAACCAGAGTATGACTTCCTGCTGACTCACAGCTTCAAAGACCACTGGGCCTCACAGCTTGCCTACAACCGCTGAGCAACACAGTTTGCTGTCCAGAGGAACCAATCCTCTGCAACGCTGACAAGCAGCTTGACCCGCTGGGCTTTACAGCTTAGCCGACCAGAGGAAACCTCCTCTGCAACCGCTGACGAACAGCTTGAACGACCGTCAAAGAAGAAATAACAAAAAGAACCAAACACAGCAACAGAGGGCTGTCAATAAATCCAAACTAAAAATGCTCACACAGGAGCCAAGTGTCTCGGATCTAATACAGAGAACACTACAGAAAACCTGATCTTCAATGTGCTGCTCTTGCTTCCCTTCAAGCAATCTCTCTCTCTCTTTCTATCACTTTTCTTTTCAGGTGCTCGATCTCCTTTTTCTCTCTGATTCTTCTTCTATATCGTGCTCTCTCACTATTCTTCTTCTTCTTCTTCTTTCCTTTTTCATGAGCATCAGATGAAGGGTGTGTGCTTTTCACAATTCCCGCCCAAAAGCCTTGGCCCACGTGGCAACATCCTAGCTCAATGCTTTCCACGTGTCTCGATCCTAGAACCTCCTCCACTCTTGGATCACGTGCCACTTTAGAAGTTATGATCACTTGGCCTCAGTTCTCTGGAGAGAAAATCTCTATCAGGAGAACAGTAGTCATTAGGTCAAACATCTTATAGGCAGAGTTATGCATGCACGGACTCGTATATGAATAAGTCAACATGCACTGACTTAATACATATATTGGGCAAGACATACACACAGACCATCGGTGTACATAATGAGGTATGCACAGACTCACTATGGTTATAGGGCAAGAAATGCTCAGACTACGTGTGGGTGCATCCTGCAAGAGTGCACTATGTGTCAAACCCCAAGATGCATAGACCTTTCGATATGTACAAATGAGAACGTGCACTAACTTCAGTAATGAAATGCACCGATGTTGGTATGCAGACCAAGCAAAAACTTCCACCGATCTTCTATGTACGTTGACCTAGATATGCCTTAGGCCAAAGATTGCACCGACTATTGAATGCACTGACTTTGGTGAATGCGTAAGCAGGAACTGCACCAAGGGTGGACATGCAAGACAAACAATGCACCGACTTGTGCTTGCAGCAAAAGCTGCACCGACTCAAGCTAACACCAAATATGTACTGATGCTAACAAAGTTAATACCAACTCTGTGCCAACCTTCTATGAACTAAGTATGCACGAATCAACCATTGCACCGACCAAAGCTATAGGGAATAGCACGGACTTTGTATATACAAGGCGGAAGTTGCATTGACTTCTGTAAGCAGAATGTAAGATATGCACTGACCAGATGTTTGACAAAATGTCATACACATAGAACTGACATGCACAGATCTGCACGGACCTCAGTTAGCATGTGCGAAGACTTGCACGGACCTGACTTTTCACTTACTTCTTCAACCTATGCATGGACTGTATGCAACAAACGCAAGGTACACAGACCTTGTATGCTGAATGACTCAACTGTGCACAGACACACATTTTATATGAAATGATCTAATGCAAACAAACTTATGCAATCCAGTCTTCACATGACTCATAGATTGTCATCATTAAAACTAGGGTTCTAACAATCTCCCCCTTTTTGATAATGACAACTATAATTCATGTATGATTGAAACTAGCAGAGAATTTATTTGTTGACATACATGGCAAAATAACATTCAACATAAAACATGCATCCAACACAAATATGCACTATGCAGAAGTTACATTTCTGTGTACAGTAAGAGAATACAGATAAGTATCTGAGTGAATTATCTCGTTCAGCATTTTTTTTTACATCAGAAGCCTGAAAAACTGTCCATCAGTATTTTTTACATCAGAAACCTAAAAGAAAAAACTGTCCATTAGTAAACTGTAAGCTTTCATACATGACCACCTACCACCACAATATATTCTCCCCCTTTGTCATTATCAAAAAAATGGGGAATCCTTGGGAATCATTGACCTCTGTAGCTCCCCCTGTCTCTAGGAGGATGTGCACTGTTGGAACCAGGGGTTAATGATCTGTGCTGAAGGTTTCTCAAGGAGTCTAACAGGTCATCTAGCTTTCGATGTACAGTATCCCCAAATCTGTCCACTAGGGAGGTGGTAGAATTTTGCTTTGTGAGATTTTGTTTAATGGTCTTTGAGAGGATTTCCAATTGAGATAGAACATCTTGAAATTTGTGGATGACTTCAGGCTGACTGGCTGCAATATTGTTCAATGTATTCTTTAACAACTCAAATTCAATCTTCAGATCAAAAGTGTGGCTCAGATTTTGAGCAAGCTTGGTGAAAGTAGAGAGTTGTGTATCTTGAATCTTGCTCACCATGTCACCAACTCTAGTACTGATTCCCATAAGTGACTCCAAGATCTCTCGGACTGCTGCATCAGTTTTTTGTTTGGCAGTCAAAAACTCAATCCCTTGGGTCTTCACAACTCTTTCCAAATGCTGCGATCAGGCATCTACTCTGTCCAGTTGAATGGTATTGAATAGAAATTATTTATTCATTAATTCATTTTGGTTCATCACTATCTCAGTCAGATTTGACAGCATCTAGGCAATATCAGGCTCAGTACTAGGTCTAGGTGAACTAAATGTAGATGCACTCGACTCTGGAAATTCAGTATAGTATTCATGCTGTGGTTCAGAAGATGAAGTGAGTGGTATTCCAAGACTAATCATTTCCCCAAGATAAGGTCCATATGAGGGAGCAGAAGCAAGAGACATTCTTAGATACATCTAAAATTGAGGAGCTGGTCCCATGACATACTCCTATGAATCCTCTTCAGCAGACTCTGGAGCTTCTTGCGGAGCTTCTTGTGAAGCTTCTGCTTGTCTTGGTTGTTCCCCCTCCTGATCATTGACAACTGACTCAACAATTTCTTCATAAATTTTGTCAATCTCTTCTGTCAAAATCTGTGTAACCATCTTAGGCAGTAATTCTTCATTTACTTAAATTTCTTCTTCTCTTTCCTCTTCTACACCTTGTGAATCAACCTCTTGTATTTCTGCTTCTCTTGGTTGATCTTCCTCTTGTTCTTGCTGAACAAATTGTTGTTCCTGCTCAGATTGCACTCCAAATTGATTAAATAGCTCATTGATATTTTGATCCAACTGTTGTACAATTTGATCATCAGTTAAGTCCAAATCATGGATTTCTTGTTCTAGTTGAAGATCCTTGAGGTTCTTCTCAACAGTTTTATCAACAGATTCTTGGTCTTTTTCAGCTAACATAGGAAGAATTTCTTCTTGAGGATTCTGAGGAGGCTGTTCTGACACTGTTTCCACTTGAACTTTCCTCTTCTTCTTCAAGGGAGCATGCTTTTCTGGTTTATCCTTTCTTTGAATTTCACCAGAAACATTCTCTGAGTTAGTATCTTTTAGCCTCAAGTAAGTTTTGATAAAATCCATGTTGTACACAATGACCTTTGGAATTTCTTTTGAAGGCTCATTTTCTAAAGATATGTTTGCCTTCTTAAATATAGCAGTTAAATGAGCTACATATGGCAAATGTCTTCTAGACTCTTTACAAGTTCTCATTATCTGAATAATTGTTTCAGGCAAGCAAACTCTGATTCTCTTCAGCAGACAATATAAAACAAATCTCTGAGTGTTGGTCAGCCTTCCTCTCCCTCCAACTTGTGGAGTGATCATAGCAGTAAGAATGTGATGCAGCAGTCTCTTGAGAGGAGAGAAATTGTTTGCATTGAACTGACCCAATTTTAGCTGATTTTTGTCTTGGGGATTCTTAGGCTCATCTGTGATGAGTGAGTATGCATCATGAAGATCATATGCATCATGAAGATCATATGCAAACTTTCTTTCAGCTTCTCTTTCTTCTGGTATTCTAAATACTGTATGTAGGAGATGCTTAGAGACTTCAATCTTAGACCCCTTGACTTTAGAAAGTAGTTTTGCCTGATTCAAATCATACTTCAGATTCTGATAGAACTCGGCTACGAGTCTCGGATAGTATACTCTGTGCTTACCCAAAAATTTAATCCATTTATGAACTTTAAAATTTTCAAACAACTCAGGAAATCTTTCAATCATTTTCTGATCATGAAAATCTACGTACCGAGAGAAAACTATCTTTCCAACTTCCAGTGTTATTTCTGCATGTCTTGATGCTTCCGCTGAGATATCTTCTTCTTCGAGTACCTTTCTCTTGCCTCGACCATGTGCTGTCTTCAGCTTCTTTACTTTTGGTAGTGGCACAACAGCATTTGCTGACTCATGATCTTCTAGCGACTGTACCTCTGTTTCCTTTCTCTTCCCCTTGACAGATTTCTTCTAAACCGATTCAGATGTTACTTCTTCTGCATGTAACTCCTTTGATCTTCGCTTATAGCATTTGGTCACATCGGTCTCCAAGACTTGAGGAGACGAGAGTTGCCGCTCTTCTGTGATCTTCTTCTTCCCCTCACTCGTGGCGGATGGAGAGGACATGATGGAAGCAATAAGAAGAGAAGGACGAGACGTAGAGAATGAATGGACGAGATGAGAAGAGGGAAGGCTGGAGAGGCGGGCTTGCTAGCATAACTCGAGAGAGGAGAACAAGAGAGCGGGAGGTCGCTTCGGCTTCAAAAGATAAGGTATGATGGATAAGACAAGTAGGGTTACGTAAATACAAGAGACACTGCCAACTTTACCAATATTCAACAATTAATATCCAAACTACCCCTTACTTAAAATAAAATGCCTTTCTACGCAGAAATGCAATTTTCGGCATATGAGATTATATCTTAAAGCGCTATTCTCCACAAGTTATCCCTGAAAGTCAATGGAAATGAGATAGCTTAATCAAGGAAATAACCCAGTCAAGGAGATCATTAATCTTACTAGCTCCCTTTTATTAGCCAATTACTGATTAAAAAACCCAAAATTTTATATTGACATTAAACCAATCTAAATTTTTCTGAAGAAACCATAGGGTCAACCATGTTTTAACTGATCTTTTGCAAAGAGAGATTTTTGTTGAACATTTTAGTATAACTGCCCTTTTTTACTCAAGAAAACATGTTGATCAAACACCAGAGTCCCTGGTTACTCAGAGCAGTTTACCTTTATGTTTCATATTATTTTTTTTGAACAGAGATAGCATTCATTATCATGACTTGACTTCTGAATTTCTTTGAGACAGATGATCAGTTTCTCAAATAATATGCCATTGCTCTGCAACACTCAAAATTTTATTTAATGGCGTATTCCCAGGTCTTTTGTCAGAATTTTATTTAGACATTACTTAAGGACTATATAAAATTTGGATTTTCTATCAGATTGGTTTATTACTAAGGACTTTCAAATTTTTGATGTCCTACTGAGCAATTTCTAATTTGGACTATTTTAAGACCATTGAGGTAACTTTCAGGGTTAATTGAGAGATTTTAGGATAAGATTTAATGTTCATACACTAAAAATCACACCTCAGTTAAGATCAGCAATTTGTTCTTAGTTCAGAGTGATCTTAGTAGTTAATTATTGAAAATAAGTAAAGGTGACAGTATTCAGATATTACTCCCCCTGACTAGCACATTCTATGACTTTCTTTGAAGACAGATGTGAATAAGGAAAGGAGACAAAGAGCAAAATGATGTAGGTGAAGACCATTCATGAGCAGGGTTAAGATTGAAGGCTAGATAGCACAAATCCAAGAACATAACCTGAATGACCATCATCATATGACAACCCATCTCTATAAACCAGCAAACATTCAGCCTTCTGGGAAATCAGTGTATCCAAAAGCCCAAAACACAACCATTTGACCTCTCATCTTAGATCAGACTCAAGCTGACTCCAAGGTCAATATCACAACAACAGAACCTTGCAATACATCAGACACAGAAAGCTAACTGTCCAAGCATTATTAAATCACTGACCAAAACATGTATTCGATCTCTGATTAGCTCAGCTCTCCCTCAACATGTGTAGAGATGTCAAACAACCACTATCTGATTTTCTTAAAGTACACAGATATGTATCAACATTATATGCATTCTACCGAAACATGCACATACCTATTTATGTCATGACACACAAAAAAAAATTGCACCGACCTCATCTGCTCGAGGCAAGGGATGCACCGAGTTTATATGCATGCAGCTAATAAGTGCACCGACTTGCATGCATGAAGCAACAAAACTTGCACAGACATTATAACACTCTAGTTAGACATGCACAAATGTTATATGTGAACACGTCTCACTTTGCACGGACTTGGTAATGCAATGTGCAATTGTATCCAGTTGATATATCAGGAGGTCATGCAGATGTGGGCATCTACTCATTAATATGAATGACTAACTTGAAGTCTCGCATGGAATTTGCATGAATTACATTCTCAATATGTATTACTCTTAAGAGGATATCATCTATCATAAGATTTGTTCCAATCAATCATGCAGCATTCCACAGAGATTATTATTCAAACAAAAATTAACAAAATTGAAAAGTGGAATTTGACTGACCTTAGTGCCCTGAATTTATTGAGCCCCATTTTTATTTTATCTTCAGGAGCACACCTACAGCCAAATAGTTATTTGAACCGTCTTGGACCCCAAGGATTCTTGGGTCCAACAAGATGAGTAGCACCCCACATTGATGCTCTCTAGTTATTCCAAGAACAATTAAAAGCAATGTGACCTTATCTGCCACACTTATTGCAAATGGGACGTTTATGCATGAATACATGATTCTGAACTATCCTAAATGCAAAATGGTTCATGTGAGCAGGATAGATTTTACTGTCTTTTAAAAACTAGCATTCAGATATAACATGCCCAAAACGTCGACAGTTGAAACCATTAACTCTCTGATTTTGAGATTTCTTCCCATGCTTCTTTGCATAACTGTTTCTGTAATTTTGATCTTCTTGTTTCTTTAAATAGAAGTTATGCATGTAATGACCCTTTTTGCCACAATAAAAACATGTATTGGAGATATCTCTGTCAAGTATTTTCACAGATTTGTTTTGAACTGTATTGGTATGCTTGCATGCATTTAACTCATCATTTTTCAAAACTATGTAATCATCCATAACATGTCCTTTCCTACCACAGTAGTGACATGAAACATTTCTTTTATTGTGACCATGCATTGTTGTGACAGATTTATTATTTGCATGTGCATGTGAGTGTGTGTGAACCTCATTGACAACTTATATAGAAGAATCAAAAATAGATTTGGATTTATTTGAAATAACCTTCTTTTTCTGTTTTTGAATCTTTTTCAGATTTTTTGTTGGATTTTCTATTTTCTGGGCAGTGAATTGGAAGACAGATGAGCTGGATGGCTTTTCTTATTCAGAACTTTTTACAAAAACAGTGAAGTTCCTATTCATGTCAGTCTTCTTATTAACAGGATTAAAACCCAAGCCTTCTTTCTGAAAGTTCACATTTGACCCAAGTAGTTTATTCAAGTTATCTTTTCCCTTACCAAACTTTGAAAGAGAATTTTTTAGATCTTCAATTTCAGCTTGCAAAGTGGCAGCATCATTTTTACAGGAGATAACTTGTTGATGCAGACAGTCATTGAGATTTTTTCAAAGATTCATTTTTCTTGTTGAAGCTTTATTTCATTATTTATTTTCTTTTTCTCCAAAACAGATTTTCTTTTTTCAATTGTCAGCCATCTTTCAGATAAGGCTGTATTAAGAACCATCAGCTTTTTATTCTGTTCCTTCAAATTACTGTTTTCTTCAATCAATTTGTCTTGATATTCACCAGTTTCCTTTTTCTGTTTAACCAATGACTCATTTTCTTCTTTGAAGGATCTAATTAGATTCTTCTGCATATTGTCATCTGAGTCAAGGTCTTCAATTAGTTCCTTTAAGAATGCACATTCATTACATGAATTTTCATCTCTAGCAAGTTTGTTTCTTAAACTCTCATTTTTAGATTTCAAATTTTCCTTTTCAGCTCTTAAGCGTGTAACTTCATGAATCATTTCTTTTCTCAACTTGTTCTTTTCTGATTTGACTCTATCATATTTATTCAATAAATGCTCATTCATGGAGACTAAATCATCATAGCTAAAATTCTCAGCTTCAGAATTTACCTGGGAGGATGAGTCCTCGGACTGATCTCTGACCATCAGGCACATTTCCTCATCTCCAAAAGATCTTCCCAACATTCTGTTGATGATAGCTGCTGCACTCCTGCATTCATTGACATATGGAACATGGTTAGCGTCTATTGCCCTCTTGGTTAGATCTAGGGCCCTTTTATTTTCATCAAATTTCAGTCTATCTGAAGATTTCCATTGGGATTTGTCCTCTGGAACTTCATACGGACTAAGAGCTATAAGTATCCAAAGATCTGAGTCCACATGCATCACATAGTCTCTAAAGGAGCCATACCAGCCATAAAAATTTGAACCGGTGTATACTGGAATTTCAGCCATGAATTCACTACAAATCAGATCAAGAGCAATACTAAGAGTCGGATCAAACCAGATCGCACCTAAACCAAATCAAGGAACAGATCTGCAGGTCGTTGGACCCTATGTGCAGACACCCGCTCTGATACCACTTGTTGGGTGCGGAAATAGAAAGAAACGTAGATCCAGAGGGGGGTGAATGGATCTTCTTAAAACCTTTTGCCCAGTTAAAAGATGTATAGACTAAAGATGGCTTATTCAGTAGACACTTTCTCAAACACTAGATATGCACACCTAATCAACTATTTGAAGACATACAAACATGAGCTATCTAGGCGATGAGGAATAATCAATCTCACATGAGAAAGCATTCAACCACATTGCACAAGATATTTTAGGTGATTCGGTCAGCTGACCTACATCCACCCCATACTCCAACCAGAGTATGGCTTCCTGCTGACTCACAGCTTGAAAGACCACTGGGCCTCATAGCTTACCTACAACCGCTGAGCAACACAGCTTGCTGTCCAGAGGAACCAATCCTCTACAACGCTGACAAACAGCTTGACCAGTTGGGCTTTACAGCTTAGTCGACCAGAGGAAACCTCCTCTGCAAGCGCTGGCGAACAGCTTGAACGATCGTCAAAGAAGAAAGAACAAAAAGAACCAAACACAGCAACAGAGGGCTATCAGTAAATCTAAACTAAAAATGCTCATGCAGGAGCCAAGTGTCTCGGATCTGATCCAGAGAACACTACAGAAAACCTGATCTTCAATGTGCTGCTCTTGCTTCCCTTCAAGCTATCTCTCTCTCTCTTTCTATCACTTTTCTTTTCAGGTGCTCGATATCCTTTTTCTCTCTGATTCTTCTTCTGTATCGTTCTCTCTCACTCTTCTTCTTCTTCTTCTTTCCTTTTCATGAGCATCAGATGAAGGGTGTGTGCTTTCCACGATTCCCGCCCAAAAACCTTGGCCCACGTGGCAGCATCCTAGCTCAATGCTTTCCACGTGTCTCGATCCTGGCACCTCCTCCACTCTTGGATCACGTGCCACTTTAGAAGTTACGATCACTTGGCCTCAGTTCTCTGGAGAGAAAATCTCTGTCAGGAGAACAGTAGTGATTAGGTCAAACATCTTATAGGCAGAGTTATGCATGCACAGACTCGTATATGAATAAGTCAACATGCACTGACTTGATACATATATTGGGCAAGACATACACACAGACCATCGGTGTACATAATGAGGTATGCACAGACTCACTATAGTTATAGGGCAAGGAAATGCTCAGACTACATGTGGGTGCATCCTACAAGAGTGCACTATGTGCCAAACCCCAAGATGCATAGTGTGACGACCCGGGATCTGAGTACCAGAAAGGAACCGGCGCATCTCGAATCTCGGCCCGCCAACCCACGAGCCCGAAGACTCAGAAGGGTAAAAAGGGATGGTGTGGGAGTACAAGAGAAGCTGAAACGACCGTAGAGATAGCACAATGATATAAATAAAAATGCACAGCATAATATAAATAAAATAAACTGTAACAAGGTCCACAGAGTCTCATGTCCAAATAAAAGTACAGTCAACAGAAAGGAAACTACAACTACATGGGGCGTCTCCCGGCGTACAACTACACGGGGCATCCCCGGGCTCTGGCGGACTGGCGACTAACCCTGGCTGGAAGAACCACGCTGAAACTCGACCGTGCCTCTCGATGACCCTGCCTCACCTGAAAAGCAGGGGTGAGCCTCATTTCATTGGCCCAGTAGGGATCCCGCGAATCCCCACCTCGCGTGGAAAACAAGGCAGGAAGCAAGAAAGCAGAAAAGTAACCCTACCTAACAGGAGTATGGTAGAACCAACAAGCTAAAGTAAATAAATGGAAAAGCCGTCTACTCTAACAGTACTGTACTACTGAACCTCGGTCGAACAAAACACGAGTCCGCACCTACCAGCAAACGGGAGCACTACCCACTAGAAGAACGACCGGATGCGTCCCCTGACATCTTACACCGCGTCACAAGTGTCTAGCTACGACGCCCCGGGCGTGAGACTCAGACACGCAACAAGTACCACAATAAGGACTAGCTGGGGTCACGCTCGTCAGCGCGTGTCCTAAGCCTCCAACGATGTGTGCACACACAGACCATCTGCTTTAGGTCGGGTCCTCTAGCTAGTTTTCCCCCCCACCAGACTCTAGTGGCAAAGGCAAGGGGCCATACCGAAACCAGCCTAAAAACCGCCTCTCACTGGGTCTCGCTCTCCACCACTCCCAGGTGGGTCCGCACTCGCGTGCGCAGGAAGCTACGACTAGTGGACGTGTCACCGGAGGTGAGACTCAACTCACGGAAACCACCGGCCACACACTAACGCAGACACTCGGTAACCAAAACGGTAGGTACAGATGTCGGGGACACGCATGAAGTTCGACCGTCCCTCAAGTCATGTGGCACCCCTACCGAAATAACTGATTCTCCGGGGACGCCCGGGCGCCCCTGTGGCTCTCACTGGGTGCTCACGGCAACCCTCGAGCCACACGCCACAACCGGATCCGAGACTCACTCCACCGGAGGTAAAACTACCGAAAGGAAATGCGGCTCGGGGAGGGGGATTAACGTGCTAGGGACCCAGGGCGCGACACTATCGCACTCTGGTCCCCTGGCGTGACCCCTAAAGAACGCGCTAGCAGAATCTAGCACGTTCTCCAAGAAGGTGCTAGCCTAAGCTAGCCCGTTCATCAAGAACGCGCTAGGAAAGGCTAGCACGTTCTTCAAGAACATGCTACCTGACCCTGGCATGACATAAACTGCCAAACTGCTCATCTTCTCGGACGAACGCGCTCGAACGACTCAGCGCGTTCAACAAGAACGCGCCCCTGGAACCTAGCGCGACAACGGGCCGAGCCCGGTTCATGCAGTTCACTCGGAAAACTCAGTCCCACGCCCCATTCACTCCCAAGTGAAGGGGAAACAAAAGGGGGAACCTCCCCCAACCTCCCTAGCATGCATCTAAGCCCTTAGATCGGTCAAAAAACTTATAAAACGGAAGATCCGGCGCTCAAACCCCAAGCATGGAAATAACCCTCCCGGCATGAATTTAATCCCTATCGACCTCTCCACGGCCTAGAAATCACGGGGAATGCTGTAAAGAGGGCAAGGATCCGTCCCCTACCTTAAAGAAGCTTGAAAACCACCGGATCGCCGCCGATCGCCGAATCTTGCTCGAACACGAACTCCTCTCCCACGCACCAATGGGGGCACCGCCACTATCCTCTCGCCACCGCCGTCGTCACCACGCCGCCACCGATGTCCACCACCCGTCGCCGAAGGGGAAGGGGCGCCGCGAAGTCCAACAGGGAAGAGGGGGGTTGCAACGGTCGGCCGTGGCTCACGTAGGAGGAAAGAAGAAGAGGAAAAGAAGAAAATGGGAAAAAGAAAAGGGAAATTAGAGAGTATTTATAGAAAATCCAAAAAATGCCAAAAATACCGAAAAATGGAAAAATACATATTCTCGATCCTAGGAACGCACTGATTGTAATGGTACCACCCGCAGGTAGGTCAACGACCCAGTTCACCCGCTACGGGGTTCTGTAGCTTTTCCCAAAACACAAACGTGCGAATAGGAAAACACGCGGAAAAAGTCGCGGAACACACTCCGGGCCTCCAAAATAGCTCCGAATCGCACTAATCCGAACACGAAAGATGTCCGAAACATAATTTTGGACGCAACGGAGCTGGACACTCTGAGAAAGCAGTTCTGGGACCCAAAACGAAGGATCCGAAAGGGTCCAGAACATCACAGCCCTTTCCCCTTAAACAAATTTCATCCTCGAAATTCAAGAACAAAGCCCAAGAACGGGGGAAAGACTCACACAAACATATAGGGGTACAGCTCCCGCATCTCATCCTCACGCTCCCAAGACGCCTCGCCACCAGAATGACGCTGCCAGACCACCTTGACCAGAGGAATAACCTTACTTCGCAGGCGCTGCTCTCGCCGATCCTCAATGCGAATAGGAAACTCCGGAAGGGACAGATCTGGGGTCACCACAGGCCAAACGGCATCCTCGAGAACATGGGAATCATCGGGCATATACTTCCGAAGCATCGACACGTGGAACACATCATGCACGGCGGAAAGCTCCGGAGGTAGCTGCAACCGATAAGTAACCTCACCAATACGCTCGACAATGAGGAAAGGAATAATATAGCGGGGACTCAGCTTCCCACGCCTGCCGAAGCGCATCACACCCTTCATGGGAGAAACTCTCAAGAAAACTCGGTCTCCCATAGCAAAGCTGAGAGGTCGCCTCCTCCGATTGGCATAACTCTTCTGCCGGCTCTGAGCTGCCAACATCTTCTGCCGAACGAGATGCACCACCTCAACACACTGCTGCACCCGCTCAGTACACGCTCACCTACCTCGAACCAATCAAGCGGAGTCTGACAAGGTTGCCCATACAACGCCTCATAGGGAGCCATACCAATGCTCGAATGATAGTTGTTGTTATTGGCAAACTCCACTAATGGCAGATGGTGGGTCCAACTCCCCTGCCATTCTAAGCAACACGCTCGCAACATGTCCTCTAGAGTTTGGATGGTCCGCTCAGACTGGCCGTCCGACTGAGGATGATAGGCCGAGCTGAATGCCAACTCGGTGCGTAGGGCCTTCTGGAAGCTCCTCCAGAATCCAGAAGTGAAGCGGGGATCACGATCAGACACAATGGAGATGGGAACTCCATGCAATGGAGCGATCCGCTCCACGTACAAACGAGCAAAACGATGCACGCTCCAACTAACCTTGACCGGCAGCAACCGTGCCGTCTTCGTCAGTCTATCCACCAGCAACCAGATACTATCCTCCCCACTGGACGTCCAACCACGAAATCAGTGGTCACGTGGTCCCACTTCCACGCAAGAATATCCAAGGGCTGAAGTGTGCCTCCTGGTCGCTGGTGCTCAGCCTTCACCTGCTGACAGGTCAAACACCTGGCCACAAATTCCGCCACATCTCTCTTCATGCCAGGCCACCAAAACTGCCTCTTCAGGTTCTAGTACATCTTAGCCGATCCGGGGTGCATGGCATACCGACTCCCATGAGCCTCACGCAATACCGTACGCCGCACCTACTCCTCGGCTGGCACGTACAACCTACCTCTGAACCTCACAGCTCCATCCTCACCAAACTCCACCTCGGCCATCGATAGAATACGAGGTAGCTCGGGGTCCGCTCGCTGAGCCTCAGTCACCTGTCGACGCACCGCGGGCATGACAGTCAGACTCGCAAGGACAGCCGAACCATGGTCCTGAGGGACCTTGAGCCTAAAAGTCATGGCCGGAACCTGCTCCCAAAGCCTCCACTTCCTCAACAACATCTGACTGACCGTTACTCTCCTACTCAGAGCATCAGCCACGACGTTCATCCTGCCAGGCTGATAAGACATGGTGAAATCATAAACCTTCATATACTCCATCCACCTCCTCTGCCTGAGGTTAAGATCCTTCTGGGTAAACATGTACCTCAAACTCTGATGGTCAGTGAACATCTCAAACTTCTCACCGTATAGATAGTGCCTCCAGATCTTCAGAGCAAAAATCACCTCCGCCAACTCAAGATCATGAGTAGGGTAGTTCTCCTCATGTGGCTTCAGCTGCCGAGATGCATACGCCACCACTCTACCATGCTGCATCAACACAGCACCGAGACCTACTCCGGAAGCATCCATACACACCACAAAACCTCCCGATCTAGAAGGTAAAACCAACACTGGAGCCGAGGTGAGCAATCCTTTCAGTTCCCTGAAACTCTGCTCACACTCCTCAGACCAGACGAAAGGTGCATCCTTCCGCGTAAGCCTGGTCATCGGGGCCGCAATGTGAGAAAAATTCTGGATAAACTGCCGATAATAGCCTGCAAGCCCCAAGAAACTCCGGATCTCCGTCACCGACCTCAGCCTTGGCCATTGCATTACTGCCTCGACCTTGGTGGGGTCCACAGAAATACCATCACCAGAGATCACGTGCCCCAGAAAGTGCACCTCACGAAGTCAGAACTCGCACTTACTGAGCTTCGCATACAACTGGTGATCGCGCAACGTCTGCAGCACCACACCCAAATGGTATGCGTGCTCCTCGGCAGACCGCGAATAGACAAGGATGTCGTCCACGAATACGACCACGAACTGGTCCAAGTACGGATGAAACACCCTATGCATCAAATCCATGAATGCTACGGGGGCATTGGTGAGACTAAACGACATCACCAAGAACTCATAATGCCCATACCTCGATCGAAATACCATCTTCTCCACATCCGAGTCTCGAATCCGCAGCTGATAATAGCCTGATCTCAAATCGATCCCCGAAAACACCCGGGCCGACTGAAGCTGATCGAACAAGTCATCAATCCGAGGCAACGGATACTTGTTCTTAACAGTCGCCTGGTTCAGCTGACGATAGTCGATGCACAGCCTCAAACTACCATCCTTCTTCTTCATAAACAACACCGGCGCACCCCATGGGGAATAACTAGGACAAATATACCCATTGGCCAGGAACTCCTGCAACTGTGCCTTCAGCTCTCGCAACTCTGCAGGCGCCATCCGATAAGGGGCCTTCGACATAGGCGCCGTACCCGGCACCACCTCAACCACGAAATCAATCTCTCGCTGCGGTGGCAACCCTGGTAGCTCCTCGGGAAAAACATCGAGAAACTCACACACGATAGGAATGTCCTCTACCTCAGGACACTGCCGATCAACCAAAACCACGGATGCGAGAAAGCCCTGACAACCCGCATCAAGCAAACGACGTGCACGGATAGCCGAAATAAGCATGCGGGAAGAGGAAGACGGAATACCTTGAAAATAGAAGGTGGGTCCACGAAGCTGTCGGAAGTAGACCTTCTTCGAGCCGCAATCCACCAAGGCATGATGAGCCTCGAGCCAATCCATGCCTAAAATCACATCAAAGTCCTGAAGCGGTAATGTGTAGAGTCTAACCGGTAAGTTTCACCCTTCCACCCACACAGGAACCTTCTCAAAGCAGTACGGGGTGATCATGAAGTCACCGGTAGGCAACTCTACCGCCAAGTCACAGGACACCTCGGTCATTGGGTCCTCCACACGCTGAGCAAAATCCTCCGAGATGAATGAATGAGAAGCACCTGAATCAAACAAAACACGAGCCGCACAACCCAAAATCGAAAGAGTACCTTCCACCAACTACGACGCCTCAGCCTCTGCCCTGGTCATGTGAGTCACTCTGCCTCGGGATCTCTGCCTCCCTACAGTAGCTGACCGTGACAACTGAAGAAACTGTCCTTGCTACTGGTACTGCTGCGGCTGTGATGACAACTGCTGGGGCTGAAACTACAGCTGTTGCTAAAACTCATGCGGCTGGCTCAGTCTCTGCGGACAGTCACGTGCCATGTGCCCTGGCTGATCGCACCTAAAGCAAATCATAGGTGCCGAACACGGTCTACCTGGATGAGAACCACCGCACCTAGGACAACCGCCCCGAGAGCCAGTCATCGAACCCTGACGCTGAAAAGCCACCGGCTGCTGAACACTGCCCATCGACTCCTGCTTCGACTCTTTACAATCCTGACGCCTCTTACTAAAACCAGCTTCCTTAAGCAACTTCTTAAGCTTCAATCTAAAGGATGACGACCCTAGCGCATGAGCCACAGACTGCGTCGCCACTGATCCACCTGCTGAGAGCTGGACAATACTCTACTGCTGCATCCCCGTCGGCTGGTTGAAATCTGCCTGCACCTGACTAGCACTGCCTAGCCCTCAAAGCTTCTGCAAGTCTCTCTCCAGCACTGCTGCTACCTTACATGCCGCATCCAAAGTGGTCAAACCTGACGCAAGAAGATGATGCCTCAACTCTAGCCTCAGACCACCAACAAACTGATCGGCCTTCACCTCCTCATCTGCGACGATATGAGAAGCATAACGGCCCAACTCAATAAACCTAGCACGGTACTACATCACCGTCATGTCACCCTGATTCAGCTCCATAAACTCACACAACCTTTGTGACCTGACAAAAGACGGACAAAAGGCACGCTCGAAAGCCGTGACGAACTCCTGCCACGCAATCTGCCGAAGAGGACGAGACCGGAACACTGAACCCCACTCTGACGTCCACCAAGTATGGGCCGCCCCCTGAAGACGATGAGTAGCCAACGCCACCTGCTCCTCCTCAGGACACTCCATCGCACAGAAAATCCGCTTCACATCATCCAGCCACTCTCTGGCCACCTCAGGATCTGGCTGCCCGCTGAAAGAAGGAGGCTAAAACAACAATAACTCCTTCAGCACACGACCATGACCACCACGAGCCTGGCCCTCACCAGCATCGCCACCCTGCTACCGTTGATCTCCCTGCTGCTGACCTCCCGGCTGCCGCTGAAGCACATACTCAAACATACCTCGGAAGAAATCGTCCATCCCTAGAGCTCTCACACCTCCAGCTACACCATCGGAAACTGAAGCCCTGCTCTGCTCCTCTGGACCATCACTAGACTCTCTCTGCTGGGGACGAGCCCTCCTCCGTGGTGCCATAACACACTTGGCATCAAAAAAAATGACCATAAATCAATAAAACACACGGCCCTATGCTAGTCGTCGACTGTACAGGACATTCATGGACCTTCTGGACCACCGCAATTCATTTCAAGTTCCGATGTACCTCCACAACCTACGCTCTGATACCAGCTGTGACGACCCAGGATCCGAGTACCGGAAAGGAACCGGCTCGTCTCGAATCTCGGCCCGCCAACCCACGAGCCCGAAGACTCGGAAGGGTAAAAAGGGATGGTGTGGGAGTACAAGAGAAGCTGAAACGACCGTAGAGATAGCACAATGATCTAAAATAAAATGAACAGCATAATATAAATAAAATAAACTACTACAAGGTCCACAGAGTCTCATGTCCAAAAAAAAGTACAGTCAACAGAAACGAAAGTACAACTACACGGGGCATCCCCCGGCTCTGGCGGACTGGCGACTAACCCTGGCTGGAAGAACCACACTGAAACTCGACCGCGCCTCTCGATGACTCCGCCTCACCTAAAAAGTAAGTGTGAGCCTCATTTCATTGGCCCAGTAGGGATCCCGCGAATCCCCACCTCGTGCGGAAAATAAGGTAGGAAGCAAGAAAGCAGAAAAGCAACCATACCTAACAAGAGTACGGTAGAACCAACAAGCTAAAGTAAATAAACGGAAAATCCGTCTACTCTAACAGTATCGTACTACTGAACCTCGGTCCAATAAAACACGAGTCCGCACTTACCAGCAAACGGGAGCACTACCCACTAGAAGAACGACCGGATGCATCCCCTGACATCTTACACTGCATCATAAGTGTCTAGCTACGACGTCCCGGGCGTGAGACTCAGACACGCAACAAGTACCATAGCAAGGACTAGCTGGGGTCACGCTCGTCAGCGCGTGTCCTAAGCCCCCAACTACGTGTGCACACACAGACCATCTGCTCTAGGTCGGGTCCTCTAGCTGGTTTTCCCCCCCACCGGGCTCTGGTGGCAAAGGCAAGGGGCCCTACGGAAACCAGCCTAAAAACCACCTCTCACTGGGTCTCGCTCTCCACCACTCCCAGGTGGGTCTGCACTCGCGTACGCAGGAAGCTACGACTAGTGGACGTGTCACCGGAGGTGAGACTCGACTCACGGAAACCACCGGCCACACACTAACGTAGACTCTCGGTAACCAAAACGGTAGGTACGGATGTCGGGGACACGCATGAAGTTCGACCGTCCCTCGAGTCATGCGGAACCCCTACCGAAATAACTGATTCTCCGGAGACCCCCGGGCGCCCCTGTGGCTCTCACTGGGTGCTCACGGCAACCCTCGAGCCACACGCCACAACCGGATCCGAGACTCACTCCACCGGAGGTAAAACTACCGAAAGGAAACACGGCTCGGGGAGGGGGATTAACGCGCTAGGGACCCAGGGTGCGACACTGTCGCGCTCTGGTCCCCTGGCGCGACCCCTAAAGAATGCGCTAGCAGAAGCTAGCGTGTTCTCCAAGAAGACGCTAGCCTAAGCTAGCACGTTCATCAAGAACACGCTAGGAAAGGCTAGCATGTTCTTCAAGAACATGCTACCTGACCCTGGCGCGACATAAACCACCAAACTGTTCATCTTCTCGGACGAACGCGCTCGGACGACTCAGCGAGTTCAACAAGAACACGCCCCTGGAACCTAGCGCGACAACGGGCTGAGCCCGGTTCGTGTAGTTCACTCAAAAAACTCAGTCCCATGCCCCATTCACTCCCAAGTGAAGGGGAAACAAAAGGGGGAACCTCCCCCAACCTCCCTAGCATGCATCTAAGCCCTTAGATCGGTCAAAAACCCCATAAAATGGAAGATCCGGCGCTCAAATCCCAAGCATGGAAATAACCCTCCCGACATGAATTTAATCCCTCTCGACCTCTCCACGGCCTAGAAATCACGGGGAATGCTGTAAAGAGGGCAAGGATCCGTCCCCCCACCTTAAAGAAGCTCGAAAACCACCGGATCGCCACCGATCGCCGAATCTTGCTCGAACATGAACTCCTCTCCCACGCACCAATGGGGGCACCGTCACAATCCTCTCGCCACCGCCGTCGTCACCGCGCCGCCACCGATGTCCACCACCCGTCGCCGGAGGGGATGGGGCGCCGCGAAGTCCAACGGGCAAGAGGGGGGTTGCAACGGTCGGCCGTGGCTCACGGGAGGAGGAAAGAAGCAGAGGAAATGAAGAAAAGGGGAAAAAGAAAAGGGAAAATATGGGGTATTTATAGAAAATCTAGAAAATGCCAAAAATACCTAAAAATGGAAAAATACATATTCTCGATCCTCGGAACGCACTGATCGCAACGGTACCACCCGCAGGTAAGTGAACGACCCAGTTCACCCACTACGGGTTTCCGTAGCTTTTCCCGAAACACACACGCAGGAATCGGAAAAGACGCGGAAAAAGTCGTGGAACACACTCCGGGCCTCCGAAACAGCTCTGAATCGCACCAATTCGAACACGAAAGATGTCCGAAACATAATTTCGGATGCAACGGAGCTGGACACTCCAAGAAAGTAGTTCTGGGACCCAAAAAGAAGGATCCGAAAGGGTCCGGAACATCATACATAGACCTTTCGATATGTACAAATGAGAACGTGCACTAACTTCAGTAATGAAATGCATCGATGTTGGTATGCAGACCAAGCAAAAACTTGCACCGATCTTCTATGTACGCCGACCTAGATATGACTTAGACCAAAGATTAGACCGACTATTGAATGCACTGACTTTGGTGAATGCGTAAATAGGAATTGCACCGAGGATGGATATGCAAGACAAACAATGCACCGACTTGTGCTCGCAGCAAAAGCTGCACCGACTCAAGCTAACACCAAATATGTACTGACGCTAACGAAGCTAATACCAACTCTGTGCCAACCTTCTATGAACTAAGTATGCACGGATCAACCATTGCACCGACCGGAGCTATAGGGAATAGCACGGACTGTGTATATACAAGGTGAAAGTGGCACTGACTTCTGTAAGCAGAATGTAAGATATGCACTGACCAGATGTTTGACAAAATGTCATACACATAGAACTGACATGCACAGATCTGCACGAACCTCAATTAGCGTGTGCGAAGACTTGCACAGACCCGACTTTTCACTGACTTCTTCAACCTATGCATGGACTGTATGCAACAAACGCAAGGTACACAGACCTTGTATGCTGAATGACTCAACTGTGCACAGACATACATTTTATATGAAATGATCAAATGCAAACAAACTTATGCAATCCAGTCTTCACATGACTCATAGATTGTCATCATTAAAACTAGGGTTCCAACAAGTATCAATTTGTTAATCTCAATGCAAATTCAGGTCACTCTCCCTGATATTCATTATTTCTGAAATAAGTAAGATATAGTCTTGACCTAGTCTGGTATCTTCATGTGACCTAGGTTAATTGCTATAAATGGACACTATAACCATATTTCAGAAACTCAGTGATTTAACTCTACCTTCTATAACCGTTAAACCTAAACTTACTCGGGAATGCATACTGATTGATTCTTATGAATGAAAGTTGTTCATGATCTGCTTATATTCTGAACCGATGCATAGAATGTTATCTAGTCTATCTCGTCTACCCTTCCACTATCTCCCTTCCTCCTTATTTGGTGATGGCAAAGGGGGAGAGTTTATTGTCTTCTTCCCATCCTTCCTTATGACATAGGGGGAGAGATTGCATTCTGATGGCAAAGGGGGAGTATGTATAAAGGAGAGTCTGTCTATGTGATTAGGGGGAGAGTCTGTAATGGTGTGTGAGAAAAGGGAAGAGAGAGAGAGTCAGAAAATTCAGGGGGAGCATCTTAAAGGATTCATTCAGAAAGAAGGTATGTGCATAGTATATGCACTTGCATGCATGTCATCTGACTGTGATTAATGATTCATCAAAATACATCATTCTTAATGAATTTAATTTTGGTGTTGCCATCATCAAAAAAAGGGAGATTGTTGGGACTCCCTCGTTTTGATAAGCAGTATGTGCATTGCTTTGTGCTGAAATGTTTTGATGATTGACAATAGTTATTTTGATAATTGGCAACATTATTGGTTGACTTTGTTGACTGCATAGTTGACTTTGTTAACTTTATATTGATGGTTTAATTGATGCTGGATTTTCTGGTTCCTCCTTTACTTGGACCAATAATCAAACTGGGGCTTCTCATATCCGAGCGAGGCTTGACAGGGTTTTCTACAATACATGCTGGCTTCAATCTTCTCCCACTTTATCAGTCCACCACCTTACTAGAGGGCCCTCTGATCACTCCCCTCTTCTAATAAACATGCATCCTGTGCAAGTGCTTCCAGGCAGATTTATATTTCAACATAGGTGGCATACTCATCCTGAATTCATAGAATTTGTTAAATACCAATGGGGCAAGTATGACAATACATGTCATCCATTTCATTCTCTTCAGGGGAAGCTAAAGCAGTTAAAAGTTGCTCTGAAAAAATGGAACAAGGAGGTGTTTGGTAATATTCACCATGCTAAAGAAGCTGCTGAGTTCCATTTACAGCAAGCCCAAGATGTATTTGATGACAATCCATCCATAAATAATCGAATAAGCTTGCAAAAAGCAAATGCTGATATGAGGCAGGTTCTTCTCCGTGAAGAAATTTTTTGGTTTCAAAAATCCAAGATTCAATGGCTCAATTATGGAGATTGAAACACCCAATTTTTCCATCACTTCACCAAAGTCAGAAGGCAAAGAAACTTTATTCATAAACTGAAAATAAATGGCATTTGGGTAGAAAATCAGGATATTCTGCTAAAGGGTGCACTGGATTTTTTTAAGTCCCTTTTATCTTCTGAAGCCCATCATATTAATGAGAACCTTCTTTCAGTCATTCCTTGTTTGATTACTGAAGATCAGAATACATCTCTATGTCTATTCCTTCATCTAAGGAAATTAAAAACATTGTTTTTTCATTCTCTGGAAATAGTTCCCCTGGCCCTGATGGTTTCACTGGCAGCTTCTATACTTCATGCTGGGATATTATTGGGCAAGATTCCAAAGCTTCTTTCAGGGATGGGGTCTACCGAAAGGGGTCACCTCCACCCTCTTATGTTTGATTCCTAAGGTAAAAAACCCCATTTCCTTTGCGGAGTTTAGACCTATCAGCTTGTGCAATTTTATATGCAAGGTTACTTCCAAAGTCATAAGTGATCGACTATGAAGCATTCTTCCTTTGATCATATCTGAGCACCAAAGTGGTTTTATTAGTGGTAGAAGCATCTAGGATAATTTTCTACTTGCCAAAGAATTGCTCAAGGAAATTGATAGACCGATTAGAGGACATAATATGCTTATCAAACTGGATATGGCCAAAGCCTATGACCGTATTGAATGGGATTTCTTACTGCTAATTATGAAAAGATATGGGTTCTCTAACAGATTTATTTTGCTCATTGCACAACTCTTGATGAACTGCTGGTTTTCTATTATTTTCAATGGCCAAACACATGGCTATTTTAAATCCTCTCGGGGGGTGAGACAGGGGGACCCTCTTGCTCCTGCTCTTTTTATTTTGACAGAGGAAGCTTTAAGTAGAGGACTTAGTCAGCTTTTTAACTCTGGACATTGCCAGTACTATCATCTGTCTCGAAATGTCTAGCCCATATCTCACATTCTTTTTGCTGATGATTCCATTATATTTTTGAATGGTGGCCTTCCTTCTATCAAAGCTTTGTTGGGTTTTTAGAGAATATATGAAGAATCCTCAGGTCAGAAGATAAATTCTCATAAAAGTTCTTTCATGGTATCCAAACATATGCATCATCATGCTATTGAAAGAATTCGCCAACTTACTGGATTTCAGCATAAAACTGGAAGCTTCACTTATCTTGGGATCCCTCTCTTTAAAGGGAAAACTAAAGTCCCTCATTTCAAATGCTTAATTGACAAAGTTAATGCTAAACTGGCTGGTTGGCAGAGTAAGTTCCTTTCTCAGGCAGGGAGAATCATCTTAATCAAATCAGTGTTGACTGCTATTCCAATTTATTCAGCCAGTGCTGTAGCCATTCCCCACTCTATTATTAAACAAGTGGAAAGTCTTTGTGCTAATTTTCTTTGGCAAGGGCTAGAAACTGTTCATAGGAAACATTGGGCTTCCTGGGAGAAGGTATGATGTCCTCAGTCTGAAGGCGGATTGGGAATCTGTAGTCTATGGGATACTCAGCTATGTTCAAATGTCAAACATTTATGGCTTGCCTTGCACATCAATTCTTTATGGGCTAACTATGTAAGAAGGAAATATATCCAAGGGTAGCATATATCTGATTGTAAAACCCCTTTTCCTGCTGGCATCAGAGCATAGGATTTTGTTAAAGCTAGATCAATTTTATTGGTTGGTATGCGCAAAATTGTTTTCAATGGTGCTACTACCAACTTTATCAAAGATATTTGGTACAAAAATCACCCTCTACTAGAATATTTTCCACAGCAGGAATCCACTTTGTCTGAGGATTACTCGGTGCAAGAAGTTCTGGCCAACCATCTCCATCCTATCTGGCAGAGGCTTGGAGATATCACTATGAGAGCTAATATTTCCAAATTTGCTACTCAAGAGGGTGAAGACATTCCCATTTGGCCCTTTACAAACTCTGGGAGATTTGATATTAAATCCACATACTGTTACATTAAAGGTCACAATTTGGGGGCTTGTGCAACCAAACTATGGTATTCTAAATTTCCTCCTCGAGCCTCTTTATTTTATTGGAAAATGCTTAATCATGCTGTTCCGATAGATAGTAGAATACAAAACTGTGGTATTCAACTTGCTTCTTGCTACAATTGCTGCACTGCCTCCCACTCGCCTGAAGACATAGATCACCTATTTGTTAATAGTGATCTAGCCTCTTTTCTGTGGAATAAATCCAGCCCTATGATTGATAACACTCATCAGAGGAATACCTCTATTATCAGTTGGCTTCAAAACATCATTATGAATGCTGCTATACACAGCCCTCAGGACTTTTAAATCTGTTAATAGCGATGTTGATTATCTGGGAAATCTGGAAGAGCAGATGCCGCAATAGATTTGAGGGTATTGAAGTAAATCCCCCTCGGATAGCTTTACAGATTTAAGAGGATGTCACTCAGCTTCTTAGTAAAATTACTTTTAAGTAGGGTGCAAGCCAACTCTTTCTGAAAACTCTTCAATCTATGGGCTTCTCTATTAAGCATAAATCTCTCATGCTCACCACAGTTCGCTGGATGGCTCCGAAAGTAGCTTTCTCCCTTAATGTTGATGGCTCAAGCAAAGGTAACCCTGGGATTTCAGGAGGTGGAGGTTGTTTCAGAGATATTCATGGTAAAGTGCTGCTCGGATTCTCCTACTATTACGGCTTCAGATCAAGTATGGTGGCTGAAGGGAGAGCATTACTTGATGGCCTAAGATTAGCTCGTCACCATACCATCCCTATTTCTGTCATATATATAGACTCTATGGTATTGACTGATTTGCTTAACTTCAAGAGAAGTCCACCATGGTCACTGTTGCCTTGGTGGAATCAATTAAGCAAGCTATTCATAACATTCCATTGCCCTATTGTGCATGTGTATAGGGAAGCTAACCAATTAGCAGATGCATTGGCTAAGTATGCTACAGACATCGGTCATAACTCGGAATTTATCTCTTCTAGAGAGTTGCCCCTAATGGCCAAAGGTCAGGCCACGGCTGATGCCTCTTATATACCGAATATTTGCCTTAGGCGAGTTTAGCCATAGTGCTTTTGCTTTCTTTCATTGTAATCCAGGGGCTTGCCCTCATGTACTGTTCCTCATTTTATACATCAATAAAAATCTCATCTAGTGGTTAAATGGTGGAGTGAGCACATTTCTTTCCTTTGGACTCTCCCATTGATCCATTAGATGTTTGGAGTTAAAAAAAAACATAAGCATGATTTCAATCATTATTTTTCATTATCATGTAATTTCATGCCAAAATATTATAATTTTGTAATTAAATGGTTTCTATGTTGTGTACATAGTACATATGGTGTTTTGTCCGTATGTTTCACTGTTTCACTCTTATCTCTTGAGTCATCTTCTTAAGTACATGGCATATACTCCGGTATGTGATCATTAGTTACACTTTGCACTTATAGGCACACTTTCTTGGACTTATGAACCTCTCTGTCGGATATTCCTTCTGTCGGACTAGAGAATTATGTTTCAAGGCCTCCGTAAGACTCCGCGAGCCTGGGATTCTCACTAGGACACCGAGCTGGTTGTACCATTTAAAACCCAAATTGTCTAGAAAGCACTTACACCATCAATATTTTCTGGATTCTGAGTTATAAACGGTCTTCATGGCGACTGCTAAGGGTTACTTAACGGTCGGCAAGTGACCGCTTATTTTGAAAAATGGTCATCCTATGACTGTATGTCTCTCTGAGTCAAGCTTTCTTTGTTCTGGATCTGACTCGTCACAAACGGTCCTGACTCGACTGCATAGTTCTGCCTAACGGTCCAGACTTGACTGCCTGATTCATGAAACGGTCCAGTAAACGACCGCTTTATCTGTGAACCTATCTAACCCGAGGTTTGACCTTTAGGGTTGGTTTTCTAGAGTTCCTAGATGGTCTTAGGATTATCTGGAGTCTCAACATATGTTTAACAAGTTAATGTTAAGATATGAAACTTAATGAAAATACTGTTATGCTGCCGGAATGCCGCCGGGGTATAATACTTTTTTAATTCTTCTTTCATATCTCATATCAATCTTGGTACGTTCTATACCTTGGTTACTTGGTCATGAAACTTATTATTTGGAATTAAATTATTGGCCAAAATTATTGTTATATCTCGTGGAAGTAGCTGGATTTATAACTTGAAGATGCAAGACCGAGCACGGATTGTGTCCAAGGGCTCTATGCTAGTCCTCTTACGGATTGTCAGAAACGTGCTATAAACCATGGGGTACGATGATACTGGCGTCGCATTGCGCTGGGAGTACTTTCTCTTATAAATGAATGAAAAATCACGAGACTCGTTATGAAAATTACGTGCTTGTTAATGACTTTCTAGTACATAGCCTTTACAAGGTTGTGTAGAGTACTTTCTAGATTCTTGCTCGTACATTTTTGTTCATGAAAAGGCCAAATTTGTTTCTACATGATAAATCTTGCTTGTTCATGGTCTGTACTTGCTCACGTCTACTTGCTCAGTTATTTCATAATTCTATATTCTTGGTTATCTTGGTTTATATCGCTTGTTTATAGCGTTCTTAATTTTTTTTCTTGATCCTAGAGCTAAGACATTAATCATTTAAATACTACCTTCATGTTGATGCAAAGATACCTACTGGGAAAGTGTGCTCATACCTACTTTCTCAATTTTTCAGGAAGTATTGATGGATCGGATTCGGAATATACAAGTGGCGGGTCCGAGAGTGATTGAAGGTCAAATGGATCGAGAGAAGACCTAGTTGTCAAGTGTCTAGTCGAGTCCTATTGTAATTTTTTATTTTCTTGAGTCTATGATGTAAGGATGTTTAAAGTCAGGAATCTAATGTACTTTATGGTTATTAGTATGTAATAAAGTTAGAATTTTGAAAAAATATGCTTGTGCAATTACTTTTGTGTAATTATCGTGCGCTCTAATTTATTGCTTGTGTGAGGCTTACCCTGCTGGCTGTTCACGTTCCCGATATTCCTTCCGCTGTATTAAAAGCTCAGGGCGTGACAGTTAAAGTGGTATCCGAGCATAGGCCAAGAAGTCCTAGGAAAAGATGTCATGTCATAGGTTAAGTCTAAGGATTAAAGAACCATGCCTATGAAACAAGGAAATAAAATTCCCAAGCCATGAGAGAAATTGGGTAGAACCTGGGATGAGCTAGTAATTAAAAATTATCTTTAGGATTAACCCATAAATTCCATTAAGATTAATAAATCCATTACTCTTCTCAGGTACTTTACTCTTACAATGGCTCACCGTGTTGATTGGGGTGGAATACAACAAATTGTTACGGGTCTCACTCAGGCCTTGCAAAATATGGCTCAAGCTGGCGCTAGGGCAGGAGCTGGTGATCTGCACCGTAATTTTTGGAGTTTAAACCCTCTGCTATTTTCAGGTTCTTCTAACCCCGATGAGGAAGAAAACTGGATTGACGAAATGAACCGTATAGTCGAGGTCATGCAATGTCACTCCCCGAACAAGGCGGAATTATCAAGGCGTGAACAGTTATATAAGCAGGTCGATCAAGAGACTCAGATGATGAGTATGAACACAATGGACAAAATCACATCTTTATTCCATAATCTGACATTTCTAACAAATGTCCTTCAAGGACTTACAATGCTATTCAGACTCGATACATTCATTTATAAGTAGACAGACTGGGAAAGGTAATTTATTAAAAACTATCATCACTCTCATCACTCCATCCCATTCACGTCATCTTCAGGATTTCTTGAAAATTAACAACAATACACAGGGTGAGCTAGAAAGCTCAGTAGGACTTATATCTCTTTACCATGTCACTTTAAGTAATTAGCATTTTGGATCATCTATATGCTCTCGAATAAAACAAGTAATAAAATAAATGACAATTAGAGAACAAGATCAAGAAGTCAATAATTTCAAGAATAGATATTGTAGAACTCAAGTGTAAGTATGAAGATCAATAACAAGTATAGAATTGTAAATATGGCCATGTAACAAGGATATTAACCAATCCGGTCAAACATGTCATGTATAGCATGTAACGAGTCAAGCATGTAATAAGTGAATTACCTAGTTCAATCTTGCATGTCAGTTGGTGCAACGCCACACCTGATCATTCAACTCCCTCGGGCACAAGTACTTTCAGGCTTTACTCGTCTAGGACCAGATCAGGGCCTCCATGTTTGCCAGGCATTGAGTATCAGGTGGACCAAAGTCCCATGTAATTTCTAGAACAATTCATTTACAATTATGGCCATTTTGAGTTTCAAGAAAAACTTAAGAAGCGTAGTATAGCGCATAGCTAGTCCTTTAGTTATGGAGGACTCTAAGGTGGCCCCTACAGACTCAAGAGGTGGCTCCCATCATGTATCACTTTACGCCATTCCGGCCTCAAGAGGTGGCTCCCATAATGTAGCACTTTACCCTGCATGGCACTTAGCTCCTACACTCATAAATGATAGTTTATGGCAAAAGTATAGATCTAGTAAAATTTCCATTTCCAAGGACATGTAGTATGAAGAAAAGGCATGTAGCATGAAGAATGAATGAAGTTTATAAGAGAAGTGTTGTGCCCCTTAGGCGCAAGCATGTGCTATGTGTTTGATGATAGCAATGCTATTTTGTTTTGATGATAGAAACACAGTGATTTCTTTGGATATTGTTTAGACAGCATCATGAAATGTGTTTTGATATGATGATGGCATGTTGATTTGAATGCATATGACTTATTATGTTCTGTGGAGAATGCATGAGTGTGCCCTGTCTGATCTATTCATTGCTACAGTTTTTGCGTTTAGCATACTCTACATCAGTGGCATTTGTTGTTTATATATAAGCATTGCATTCTGTCAGATATCATGTCTCTGCATGTATCTACAGTCTGAACAGTAGTGGGTCGACCCACCCTTGCTTATGCGTCGACCCATTAGAACATTGTTTGGTTGAGTTGAAGTCTAAACAGAGTCTGCATCCTCTAAAGTTTGTACATCCGATTGCCGTTGTTTGGCCAAGTCTGTACAGCCAACGCCTTCATTGACTCCAAGTCTGGACACTGGTCTTCAGGCATTCCAAGTATGCACATTGACTCAGGCTCTCCAAGTCTATACATTGGGGTCTGTTCCTACGTTTCATTAAGTGAAGTCTGTACAATGGCTTCGCTTCATCAAGTCTATACATTCGATGTGCAGTGTTGATGTCTATACATTGGCCTCCATGATTCTAAGACTATACATTCGTTTTAAGGCCAAGTCTATACACTCCCGTTCAAATCCTTCAAAGTCTGTACATTGCCTTTGTGCTTGAATGTCTGTACACTGCATTCTCATTCAACGAAGTCTCTACATTGCCAAAGCATGTGCAGCCCCAACTCTATACAACCGATTGATGTTGCAGTGTTCACCAAGTCTATACAATGAAGTCTGAACATTGCATTTGCATTCAATGGTCTTCACACCTGAAGTCTGTACATCGGACTATTTCAGCAAGTCTGTACATCCGGCGTTTCAGCTTGCAACCAAGTCTATACATCGGACTGCTTCTTTTGAAGTCTATACATTCGTTTCCTTGGGCAAAGTCTACACATCGTGGCCTTGAACTTTCAAGTCTGTACACTCTTTATTTCAAAGTCTGTACATTGTTACCTTGAAGCCGTTCCAAGTCTATACAACGCCCAAGTCTGTACAGCCATCAGTGAACCCTCCAAGCCTATACATCCAGTTGAACGCAAAGTCTACACAACGCCTCACATCTTGCAAGTCTGTACATTGGCGTCATTACACCAAGTCTATACACTACACTCATGCATTGTCCTTTATGGTAAAGTGTATACACTGTCCATGTGCTAATTGTTCAAATGTATATACACTCGCTGTTATAAGAGCCTGAACTAACTAAATATATACATTTCTGTTTGCAGACGATTCAGACTGATGATTGAGCCAACGCAGTTGCACAATGCGTCAACGCATTCCACACGAAACGTGAGAGGGCTGAAGCCATCTAAGTTCAGATGCTGCAGCTCCATGCGTCAACGTAGCATGCTGAGAGCGTCAATGCAGCACGCCCATCTGCTGAAGACTTGATCACTAGATCATCAATGCGTCAACGCCACGGGTTGGAAGCGTCGACGCAACAGTTAAGAAAGGCTAGGCTGGTTGCTCACTGGAACGCATCAATGCGTCAACGCCACGGGTTGGAAGCGTCGACGCAGCGGCTTAAGAGACGCCAATATACAAATGTACATGTTCGTGCGTCAACGCCACCAACTGGCAGCGTCGACGCAGCAGTTCAAGAAAGGGGCGACTTATCTCTGGCTGTCTTCAACGCGTCAACGCTATCCACAACAGGGTCGACACAGTGGGACAAATTCAAAATGCGTACTAATGAAGGGCACGTGATCCGAGGTGCCTGGCTCGTGATCCAAGGGTGGACGAGATACCAGGATGCTGCCACGTGGTCCGAATTTTTGGGGCAAGAAATGTGGAAGCCACACGCGCCAGTGTGCCTGCTGCTGCTGCTTATAAAAGGAAGCCTTCATCCTTTGTAGAAGGCTGATCGAAGAAGAAGCCTGGAGAGCAGAAAAGCCCTTCGATCCAGAAAAAGAAAAGAAGAAGAAAAAGAGAAGAAGAAGAAAGAGAGTGAGATCGTGATCAAAGCCAGAGAGCATAAGCTGAGAGAAGAAAAAGGGAAAAGGAAGAGAGAGCTTCCACGATCCAGCAGAAGAAAAGAGAAAGAGAAATAGAGAAAAGGAGAACAGAGATCGAGGGAAGAAGAGAAGTGTAGCAGAGAAGAAAGAAAAAGAGAGAGAGAGTGAAGAAAGAGAGTGAGATCGAGGGAGATCTGTTCTTGATGGACCGTGGATCAAATCTTGGCCATCCAGCTCTTTAAGAGCCACATTGTGCTTCATTATTTACAGCTTTCAGATTGCTGTTTATTTCCATTTTCTGTTTTCTATTTTACATCTTCTTCAAGCTGTTAGTCAGCGGATTGCAGAGGTGTTACCTCTGGACGGCTAAGCTGTATTGCCCAGCGGATTGCAGTGGAGGATTTCACTGGACAGCAAGCTGTGTTGCTCAGCGGGGCGAGGAGGATTCCTCGGACGGCAAGCTGTGTTGCCCAGCGGATGTAAGGCAAGCTGTGATGCCCAGCTGTTCAAGCTGTGAGTCAGCAGGAAGCCACACTCGGGTTGAGTGTGGGGTGGATGTAGGTCTACTGGACCGAACCACCTAAAAACCCCTTGTGCATTGTGGTTTGTTTTGTTCTATTGTGCTTCCGCTAGATGAATGCATAGAGGCGCTCCATGTGTTCGGCTTCTGGTTGAGCAGAAGAGTTAATTAGTCTTCTTAGAGTGTTTTAATCTGTCAAGAGAGCGAAATTCTAGTTGAGCTATATTTTATCTAAATCTGTCTAGTTAGCATTCTAGATAGTTAGTGAGCAGAATACTTTAATTGGGCGAAAGATTTTAAAGGGCTATATTCATTCACCCCCCTCTGAATACTGCACCGAACCCAACAATTGGTATCAGAGCAGGTCTCTGACTAAACAGATCTAACAATCTGCAGAGGATCCTGCTAGTCCTTGGTGCATCTCAGAGTGTGTTTTCAGTGCTCGGTATTTTGTTTCATCGACTTGTGCATTGCTTTGCTCATCTGGTTCTGCTGCATTCCCTCTCATCTGGTCTACTGCGTTGAATCTGTTTGCCTCTTACTCAAATGGGTCGACCTCCGGTGTATGACGGTTCTAACTTTGATAGTTGGCTAGGAGGCCTATGTGTATACGTAGACTCCATAGATCCCAAACTATGGAGGCTACTATCTAAAGACCCACACAAACTGCCTCATGATGAGACCAAGTGGTCTAAAGAGGACAGTATAAAGAACCGTGACAATGTCATAATCCTTAACATCTTAAGAGCTGCAATCAATACTGATATGTACCCTTTTGCTCTCAGGTGCAATTCTGGAAAAGAGATATATGACAAAGTTATCTCTGCGCATAACCAACAGAGTGATAGTTGTTTGATGGCCAACCGGGATAATGAAGATTCCTCATCCAAGGTAAATTCTGAATCTGAATCCGAAGAGATTTCAATTGATGAATTATGGGATATGTATGAGGAACGTTCTGAGAAATGTAAATATTTGAAATCTGAAAATAGAAAGCTAAAAAAGAAATGTGATCAGATTAATTCGAATGCTCATTGTGAAAAATGTCAAGATCTGAGAAAATCTCATGAAATATGCTTAGCTAATCTAAATGTGAGTAAGGAACAAATTTCTGTTTTGGAAAATAAAAATCAGGAACTCACAGACAAGATTTCTGAACTTGAAGATAAGCTGAATTCATTAGGAAATGATCAAATCTTAACTAATGAATTAGTTCAGAATGAACAAACTAGAAAGGAGAATGAAGAACTGAAGCTGCTTAATTTTGCTATGTCTGAGAGACTCTTAATGCTTGAAAGAGGGAAAAGTTCAATTGAAAATGAACGTGAGAGAGTGACTGCATTAATAGAAGAGATTGATAGCTACAAAGTCATTAATGTCTTACTTAATGAAAAGATCACAGATTCTGAAATTCTCATTTCCTCTCTTAAAAATGAAATCACTGAATTGAACAATTCTCTGTCTGAGTCATTTAAAAATAAAGAAAATTCAAAGGCTGCTTCTAAGAAGAAAGTCTCTGATGGAGACAGTAAACAGGAAGAGAGAAAAAGAATGTATACAACCTTTGTGCGTAGCTCTGAGTTAGCTAGCACTTCAGCTTCTCCTTCATGTCTGCCTGCGAATCAGATAGAAAAACAAAAGAAAACAAAACAGAATAAAAATCTGTATGCTGAAATCTCTCAGGCCAAATTGTCTCATGTTAAAAGAAAGAATGTGAAATGTTTCTACTGTGGTAAATCTGGCCATGAGATGGATGTTTGCTTTGTCATGAGAGAGGATGAACTGAAATCAGATAGAATTCATGCTAGGAATTCTAAATCGAAGAAACCTTCTCATGATCAAAATAAGAGAATTCAATGCTTTTACTGTCATAGAATTGGCCACTTTATGCATGATTGTAGATTAAAGAAGCAAGATGATTTGAATGCTAAAGAGCTTCATGATAGGAATCATGCATATCTGAAAAAGAAACTTCATTGCTTTCATTGTAACAAATTGGGCCATATTGCTGCAAATTGTTGGCATGCTAAGGGAAGAACAATTAACTCCAAAACTGCTATAATCCCTGTAAAAAGACATGCATTCTATAAGAATCTTGACAGAATGAATTCTTCATGTTTTGAACGTGAAAAACATGGCCACACAGTCAAGGACTGTTGGCATGTTCAGAAGAATCACATTAACCCCCATGCTGTCAAATTCCATGCAAAACAATTTGTGAAATTTTCTTGTCTTAATTCTGGAAAACCTGGCCACAAAGCCTCTAAGTGCTGGGTGGCAGACTTCAGAAAATAAAATGCCCATGCACACAACAGAAATTTTGACGTTCATGCACATGAATTTAATACTTACAATAAAGTGCATAAAAGGAACTTAAATTCTATTAGTTATCATGGTAAGTCTGGTCAATTTGGCTATTCCTTGTCCAGCTATAAGTTGATGGGCTATGATGATAATTCTGTTAAGAGACCAGTCAAAACACCTGTTAGGGCTCATACAGGACCCAAGGCAGCTTGGGTTCCTACAAGATCGTATTGATTGATATGTTGCAGGTGTGCCTTGGTGAGAGAAATAAAAGGGGTAATTTAGCCAAGGCACTTAAAAAGGAAGCCCCAGGATTCTACATTTCAGGTTAGTTCTGAACTTGTCTTTAAATTTCATCATCTGAAAATGCTGATTTGTCTGGTTGATATCTGAAATTGTTGAACTGTTCGCTTGATGTCTGATACTCTCTTCATGTCTAGCTGATCAGTCTGCATTCCAGACTCAGCTACTGAGTTTTACTTTGCACATATCTGATGCTCTTCTCTCACTGATTATTGCACTGAATAAATAGGCTGATAGATGCTCTGCTCAATCATTTTTGAGTCGATGCATACCTTGTACTGAGCTTGAATGGGTCAGTGAGTGCATACAGTCAATGCATGTGTCTAGTGTCTGCATACATCATATGCATGACTGCCAATGAAATTGATCAATGCATATAGGATTGATTTGCATGACTATCATTTGCTTATTGTTGTAGTATGCATGTCATGTAATGCATATCATCATATGTTGAAAAAATCTGAAAAGGATAAAAATGTTCATGACTTGGGTGCATAAACTTGAAATGATTGCATATCATCATTGTCAGGTTTGGATTTTCTGAACTCTCCTCATACATAATTTGCACATAGATGATTGTCTGGAATTGCATATGCATACATGTTGATTTGTTGGTGCTAAACTGAAGCTTCTGCAATATGAATTGAACAATCATGCTAATGGTAATTCTCTTCTGTCTAATTGGTATGAATCATATCCGAATGCAAATTTTGATATCATGTGATGTGATTTCAATACATTTCATGCATATAGACAGGGGGAGCTTGTATGCTGTCGCCTGGTCATCATTATCAGATTTGCTGCATAGTCTGCATATAGAACAGTGTATTGCATAACATATCCTTTGCATCATGATGTCAGGGGGAGCTGAGAGTTTAGTTCAATTCATTGAATCCTTGCTACTCCTCATTGTCCCCATTTAGTTCTTTCATATCTTTTGACATCAGATGCTCCTGGAACTCAATGCCTATTGCTATCATTTCCCTAACCTTCACTGAACAACAGTTCTGTATCTGGTTTAGTATATTGAGTTGTGATTATTTCAATTGTTCTTTTATAAGAATCACTCTTACAAATTGAAAGGAACTAAAGGTTTAACCTTTATAAATTGTAGAGTCAAATGTCTGCCTTCAGAATCTGAGATAAAAGAAAAAAACTTTTATAGATCTTAATCTTTGTCTCATGGCTAAAATAGAAGAAGTTTTTTTTTGTAATGCCTAAATGTGTTGAACTGGAAATGTCTAGAACAGGTGAATAAGAGTATGTAATGATTTTTTAAACAATCACTCTAAAAGAATTAAGGGCAGCAGTAAATAAGATCATAAATGTAAAAGAGCTGAATATAGTGACAGAGCAATGGCTGATTGCACTGAGAAACTATGAACTCATCCAAAGAAGTAGGAGAACTCACATGTCATGAGGTGCTTCAGAATATCTATGTTCATAGGGTCAAATCTATAGGGGGAGTCCTCACCAAGTAACTGAGGGTACTGGCCTCTAATCAAGGTGTATCCTTAATGTCAAAAGTGAAGACTATTCCTTGTAGGTCTTGATTTGAAGTAGATCTTGTAGTTTATGCCTAGTAACTGGGGGTACCTGCCTCTGATTAAGGTGTACACCTAATGTCAACAGCATAAATGACACAGGTCTACTCACTTAGTTCAGGTTCAGAAAAATTGAAAAATGAAATTCAAACTGCTGTAACCCTTTGAAAATCAAAAGTCAATGAGTGAAAATTATTTTTTTTTCTCAATACATATTCAAGTTGTCTTTCTTGAAATTCCATGTTTAATCACAAAAGGGTATTATTTCTGACTTATCTATTAATACCATGTGCCCTAGATTCATTGCTATAAATGGAGTCTATAAACTCTTTTTCTAGGGTCAGGTGTTTTACTCTAGATTTTTCACTGTTAAACCTGAATTTTTATCAAAATTGTATGTTGCTGATTCTTATACTTTAACTACTGTTTATAATCAGGCTTATTTTCTGAACCAATGATTCAGCTGTTGTCTATTGACCCTCCTACCTTCTCTACCTTTACCTATCTGTTCATATTCCTTCTCAAAGGGGGAGCAATTTTTAAGGGGGAGAACCAGTTCAGGGGGAGTCATCTCTTCAGGGGGAGTTTACTGCTCTAGAGGAATTTACATGCATAATGCACTTTGCACTCTTGTTCATACTGATTTTTCTCTTTTTGATTATGTCAAAGGGGGAGAAAATTCTGTGTGTGTGACTAACTGTCACATTGTGACTAACTGTCACATTGTGTTGCCATCATCAAAAAGGGGGAGAATGTTGTGCCCCTAAGGCGCAAGCATGTGCTATGTGTTTGATGATAGCAATGCTATTTTGTTTTGATGATAGCAACACAGTGAGTGCTTTGGATATTGTTTAGATAGCATCATGAAATGTGTTTTGATATGATGATGGCATGTTGATTTGAATGCATATGACTTATTATGTTCTGTGGAGAATGCATGAGTGTGCCCTATCTGATCTATTCATTGCTATAGTTTTTGCATTTAGCATACTCTACATCAGTGGCATTTGTTGTTTATATATAAGCATTGCATTCTGTCAGATATCATGTCTCTGCATGTATCTACAGTCTGAACAGTAGTGGGTCGACCCACCCTTGCTGATGCGTCGACCCATCAGAACATTGTTTGGTTGAGTTGAAGTCTAAACAGAGTCTGCATCTCTAAAGTCTGTACATCCGATTGCCGTTGTTTGGCCAAGTCTGTATAGCCAACGCCTTCATTGACTCCAAGTCTGGACACTGGTCTTCAGGCATTCCAAGTATGCACATTGACTCAGGCTCTCCAAGTCTATACATTGGGGTCTGTTCCTACATTTCATTAAGTGAAGTCTGTACAATGGCTTCGCTTCATCAAGTCTATACATTCGATGTGCAGTGTTGATGTCTATACATTGGCCTCCATGATTCTAAGACTATACATTCGTTTTAAGGCCAAGTCTATACACTCCCGTTCAAATCCTTCAAAGTCTGTACATTGCCTTTGTGCTTGAATGTCTGTACACTGCATTCTCATTCAGCGAAGTCTCTACATTGCCAAAGCATGTGCAGCCCCAACTCTATACAACCGATTGATGTTGCAGTGTTCAGCAAGTCTATACAATGAAGTCTGAACATTGCATTTGCATTCAATGGTCTTCACACCTGAAGTCTGTACATCGGACTGTTTCAGCAAGTCTGTACATCCGGCGTTTCAGCTTGCAACCAAGTCTGTACATCGGACTGCTTCTTTTGAAGTCTATACATTCGTTTCCTTGGGCAAAGTCTATACATCGTGGCCTTGAACTTTCAAGTATGTACACTCTTTATTTCAAAGTCTGTACATTGTTACCTTGAAGCCGTTCCAAGTCTATACAACGCCCAAGTCTGTACAGCCATCAGTGAACCCTCCAAGCCTATACATCCAGTTGAACGCAAAGTCTACACAATGCCTCACATCTTGCAAGTCTGTACATTGGCGTCATTACACCAAGTCTATACACTGCACTCATGCATTGTCCTTTACGGTAAAGTGTATACACTGTCCATGTGCTAATTGTTCAAATGTATATACACTCGCTGTTATAAGAGCCTGAACTAACTAAATATATACATCTCTGTTTGCAGACGATTCAGACTGATGATTGAGCCAACGCAGTTGCACAATGCGTCAACGCATTCCACACGAAACGTGAGAGGGTTGAAGCCATCTAAGTTTAGATGTTGCAGCTCCATGCGTCAACGCAGCATGCTGAGAGCGTCAACGCGGCACGCCCATCTGCTGAAGACTTGATCACTGGATCATCAATGCGTCAACGCCACGGGTTGGAAGCGTCGACGCAACAGTTAAGAAAGGCTAGGCTGGTTGCTCACTGGAACGCATCAATGCGTCAACGCCACGGGTTGGAAGCGTCGACGCAGCGGCTTAAGAGACGCCAATATACAAATGTACATGTTCGTGCGTCAACGCCACCAACTGGCAGCGTCGACGTAGCAGTTCAAGAAAGGGGCGACTTATGTCTGGCTGTCTTCAACGCGTCAACGCTATCCACAGCAGGGTCGACGCAGTGGGACAAATTCAAAATGCGTACTAATGAAGGGCACGTGATCCGAGGTGCCTGGGTCGTGATCCAAGGGTGGACGAGATACCAGGATGCTGCCACGTGGTCCGAATTTTTAGGGCAGGAAATGTGGAAGCCATACGCGCCAGTGTGCCTGCTGCTGCTGCTTATAAAAGGAAGCCTTCATCCTCTGTAGAAGGCTGATCGAAGAAGAAGCCTGGAGAGCAGAAAAGCCCTTCGATCCAGAAAAAGAAAAGAAGAAGAAAAAGAGAAGAAGAAGAAAGAGAGTGAGATCGTGATCGAAGCCAGAGAGCAGAAGCTGAGAGAAGAAAAAGGGAAAAGGAAGAGAGAGCTTCCACGATCCAGCAGAAGAAAAGAAAAAGAGAAAGAGATAAAAGGAGAATAAAGATCGAGGGAAGAAGAGAAGTGCAGCAGAGAAGAAAGAAAAAGAGAGAGAGAGTGAAGAAAGATAGTGAGATCGAGGGAGATCTGTTCTTGATGGACCGTGGATCAAATCCAGGCCATCCAGCTCTTTAAGAGCCACATTGTGCTTCATTGTTTACAGCTTTCAGATTGCTATTTATTTCCATTTTTTGTTTTTTATTTTACATCTTCTTCAAGCTATTAGTCAGCGGATTGCAGAGGTGTTGCCTCTGGACGGCTAAGCTGTATTGCCCAGCGGATTGCAGTGGAGGATTCCACTGGACAGCAAGCTGTGTTGCTCAGCGGGGTGAGGAGGATTCCTCGGACGGCAAGCTGTGTTGCCCAGCAGATGTAAAGCAAGCTGTGATGCCCAACTGTTCAAGCTGTGAGTCAACAGGAAGCCACACTCGGGTTGAGTGTGGGGTGGATGTAGGTCTGCTGGACCGAACCACCTAAAAACCCCTTGTGCATTGTGGTTTGTTTTGTTCTATTGTGCTTCCGCTAGATGAATGCATAGAGGCGCTCCATGTGTTCGGCTTCTAGTTGAGCAGAAGAGTTAATTAGTCTTCTTAGAGTGTTTTAATCTGTCAAGAGAGCGAAATTCTAGTTGAGCTATATTCTATCTAAACTTGTCTAGTTAGCATTCTAGATAGTTAGTGAGCAGAATACTTTAATTGGGCGAAAGATTTTTAAGGGCTATATTCATTCACCCCCCCCCCCTCTGAATACTGCACCGAACCCAACAAGAAGTTCAATGATGATTTAAGACATCATGTTTAACGACATTAAGACAATAAAGAGAATGAATTTCCGGTCAAGGTGCGATCAACTCTCGTGAAAAATCTTGTAAAAGAAGTTTAGATCAAGTTTTTCTCAATCGGGTAATTAGTAGAAAACCAAAGAAAACGCGGTCAGGTAAGAGGTGGGACAGTGAGAGGCTCCCCTCGTATTCACGAGGTCTAAATTAAGTAACCACTTATCCACTTAAAGCGTTTGCCCGTGGACCTCTAGCCTTAGACACCGGTTCTTCTTGGTGATCTTGCTAGCTACACGATTTTTCGGAGACATGAAAACACGTAAATCGAACGGAAATCATTCTTGTATATTCTAACATTTTCATTTGTGAAAGAATTTCAATGAAGGAAAAGACATTGAAAAAGATGTCAAGCTTCCAATTGCATAATATGTTCATATATGAAGAGAAGTTTGAAAGAAGATGTCAAGCTTTCAGATAGAGCTTAAATCAAATAGATAGAGTCAATCATATATAGAAATTCTACGAAAAATAGAGCATAATTATTTGAACAACTAACAATAGCTTTACGAGTTCATTCACCTAGTCATTTCTTTGTTAATAGTATTCTTAAGGTAAGAACATGATTTTAAAATTCAAGATTTAAGTTTGAAATAACGCATATAAACGATGTAAATCGGGCATGGTTACCGTATTCAAATCATGGTCTATATGTGATCCACGTTATTGAAACACGTTATGATAATGAAAACTCCATAATTAAACTTTAAATCTTAAAATAAACTATAAATACATGATCATGAAAAATTTACATAGAATCAAAATACTCATGCAAAGAAACATATATGGAGACCTAATTAAGTTTTCACCTGAGAGAAAATCTACCTCGTTGAAGATCAAAGAAAAAGAAATTTAAGAACGAAGAACGCTTTCGAACACTCCTCCAACTTCGAGCTTTCTCCTCTCTCCAACCAGCAATTCCTCCTAAGAGATTTGTGCTTTGAGTAGGGAAGAGCCCAGCCCTATTTATAGGCCAAAATCTCCCATCTACTTTCCCTATTACACCAACTTCATTCCACCATGTCCTTATTACACCAACCTTGTTCCACTATTACACCAACCCCATTATACCAACTTTGTTCCACTATTACACCAACCCCATTACACCAACTTTGTTCCACTATGTGGATGACATAATCTATGACCTCATTTATTCAATGATGTAAGAATGACCTCATCCATTAATTAGGATTAGATTAAAGCTAATAATTCTCCCTTAAATCGGATGCTATAGTACTGCTACAGTACCGACGTCTTCGTCTTCTCAGAATCGTATCACGAATCTCACCGTTCGTGTTCACACATGGGATAGGATTCACATTTATATATTATACACTAAAAATTTTATTTATTTTATTTTTATCTTTCATTATTTCTCTTTTTTTAATATAAATGCATATAAAAATTTTTGAGTTGCTACATGCAATGTGCCGACCAAGAGAAGATTCATCTTGCTACATTCCAGGTAAACAAAGACGTGCGTGCATGGTGGAAGTCTATTCCGACACCGCCTGTAGACGCACCACACACATGGGATGGATTTCTTACTCTTTTTCGAGCCAACTATTTCTCCGAGCATGTCAAGGAGAGGAAGGCGGTTGAATTTGCGTCACTACGTCAAGGCATGTTGACGGTGGCAGAATATGAGTTACAATTCTCTCACCTGGCACCTTATGCTCAACATCAATCACTTTATGGATGGGCTGTGGCCCATTTTCATCTAGCAACTTGGCCCGCAAAACATTCGGACCTATGCAGAGATGGTCCAACGGGCACACTTATGTGAACGAACCTTGGAGAAGGTCGATAAACTCAAGGGCAAAGTGGAGGAACCGAGCCGAAAGTCTAATTGGTAAGGTAAGAAGCAAGAAAAATTCAGCATCACCTATAACTCTCGGGATAGGAAAGAAAAAATCCCAGAATGGGGACGGCAAGGATGATCGTCAGGACAAGAAGATTAAAGAAGAAGATAAGCAAGTCATGATGGCTTGCTCGTTCTGTGATAAATTCGGTCATGCGGCCGAAGAATGTTGGAAGTGATTGGGAGCACGCTTAAGATGTGGAAGTTGGGAGCACCGCATGCTCGACTATCCTCTGATGAAAGAGCAATCATCCACAAGGAGCAATGGTGGACGAAAGCGGCAAGCTAGATTGAATGCCGTATTGGAGGATGAACCAACCAATGAAGGGGAGCTCATTAAAGGTACAATTCATATTCATTCCCATCCTACTTTTGTGTTATTTGATACATGTGCTACTCATTCCTTTATTGCTAGTTCATTTGCAAAAACATTGCCTATTTCACCTGTTCCCTTACCATCAGATTTAACCATAGTCACTCCTTTAGGGTCGAGAACGGAATTGAAAACCTATTTCCCCAATAGTGAAGTCACTGTAGAAGGGCATAATCTTCCTGCTAATCTCGTATGCCTTGATATGGAAGGCTACGATGCCATATTAGGAGTTGATTGGCTTGTAGACCATGAAACCTATATAAATTGTCGCAGTAGGATAATTTCCTTTCAAAAACCAGGTCTCCCACGATTTTCCTTTCTTAGCATCAAATATCGAAAGCATCCCTCTCTTATTTCTTCTCTTCACGCTTGTAAACTCATTTCGCAAGGATGTGAAGCTTTTATTGCCTCCGTAGTAGTTACCAAATCTAAGAAAATTCATATAGAAGAAATCCCTGTAGTTAAGAAATTTCCTGATATTTTCCCTTCCGAGTTACCTGGCTTACCGCCCGAAAGGGAGGTTAACTTCACCATTGAACTCACACCTGGAGCAGCACCAGTGTCAATAGCTCCTTACAGGATGTCCCCCACGGAACTGAAGGAACTAAGGAAGCAACTTTAGGAGCTGTTAGAAAAAGACTTCATTCGACCCAGCATATCCCCTTGGGGTGCGCCAGTCTTATTTGTTAAGAAGAAGGACGGTTCCCTCAGATTATGCATTGACTACCGGCAGTTGAATCAACTCACCATCAAAAATAAATATCCACTGTCGCGTATTGATGAGCTATTTGACCAACTTTCTGGCGCGGAGTACTTCTCCAAGATCGATCTCAGGTCAGGCTATCATCAACTGAGGATCAAGGATGAAGACATTCACAAGACTACTTTCCGAAGCCGATACGGACATTATGAATTTGTGGTTATGCCGTTCAGTTTAACTAATGCACTTGCTGCATTCATGCAATTAATGAATAATGTGTTCTGGCCTTATCTTGACCAATTTGTAGTCGTATTCATTAATGATATTCTCATCTATTCAAAGATAAAGGAGGAACACGAGGAACATCTAAGGGTTGACTTGCAAACCTTGCGGGAACAGCAACTTTATGCTAAGTTAAACAAATGTGAATTTTGGCTTAAGGAAGTCTCTTTCCTTGGCCATATTATTTCTAAAGAAGGCATTGCAGTAGATCCTTCTAAGGTTGAAGCTGTTAAGAACTGGAGCCGACCGAACACCGTATCTGAAGTTTGAAGTTTCATTGGCCTGGCTGGTTATTATAGGTGATTTATCAAGGATTTCTCCAAAATTACCGCTCCTTTAACAAGACTAACCAGGAAGGAGAATCCTTTCGAGTGGACAAAGGAATGTGAAAAAAAATTCTTAGCCTTTAAAGAGCATCTCACCACGGCACCTATACTGGCATTGCCCGTAGAAGGTGGCAGTTTTAAAGTTTATATAGATGCATCCGGAATTGGCCTAGGGTGTGTACTCATGCAAAATGGCAAGGTGATTTGCTATGCTTCAAGACAGTTAAAGCGACATGAGGAAAATTATCATGTTCATGATCTGGAACTGGCTGCTGTCATATTTACCTTGAAGATCTGGCATCACTATCTTTATGGAGAGAAATTCACAGTCTATTCGGACCATAAGAGCCTGAAATATCTATTCTCTCAGAAAGACCTAAATATGAGGCAAAGGCGATGGTTAGAGTACCTTAAAGACTTTGATTTCACTATACAATATCATCCTGGCAAGGCGAATGTTGTTGCCGATGCGCTCAGTAGGAAACCGATGGGAAAGCTATCAAGTCTCATGAAAGGTATGACTAATCCTTTTTCTAAATTTGCTCAGTTGAATTTAAATATTAATATGAAGAGGAAAGAGGGTTGCTTTATAGCCAATATCCGGACACAACCCACATTAATAGAAGATCTAGTCAAACTCCAAGATAATGACCCTGTGTTATTGGAGATCAAAGCCAATATGGAGTAACGGCCGGATTTCTCTATTACAAATGATGGAAGATTGTTATTCAAGGGATGAGTTTGTATACCGGATCATGTGGATACTAAGAAATTGATCCTAGAAGAAGCTCATAAATCTAAGTACGCCATTCACCCTTGTGCTGCCAAGATGTATCTTATTGGTGGCCCAATATGAAAAGGGAAGTAGCAGACTATGTGTCACGTTGCCTCACTTGTCAACAGATTAAGGCGGAACATCAAAGGCCTGCTAGAAAACTACATCCCTTGGAAATTTCAGAATGGAAATGGGAGAGTATAGGGATGTACTTTATCATGGGACTGCCTAAATCAAGAGGTGGACATGATGGAATATGGGTGATCATAGACCGTTTAACAAAATCGGCTCATTTTCTACCTATAAAAAGCCGATGGTCTGTGGATATCTTGGTTGCCTTATACATGAAGGAGATTGTTAAGTTACATGATGTCCTTGTCACTATTATTTTTGATCGAGATCCTCGATTTACTTCACAATTCTGGAAGGGTCTGCAACATTCTTTGGGGACCCGATTGAATTTTAGCACTACGTTTCATCCGCAAACTGATGGACAAACTAAAAGAACCAATCAAGTGGTAAAAGATATGCTAAGAGCATGTGTTATAGACTTCGGTGGAAGCTGGCACGACCATTTACCTCTAGTGGAATTTGCCTACAATAATAGTTATCAAACTAGCATTCAAATGGCACCATTTAAGACACTATATGGGAGAAGCTGTCGCTCACCTATCTGCTAGACTGAAGTTGGGGAAAGATAACTTCTAGGTCTAGAATTGATAAGGGATACTACGGAGAAAGTTAAGCTAATTCGAGAAAGACTCAAGATGGCCCAAGATAGACAGAAATCATATGCTGATAATCGAAGGCGCAACCTGGAATTCCAAGTAGGTGACCATGTATTTCTCAAGGTCTCTCCGGGTCGAGGTATTCAAAGGTTTGGCATCAAAGGAAAGCTTACAACAAGACTCATTGGCCCTTTTGAAATTTTTGAAAGAGTCGGAGAGGTGGCTTATCGTCTAGCATTACCTCCACAGTTGGCAGGAGTTCATGATGTATTCCATGTCTCTATGTTAAAGAAATATGTCTACGATCCGTTCCACATTATCACTTATGATAATATGGAGATCCAAAAGGATTTGATGTACGAGCTAAAGCCAATCAAAATAATTGAACATGAGGTACGTCAACTTCAGAATAAAACCATTCCCATGATCAAAGTCTAGTGGACCAAATCTTGCCCACATGATGCAACATGGGCGACGGAGGAAGCCATGCGCAAGAGATTTCCCAATCTATTTGAATGTAAGTACACTCTCCCTTAAAGCCTATGTATTAGAATTTGGGGACCAAATTCTGTTGTGCCCCTTGTGCTTTGATGAATGTGGTGTTTTAATGATAGCAACACGAATGAGTCACCATTTTGTTTTGCTAATAGCTTGACATTGAATCATTGAATCATAACAATCTGAATGCGTATAACTGATATATTCTGTGGAGAATGCATGAGAATCATTGAATCATAACAATCATGTGCAGCAAGTGTGTCTCATGCATCATGCGTCGACGCCCCTAGACTTCAAAGTCTGTACAGCCTTTCATATGAAAGTCCATACATCGCCCTTGGAGTCCAAAGTCTGTACATCATGTTCATTCATGTTCACTTCATGTCTGTCAGCTGTGTGCATTGGTTTCCAAGTCTATACAGCCTCTGTGTGTTCTATGCATCTCACAAGTCTAGACACTCAGCATAGTCTATACATTGTGTTGTGTTTGTGTTTCGTTGAGAACACAAGTCTATACAGTCATGCATTGTTGCTGAAGTCTATACATCGTCCGTCTCATGCATTGTCTCAGGCGAAGTCTGCACATTGCATTGATGCTTTGGTCGCATGAGTTGAAGTCCATACATTGGACCGTCTCCTTCAGCGTCTCAAGTGGACACAAGCGTGTACACTGCCTGCATTCTCTGTGAAGACTAAGTCCATACATTAGACCGTCTCACTTAGCGTCTTATGCATAGGCTAAGTCTCCATGTCTATACATCCGAACGTCTCATGCTGCGTCAACGCTGTGAGCATTCTCAAGTGTACAGCGTCAACGCATGAAGTCTGTACAGCCGTTGGCTTTGAACCTCAGAGTCTATACACTCGATTTGCCCTTGCTTTGGTCAAGTGTATACATTCCTTCACTGTAGCTTTCACGTATCCAAGTCTACACATCGTGAAAGTCTATACACTCATCACTGACCTTCGTTCAAGGCAAAGTCTATACACTGGGGTCTTTCCATACGTTTCTTAAGTGAAGTCTGTACATTCGTTTCTGAAGCTTGAAGTCTATACACTGGCCTTGAGCTGAAGTCTAGACATTGATTCAGGTTGAGCAAGTATATACATTATCTGCCTGTCGATTGAAGAGTCTATACATTGCATTTGTTCATGGCTGCAAGTCTATACATTGTGTGTCTTGTTCAGCTAAGTATATACATTGGACGAGTATCTTGAAGTATGTACATCGTGCACCAGTTCTAAAGTCTATACATTGTCTTCAGATGATGACACCAATGAAGAACATGGTCGACGCGGGGAGTTCAATGCGTCCACGCTTCAGTTGAAGAGGATTTCAGAGCTTCACCTGGCTGCGTCAACTCCATGCTACAGCAGCGTCGACGCAGTAGTTAATGAGGCAGAGTCCATAGCTCACTGGAATACTGCAGTGCGTCAACGCCACGGCCTGGTAGCGTCCACGCAGCAAGCAAACAAGCTAAAGTATTAGCTGCTGGAACACCACTGCGTCAACGCTATGGGCTAGTAGCGTCAACGCAGCACGCTTATATACTGAAGACATTGATCAATGGACACCAATGCGTCAACGCCTTGATCAAGTGGCGTGGACGTTGTAGTTCAATCAATCAAGAAAGAAGCTTACTGGATTACTCTGATGCGTCAACGCTGCGGGTTGGAAGCGTCAACGTAGCAGACTTGAGCTTTGCTGATAAAATATCTCTGAAGGCTGCGTCAACTCCTTGGAGCAAGTGGGTTGACGCCATCTAACTCCAGTTGCTGAGCGTACTGGTGCTGGGCACGTGATCTGAGGATAAGGAGAGTGACCAGATGAGGACACGTGTACTGACAGCCTGCTGGATGCTGCCACGTGGTCCGAATTCTTAGGGCGGGAACTGTGGAAGCCACACGCGCCCTGCTGCTGCTGCTGCTGGTGGTGGTATATAATAGACCCTTCGTCTTCAGATGGAGGTTGATCGTGATCGAAGCGAGGGAGCAGAAGCTGAGAGAAGAATTAGAAGGAGAGAGAGCTTCCACGATCCAGCAGAAGAAGAAGAAAAGAAAGAGAGAAGAAGCAGAACAGAAAAAGTGAGAGATAGAGAGCTCGAGCAGAGTGTGAAGAGAAAGAAGAGAGGAGAGAAGCAGACGTGAAGGAGTTGAGAAGAGAGAGAGTGAAGAAAGAGAGTGAGATCGAGGGAGATCTGTTCTTGCTGGAAGTTGGATCAGATCCACTCCAGTCAGCTCTTTAAGAGCCATATTCTGGGCTTAGTGCTTACAGCTTTCCGATGCTGTTTACTCCCATCTTTTGTTTTCTTTTGAACTTCCTTTGTCAAGCTGTTAGTCAGCGGATTGCAGAGGTGCTGCCTCTGGACGGCTAAGCTGTATTGCCCAGCGGTTTGCAGTGGAGGAGTCCACTGGACAGCAAGCTGTGTTGCTCAGCGGGGCGAGGAGGATTCCTCGGACGGCAAGCTGTGTTGCCCAGCGGTTGTAAGGCAAGCTGTGATGCCCAGCTGTTCAAGCTGTGAGTCAGCGGAATCCACACTCGGTTTGAGTGTGGGGTGGATGCAGGTCTGCAGGACCGAACCACCTAAAAACCCCTCTTGCATTGTGGTTTGATTGCTTATGGTTTGCTTCCGCTAGATGAATGCATAGGGGCGCTCCAGGTGTTTGGCTTCTGGTTGAGCAGAAGAGTTAATTAGTCTTCTTAGAGTGCTTTAATTTGTCAAGAGAGCGAAATTCTAGTTGAACTATATTTTGTCTAAATCTGTCTTGTTAGCACTCTAGTGATCTTAATGTGTGTTTGTTCAGTTCCGCATCTGCCCATTAGCATTTAAGCTTGTCTAGTTTGCGAACTAGTAATTCTAGTGAGCATCATATTTTAATTGGGCGAAAGATTTTTAAAGGGCTATATTCATTCACCCCCCCCTCTGAATACTGCACCGAACCCAAAAATTGGTATCAGAGCGATCTCTGACTTAACAGATCTAACAATCTGCAGAGGATCCTGCTAACTATTTAGTCCATTTCAGAGTGGGTCTTTTGGAGTCGTCTTGATTTACTGTCTTAGTGCATTTCTGTCTGGTGCATTTCATAAGTGTGCCTCTTGTGTTCTGTATTTAGCTTCACTGAGTTAGTACCGTGTCTTGCTTATCTGGTTTTATTATCTAGTGTTTTGTGCTTTGAATTTGGTTGTTATCTGATTTGATGGCTAATCCTCCGATATTCAGAGGTGATAAATTTGACTCTTGGTTCGAAAACCTCCATCGGTATGTAAAGTCTACTGATCCAAAACTGTGGAAGGTAATGACTCACGGCCCATACAAACTGTCGAAGGATAAATCTAAATGGACCAAGAAGGACAAGTTGAAAGACTCTGTCAATAATAGAGCTGTAGTTTTATTAAAAGAATCAATTGACAGATCTCTAATTGAATGCATTTCATCTTGCAGGTCTGCCAAAGACATTTTGGATAAACTGAAGCTAATCAGGAATCACAGCAAGTGCTTAATGGCTGATCATAGAAATGCTGATGATGAAACTTCATCCGAGGTAAGTTCTGAATCAGAAGGATACTCTTTCGATGAATAGATAGAGATGTATGAAAACTTGTTAGAAGTTTCCAAGAAATTGAAATATGAAAATAAAAAATTAAAAAAGAAATGTGATAGAATAAATCTGAAAGATTCATGTGAAAACTGTCCAAATATGAAAAAGTCTTATGATGCTTGCATGCTAGATGTTCAGAATCTTAAGAAACAAAATGATTCTCTAAAATTTGAAAAACAAACATGGTTGGATAAAATGTCAGAAATAGAGAATCAGTTGAATGATAAGAAAAAGGAGTATCTAAAAGGCATGCAGGAACTCACTGAAGTTAATTCTGAATTGGACAAAATGAAATTGGAGAATGAAGATCTTCAAAAGAAGAATAAAACTCTTATGGTCAGAATGAATGAAATCAATGAGGTTTCACAGTCCTCTTCTGCTAAATCAAATTGTAAAACATGCTCAGCTTTAAGAGAACGTAATGAAGATCTCTTTAGTGAGAATGAATGGCTAAATAAACAAATTGCCTCACTTAAAGATGATCACAAAAATCTGCTCGCTGAGAAAATTAAAGCAGAAGAAAGAGAAGATGAACTGATTGAAAAATTGGAGCACATGTCTGGAAGAGAGAGATGTGCTAATAATGAAATTTAGGATAAAAAATCTTGAGGAAGAAAATACTGAATTAAAAACTGAAGTTGAAAAACTAAAGTGGTTGAACACTGGCTTGTCTGAAAGACTTCTCACTATAGAAAAAGGAAAAGCTGTCTATGATGGAAATTCAGAAATTTTGAATAGTCTAGTACAAGAAATTGAGAAGTATAAAACTGTAAACCAAGTTCTAAGCGAATGTGTTAATTGCAGTGAACAGGAAATAGCCAGTTATGAACTTCACATTGCTAGCTTGGAAGATAAAGTTCATAATCTGGAAAATTCAGCTATTGAGTCTGCCAAGATTAAAGGAAAAATGAAAACTGTTGGGAAGAGGAAGGATGATAATTCTGAAGGGGGAACAAATTGCTGTTCTGATGTTAAGAAAATCACTAAAAACCAGCTATATACAACTTTTGTTCAAAGCACTGATGTAGCTGGTACTTCAAGGCAATCCACAAAACAAAATGAAAATCAGAAGTCACCTTCAAAATCTGTCTTTCAGTTTAAAGCTCAGAAAATTGAAAAATAAACAAAACCTGTTGAGGATAATCAGAAATTTACAAGAAAGAGTCAAACAAAAAGGGCAAAGAATAATTCTGATTATACTCTAAAATTTGTTAGCTCTGCTGAATCTGATGGGTCAATGCAAAATGCTCATGCTTCTTGTACTCATTCACATGCATCTGTGAATTCATCTGATAGAAACCATGCCCCTAGGAAATCTGATGCTTCATGCTATTATTGTGGTAGGTATGGTCATTTAATGAATGAGTGCTATGCCTTGAAATCTGATGACAGAATGCATGCCAGATACACCCCAAATCATCATGAGTACAAAAGAAATAAACTCAATTTCAATCAGCATATCATTTGTTTCACTTGCAACAAGCCTGGGCATAAGGCTAATGAGTGCTGGTCAGGAAATCATTGGGGTAAAAATGAATCAAGAAGAAAGCATCTTAAATGCTTTGAATGTGATAAGCATGGGCATGTAGTCAAAGATTGCTGGCATGCTCAGGGAAATAGATTAAACTCTAAATCTGTCAAATTCCCTGCTTTCTATAATTCTGCGAGAAATAACTTGAGAGATAAAAAGAAAAACTTTGCATGTTTTGAATGTGGTAAGCTAGGCCACAAAACTGCCAACTGTCGGCTGACTGAGCATGGAAAGAAAAATTTTCAAGTCAATAAAAGAAATACTCATGCTCATACACATAATTTTCATACTCATATGCATGCACATGGGCATCATGTTTCTGCTAACATGAAGAATAAAAACAAAAATTCTGTAGCTTCATGTTATTATTGTGGAAAAACTAGACATTCAATGTTTGAGTGTAAACTGATGGAATTTGATGACAATATTGCTAAGAAATTATTTAGAACACCTGATAGGGGTAATTCAGGACCCAAGACCTCTTGGGTCCCTGCAAGATCATATTGATTGATATGTTGCAGGTGTGCCTTGGTGGGAGAAATAAAAGGGGTTAACCAAGGCACTCAAGGATGAAAACCCCATGATAGCACAATTCAAGTCAGTTCCAAAACTCTATGCTTAAATTCCATTATCTGAAATTGTGAGCATGAAAATTGTGAGTTTCATATTGATTTGCTTGATTGATTGTTGATGATCTCTTCATGTCTAGCTGATCAGTCTGCATATATCTGATGCTCTTCTCTCACTGATTATTGCACTGAATAAATAGGCTGATAGATGCTCTGCACAATCATTTTTAGAGTCAATGCATGTGTCTGGTGTCAATGCATTGCATGCTTGATTACATACTTGGACTGAGCTTGAACGGGTCAGTTAGTGCATACAGTCAATGCATGTGTCTTGTACTTGCATACATCATTTGCATGACTGTCATTTGCCCATTGTCGTAGACTGCATATTTTTCAATGCATAATAGGGCTGCTTTGCATCATATGATGAAAAATTTGAAATGAAAATGATGCATTTGATAAACTCTCTCTCTGATTGAACAAAGCATTTATTCTTCTTGAGCATATTCTAAAATCATGAGCAGTTCATTAATTGTATTTCATGCACTTTGTCAGGGGGAGTTTGACTAATGTTGCATATGAAGTGTAGTGGAGTTGAAAAACCTGAAAGAAATTTAATTGCATCTAGACAGGGGGAGCACTCAGAATTGGTGTTTTGTTTGTCACATCTTGAACACCTCTTGTCTAAAAATTGATCAACTCTCATTTGATGTCATATTTCTCTCTCTTGAAAAAGGATTCTGCCTGCTACTTGTTGAGCTGTTAAAGAAGAGTTTCTTTCAACTCCCTTCATGATACTATCTGTCTAAATTCCAACCTATACTCACCTTTCACACTCCTCTCAGCTGGTGTGACTGAATTGGCTCTACTATTGATTTGTTGGTCAGCTAAACTTATTTTTCTGATCTGAGGAACTTAAAGCTGCATGTCATGCAATTCAGTCTGAGAACATTGTAGAAATTTCTATCATATAGGTTTAAGAATTATCACTAAATCAGACGGATATAAGATTAATGTATTCTCAGATTTGTAAGTAAATGAATTAAAAATATCTGAATGATAAGGTTTAATAAACTTTAACCACATGTTTCATGTAAACCTTAGACTCTCTCATCAGATATCTAAAAATTTGAATTCAGGGCTTCTTTGGCTAAGATGCATATAGTGTGTACTGTTGTTAAACATTAATTTGAAAATGTTGACTAAATGAAGAAATTGTGAATTCAGAGCAATGACTCGGTCTCTGAGAAACTGAGTTCTTTATCAATGAAATAAAGCAACTCATGTCATGAGGTGCCATAGTTATCTCTGATAAAAATTTAGTGAAACAAAACCTGACGGAGCAATAACTTATCTGTGTTGAGTAGCTGGGAAGTCTGGCCTCTGATAAAGGTGTCTTCTCATGTAAAAAGACACTCTTATTGCTAACTCTGCTCTCAAAGTGAGAGGCAATGACAGTTATCACACTGAGTAACTGGGTCACTTCAACTAAGACTTGTTGTGCCTCATGTAAAAAGGTGTTGATCAACTTAAATTGTGCTTCAAATGAAATTATCTTGAAAAATCTGTCAACTCATGTTCTTGAAAAGTGTTTAACTTCTGTACTAATCTGTGTATCTTTCAAAGGTGCTATTGAGATCATATGTGTAAGATAAAAGATGATTGATTTTGGGTGTTATCTGAATATTTGGTTCACCTTTATTAAAACTTGGATTCAGATATGAGTATTGAGTTTAACTTGACGAATTTGGTATACATCAAAATTAAATCAGATTGGTTAAGTTGCCACTTCATAACCCTTTATGATAGAAGAGTCTACATCTTTTAAGACTTATTGAAGTGATGTATGCATTAAAATCCCTCATGATCAGATTTTCCAGATAGCCTGATCAGATTCAGTCTGATTATTCATTGAGATGTCTTATGATGATTGTTGTCTATTATTACCCTTCTATCACCAATCACTTTACTCTCCACACTGTTGGAATCTTCCATCTTGTTCTGCAATAAGTTCTGATTATGTGGTCTTTTCACCAGAATTCAGATTCTTTGTAAAGGCAAAATTCAGATTGATTTATTGGATAACCTGAATCCATTCCTGTGCTTCAGGGGGAGTTATGGTTTCTTTGCATCTAGGGGAGAGTATTTAATCTTGCATGCTGATAGGAGGACTGATGTTTCATTGTCATAACTGTCTTTGTGTGCTGCATTGTGTCTCTCAAACCATTCCCTTTCTTTTTGATTATGTCAAAGGGGGAGAATAGTCTGACGAGTCAGTGTGACTCATTATGTTGCCATCATCAAAAAGGGGGAGATTGTTGTGCCCCTTGTGCTTTGATGAATGTGGTGTTTTAATGATAGCAACACGAATGAGTCACCATTTTGTTTTGCTAATAGCTTGACATTGAATCATTGAATCATAACAATCTGAATGCATATAACTGATATATTCTGTGGAGAATGCATGAGAATCATTGAATCATAACAATCATGTGCAGCAAGTGTGTCTCATGCATCATGCGTCGACGCCCCCAGACTTCAAAGTCTGTACAACCTTTCATATGAAAGTCCATACATCGCCCTTGGAGTCCAAAGTCTGTACATCATGTTCATTCATGTTCACTTCATGTCTGTCAGCCGTGTGCATTGGTTTCCAAGTTTATACAGCCTCTGTGTGTTCTATGCATCTCACAAGTCTAGACACTCAACATAGTATACATTGTGTTGTGTTTATGTTTCGTTGAGAACATAAGTCTATGCAGTCATGCATTGTTGCTGAAGTCTATACATCGTCCGTCTCATGCATTGTCTCAGGCGAAGTCTGCACATTGCATTGATGCTTTGGTCGCATGAGTTGAAGTCCATACATTAGACCGACTCCTTCAGCGTCTCAAGTGGACACAAGCGTGTACACTGCCTGCATTCGCTGTGAAGACTAAGTCCATACATTAGACCGTCTCACTTAGCGTCTTATGCATAGGCTAAGTCTCCATGTCTATACATCCGAATGTCTCATGCTGCGTCAACGCTATGAGCATTCTCAAGTGTACAGCGTCAACGCATTAAGTCTGTACATTAGACTTAATATTCTAAGTCTGTACAGCCGTTGGCTTTGAACCTCAGAGTCTGTACACTCGATTTGCCCTTGCTTTGGTCAAGTGTATACATTCCTTCACTGTAGCTTTCACGTATCCAAGTCTACACATCGTGAAAGTCTATACACTCATCACTAACCTTCGTTCAAGGCAAAGTCTATACACTGGGGTCTTTCCATACGTTTCTTAAGTGAAGTCTGTACATTCGTTTCTGAAGCTTGAAGTCTATACACTGGCCTTGAGCTGAAGTCTAGACATTGATTTAGGTTGAGCAAGTATATACATTATCTGCCTATCGATTGAAGAGTCTATACATTGCATTTGTTCATGGCTGCAAGTCTATACATTGTGTGTCTTGTTCAGCTAAGTATATACATTGGACGAGTATCATGAAGTATGTACATCGTGCACCAGTTCCAAAGTCTATACACTATCTTCAGATAATGACACCAATGAAGAACATGGTCGACGCTGGGAGTTCAATGCGTCCACGCTTCAGTTGAAGAGGATTTCAGAGCTTCACCTGGCTGCGTCAACTCCATGCTACAGCAGCATCGACGCAGTAGTTAATGAGGCAGAGTCCATAGCTCACTGGAATACTGCAGTGCGTCAACGCCACGGCCTGGTAGCGTCCACGCAGCAAGCAAACAAGCTAAAGTATTAGCTGCTGGAACACCACTGCGTCAACGCTATGGGCTAGTAGTGTCGACGCAGCACGCTTATATACTGAAGACATTGATCAATGGACACCAATGCGTCAACGCCTTGATCAAGTGGCGTGGACGTTGTAGTTCAATCAATCAAGAAAGAAGCTTACTGGATTACTCTGATGCGTCAACGCTACGGGTTGGAAGCGTCAACGCAGCAGACTTGAGCTTTGCTGATAAAATATCTCTGAAGGCTGCGTCAACTCCTTGGAGCAAGTGGGTTGACGCCATCTAACTCCAGTTGCTGAGCGTACTGGTGCTGGGCACGTGATCCGAGGATAAGGAGAGTGCCCAGATGAGGACACGTGTACTGACAGCCTGCTGGATGCTGCCACGTGGTCCGAATTCTTAGGGCGGGAACTGTGGAAGCCACACGCGCCCTGCTGCTGCTGCTGCTGGTGGTGGTGGTATATAATAGACCCTTCGTCTTCAGATGGAGGTTGATCGTGATCGAAGCGAGGGAGCATAAGCTGAGAGAAGAATTAGAAGGAGAGAGAGCTTCCACGATCCAGCAGAAGAAGAAGAAAAGAAAGAGAGAAGAAGCAGAACAGAAAAAGTGAGAGATAGAGAGCTCGAGCAGAGTGTGAAGAGAAAGAAGAGAGGAGAGAAGCAGACGTGAAGGAGTTGAGAAGAGAGAGAGTGAAGAAAGAGAGTGAGATCGAGGGAGATCTGTTCTTGCTGGAAGTTGGATCAGATCCACTCCAGTCAGCTCTTTAAGAGCCATATTCTGGGCTTAGTGCTTACAGATTTCCGATGCTGTTTACTCCCATCTTTTGTTTTCTTTTGAACTTCCTTTGTCAAGCTGTTAGTCAGCGGATTGTAGAGGTGCTGCCTCTGGACGGCTAAGCTGTATTGCCCAGCGGTTTGCAGTGGAGGAGTCCACTGGACAGCAAGCTGTGTTGCTCAGCGGGGTGAGGAGGATTCCTCGGACGGCAAGCTGTGTTGCCCAGCGGTTGTAAGGCAAGCTGTGATGCCCAGCTGTTCAAGCTGTGAGTCAGCGGAATCCACACTCGGTTTGAGTGTGGGGTGGATGCAGGTCTGCAGGACCGAACCACCTAAAAACCCCTCTTGCATTGTGATTTGATTGCTTATGGTTTGCTTCCGCTAGATGAATGCATAGGGGCGCTCCAGGTGTTTGGCTTCTGGTTGAGCAGAAGAGTTAATTAGTCTTCTTAGAGTGCTTTAATTTATCAAGAGAGCGAAATTCTAGTTGAACTATATTTTGTCTAAATCTGTCTTGTTAGCACTCTAGTGATCTTAATGTGTGTTTGTTCAGTTCCGCATATGCCCATTAGCATTTAAGCTTGTCTAGTTTGCGAACTAGTAATTCTAGTGAGCATCATATTTTAATTGGGCGAAAGATTTTTAAAGGGCTATATTCATTCACCCCCCCCCTCTGAATACTGCACCGAACCCAACAATTGGTATCAGAGCGATCTCTGACTTAACAGATCTAACAATCTGCAGAGGATCCTGCTAACTATTTAGTCCATTTCAGAGTGGGTCTTTTGGAATCGTCTTGATTTACTGTCTTAGTGCATTTCTGTCTGGTGCATTTCATAAGTGTGCCTCTTGTGTTCTGTATTTAGCTTCACTGAGTTAGTACCGTGTCTTGCTTATCTGGTTTTATTATCTAGTGTTTTGTGCTTTGAATTTGGTTGTTATCTGATTTGATGGCTAATCCTCCGATATTCAGAGGTGATAAATTTGACTCTTGGTTTGAAAACCTCCATCGGTATGTAAAGTCTACTGATCCAAAACTGTGGAAGGTAATGACTCACGGCCCATACAAACTGTCGAAGGATAAATCTAAATGGACCAAGAAGGACAAGCTGAAAGACTCTGCCAATAATAGAGCTATAGTTTTATTAAAAGAATCAATTGACAGATCTCTAATTGAATGCATTTCATCTTGCAGGTCTGCCAAAGACATTTTGGATAAACTGAAGCTAATCAGGAATCATAGCAAGTGCTTAATGGCTGATCATAGAAATGCTGATGATGAAACTTCATCCGAGGTAAGTTCTGAATCAGAAGGATACTCTTTCGATGAATTGATAGAGATGTATGAAAACTTGTTAGAAGTTTCCAAGAAATTGAAATATGAAAATAAAAAATTGAAAAAGAAATGTGATAGAATAAATCTGAAAGATTCATGTGAAAACTGTCCAAATATGAAAAAGTCTTATGATGCTTGCATGCTAGATGTTCAGAATCTTAAGAAACAAAATGATTCTCTAAAATTTGAAAAACAAACATGGTTGGATAAAATGTCAGAAATAGAGAATCAGTTGAATGATAAGAAAAAGGAGTATCTAAAAGGCATGCAGGAACTCACTGAAGTTAATTCTGAATTGGACAAAATGAAATTGGAGAATGAAGATCTTCAAAAGAAGAATAAAACTCTTATGGTCAGAATGAATGAAATCAATGAGGTTTCACAGTCCTCTTCTGCTAAATCAAATTGTAAAACATGTTCAGCTTTAAGAGAACGTAATGAAGATCTCTTTAGTGAGAATGAATGGCTAAATAAACAAATTGCCTCACTTAAAGATGATCATAAAAATCTGCTCGCTGAGAAAATTAAAGCAAAAGAAAGAGAAGATGAACTGATTGAAAAATTGGAGCACATGTCTGGAAGAGAGAGATGTGCTAATAATGAAATTTAGGATAAAAATCTTGAGGAAGAAAATACTGAATTAAAAACTGAAGTTGAAAAACTAAAGTGGTTGAACACTGGCTTGTCTGAAAGACTTCTCACTATAGAAAAAGGAAAAGCTGTCTATGATGGAAATTCAGAAATTTTGAATAGTCTAGTACAAGAAATTGAGAAGTATAAAACAGTAAACCAAGTTCTAAGCGAATGTGTTAATTACAGTGAACAGGAAATAGCCAGTTATGAACTTCACATTGCTAGCTTGGAAGATAAAGTTCATAATCTGGAAAATTCAGCTATTGAGTCTGCCAAGATTAAAGGAAAAATGAAAACTGTTGGGAAGAGGAAGGATGATAATTCTGAAGGGGGAACAAATTACTGTTCTGATGTTAAGAAAATCACTAAAAACCAGCTATGTACAACTTTTGTTCAAAGCACTGATGTAGCTGGTACTTCAAGGCAATCCACAAAATAAAATGAAAATCAGAAGTCACCTTCAAAATCTGTCTTTCAGTTTAAAGCTCAGAAAATTGAAAAATAAACAAAACCTGTTGAGGATAATCAGAAATTTACAAGAAAGAGTCAAACAAAAAGGGCAAAGAATAATTCTGATTATACTCTAAAATTTGTTAGCTCTGCTGAATCTAATGGGTCAATGCAAAATGCTCATGCTTCTTGTACTCATTCACATGCATCTGTGAATTCATCTGATAGAAACCATGCCCCTAGGAAATCTGATGCTTCATGCTATTATTGTGGTAGGTATGGTCATTTAATGAATGAGTGCTATGCCTTAAAATCTGATGACAGAATGCATGCCAGATACACCCCAAATCATCGAGTACAAAAGAAACAAACTCAAATTCAATCAGCATATCATTTGTTTCACTTGCAACAAGCCTGGGCATAAGGCTAATGAGTGCTGGTCAGGAAATCATTGGGGTAAAAATGAATCAAGAAGAAAGCATCTTAAATGCTTTGAATGTGGTAAGCATGGGCATGCAGTCAAAGATTGCTGGCATGCACAGGGAAATAGATTAAACTCTAAATCTGTCAAATTCCCTGCTTTTTATAATTCTGCGAGAAATAACTTGAGAGATAAAAAGAAAAACTTTGCATGTTTTGAATGTGGTAAGCTAGGCCACAAAACTGCCAACTGTCGGCTGACTGAGCATGGAAAGAAAAATTTTCAAGTCAATAAAAGAAATACTCATGCTCATACACATAATTTTCATACTCATATGCATGCACATGGGCATCATGTTTCTGCTAACACGAAGAATAAAAACAAAAATTCTGTAGCTTCATGTTATTATTGTGGAAAAACTGGACATTCAATGTTTGAGTGTAAACTGATGGAATTTGATGACAATATTGCTAAGAAATTATTTAGAACACCTGATAGGGGTAATTCAGGACCCAAGACCTCTTGGGTCCCTGCAAGATCATATTGATTGATATGTTGCAGGTGTGCCTTGGTGGGAGAAATAAAAGGGGTTAACCAAGGCACTCAAGGATGAAAACCCCATGATAGCACAATTCAAGTCAGTTCCAAAACTCTATGCTTAAATTCCATTATCTGAAATTGTGAGCATGAAAATTGTGAGTTTCATATTGATTTGCTTGATTGATTGTTGATGATCTCTTCATGTCTAGCTGATCAGTCTGCATATATCTGATGCTCTTCTCTCACTGATTATTGCACTGAATAAATAGGCTGATAGATGCTCTGCACAATCATTTTTAGAGTCAATGCATGTGTCTGGTGTCAATGCATTGCATGCTTGATTACATACTTGGACTGAGCTTGAACGGGTCAGTTAGTGCATACAGTCAATGCATGTGTCTAGTACTTGCATACATCATTTGCATGACTGTCATTTACCCATTGTCGTAGACTGCATATTTTTCAATGCATAATAGGGCTGCTTTGCATCATATGATGAAAAATTTGAAATGAAAATGATGCATTTGATAAACTCTCTCTCTGATTGAACAAAGCATTTATTCTTCTTGAGCATATTCTAAAATCATGAGCAGTTCATTAATTGTATTTCATGCACTTTGTCAGGGGGAGTTTGACTAATGTTGCATATGAAGTGTAGTGGAGTTGAAAAACCTGAAAAGAAATTTAATTGCATCTAGACAGGGGGAGCACTCAGAATTGGTGTTTTGTTTGTCACATCTTGAACACCTCTTGTCTAAAAATTGATCAACTCTCATTTGATGTCATATTTCTCTCTCTTGAAAAAGGATTCTGCCTGCTACTTGTTGAGCTGTTAAAGAAGAGTTTCTTTCAACTCCCTTCATGATACTATCTGTCTAAATTCCAACCTATACTCACCTTTCACACTCCTCTCAGCTGGTGTGACTGAATTGGCTCTACTATTGATTTGTTGGTCAACTAAACTTATTTTTCTGATCTGAGGAACTTAAAGCTGCATGTCATGCAATTCAGTCTGAGAACATTATAGAAATTTCTATCATATAGGTTTAAGAATTATCACTAAATCAGACTGATATAAGATTAATGTATTCTCAGATTTGTAATTAAATGAATTGAAAATATCTGAATGATAAGGTTTAATAAACTTTAACCACATGTTTCATGTAAACCTTAGACTCTCTCATCAGATATCTAAAAATTTGAATTCAGGGCTTCTTTGGCTAAGATGCATATAGTGTGTACTGTTGTTAAACATTAATTTGAAAATGTTGACTAAATGAAGAAATTGTGAATTCAGAGCAATGACTCGGTCTCTGAGAAACTGAGTTCTTTATCAATGAAATAAAGCAACTCATGTCATGAGGTGCCATAGTTATCTCTGATAAAAATTTAGTGAAACAAAACCTGACGGAGCAATAGCTTATCTATGTTGAGTAGCTGGGGAGTCTGGCCTCTAATAAAGGTGTCTTCTCATGTAAAAAGACACTCTTATTGCTAACTCTGCTCTCAAAGTGAGAGGCAATGACAGTTATCACACTGAGTAACTGGGTCACTTCAACTAAGACTTGTTGTGCCTCATGTAAAAAGGTGTTGATCAACTTAAATTGCTCAGGAAAAATATAATGTGCTTCAATTGAAATTATCTTGAAAAATCTGTCAACTCATGTTCTTGAAAAGTGTTTAACTTCTGTACTAATCTGTGTATCTTTCAAAGGTGCTATTGAGATCATATGTGTAAGATAAAAGATGATTGATTTTGGGTGTTATCTGAATATTTGGTTCACCTTTATTAAAACTTGGATTCAGATATGAGTATTGAGTTTAACTTGACGAATTTGGTATACATCAAAATTAAATCAGATTGGTTAAGTTGCCACTTCATAACCCTTTATGATAGAAGAGTCTACATCTTTTAAGACTTATTGAAGTGATGTATGCATTAAAATCCCTCATGATCAGATTTTCCAGATAGCCTGATCAGATTCAGTCTGATTATTCATTGAGATGTCTTATGATGATTGTTGTCTATTATTGCCCTTCTATCACCAATCACTTTACTCTCCACACTGTTGGAATCTTCCATCTTGTTCTGCAATAAGTTCTGATTATGTGGTCTTTTCACCAGATTCAGATTCTTTGTAAAGGAAGAATTCAGATTGATTTATTGGATAACCTGAATCCATTCCTGTGCTTCAGGGGGAGTTATGGTTTCTTTGCATCTAGGGGAGAGTATTTAATCTTGCATGCTGATAGGAGGACTGATGTTTCATTGTCATAACTGTCTTTGTGTGCTGCATTGTGTCTCTCAAACCATTCCCTTTCTTTTTGATTATGTCAAAGGGGGAGAATAGTTTGACGAGTCAGTGTGACTCATTATGTTGCCATCATCAAAAAGGGGGAGATTGTTGTGCCCCTTGTGCTTTGATGAATGTGGTGTTTTAATGATAGCAACACGAATGAGTCACCATTTTATTTTGCTAATAGCTTGACATTGAATCATTGAATCATAACAATCTGAATGCATATAACTGATATATTCTGTGGAGAATGCATGAGAATCATTGAATCATAACAATCATGTGCAGCAAGTGTGTCTCATGCATCATGCGTCGACGCCCCCAAACTTCAAAGTCTGTACAGCCTTTCATATGAAAGTCCATACATCGCCCTTGGAGTCCAAAGTCTGTACATCATGTTCATTCATGTTCACTTCATGTCTGTCAGCCGTGTGCATTGGTTTCCAAGTCTATACAGCCTCTGTGTGTTCTATGCATCTCACAAGTCTAGACACTCAACATAGTCTATACATTGTGTTGTGTTTGTGTTTCGTTGAGAACACAAGTCTATGCAGTCATGCATTGTTGCTGAAGTCTATACATCGTCCGTCTCATGCATTGTCTCAGGCGAAGTCTGCACATTGCATTGATGCTTTGGTCGCATGAGTTGAAGTCCATACATTGGACCGTCTTCTTCAGCGTCTCAAGTGGACACAAGCGTGTACACTGCCTGCATTCGCTGTGAAGACTAAGTCCATACATTAGACCGTCTCACTTAGCGTCTTATGCATAGGCTAAGTCTCCATGTCTATACATCCGAACGTCTCATGCTGCGTCAACACTGTGAGCATTCTCAAGTGTACAGCGTCAACGCATGAAGTCTGTACATTAGACTTAAAATTCTAAGTCTGTACAGCCGTTGGCTTTGAACCTCAGAGTCTGTACACTCGATTTGCCCTTGCTTTGGTCAAGTGTATACATTCCTTCACTGTAGCTTTCACGTATCCAAGTCTACACATCGTGAAAGTCTATACACTCATCACTAACCTTCGTTCAAGGCAAAGTCTATACACTGGGGTCTTTCCATACGTTTCTTAAGTGAAGTCTGTACATTCGTTTCTGAAGCTTGAAGTCTATACACTGGCCTTGAGCTGAAGTCTAGACATTGATTTAGGTTGAGCAAGTATATACATTGTCTGCCTGTCGATTGAAGAGTTTATACATTGCATTTGTTCATGGCTGCAAGTCTATACATTGTGTGTCTTGTTCAGCTAAGTATATACATTGGACGAGTATCATGAAGTATGTACATCGTGCACCAGTTCTAAAGTCTATACACTGTCTTCAGATGATGACACCAATGAAGAACAGGGTCGACGCTGGGAGTTCAATGCGTCCATGCTTCAGTTGAAGAGGATTTCAGAGCTTCACCTGGCTGCGTCAACTCCATGCTACAGCAGCGTCGACGCAGTAGTTAATGAGGCAGAGTCCATAGCTCACTAGAATACTGCAGTGCGTCAACGCCACGGCCTGGTAGCGTCCACGCAACAAGTAAACAAGCTAAAGTATTAGCTGTTGGAACACCACTGCGTCAACGCTATGGGCTCGTAGCGTCGACGCAGCACGCTTATATACTGAAGACATTGATCAATGGACACCAATGCGTCAACGCCTTGATCAAGAGGCGTGGACGCTGTAGTTCAATCAATCAAGAAAGAAGCTTACTAGATTACTCTGATGCGTCAACGCTGCGGGTTGGAAGCGTCAACGCAGCAGACTTAAGCTTTGCTGATAAAATATCTCTGAAGGCTGCGTCAACTCCTTGGAGCAAGTGGGTTGACGCCATCTAACTCCAGTTGCTGAGCGTACTGGTGCTGGGCACGTGATCCGAGGATAAGGAGAGTGCCCAGATGAGGACACGTGTACTGACAGCCTGCTGGATGCTGCCACGTGGTCCGAATTCTTAGGGCGGGAACTGTGGAAGCCACACGCGCCCTGCTGCTGTTGTTGCTGCTGCTGGTATATAATAGAGCCTTCGTCTTCAGATGGAGGTTGATCGTGATCGAAGCCAGGGAGCATAAGCTGAGAGAAGAATTAGAAGGAGAGAGAGCTTCCACGATCCAGCAGAAGAAGAAGAAAAGAAAGAGAGAAGAAGCAGAACAGAAAAAGTGAGAGATAGAGAGCTCGAGCAGAGTGTGAAGAGAAAGAAGAGAGGAGAGAAGCAGACGTGAAGGAGTTGAGAAGAGAGAGAGTGAAGAAAGAGAGTGAGATCGAGGGAGATCTGTTCTTGCTGGAAGTTGGATCAGATCCACTCCAGTCAGCTCTTTAAGAGCCATATTCTGTGCTTAGTGCTTACAGCTTTCCGATGCTGTTTACTCCCATCTTCTGTTTTCTTTTGAACTTCCTTTGTCAAGCTGTTAGTCAGCGGATTGCAGAGGTGCTGCCTCTGGACGGCTAAGCTGTATTGCCCAGCAGTTTGTAGTGGAGGAGTCCACTAGACAGCAAGCTGTGTTGCTCAGCGGGGCGAGGAGGGTTCCTCGGACGGCAAGCTGTGTTGCCCAGCGGTTGTAAGGCAAGCTGTGATGCCCAGCTGTTCAAGCTGTGAGTCAGCAGAATCCACACTCGGTTTGAGTGTGGGGTGGATGTAGGTCTGCAGGACCGAACCACCTAAAAACCCCTCTTGCATTGTGGTTTGATTGCTTATGGTTTGCTTCCGCTAGATGAATGCATAGGGGCGCTCCAGGTGTTTGGCTTCTGGTTGAGCAGAAGAGTTAATTAGTCTTCTTAGAGTGCTTTAATTTGTCAAGAGAGCGAAATTCTAGTTGAACTATATTTTGTCTAAATCTGTCTTGTTAGCACTCTAGTGATCTTAATGTGTGTTTGTTCAGTTCCGCATCTGCCCATTAGCATTTAAGCTTGTCTAGTTTGCGAACTAGTAATTCTAGTGAGCATCATATTTTAATTGGGCGAAAGATTTTTAAAGGGCTATATTCATTCACCCCCCCTCTGAATACTGCACCGAACCCAACAAATTCTCTTATGTGGGGGAGGGTGTAATTCCCCAAAATTTTGTATATGATATTTTAGAATTTTATAGAATTTATTTAAATTTTCTAAGATTTTCTAGAGATAAATAGATTATTAAAAGAATTTGTGTTAATTTAAAACCAAATAATAAGGCCCAATATTTATTAATTAACCTGGCCTTTTAAATAAGACCAAAATGGCCCAAAACCAAGCCCACAAGGTTTGGCCCACATTCTAGAAACTTAAAATAGGATATTTTCAAAATTTAGGGGATAAACATACTAATTATTGGATAAATCAACGGATATATGACAAAGAGTTTGAAATGTTTCAAACTCGGCGCCCAAAGCTAAAAAAGGTCTATCGGGCGACCGCTTGGGGATTGAAAACGGTCTAGACTAGACCACTACTATCTGCAGATTCCGTGAATGGAAGAAGGCATGAAAAGATGGGAACTTTGGCATCCAAATCGCCTAGGATCGATGTTATCTCTTAGATAGATGAGTCTAGAAGGCTTAAGGATCGAATTGAAACCCTAATTAGGACTCTATGCTCGTTCTAATCCATGGAACCCTAGCTAACCCTATAAATAGACCCCAGAACCAACCTGCGCGACCCTTACTTTTGGCTCGCATGGAACTAAGGTAAAGAAGCCGAATTAGAGGTATGCTCTTTAGAAGAATTTGTTTATAATAGTAAGGTCTAACTACCCTCCAAATTTCATCTTAGGAGATCAAGCCATCAGAAAGATAGAAGCTTGCAAAGTCGCTGGTTCAGAGCAAGCAACCCGGGAACTTGTGCAACTGACCCAGATTGATCGGTCAAATAGAAGCCCTAAACGAGGTAATTAGATAGGGGTTCTTTAGAACAAATTGTTTCTTTTTGTACCATCTTCTTACCCTCAAAATTTTGTGGTCATAGGTGAAGAGGATCAAGAGATAAAAGGCCACGAAGTTGCTGTTCCAGTTCAGGACGAGCAGGAAATAGGGTCAAGTTTCAAATCATAAATTTGACGATTAAAGCCTAGTCCAAAGGTAGGTTATCTCATGAATGGCTTAAACATGATGTTAGGAATAAAAGCCCTTAATTCTTAGTCGATTCCACGCATTGTACTGTTGACACCCATTTTTTGTCGATGAGTTGAGTCGTTCCTCTTACTCCCATTTGTTGATGCCTCGAGTTGTCCATCGCTCGTTGGGGCTGTTTTCAGGCACGTTTTGGGCTTATTTTATGGGTAGCCTCCCTCCTGGTTAGGTCCGAGTTGATTCAGGGCTTAATGGGCCTTGGTTTCGGTTAATCGAGCTTTTCTATAAATTCCAAGCGCCCATGTACATCTGCGGTCAACCTCCAGCCGTATAACGATTTGTGCGGTTGATATTGGGTCGTTCATATATTTATGGGACATTTAGCTGATTTTTTGAATTATCACTGACAGGCATATATACGGCCTAGACATAGCTGCATAAGACCATTGTGCGGTAGCATCTGAGCCGCTCATCTCTCAGAGTCCTGTGTTTGGTGGTTTTCTCATATAATTATCCAATTAATCTATTTATCATCGACAAGGCTAGAACGGTGGGTCTTTGGCCGCTCTACCTTTGAACAGTCTCATCTGAGCCGTTCATTTATGAGAGTCCAACGGTGAACTATTCGGCCGGTTTAATGGATAATTTGGATTATTTTATGAATTGTTGAATTTCCACCGACAGGGTTGGACGGCCAGGACATGGCCGCACATCCCGTTGAACGGTCTATCGTAAGACCGCTCATCAGTTCGATTCCTGAATTTCAACATATTTTCTCTTTCTATCCGTGGTTTTATCCCTAACTTCTCCCGTCATTTTCTCCGTGGATGCTGAACCATTTTGAGTACCGTTTCGACTGGATAAGAGATAATTCGATTATCTACAATTTTTATTTGATAATCTCGACCTGAAAATGCTTCTAAACCCTAATTTCGAGCTAGAACTTTAGGTGCTCTATAAATAGATCCTAAAGGCCAGGTTTGAAAAGGGGGGAGATTTTGGTCGACGGCGAAGCCCTGCCGAATCCTTGAGCGACCTACGACCAGGAAGGGAGGCCTTCTACGTCCATATAGGCCTATAGTTTTTGACGCCCCGAGGGGTTTAAAACTCCCCAAGTATCCCCCACTTCACTTCTATTTCCTTTCATGTTAGCATTTACTACACTCTATAGTTCTGATATCGGGTTTTTCTTTATGTTTTACACTCTATTTCGCAGGTCAACAATTCACTAACGCGAGGCCCATCCTTTCTAGCTAGCCGGAAAGGGTGGAGGTTGGACCCTTTTACAACTTCTGGCGTGGTGGCCTTGTGCGGTTCCTAACCAGCCGTTCACGGAGACGTGCGGTGTTACCTGGGCCGTTCTTCTTCATCTTGCGGTCGGGTCAGAGCCGTTCATCTGCCAGAAGTTCCTTATCCCGCATCCTCTGCAGCGCCCTTAGACGACCTATCGTGTGGCCGCACATCCTTACAAGTGGTTCCTCCTGAGCCTTACATCATCCCAGCGCTGCTCATAAGGCGAGTGTCTCCCTCTTTCCAAGGTACGGTGTGTCAATCACATTAGGCACCTTGGTGGCGATCACAGTTATTTACACTCTTCTGTTCTCCTTCTACTGTTCCCATTTATTTTATATATCGATTTAGTAGAAGGGGAGAGAAGACACCTTTTAAGCCAATGAGGAGTAAAACAAACATGTCAACAGCCCATTTTTTTGGCGATCACGGTGGGACACCTAGTGCCCATCGTGTTAGTGATTTGCTGACCTTTTCTTTTACTGTGTTAATCCTCTTTTCGAAGTGATTTCAAGTTGGTCTGGGCGCGGTCTCTGTCCTCCGGAGCATGTGTGGATCTCCAGGAGCCGTCCATCTCTTCGATGGCTGGAAGTCCACCGCTCTTCTCTGTAAACAGTGCCATATCTTCTGCAAAGCCTGCTACGATAAGCGGTCCAACGTCATCCGTTCAAGTATTACACGGTCGATTATTGGCCGTTCATCTTGCTGGCACAGGTACTCCTCTGTCTTCTGACTGTTGGGTTGGTTGTTGTTGCACGGTCGGTGAAGGTCTGTTCTACTGATAATGCGGCTGTCAGTAGACCGCCCATCCTGGTACGCTTCTGATTTCTACCTACTTCCATTCTATCATTGTCTGAGTTTTCTGATTACTTTGTCGTTACTCCCTAGTTTGAACGGTCGTTCACAGGCCGTCCTTGCTCCCTGAGCGGTCTTCATCAGACCGTCTTTCTCTGCTACAGTGCACCCCATGCTACAGTTTTATCATTGAATTAGATCATTATATGCATATATGTTGGTGATGTTTGACCTCCCCCTGTTGTTTTAATATCATTCCATGGTTGCGTTCATCTCATTTTCTTACATTTGCTAGTTCATTGCTTGCTAATTTTTAGGATTAGAATTTTGCATGCACTCTGGTGCGCATAGGATTCATGCAATTCATTCATATTTAGTTGCGTTCCTACCGAGGTAGAGTTTCCTCTCGTCTCCATACTCCTTGGAGCTGACTAGGGGACCTTGCCGAGGGCCTCCGTAAGTCCCTGTGAGCCATGGATTCCCACACGGACGCCGGGCAGGTTGTACCGTACCACCCCCCAGTCTAGGGTCTGCATTCATGAGAGAGAGAGAGTCCCTTAGAGTCTGCCAGTTTCCCGTCCCCCACCCTATTTAGGTACCTTGTGGTTGAGTGAATTCACATTTTAATTAATCCACTAAGGTCCTAAAGAGGAACTTATAAAATCTTCGTGCATCATTTACAACTTGGGTGGTTAATTGGTGGGTTCTTTTCTCATCTCTCCTCTCCATTACATGTTGCAGTGTCATCATTTGCATCTCTTTGTCAGATTAGGCTCATTAGGTCTAGTTCATCTTTGTGTGTCCCCATTTAGTTGCATTTATCTTGGGGTCATTTCCCTCCTTGTATTCATTTGAGATCCACTGTGCAAAGTCTCCATTCTCCCCATGGAGCACTTCTCCCCTGTACCTTATTCCTGCACCTCTCCATCTTCTTACCCCCGTGTGGATTCCTCTTCCCGTGCGGGCCCATCTCCTTATTCCTCCATTGGACCATATTCTTTTAACAGGCCTTCTTATCCCGTCCGTGCTACTGTTGGCCCAATCAATACTCATTCCCACCTTCGTAATTCTTCTAGGCCCATGCATTCCTCCATTCCTGGAATGGGCTTTCCTTCTTCTCAGGCCAGATCCCCTTATCCGGCCCATCAACATTATCCTGGTCTAAATTCATCATCTCTTGCTCAAGCTGGCCCATATCCTTCTCGGACTCTTCCTACCGAGGAGATGATCGCTCAGGCCCAACGCCAGCTTGATGAATTGCAACGACAAGTCAGTCCTCAAACTTCTTTGGATATCCCATTTGCATTCCGAGGTCTTCAGCTTCCACCACGTTCACAGATTCTGGCTTATCGTCGCTATGGTGGAGTCGGTGACCCCTACGTGCATTTGAAGGAGTTCTTATATGAGTTGGCCCAGTTCCAGCATGATCAACGCTTGATGGCCTATTTGTTTGGCCTATCTTTAGAGGGCTCGGCCAAGGATTGGTTTTTCACGTTACCACAAGAGCAGATGATGAATTTTCAAGCCGTTCAAGCAAGATTTATTCAGTAGTACCAGGATCAGGTTGGGCCCAGACATTCTTTGGTTGATCTGGCCCATGAGAAGATGACGCCTGACGAGGAATTCTCCATGTTTGCCGACCGCTGGCGTCGCCTAGCCGCGTAAGTCCCGGGGCATATTCCGGAGGGCGAGCAGATCAAGATGGTTATTTCTAACGCAACGTCCGAGCTTAGATGTATCTCAGCCCTGAACGATGTCACATCCTGGCAACAACTTTACAGTCGAGCCCGCTTCATTAGCCAACAACTCCTAGTTTCCCTTGACCCTGAATTTCCTCCACCTTCCACGCCCACATATGCCTCCCATCCGTCATCTCCCTTATATCCCCCCATGAATCAACCCTCCACCTTATATCCCTCCACGAGTCGACTGTCCACTCCCACACACCCCTATACCTCCATGTGCTCCACCGCATACCAACCCTCCACGAGTCAGCCCTCCGCCATTTTATCTCCCCACACCCCTCCACTTCCGGTCAAGGAAACACTACACCTAGATCGGGTAGATGCCGTCCATTACATTCCCACTCCCTCCATGCCGCCACATCATTCTAGCCCTCCGCCTTCACCTACGCAATCCCCCTTGCCTATGCAACCTCTGCTACCATCCCCACTACCTTCTCGCACCCCTCGGCATCCGCCTTGCCCAAAGCAGGCTTCTCACTCTTTGTTGCCGGAATCTCTTACATATGTTTTCAGGGCTTTGATGGCCACCCATGCGTTGCAGCTCCCTCCGGTTATGCCTTGCCGACCTGCGGTCGGGAATTTGCTCCATTTTTGTGAATTCCATCGTCAACAAGGGCATTTGATTGAGGGCTGCCGCGAGTTCCGGGAACTTGTTCGCAACTTGGAAGACAAGAAGATGATTGATTGGGCTATCATACGCCAAGTTATTTCAGATCTCAGCAGCAAACAGCAACAACAGCAAGCCGTGCTGCCTAGGCAACCGTCTCCACTTCAAGACCAGGGGCACCCTGGTGTTTCTTCAGTTGATAAGATACCTGCTCCGTTACCCACTTCTTCCTACATCCCATCTCCTCCACCACCTTTACCTACCCTAGCCTCCGCTCGGGCAACCTCTCTTTCACCCTCCGTTTCCACCACCACACCTATTCCCAATGCCTCTCGACATATTGTAAAGATACGCCGGAGAGCGTCACCACCTGCCACTTCCCCCACTACGCCACTACCTTCCTCTCCTTCTTCTTCCCCACCCCTACCTTCATCTCCTTCCCCTTCACCTTCACTATCTCCATCAACCACATCACCCCCTTTGCCACCTTTATCGCCTTCGCCACCACTGCCGTCGCCTCTTCCACTCCCCCTTTCGCCATCATCCTCTGAGCCCGAGTGGGCCGACCCTAAACCCATACCTCCACTTTTGCCTTTACCTCCACCCATGCCCATCATCATTAGTATTTCCCCATCACTTGCACCATCGCCACCAGCGCCCTTCAAACCTCCTCCTTCTAACCTCCCTCTACCACTTCCCACTTCGCGGAGCAGGTACACGCTACCTTTGGTGCCCCTCGGGTCTAGTCCCCAGGGAGATAAAGAGTCGAATCAGGTTTTGACTGCGCATTACAAGCTTCAAGATTTCATTTACCGCATGCCGGTCCGAGTCCTGGTCCCTGGCTATTCTAGGGACAATGAGCCCGCACTTGCTATGAAGACGGTTGCTCAGAAGAGTTCTTTAGCACTGGTGCCAGTTTCTTCAAAAGCAAGGCCGGTGGCAATTTCTTTATGCACCGGAGAATTCACTGTTGATGTTGTTATTACCTCTCACCTGATTGCTATTCAGTGCACTGGCCCAGAAGAGTTTTCCGCCCGGATGGTGCTAAACCACGCGGCCGCCAAAAGTCTAATCAATTCAGCATTCAAGGGGCAATTGGCCATGTCCTCGAGATTGACCCGGGGCATTCTGCACATCCTATGCAATCTTCCTCGGTTTATTGGTGAGGCGGCCATGCCAACGCCGTGCATCACCCTCCCTCAGTTCAGTCCTCCGCTTCTAGCAAGGGAGTTATGCAACATGCCCAACTGCCTAGTGAAGATGCCAAAGCTCCATGTACTGGTGCCAAATGACAAAACTTCATTGCTTCCTGATGTACATTCCGAGGAGTTGTCTATGCTGGAATGTCCTTCTATGGTTAGCACCGCACAGCTAGGGGCAACCGTCTCGATGAAGCTGCATATTCATGACCGGGCCAGGCCGTCTCCTAGGTGGGCCCATTATTTGAGAAAGTATTGCAAGACAAGAAGCCCGAAGGCCCGAGTCCGCGCCGGGCGGAGTTGTTTCAAGAAGATTACTGCTAAGAAGAGGCGATGGCATAAGTTCAAGGGCCGTCAGTTGCGCACTTGGGGGTCCACTTCCTCCTCTCCTTCTTCCGGCCATTCATCTTTTCTTCTGCTCGGTTCTTATCCTTGGGTGGTGTACCTTCCACCACCTGGCCATATTTCTACCATCTTCTCCTATCCTTACCATTCTAGGCCTCGGCCTATGTCCTCCTCTTCCCCTAATCCAGGGGCATCTTCTAGCTTTCCTCCCCGGATACGTCCGGATTTCACTTCTCATCTCTTTCCCCCGACCCTGTTGGGGATTCCTTGTGCTCGTTCCCCGACCGTGTCGGGTGGTTTTTCTGATCCTTCCCTGACTTTGTCGGGTGGTTTCCATTTCTTTTCTCCGACCTTGTCAGGTGTTCATGCATCTCCTTCCCTGCCTCTGGCAGGTGATCGCTATTCTTTTTCTCTGACCACGTCAGATGATCATTCTCCTTCTTCCTTATCTTCGCAACTATCCTTTCATCGTCGTTCCGTTTTCTCCTCCTAAACCTTTCAGGGTTCTTACCCTTTTTCTTACTATTTTCGAGATTTTAGCCCGCCTTGATCTCAGTTAATCCTTGTTTATTCTGTATCTGGTTCCTTGTTATCAGGGTCTCAGTGCCTTAACGAGGGAGTTCTAGCTCTCGTCTCTCTTCCTTTTTATCCCTTCTTCGTCCAGTATGATGTCTGTCACTCCTCTGTGTCGAGGAATCCAATCATTTGCTATCCTCTCCTTTCATCCTTTATCCTGACAAGCAAGGAATGCAAAGCTACTCGCGCTCTTCAAAGCTCGATGATTGAGATCGCTTTAGGATGTTGGTTTCCACGCCATGGATTTGCAAAGGTATCTTTATTTTGTGCAAGAAATGTGCTTTCATTCCCATTGTTTCTATTGTTTTGGCACATGATTATAATGTTGTTTCCTCAACATGATTGAGTGGCTTTAGGAGTTTTTTTTAGATCTTAACTTTGTGTCAAATAAAAAAGTTAGCTTCTGCAGCATCCTTAGGCTGGTGATAGCTCCGTGCTGGGAGTCTAGTTTCTTTCCTCGATTGTTGAGGGTGACCTATGAGTATGGATTTTTTACACACTACACGGCAAGCCATAGCCGATCTCTCTGAGGCGCACCGTTGCTGCTTTGGCCATACTTTGGGTATGCACAAAGGCTTGTTCTCTTCTCTACTCTGTCAAGTGCAGGGGCAAGAGATTGATGGATGAGATGACCAGCCTAGGCATTCCCCGATACGAGAGAGGTTTCAAATAGGGGCAGTCTTGAAAGAAAGGAAAAGAAAAAAAGAAATGAGTGAAAAAACACCATGAAAAATGCCCCTAATCCTAGTAACCGGGCCTACTTCTCCTAACAAGAGTTGAGGTTCACGTAAAACGGTGAAGGGTAGTGCAGCATCATGCGTGTATCAAAATCAAAAGTGAGCGTTGTTTCAATATCGGGCCGATAAGGGCTATGCAAAATTATGGTTGAAGACACAAAACCCCAGCGCAACAGACCTACTCTTTTAGGGGTAGTGCCCTGGAAGGAATTCGAGCCTTGATATCTCCCATCCTGCATAAAGCTTGTCTCCATTTTTTTTCTTCTGCTTCTCCCTCTTAGGCTGGGTTATATCCCGGGTATGGCCTTAGTAGGGGCACCGTTCTTTAGAAGCGGTTGGTTGTGGTAAGTCACCCTCACATGCACGCCCTGCTTAAGTGAAGCCTTTAATGAAAGGGGTAGGAACAACGATCCTTGGCCAGTAGTTTGAGCCCGTCTTTAGGTGCTGCGGATTGCTATGTCAAAATCAAAAGAATCAAAAAAAAATCAAATATTGTCAAAAAATCCAAAAAAATCAAATACTTCAAAATTTCAAAAAAACAAAAAATCAAATATTTCAAAAACCTAAAAATCAAATACTTCAAAAAAATCCAGAAAAATAGAATACTATTGAAAATCTGAATATCTAAAAAAAAATTGTGTCTTTTTCATGCATTTGCATTTATTTTGAGGACAGATACGTAATCCGTTTGCTAAGTGTGCAGGTTGCAAGTACTCAGGCATTCCTTACTATATCTTTATGCTCTGCCTCCTGTCCACATCTTTGATCTGTTCTTTCCTTCTTCAATCCACTCTCTCGGTCTGTTCTGAAGCTCATGTCCTTCCCAGCTTTTGTTTGCAATGGTCATATCTTTATGAGAGAGCTTTGCCTCACGATTATGAACCTGGTGGTTCTGCTTCATTCTGATCTTGGGTTTTGATTGAAGTGCATATTTGTTCATGTCTTTTGTCCCGCCGTGTCCTTGTCTCGTGTCTATGTCCCACCGTATCGTCCCACACTTGTTGTTTTGTTCCTCACCCCATGTTATTAGTTGACTTGCACATGTTGATAGTCGTCCCTCTATGTTCCATGTGTTGTCCCAACCATGTGATCGTCCGTCATGTCCTTGTCCCAACCGTGTGTTGTCCCGCCGCATTGGTGTCTTGTCATGCTGTGTTCGTGCATGCGTGTTGTTTGTCTATGCCTTGCATATGTGCTCGTTTGCCTTTTTTATGTTATGTCATGTTGTTTATCATTCAGTTAATTATTGTGTTATCTCTGCTATGTTTATCTTATTTGTCTTATTCATGAAAATCCAAAAGAAAATCCGAAAAAAGAAAATCCAAAAACTTGCCGTTTCACCTGCTCAGGTAAGTCAGGTATGGCTTTCTATCCTTACATCTCTTACTGCATTATTATATGGTACTATGCTATATTATCTCGAGAACTAGTTGGTTATCTACGTGTTCCAGGATCTGATGTTCCATTTCAACAAAAATAATGATGATCCAGGTTCACGTGTTTATCTTCGGATAGGCCGTTAGGTCGGGAAAGCCAGGGGAGGATGGTTCTATCCTGCACGCTGTGGTTGCGGATGGTATCTTGACTCGGATTTTCCCAGCCTAGCAATATGATTCTCAAGTATTTTATATTTTAATATTTCTTTACATTTGTTTGAACGATTTCTTTTATTTTAGCCCAGCATGCATCATATGCATCCTTTTGAGCATTCATGACCCATGGTTTGCCTGAAGAATGTCCCACCAGCGATGGTTAGCTATGCGTTTAGTGTTTGAGTAAGAGGAACTAATTCCACTCTGAGTTGGAAGGTTCTCTTTGGTCAATTCGCTTGGTTTGGTTGATTAAGAGGTCCCCGTCTGGAGCTTTAGCCTGTTTCCTTTACTTTTGCTGCCTGCTTTTGGCCTCCTCATTGGACCGCGGGATTGTATCCCCCATGAGGTTGGCCTTATCGATTTGTTTCATTTCATTTAGTTTAGTTCCTCCAGACTGGTGTCAATTTTGGTTTTATCATTCCTTGCGTTTGATTTAGAGTTTTCTGAAAAATTCTTGTCGCTTGTTGGTAAAAACGGGTGTCATTTTACCTTAACGCCCGCTTTCCGGTCCACTCCGCTACATTTCCGCTTCATCTCCATGTTCCATATCACTTTCGCTTCACCTCCGCTCGCTCCCCTGCAAAGAGGACGTTGAGGAGGGGCATCTGTTGGCACCCATTTTTTACCGATGAGTTGAGTCGTTCCTCTTACTCCCATTTGTTGATGCCTCGAGTTGTCCATCGCTCGGTGGGGCTATTTTCAGGCACGTTTTGGGCTTATTTTATGGGTAGCCTCCCTCCCTAGTTAGGTCTGAGTTGATTCAAGGCTTAATGGGCCTTGGTTTCGGTTAATCGAGCTTTTCTATAAATTCCAAGCGCCCATGTACATGTGCGGTCAACCTCCAACCGTATAACGATTTGTGCGGTTGATACTGGGCCGTTCATATATTTATGGGACATTTAGCTGATTTTTTGAATTATCACTGACAGGCATATATACGGCCTAGACATAGCCGCATAAGACCATTGTGCGGTAGCATCTGAGCCGCTCATCTCTCATAGTCCTGCGTTTGGTGGTTTTCTCAGATAATTATCCAATTAATCTATTTATCACCGACAAGGCTAGAACGGTGGGTCTTTGGCCGCTCTACCTTTAAACGGTCTCATCTGAGCCGTTCATTTATGAGAGTCCAACGGTGAACTATTCGGCCGCTTTAATGGATAATTTGGATTATTTTGTGAATTGTTGAATTTCCACCGACAGGGTTGGACGGCCAGGACATGGCCGTACATCCCGTTGAACGGTCTATCGTAAGACCGTTCATCCGTTCGATTCCTGAATTTCAACAGATTTTCTCTCTCTATCCGTGGTTTTATCCCTAACTTCTCCCGTCATTTTCTCCGCGGATGCTGAACCATTTTGAGTACCGTTTCGACTGCATAAGAGATAATTTGATTATCTACGATTTTTATTTGATAATCTCAACCTGAAAATGCTTCTAAACCGTAATTTCAAGGTAGAACTTTAGGTGCTCTATAAACAGATCCTAAAGGCCGGGTTTGAAAAGGGGGGAGATTTTGGTCGACGGCGAAGCCCTGCCGAATCCTTGAGCGACCTACGACCAGGGAGGGAGGCCTTTTACGTCCATATAGGCCTCCGGTCCAGGGAGTAACTTCCGTTTTGAGTCCTCTTGCATTCTGGATAGTCTCGTTTTCTTCTCATTGCATGTTTGTTTCTACACATCTATTCTCCCACGTTTTCATTGCTTTCACTATCATTCACACACACACTCCTACGTTTTTGACTCCCCCAGGGGTTTAAAACTCCCCAAGTATCCCCCACTTCACTTAGTTACGTCTATTTCCTTTCATGTTAGCATTTACTACACTCTATAGTTCTAATATCGGGTTTTTCTTTATGTTTTACACTCTATTTCGCAGGTCAGCAATACACTAACGCGAGGCCCATCCTTTCTGGCCGGCTGGAAAGGGTGGAGGTTGGACCCTTTTACAACTTCTGGCGTGGTGGCCTTGTGCGGTTCCTAACCAGCCGTTCACGGAGACATGCGGTGTTACCTGGGCCGTTCTTCTTCGTCTTGCGGTCAGGTCAGAGCCGTTCATCTGCCAGAAGTTCCTTATCCTGCATCCTCTGCAGCGCCCTTAGACGGCCTATCGTGTGGCCGCACATCCTTACAAGCGGTTCCTCCTGAGCCGTACATCCTCCCAGCGCTGCTCATAAGGCGAGTGTCTCCCTCTTTCCAAGGTACGGTGTGTCAATCACATTAGGCACCTTGGTGACGATCACAGTTATTTACACTCTTCTGTTCTCCTTCTATTGTTCCCATTTATTTTATATATCGATTTAGTAGAAGGGGAGAGAAGACACCTTTTAAGCCAATGAGGAGTAAAATAAACATGTCAACATGTACGTGGAGAATTTAATGTTTTATTGAGACTGTGCAAACTAGTTCATTTTTCATGCATAGACTTAGCCTTAATGCAATTAAGATGGAATTCTTGTCTAATTCACTTTCTCCTATGCATGATCATGGCCTAATTTTCTACTAGCATGTTTTACTACCTATTTTATATCATTTCCATGTATAGCATGCCCTAGGTTAACGTTTTATTTCACTATTTTAAAGCTTCTATCTATCAGACATAAACGGTCCATAACCTGACCACCTTATTTAAACAGCGGTCTATCGAGAGACCGTTTATAACCCATGCGGCCATGTCACGACCGCTATTTGGTTCTGCGAACTTAGGTGAATTTTTCATATTAAAACCTTATAATTATGATATCTTTAACTAAAAATGGTGTTGATTTCCTATTAAATACCCTGTTTTAACATGAGCATGATTTCAATCATTATTTTTCATTATCATGTAATTTCATGCCAAAATATTATAATTTTGTAATTAAATGGTTTCTATGTTGTGTACATAGTACATATGGTGTTTTGTCCGTATGTTTCACTCTTATCTCTTGAGTCATCTTCTTAATTACATGGCATATACTCCGGTATGTGACCATTATTTACACTTTGCACTTATAGGCACACTTTCTTGGACTTATGAACCTCTCTGCCGAATATTCCTTCTGTCGACTAGGGAATTATGTTTCAAGGCCTCCGTAAGACTCTGCGAGCCTGGAATTCTCACTAGGACGCCGAGCTGGTTGTACCATTTAAAACCCAAATTGTCTAGAAAGCACTTACACCATCAATGTTTTCTGGATTCTGAGTTATAAACAGTCTTCATGGCGACCGCTAAGGGTTACTTAATTGTCGGCAAGTGACCACTTATTTTGGAAAACGATCATCCTATGACCGCATGTCTCTCTGAGTCAAGCTTTCTTTGTTCTGGCTCTGACTCGTCACAAACGGTCCTGACTCGACTGCATAGTTCTGCCTAATGCTCCATACTTGACCGCCTGATTCATGAAACGGTCCAGTAAACGACGGCTTTATCTGTGAACCTGTCTAACCCGAGGTTTGACCTTTGGGGTTGGTTTTCTGGAGTTCCTAGATGGTCTTAAGATTATATGGAGTCTCAACATATGTTTAACAAGTTAATGTTAAGATATGAAACTTAATGAAAATACTGTTACGCTGCCGGAATGCCGCCGGGGTATAATATTCTTTTAATTCTTCTTTGATATCTCATATCAATCTTGGTACGTTCTATACCTTGGTTACTTGGTCATGAAACTTATTATTTGGAATTGAATTATTTGCCAAAATTATTGTTACATCTCGTGGAAGTAGGTAGATTTATAACTTGAAGATGCAAGACGGGACACAGATTGTGTCCATGGGCTCCATGCTAGTCCTCTCGACGGATTGTTGGAAATATGCTATAAACCATGGGGTACGATGATACTAGCGTCACATTACGCTGGGAGTACTTTCTCTTATAAATGAATGAAAAATCACGAGGCTCGTTATGAAAATTACGTGCTTGTTAATGACTTTCTAGTACACAGCCTTTACAAGGTTATGTAAAGTACTTTCTAGATTCTTGCTCATACATTCTTATTCATGAAAAGGCCAAATTTATTTCTACATGATAAATCTTGCTTGTTCATGGTCTGTACTTGCTCACGTCTACTTGTTCAGTTATTTCATAATTCTATATTCTTGGTTATCTTGGTTTATATCGCTTGTTTATCGCGTTCTTATTTGTTTTCTTGATCCTAGAGCTAAGACATTAATCATTTAAACAATGTCTTCATGTTGATGCGAAGATACCTACTAGACAAGTGTGCTCATACCTACTTTCTCAATTTTCTAGGAAGTACTGATGGATCGGATTCGGAATATACAAGTGGCGGGTCCGAGAGTGATTGAAGGTCAAATGGATCGAGAGAAGACCTAGTTGTCAAGTGTCCAGTCGAGTCCTATTGTAATTTTCTATTTTCTTCAGTTTATAATGTAAGGATGTTTAAAGTTAGGAATCTAATGTACTTTATGGTTATTAATATGGAATAAAGTTAGAATTTTGAAAAAATATACTTGTGTAATTACTTTTATGTGATTGTCATGCGCTCTAATCTCTTGCTTGCGATAGGCTTACCCTATCGGCTGTTCACGTTCCCGATATTCCTTCCGCTGTATTAAAAGCTTGGAGCGTAACAGTTAAAGTGGTATCAGAGCATAGGCCAAGAAGTCCTTGGAAAAGATGTCATGTCATAGGTTAAGTCCAAGGATTAAGGACCAATGCCTATGAAACAGGGAAAGGAAATTCCCAACCCAGGAGAGAAATTGGGTAGAACCTGGGATGAGCTACTAATTAGAAATTATCTTTAGGATTAACCCTTTAATTTCATTAAGATTAACAAATCCATTACTCTTCTCAGGTACTTTACTCTTACAATGGCTCACCGTGTTGATTAGGGTGGAATGCAACAAACTGTTGCGGGTCTCACTTAGGCCTTGCAAAATATGGCTCAAGCTGGCATTAGGGCAGGAGCTGGTGATCTGCACCGTAATTTCCGGAGTTCAAACCCTCCGTGGTTTTTGGGTTCTTCTAACCCTGATGAGGCAGAAAATTGGATTGACGAAATGAACCATACATTCGAGGTCATGCAATGTGCCGACCAAGAGAAGGTTTGTCTTGCTACGTTCCAGTTAAACAAAGACTCACGTACATGGTGGAAGTCTATTCCGACACCGCCTGCAGACGCACCACACACATGGGATGAATTTCTTACTCTTTTTCGAGCCAAGTATTTCTCCGAGCATGTCAAGGAGAGGAAGGCGGCTGAATATGCGTCACTACGTCAAGGCATGTTGACAGTGGTAGAATATGAGTTACAATTCTCTCGCCTGGCACTTTATGCGCAACATCTAGTGAGCACGGATCTTCTTAAAGCAAATCACTTTATGGACGCACTGCAGCCCATTTTCATCTAGCAACTTGGCCCGAAAAACATTCGGACCTACGCAGAGATGGTCCAACGGGCACACTTATGTAAACGGACCTTAGAGAAGGTCGATAGACTCAAGGGCAAAGTGGAGGAGCCTGCTCGGGGTGAGGTACCAGCTACGCCTTCATCGGAGCTTGGAGGTGCTCGTGGTGAGGTTATCTTCTGGCGCCTGCAGTTCTGGAGCAGTCAGGGCCGCGCCAGTCCACCCCAACTCTCGGAGCTGCCCCGGCTACCCTCAACCTCCGATCGATCTGAAATTTTTACTGGGCTCTCCTGATCCAGTCCAGAGAAGTTTGGCGCCGGTCCTGCCTTCATCTGAGTTTGAAGGAGTTCGTGGTGCCTCCGACATCAGCATGCTGTCCCAGTCGAGCTAGCACCGGGACAGACCGGTCTCGACTTATTCCCCTCCCTCGCCTGGCCGGCTTACCGCCCCTCCCTACGTGGAGGCAGTGTTTGAATGTATTTGAACATCCCCACCCCTTGTCCACCCCTCCTGCGAGAGGCGTAGTGCTATACTCTATTAATTTTCAGGTTCAAGCTTCATCGGCGCAGCGTGGGGGAGGGGCACCCACGTTTCCCCACTTACCCTCATCTCCGATCGGGGTCGGTTTCTTCAAACCGACCGGGTAAGCTCTCGACCCTTGCTTCTAATTTGTGCTTGTTCCGTCAATATTTGACGTTTGCTCCGTCGGTCAAGGGAGAGATAGCGCCCGGTTCCGAAGTTCCACCACCTTCGAGTGATCGCCGTGGGGTAAGAGAGTGAACCCCGTGCCCTACGGCACCCGGCCTGCCCTTTGATTTGGGCACTTGTACCTAGGGGAGGCTAACCTTAGCCTTGCTAGCCCTTCACCAGCAAGGGTCCCGTCCTACACCCTCGACTCGATATCCTCGAGTCACCCCCGGGTTGAGTGCGCGCACTGTGTCAGCGTCCGCCGACGTTAACTTCATGTTCTTGCGATTGTGCTTGCTTTGTTAGGTCTGAGGTGCACCGGCCTAGTGACTGCCACCCCCAAGGTGGTGTCACGTCAATCCTGGATAGGGTCGAGATCAGATATGTGGTGACCGTGGCACTGTACGGGTGCCCCTACTACACGGGGTTGATATAGGCACTAGTGCAGCACTTCAACTGTCGGTGGAACACAGTGGTGACAACAGAGGGAGAGACTTCACTGGATCTCTGGTCACTCTCTCAGATTTCTGGCTTGCCGATCAGCCGCGAAGGGTACGAGGAGGTAGCGTTGGATGACCTTCACCACAGCCACACCGACGGATAGGGGCGATACCAGGTTCCTCACAGCTACCGGTACCTACTGAAGACCTGGAGAGACTTGAATTTGAAGTCCCATGATCAATGACAGCCAAGAGGGGGGGTGAATTGGGTGATTACAAAATTTAAGAAACTTTTACCCGATTTAAATGAGAATGTTGAAGCATCAACTAGGACATTCAAATCTGTTTATCTACATGTTAGATTTATCAAAATCTATCTCCACGATAGTTCTTGGTACTAGGCGGAGGTGTAAATCCAGGAATTTTTCTCATGCAAAGTGCTATTGTTCTGACAGGAATGATCTTGTCAATTCAAAGGCACCTTTTGATATACCCAAGATCTATTTAGTGAAAAGATCAATTATGTTAAATCTAAGTAATCAATCCAGAATGGCAATATGCACTGACAATCACATGGAATGGGGGTAGAAGAAATGAGCCAAACCACACAATTCAAACCACAATGCACGATGATTTTTAAGGTGGTTCGGATGCAATGACGGCAACCTACGTCCACCCCTCACCAAAACCCGGTGAGGCTTCACTGCTGTAAACCAGCATGGGGATGAATCCCCAACACGGAGACACACTCCAACCACACACGCAGGGCGACGCCTGCACACACACACGGGGACGCACCCCAACACACACACACACACGGAGACGAAGTCTCCAACACGATCCGACAACTGGATCAACAACACACACACATGCTGCGACAACTGCAACACTCTACACACTAGAATAGTCGGATCTGGATAGATCCACACACACACATGCAGATCTACGAAGATCCACACACACACAAGGATCTGAACTAGACAACCTCACACTCCCACGGATCTGAATCGATCCACACAGACACAAATGTTTGCAAATTACAAGGAACAAGACTTGAAGCTCAAAACATAAAAACAAATGAAACACAGTTGAGAAAACTCCTGATTTAGGCTCCCCTTGAGTGTATGATGCAGATCTTGAACAAGGCTTCCTTATTCACTTGAATGGAGATTAAATGGCTTCAGATAGAGCTTGAAGAGCTTGAGGATGGATGAAGAAATCTTCCATGAATTACTGTTCACGGAGCTACCATAGTCTTCTTTCTCCTTTGGCAGCCTCTCCTTCAATCCTTGGATCCCCCTTTGTTTCTTTGCCCTAAGAGGTGTTTTTATATGTCTTGAGTTGGTCAAGGAACATCGCCAGACATAGATCCACGTTTCCTGGCGAATTTGGAGGCTAGAGGATTGAAAAGTCCACAAGAGAGGCTTGAACACGTTGGTGAAAAACATGGTCAAACTTGGCTGCCTCGGGGGGTTCGGTCGACCGGAGGTAGGCGGGCGATCGACTGAAATTTTACAAGTTTTGTAGATTTCGTTGCTGGGAGGATCAGTCGACTGGTCCGGTGGGGATGGTCGACCGAACTCTATAATTTTACAGAGTTTTCAGTTCTGGGAGATTAGGTTGACCGCCCCTGCTGGCCAGGTCGACAGAACTTTGAAAAACTTGCAGAAATAAGATTGTCAGCCCATGGATCATATCATTATAGAATATACTGTAAGACCACACTTTGTTCCATTCAATTTGAGTTGGTTTGGACTCATTCTAGGCTTTTGAAACACGATCCTTTTGAGCTTCGTATCCTTGTTCAATTCATGCATTTTGGTTTTAATTTGGCTTTGATTATGCACGGAATGCATTCAACACTATGCAAAAGACCCATGAAATCTCATTTCAAAAAGACCCTTTGTGGAAATGCAAGGAACAAGTTCAACGCATTAAGAGCACATGAAAAGATGTATGAGAAACCTTTGAAAGCCTAAGTATCAACTTCTAATCTATTGATCAAGGTTAAGTCAATACATCCATCAACAATGAAATCCACATGTTCAGGCATAAAAGAATCTTTTCACATCAGACCAAGTCAACTTCCCATGAAGGCAAGTCGACTTTACTTGCTTTACCAAATTTGAGACTTCCATAGTCTTACCAAAGGTTCTTGAAGAATGTAGACATGGTTTACCACCTATTTTCATTGTAGATAGCAAGGTGCTTATCCACACGTTTTTTCCTTCTAAGCGACCACCATGAGGTTTGATCCTATAATTCAAGATAGTCAAGGTTAATACATCATGAGATGCACAAATAAGATTAATACATCATGAGATGCACAAAGACTTTGTTCACAGTTAAAAGCTATGAAACCTCTTGAAAAATCAGCAATTTCAACCAAGAATCAAGACCATATAGCAATGCATTTCACCAACATGTTTGAGCCTGCCTCAAAAGCCATTTACCATCTCAACCATATTTGAACAAAAACATGAGTGCACATTGACATCAAGAACATATGCAACCAAGAACATGTGCAAGCAAACATAAAGTTTACTTATCATCAAAAACATATGCAAGGCATATACAACAATCTCCCTCTTTTTGATGATGACAAACTTTATGACTGACACTGACAAGATCATATTCTTCTCCCCCTTTGACATGATCAAAAAGTGGGAGGAAGGTAATGAAGTTCAAATTTCAGCAAGCAGATTCATAAATCAATAAGAGCCCACTTCAGAAGTTCAAATGTGACAATAGCAAGGCAACGATATGGGGAACAAAAGATATGTTGATTCTTTGTAATTCCAATTGTTGATTATGGAGACAGAACGGTGTGTAGTCTTAAGAGTTGCATACCAAGATTCATAAATCAAGATGTTACCATTCAAAGCCAACACCCCATGTAGCAAGTGTAAAGAATCTAAAGTCTAAATTTTTGGAATTTTATTGATTTTTGCATTTTCTTTTGAAATGCATGAAGCTAGATACATACAAATGATGACATATGAAATGCACACAATGCAACTAGATAGTAATGTATATATATACATGCAACATATCTCCCCCTTACTTATTTAAGAAGGGAATTGATATAAGAAAGATACATGAGAGTCATGACAACCGGAATGCACATGTGTAGCACATAGGAGGTTGTGCAATCATATAGGAGATTCATGCAATTGCTAAAGCAGTCAATCAATTTTCTGAGTACATAATAAATCAAATTTTCAGAAGTGTAAGTGAGTAACATGAAAAGCGATAGTTGTAATATGGATATTCAGATTTTTCAGATCAACACAAGGAGACATTTTACAGACTGCACTTCAATTTTGAGAACATCATATTGGAGGCTACGCTCTACCTCAATATTTCTTTTTTCACATCAAAATTTTCAATGATTTCACAAAGACAATCAGAATTTTTCTAAGAATGATCAGGTTTAGATAATTCCTTTTTACGCGAGTAGACGCATGGAGCTCATGCCAGAATCCCTGGTTACTCTGAATATTGAACCATTTCACTTCATTTTGAATAGAGGTACTTTAGTCAACACTTTTTAGAAATGAACCACCTCACGTCTCAGGTGACGTGTGTTGGATATTATGTTTTGATGATGACAAACACTATGACTCTCATATGTGTTGACTTATGTTTTGATGATGACATAGTTTACGTGTGTTCTGATGATGATAAATTGATGTCATATGTGTTTACTTCATTCAGAACTACTCATTCAGAACTTGGTACATTGATTAACTGTGAGCATGGCATAGACTGTTCACTCATCCGTCTGCGTGAGTCACCAAGTCCACACATTGCTTCATGTGCTCTTCATAAAGTCTATACAATGCCATTTGTTCATGCATGTTAGCAAGTCTGTACAGCCTATGTTCACAACACAAAGTCTGTACTTCGCATGCTCACAAAATCGCCAAGTCTATTCACCGGGTTGCTCATTAAGTCTTAAAGTCTGTACAGGGTAGTTCATGCATCACTCTATTTGCCAAGTGTATACATCAGTCAGCATTGCATCTTGTTCATGAAGTCTATACATCCACCGTCTATGTTAAGCTTCAAAGTCTGTTCATCCGATCTTCTCATTTGCATTGAAGTCCATACATTGGTGGCTAAGTATATACATTGTCTCTTTTACCTACGTTGCTTGAAACGAAGTCTATAAACTGCTGGATGTTCATGTCTGCACATTGGTGCTTTTCCCTACGTTCTGGCCAAGTCTATACAGCCTCATCTTTACCTTCGTTCCAAGCCAAAGTCTGCACATTGGCCAAGTCTACACATCGGCCTGTGGCCTACTTAGCTGAAGTCTGTACAGCGTCCGTTGTCTAGAGTTCTTGAAGTCTATACATCAGACTGCTTCTTTCAAAGTCTATACATCGGCTTCACTGATTCAAGTCTATACAGCCTGCCTTCACATTCAGAGTCTGTACATCGGTCCTATAGCCGATCATCTCATTCAGAACTTTGCAAGTCTGTACAGCCGAGCGTCTCATGCATCATCTCACTCTGGCAAAGTCTATACACTGGCTCAAGCTTGTCGAAGTCTATACATCACCGTTGGGCATCAAGTCAATACACTGTTCACCGTCTTATTAAGAGTCTTACACTATCAAGTCTGTACATTGTGAACAGTGCATCTCTTCCTCAAAGTCTGAACACTGGCCTCTTGCTTCAAGTCTATACATTGGGTTGTCCGACCACAACTCTATACATTCGGTTGTTATAACTTGAGTCTATACAGTGCTCACAGCACACTCGTTCCAAGTCTGTACACTGGTTAGGCTTCGTGAAGTTTATACAGTGGCTGAGCATTGTAAAGTCTACACATTGGTAAGGCTAGTTCATGCATTGTTCATCACATGTCTATACAATCGTCTCTGAGCATCAAAGTCTGTACAGCCTGTCTGTCTTCATGGGTTCTGTACTTTTAGTGCGTTGACGCACTTGGTTGACTGCGTAGACGCAATTGTGCGTCTTTCACTTTCTGTCTTGTTCACTGCGTCGATGCTGACACTGGATGCGTTGACGCATTGGCCAGTTGCCAAGGGCGTGAGCATCTCGCTTGAGGAGCTGAGGCGACGCTGCACGATGGAAGCGTTGACGCCTTGGGCTGATGTCCTCACGAAGTCTGTACACTCAGTTAAACTTTCAAGTCTATACATCATCTGATACTGTTATTGAAATGATTATCTGACAGGTTTAATGGATGAGGCCATCAAGACTTGCACGTGATCCTAGAGGCTGAAATGCTGACACGTGGACCACTGAAGCTTGGGCGGGAATCGAAAAGAGCATAAGCCCTAGCTGCCTGCTGCTGGTATATATATGGAGACTCCTCCATTGGCTGAGACGGATCAAAAGGAAGAGAGCCATCAAGAAAAGCTGAAATGTAGAGAGTGCCTCCACGATATAGAGAATAGAGAAGAAGAATAAAAGAAGTGAGAAGAAGAAGGAGAAAGCAGAAGCAGTGAGAAGAAGAAGAAGAAAGAAAGAAGAAGAAGAAGAAAAGAGAGTTTGTGCTGGGAGAAAGAGAGAAGTAGAATAAGAAGCTCATGCTGGACCGTGGATCAAATCCAGGCCAGCCAACTCCTGCGAGAGCCACATTTGATTTTATCTTTTCAGCTTTTTGTTGCTGCGTTTTATTTTTCCTTTGAACTATTCACTTGCTATTCTTCCGATCCTCTAGTGTGAGGTCGGGTTCCCTCCGGTGTGGAGGAAGAGAGACTTGCGTCTCTGGTTGCCTTTGACTGGGTGTCATTGGTTGTTTCCCTCCGGTTGAGAGGAAGAGAGGTCTGAGACCTCTAGTTTGCAGGTGACTTGGTGTCACTTATGTTTCCCTCTGGGTTTCAGAGGAAGAGAGACTTGGGTCTCTAGGTTCCCCTCCGGTTTGGAGGAAGGGAGGTTTGGTCCTCCGGTTCTGGGCTTGTGGGTAGCAAGTCCAGGGGTTCCCTCCGGGTCTGGAGGAAGAGAGACCGTGTGTCTCTGGTTTCCAAGTGGCTGGGAGTCACTTGGGGTGTCCCTCCGGTTGGGAGGAAGAGGGGAGGTTGTTCCCCTGGTCAAGCTGTTTGGCAGCATTTGTTGCAGACTGAGTCTGCTGTGCTAGTGTTACTAGTGGAAGCCTCACTCCGGTTGGGGGTGAGGGGTGGACGTAGGTCTTTGGACTGAACCACCTAAAAATCTCTTGAGCAGTGGTTTATTTGTGTGTTTGCTTCCGCTAGATGATTGATTAGGAGCGCTCCAAGTGTCTCTTCATTTGTTCAATTGAATTAGTTTCTATTCTGGTATTGTGTTTAGCTTCCGAGGTTTTAATTGGGTGATATTCCTAGCAGGATACATTCACCCCCCCTCTGTATCCAGGGCTTGCACCCTAACAATTGGTATCAGAGAGGTTCTCTGATTGATCAGATCCAACGATCTGTAGAGGATCCTATTGTCCCTTGGTGCATTTCTGATTTTACTCTTTGCTGCATTAATCTGTTTGCCGAATTAATCAATGGGGTCTCCACCGGTCTTTAGTGGTTCTAATTTTGACTCATGGGTTAGCAGTCTACATAGTTATGTGAATTTGATGAATCCGGATCTGTGGAAGTTAATTTCACATGGTCCTCATAGACTACCAAAGGAAGAGTCCAAATGGACTAAAAGTGACAGATCAAGAAATGGAGAGAATCAGAAAGTTTTGAGATTAATGAAAGAAGCTACTGACAAGGCTCTACACTCTTGTTTTGATGACTGTAGGTCCGCAAAGGACATTCTGGATCAGTTGAAGCTAGCTCAGAGGATGAATGAGGACAGCTGCCTGATGGCTGATAAGAGCAACCATAGCAGTGATCAAGAGGAATTCCAAGATGCTGAAGAGGTAATCATCCCCTTCTCTAGCTTCACTTTAGATGATTGGGAAGATGCCTATGCTGATCTGTTACACTCCCATGAAAAAATGAGTAAGAGGTATAGAAGACTGAAAAAGAAGCTGGAAAAACTAGGAGGTGAAAACCTTGAAACTCTGAAAACTGAAAATGAAATATTCAGAAGACAACTGTCAAAACTTGATGAAATCCAATCAGAACTTGATCATGCTAAATCTGAAAACACTAAACTCAGAAAACAATGTCAGGAATCTGACCAAAAACTAATCAGTCTTGAAAGTGAAAACAGATTGATCAATGAGGAATTTGAAGCTATTAGTGTTGCGAACCTAAAATTTCAGGAAAACTTTGAAAACTGTAAATCAGAATATCCAAGTTTCCTAACTGATGTATTATTTGATGATGATAAACATGAGCAGGAAAACACAAGTCTAAAGGAAGAAATTGAGAAACTGAAACAGTTGAACTCCACCATGTCAGAGAGATTGCTGACATTTGAAAAAGGAAAATCTGTTGATGAAAATCAAAATGAGCTCAAACTGAAACAAGAGATTGAAACTCTTAAAAATTTGAAAGATGTGATGCATCAACAGATTCTGGTATGTGAAGAAGATATAGTCAACTATGAACATCAGGTTTCTTCTCTTCAATCTGAAATAAATGATCTGAACAATTCTCTGTCAAAATTTGTAAGTGGGCAGAAAAACCTAGACAAGCTACTAGGTGTAAAAATCAACACTAGGAAGGAAGGGCTGGGCTACAACAATGCTAATAAGAAAGAGTTTCAGAGCAAGTTGATGACATCTTTTGTAAAGGCTTCAAATGTTGCCACCACTTCAAAAGATAAACAGCCCATTGTTCAGAAAACTGAAGAACAGAACAAAAATCAGAAAAAGATTGGAAAACAAAAAATAAATAAAAAGGGTTCATTAGGGCATGTTGATGAAAGTTCACACACACATTCACATGCATCTAAAAAGAAAATGGCATGCCATTATTGTCATAAATTTGGTCATCTGATGCATGATTGTAAATTGATGGAGAAGGATGATATGACTGCTAGGAACCTTCATGATAGAAATCCTTCATTCCAGAAAAAGAAAATTGAATGTTTCCACTGTGGTAAATTAGGACACACAGTTGCACAATGCTGGTTTGCAAATGATAAGAAAACATCTCATTCATATCATGGTAAATCTCCTGCAAGCCAACATGGTCCTAATAAGAATAAATTTATTTTTGAAAGGAAAACACTTGCATGTTTTGAATGTGGGAAGCCAGGCCATAAAGCTGCTGACTGTTGGCTGGCTTATGTTGGTAAACAGAATCTTAATTCTGTTAACAGAAAATTTCATGCAAATGCACATAGAACTCATGCTAATCAGAATGTGCATAAAACAAATCTGAAATCGGCTGCCTCTTGCTATTATTGTGGTATATTAGGTCATTCAATGAATAATTTCCATCTGATAAGATCTGATGACCTAAATGCTAAAAGGTTGTTTAGAACACCTACCAAAGGTGTCACTATTAACCATGCAGGACCCAAGACTGTTTGGGTACCTGCCCATGCAAAATAGTGTGCTAACTTGCAGGTGTGCCTTGGAAGCTGAAGAATAAAAAGGGGGAAATAAACCAAGGCACCCAGGTTGATAAAACCCCATTCAGGTAAATTTCTCAAATCTGTTCAAATGAAAATTATGGTTGAGCTGAGAAGTCATAGCTTCATGCATACATGTTTTATTTTAATTGGTTTGACTCTTGCATTGATCTTTGTGGGCTTTCTTGTTTGTACTGTGAGCTGTGTGCATATATGAGAATGGCATAAACATGCACATGACATACAATCATTGAAAATCTGATGCATATAGGACTGTTTGTATTGCATTGTCATGCATGACCACTTGGTATATAAATGGAAAGCTACTAAAGGGCAGAGGAAATCTATCTGGAGGTTCTTACTATGTGTGAGATGGTCTTTTAGGCCAAGTTCTCCGCCAAGTACCAAGGGTCAAATTTGTATATCAGAGAATGTCTGCATCTTCATGTGAATATTTTGCTTCATGCCCCTGCATACATGAAGTTAATTGCATTGCATTTCTTTACATTGAAAATGCCAAAAAGATAGATTGAATGCATACATTTAGGGGGAGCATTATTCATACATCTGAAATCACTCAACTGTTTTTAGATTTACTGCATAGCATGTTAAATCTGTTGTTGCATAGTCATTCATCATCTACAGTGTCTGCATGACATATAGGATGATTCAGTGTTTTTAGTTAGAGGGAATCATTGCATACCATATCACTTCTTTAAAAAATCAAGAAAAAGGGGAAGGGAAATGTCACTGCATATAGATAGGGGGAGCATGCTTAATCCGTTCCTCTCCAGCTATATAATTCATCTTGTCATATCTGAAGTGTCAATGATTCCATCATTTAAAGTGGTATCAAATGATTTCTTGACTATTTCTAAAGTTGTTCATAATCTGAATGCATACCTTATTGGTATCTGTTTGTCTCTCCTAAAATCTGCTGAATGAGAGCTTTTCCTCTATTCAGTCAACTTTGAACCTCTTTGCTCAAGAGCAGCTCATTTGCTACAACTCTTCAGAATCCATGCTATTTAGTGAATATTCTCACTTGAATTACTCTGCTGAGATATGAAGTAAATCTTCAGCCTGAATACTACTTCATAAAAGTTAAAACATTTTCAATGAGGAACCTTCCATTATACATGCTTAAGAACATTTGTTAACTGGAACTGGTTTAAGTCTTATGTACTCTTGTTTGGTCACAAGGAACTTGAAAATATCTGTTTCAACCTCTTAATAAACTTTATCTGTCTGCTTCATGTAAATTCATGTAAGACTTTCTGAAATCTGAAAAGTTGATATCTATGTCTACGATGACTGAGATATATAGTGTATGTGGTTGTTCCTAAACATCTAATTTGTTCTGAATCCATTTTGAGTAAAAGTATGGACAGAGCAATGACTGTGGTTACTGAGAAACCTGTCCAAAGGATTGAGTCATGAAGTACCATGGTTAACTCTGTTTAAAGAGATGATTGGAAATTATTGTGAAAATATGGCAGAGCAATGGCATAGTAGTATTGAGTAACTGGGGATTCTAGCCTCTGATCAAGGTGTATCCTCATGCCAAAGATACTTTTAATGCTAACTCTGTTCTCTAAAACGGGAGAAGCAATACGGTTGTCACACTGAGTAACTGGGGATTCGGGCCTCTGATCAAGGTGTCTCCCCATGTCAAAAGGAGTTGATAAATCAAAATTGTTCATTTAAAAAGAAAATTATGAACAAGTGTAAATCAAATTCTGAAAGAACAATGTGAAATTCTGTTGCATTCTCTTTTGTATCTCTTAAAACTGTCATGGAAAGTAAACTAAGTAAGATGGAAGTTGTTTGAACTAGAATTTTATATGAGCTTGTAGTTCTTTTTTTATTAAGAGCTGGTTCAGATATGAGTACAATTTTTTTTTGAAAAACTTGTTTACATCATTCTTAAACCATATCTGAAAATCAAGGTTTTATAAGCTTTTATAATGGAGGACTCTAGAACTTAAAAATTCTATGAAGTTAGTATCTTGCTGAAAAGTTCAATATCTCAATTTTCACTAACTGTTGAATCTGCTCATCCTATGGCTCTTTATCATTGTGTTTTGATTCAGTGGTATTAGACTGGTTGTCATTTTTGAGAAGCACTTCTCTCAGTTTACCATGTGTACTTGCAGTTTTTGGATAACCAGAGTTCATCCTTGTGGATTTCTCTTGCATCATAGATCATAAGGGGACAATGTGCTAGATTGTCTGATCATGTTGTATGTCTGCCTTAGCTCTATATCTTCTGCCATGTCAAAGGGGGAGTATTTGTTGCCTATACATGACTGCATAAGTTGTTTGACTAAGGGGGAGAATTGATTTAAATGCTTCTGATATTGTGTTGCACTCATCTACTGAACTATATTGAGTGTCTCATATGACATCACTAGATTATCAAAGTATTGTTTTTCTTTTTGATGAAGTCAAAGGGGGAGAATACTTTGATGAGTCTTCATTCATAAGACTCATAGTATTGCCATCATCAAAAAGGGGGAGATTGTTAGATATTATGTTTTGATGATGACAAACACTATGACTCTCATATGTTTGATGTCATATGTGTTGACTTATGTTTTGATGATGACATAGTTTACGTGTGTTCTGATGATGACAAATTGATGTCATATGTGTTTACTTCATTCAGAACTACTCATTCAGAACTTGGTACATTGATTAACTGTGAGCATGGCATAGACTATTCACTCATATGTCTGCGTGAGTCACCAAGTCCACACATTGCTTAGAGTGCTCTTCATAAAGTCTATACAATGCCATTTGTTCATGCATGTTAGCAAGTCTGTACAGCCTGTGTTCACAACACAAAGTCTGTACTTCGCATGCTCACACAATCGCCAAGTCTATTCACCGGGTTGCTCATTAAGTCTTAAAGTCTGTACAGGGTAGTTCATGCATCACTCTATTTGCCAAGTGTATACATCAGTCAGCATTGCATCTTGTTCATGAAGTCTATACATCCACCGTCTATGTTAAGCTTCAAAGTCTGTTCATCCGATCTTCTCATTTGCGTTGAAGTCCATACATTGGTGGCTAAGTATATACATTGTCTCTTTTACCTACGTTGCTTGAAACGAAGTCTATAAACTGCTAGATGTTCATGTCTGCACATTGGTGCTTTTCCCTACGTTCTGGCCAAGTCTATACAGCCTCATCTTTACCTTCGTTCCAAGCCAAAGTCTGCACATTGGCCAAGTCTACACATCGGCCTGTGGCCTACTTAGCTGAAGTCTGTACAGTGTCCATTGTCTAAAGTTCATGAAGTCTGTACATCAGACTGCTTCTTTCAAAGTCTATACATCGGCTTCACTGATTCAAGTCTATACAGCCTGCCTTCACATTCAGAGTTTGTACATCGGTCCTACAGCTGATCGTCTCATTCAGAACTTTGCAAGTCTGTACAGCCGAGCGTCTCATGCATCGTCTCACTCTGGCAAAGTCTATACACTGGCTCAAGCTTGTCGAAGTCTATACATCACCGTTGGGCATCAAGTCAATACACTGTTCACCGTCTTATTAAGAGTCTTACACTATCAAGTCTGTACATTGCGAACAGTGCATCTCTTCCTCAAAGTCTGAACACTGGCCTCTTGCTTCAAGTCTATACATTAGGTTGTCCGACCACAACTCTATACATTCGGTTGTTATAACTTGAGTCTATACAGTGCTCACAGCACACTCGTTCCAAGTCTGTACACTGGTTAGGCTTCGTGAAGTCTATACAGTGGCTGAGCATTGTAAAGTCTACACATTGGTAAGGCTAGTTCATGCATTGTTCATCACATGTCTATACAATCGTCTCTGAGCATCAAAGTCTGTACAGCCTGTCTGTCTTCAGGGGTTCTGTGCTTTTAGTGCGTTGACGCACTTGGCTGACTGCGTAGACGCAATTGTGCGTCTTTCGCTTTCTATCTTGTTCACTGCGTCGACACTGACACTAGATGCGTTGACGCATTGGCCAGTTGCCAAGGGCGTGAGCATCTCGCTTGAGGAGCTGAGGCGACGCTGCAAGATGGAAGCGTTGACGCCTTGGGCTGATGTCCTCATGAAGTCTGTACACTCAGTTAAACTTTCAAGTCTATACATCATCTGATACTGTTATTGAACTGATTATCTGACAGGTTTAATGGATGAGGCCATCAAGACTTGCACGTGATCCTAGAGGCTGAAATGCTGACACGTGGACCACTGAAGCTTGGGCGGGAATCGAAAAGAGCATAAGCCCTAGCTTCCTGCTGCTGGTATATATATGTAGACTCCTCCATCGGCTGAGACGGATCAAAAGGAAGAGAGCCATCAAGAAAAGCTGAAATGCAGAGAGTGCCTCCACGATATAGAGAATAGAGAAGAAGAAGAAAAGAAGTGAGAAGAAGAAGGCAGAAGCAGTGAGAAGAAGAAGAAGAAAGAAAGAAGAAGAAGAAGAAGAAGAAAAGAGAGTTCGTGCTGGGAGAAAGAGAGAAGCAGAATAAGAAGCTCCTGCTGGACCGTGGATCAAATCCAGGCCAGCCAACTCCTGCGAGAGCCACATTTGATTTTATCTTTTCAGCTTTCTGTTGCTGCGTTTTATTTTTCCTTTGAACTATTCACTTGCTGTTCTTCCGATCCTCTAGTGTGAGGTCGGGTTCCCTCCGGTGTGGAGGAAGAGAGACTTGCGTCTCTGGTTACCTTTGACTGGGTGTCATTGGTTGTTTCCCTCCGGTTGGGAGGAAGAGAGGTCCGAGACCTCTAGTTTGTAGGTGACTTGGTGTCACTTGTGTTTCCCTCTGGGTTTGAGAGGAAGAAAGACTTGGGTCTCTAGGTTCCCCTCCGGTTTGGAGGAAGGGAGGTTTGGTCCTCCGGTTCTGGGCTTGTGGGTAGCAAGTCCAAGGGTTCCCTCCGGGTCTGGAGGAAGAGAGACCGTGTGTCTCTGGTTTCCAAGTGGCTGGGAGTCACTTGGGGTGTCCCTCTGGTTGGGAGGAAGAGGGGAGGTTGTTCCCCTGGTCAAGCTGTTTGGCAGCATTTGTTACAGACTGAGTCTGCTGTGCTAGTGTTACTAGTGGAAGCCTCACTCCGGTTGGGGGTGAGGGGTGGACGTAGGTCTTTGGACCGAACCACCTAAAAATCTCTTGAGCAGTGGTTTATTTGTGTGTTTGCTTCCGCTAGATGATTGATTAGGAGCGCTCCAAGTGTCTCTTCATTTGTTCAATTGAATTAGTTTCTATTCTGGTATTGTGTTTAGCTTCCGAGGTTTTAATTGGGTGATATTCCTAGCAGGATACATTCACCCCCCCCCTCTGTATCCAGGGCTTGCACCCTAACAACGTGCATCCAATTTACTCAGTGAAGCTAAGCATTGCTCTGCCTTTTCTTTTCAAATTCTTTCTTCCAAAATTAGGCAGGCAGCCTTTTCCTTAACTGTCTCTTCAACATACATGCAGCAAGTTTAATATCTCTAGAGTGTTGAAAAGAAATTCCTATATCCTTATCTTTAACACTCTTTTTCACATTTTATGCATGATGTGTGCGAATTTGATTCAGCATGTACACCGAAAATATTATGAACACATAACAGTGTAGCTCCCCCTAAGTAGATGCACTTATCAAAAGTTTACTCCTCCTGAGTGTATGACAATAAACACTCCAGTGATGACTCAATGCAGCATTATGTAGCAAAAAAATATAAAGTCATAAAAATTTCAAGGATGGGAGTGAATAGCATATAATAACTTACAAGCACACAAAGGGAGTTGGAGAGGGGGATTTCTGTAGCCCATCTAAGAGCAGACGAACTAGGTCCGTCAGGACCAAACGAGGCCCAGCTAATCCAAGTGACAGCCCCACAGGGCCCACTTAGGATAAAAAGCCCAATAAGATTACTCGGGATCAAACCCTTCCTCGGCAGCCCTTAGGCTCGGAAGGCCCGAACGTCGGTCAGAACGGAGGAAGACCCATGCCCGAGTTATCCCCTCACCGGGATAGAGGCAAGCGCTCAGCGTCCACTCTGACCTACCTTCATCCGAGCTATGCCTATCGCCCGGACAGGGTTGGCACTCTTCATGCTTGGGTTTAACCGATGATTGCTTATCCACGCTGCCGTTGAGAGCCCTTTATGAGCAGGAGTTTTTGAGGATAAGGGACCCTCGACCCCTCAAGGCTATAAAGATCCCACGATGAGGACGTAAAGAGCCCACGTTGAGGACGTAACTCTCGCCTGAAACTCCTCAGCTTACGAAACTCATGAGGCCAACGCACTATTTAAACCTGGGACTCCCTCTAGCGAAAGGTAAGGCCAAACACGCACCTAAAATTTGACCATCTTGGTGTAGAGGGATCTCGCGCCTCTCTTTTCCTCCTCCCTTCATAGCTTTCACTATTGCTCTACTGACTTAGGCATTGGAGGGTTTACCCCATGGAACCATCCCTGGGCCTCCTGATCCGTTTCCCTTTCTTGCAGTTCACTATTCGGTGATCATCCTCCAGCTCAGGTCCAGCGTGAGATTACGCCTCTTCATCTGGCACCGTCTGTGGGAAACGACCAAAGAGCCAGTATGGTGAGAAGAAGTTTAGGGAGGAGGTCCGCCGGTGACAAGGGAAAGGCCATGGTGGCGGCGGGAGAAGGCCCCTCTCAGGCCTCACAAAACCCTCCCACCAACGCCAACACCCCAGCTGACGAACTACCCCCTCCTCCTGCGGCGGTAGGGCTACCACTCAACGGTGGCGCTGATGCTTTCCAAGCCCTCAACGCAAAATTGGACATCCTCGTGGAACTCCTGAGGACCCAGGCGGCCAGGGATGGAAGGTCACGCGCCCCTCCGAAGAGCCCTCCCCACGAGAACGCGTCTCAGCACACCGCCGGAGGCCGCTTCACCCTCCGAGGCCAGCAGATTATCCGTAACAGGTCAGGAGGACCTTCACAAGCCCCTCCCCCAGAGCAAGAGGCCTCCTCCACGCCGAAAAGGGGAAGACCTGCGGCACGCCATCCAAACCCAGAGACCGAAGCTCCTGGAGAATGCCAAGGAAGTCCCCCCAGCCCCACAACGTGGCGACAGCCGGAGTTATCCCTCCGACTGCGAGAATTCGAGAGACATTTCGCAGAGAAGGAGCGCGCCCTACGCGCCTTGTAAAATGTCTCTCCGGCAGAGGATGAAGAGAAATCTCCATTCTCTGATTACATCTTGAAGGTAGAGGTATCTCCCAGAACCTCTATTCCGACCTTCAAGTCCAACAACGGCCAAGGCGACCCGGCCGACCACTTCGATAGCTTCGACGCCCTGATGACCCTTCACGGAGCGTCCGACGCCATCAAGTGCCGAGCCTTTGTGACCACCTTGGTCCAAGGTGCCCAAGCATGGTTTCGAGCCCTCGGCCCCAGATCCATCCGGGATTTCAAGCAATTCGGGTGAGTATTCAAGGAGAGTTTCGCCGGTAGTGGCCCCCCGAGGTCGGTAGCGGGGCTATTGGCTCTCAAACAGGCACAAGGGGAGAAACTCCGGGCTTACATCAACCAATTCAAGTCGGAAGCTTTGAGAATCCCCCGCCTAGATGTAGCCTCGGCCATAACCGCGCTGACCGGGGGCACCCGGGATGAGAACCTCCACCGCGAACTTGTCCTCCACCCTCCCTCGACCCTTGCCCAGCTAGTGACTCTGGCATTGCGCCACGCCGAGTGCGAAGAAGTACTCAGCGCATGCCGAGGCGCAACTGGCTCGGGTCGGAAGGGGGACAAGAAGCGGGCACTCGAGTCAAGCTTGGGCCAAGGAAAAAGGTGGAACCAAGACGGAGAGCACAAGGAGCCGTCCCGGAAGTACGAGCGGTACACTCCCTTAACCGCTCTAGTGTACAAGATATATGAAGCCATCAAAGGCTCAGGCCTTCTCTGCCACCCCGAGCCAATGAGGTCGAAAAATCGCAATCGCAGCAAGCATTGCCTATTCCACATCGACCACGGGCATCATACCGGCGATTGCCACCAGCTCCAAGATGAGATCGAGCGCCTCATCCGCTAGGGACACCTGTCCGATTCGTGGCTGGGCGTGAGGAAGACCGAGGCGCCCCAGAGGAGATCGACAATGCCCTCACGGGGTCCACATCAATGTCATCCCTGGAGGAGCTGCATCAGAAGGGGACAGTAGCCGAGGAAGGAAGCGTCATGCTGAGCGGGCAAGCCGAGCCGTCGAGCCTCCCAAGGCCCCGCCAAGTGAGCCCCAAGTCATAGTCTTCTCCGACCAAGATCTGGAAGGGCTGACCACCCCGCATGATGACACCCTAGTCATATCGGCCACAATAAACCATTGTAACGTAGATAGAATTCTAGTTGACAATGGAAGTGTCCCTAATGTATTATCTTACGAATGTTTCCTTAAGATGGGGAAGAATCCGTCTAAACTCCGCCCGATCCGAACCCCCCTTTGCGGGTTCAATGGCCATGCCAATTATCCCGAGGGAGCCCTAAGCCTGCCGGTTACTCTCGGCACCCCACCTAAAATCGTTACGGTCATGGTGGACTTCATAGTGATCAAAGGTATGATAGCATACAACGCGATCTTCGGCCGAGGAATCCTTAGCCGAACGAAAGCGGTGCCCTCTACCTATCACCAAAAGATGAAGTTCCCCACCAAAAATGGGATGGGGGAAGTCTGAGATAACCAGGAGACGGCCAGAAGGTGCTATAATATCTCGGTAGAAGCCACAAGGCCGAACGGGAAGAACAAGGGTCCCCGGGAAGTCGAGGAAAAACCCGCAACCTCCGAGCCTAGAGGCGAGCTGCTAACGGTTTTCCTAAACGATGACCCGACCCTAGGAGTAAAGATTGGAGCTGACCTATCATCTGAGGTTCAGTAGCAATATAAAGAGTTTCTTTCCGTGTATACCCGAGTCTTTGCATGGTTTGATGATCAACTCCCTGGAATACCAGAAGAGACGGTAATGCATAAGCTCAACCTCGACCAGACCGTGAAGCCCGTTCAACAGCGTAGAAGGAAGCACGCTCCAGAGAAGCAGGCGATCATCAAGGAGCAGGTCACCAAGGGGCAACAGACTGGTCTTTTTAGACCGATCCTGTACCTAACGTGGCTGGCTAACGTCATCCTGGTGCCAAAAGCTTCGGAAAAGTGGCGAAGGTGCATGGACTTCACCGACTTGAACAAGGCCACACCAAAGGACTGATATCCGTTACCGAGCATCGACCAACTGGTTGATTCAACCTCAGGCAACGAAATACTCAGTTTCCTGGACACCTAGTCAGGTTACCACTAGATCAGAATGGATCCAGGAGACGTCGAGAAGACCACCTTTATTACCGACTTCGGCGTATACTGCTACACCCGGATGCCTTTCGGGTTGAAGAATGCTGGAGCCATGTACCAGAGGCTGGTCAATCATATGTTCGAAGAACAACTCGGCCGGAACGTCGAGGCCTATATTGACGACATGCTCGTCTAGACCCCCAAGGCCGAGGATCACCTCACCGACCTAGCTGACACCTTCAACACCCTCCTGAGGTACAATATGAAGCTCAATCCCACCAAGTGCGCCTTTGGAGTAAGATCCGGGAAGTTCCTGGGTTTCTTAGTCACCCAGCATGGGATCGAGGCCAACCCCGACAAGGTCCAGGCCATCCTGGACATGCGCCCACCCACCTGCATCAAAGACGTCCAACGCCTCACTAGGTGCATTGCTGCGCTCAGCAGATTCCTGTCCCGCACGGCCGAACGATGCCTACCCTTCTTCAAGCTATTGAGGGGGTCCAAAATGGCATCTGCTACGTTCGTATGGGACGAGGAATGCCAAAGGGTGTTCACTGAGCTTAAGGAGTTCCTGGCTTCACCCCCGTGCTTTCCAAGCCTGTCCTAGGTGAAGCCTTGTATCTCTATCTCTCGGCGACTCCATCTACAGTTAGCTCGGTCCTGGTCAGAAATGACTCGGGAGTCGAGAGACCGGTCTACTACACCAGCAAGGTGCTCAACGAGGCTGAAAGAAGGTATCCCACAACTGAGAAACTCATGCTAGCATTGGTTACCTCGGCCAAGCGCCTCCGACCCTATTTTCAAGGGCATTCCATCACCGTGCTGACCGGTGAACCTTTGAAGAGGATCCTCACTCACCCTGAAGCCTCGGGACGCCTCGTCAAGTGGGCCGTCATGCTCGGGGCCTATGATATATCATACTGGCCTCGCTCGGCGATCAAAGGACATGCGCTCGCTGACTTCATCGCTGAAAGCACTATCCCGACCGAAGAAAAATCTTCGTCCGCACCCGGGCCAACTTGGGAACTGTCAGTCGACGGATCCTCCAACTCAGCCGGAAGTGGCGCTGGAATCCTCCTGAAGTCCCCCAAAGGAGCAGAGCTACAATACACCTTGAAGTTCAACTCCCAGGCATCCAACAACGCCTCCGAGTACGAAGCCCTTATCTCGGGAGCCCGCATGGCCCGGTGGCTGGGGGCTGAGCGAGTCAGAATTCACACTGACTCCCAACTAGTCGCTAGTCAGGTCAACGACGATTACGAAGTTTGAGAAGCACTGATGGGGACATCACCCAGCGTTCCCTCTGGCTAGACACCCCTCTCCCTTCTGGAGACGGGTAGGCTGCGACTGCACGACTTGATGGGTCCTCGACGACATTAGAGTTTATTACTATGGACATCTTGATGTATTTTCCCTTTTCTTGAGTCTTTTTGATGTATTTTGAGTCATGTCCTAGGTGCTCATATTAGTGGATCAACATATTGGGCTTGTTTGGCTTTGTGGCCCATCTAGAGGAGCTAGGCCCATGAGCACCCCTTCTTGCACCTTGGTTATCTGTCTTTTGTTCTTTTCTCAGGGGCTTTTGTACAAAGTTGGGATCCCTATATATAGGACCCCCACTCCCACTTGATAAGGTTAATGAATTATTGAGTATTTTGAGCATAAGTGCATCTCCCCCCTCTCTCTCTAGCTTTCTCACTCTCTCTCTCTCTCTCTCTCTCTCTCTTCAGGGGGCGGACCCCTTCTCTCTCCTCCTCTCTCTCTCCCTAGGGCGCACCTGCCCCTTCACCTTCCCCACTTGCCACATCAGCAGCCACCTCAGCCCCCACCCTTTCACATCCCCTAGGTCCATAACTCCCATTAACACTTCCACATTCCCAAGTGACTCTTCCAATCCCCCACACACCTTCCCCACCTCCAAGGCAACCATCCCTCTCCCCCAAGCAACCCCTCCACTCCACCACATATCCTTTCATATCCCCAAGCAATCAAACCCCCCCCCCCACTTCAAACTTGCGCACCCCCCTCCACCCACTCACCTCCCCACTTGCCTTGGCCGACCCCCTCATTCCCCTCTCACCTAGCCGCGGCCTCCTCTCCTCTCCCCCTCTTGGACCTCCATCTCCCCAGCTCCATTCCTCTCCACACCTTTACACTCTCTCTCCCATCGACCCTCCACCCCACCATCTCCAATATTGCCAATCCCCATCCCTACCCCTAGTTCCACCACCATCCCTTCTCTTCATCTTGATCAGTCTGCAGGTGGCAGAAAGGGTTGCGACTAGCAGAAGTGTCTCCGGAGTCATAAAGCTACATCCAGAGGGGTGGCCTACATCGACGAAAGGTCTGCGAGTCCCCTTCGCAAGCGAGGTGGAATCATCCTGTTCCGAGTTCGTGGCCAACCGGGAGAGCTGTTCTACCACGACTGCGCCAGACATTTTCTGCAGAGAGCCTGAGCCCGATTGGAAGCAGCTTCAAGACCAACAGCGAAGGAACCCGACAGAAAGTTATTCAACAAAGTTCTTCCTTCCCCTGCCCCCGATCAGGAGCAAGAAACGGGACCTCGTTCGGCATCCAGGAATCAGAGTTCCGAATTTTCTCCCTCAGTTGCGCGGGTCTGCCTCCTGCTGTCTGCAGCGACCAGTGACTGATCGTCGGCGTCCCCCAGTCCACCCCGACTTCAGAAAGAGTTGCCGTCAGTTTTTATGTGCAGAGGCTTCTTCCCCGATTCCGGAAACTCTGACGGTTCGTAATTCGGCATCCGGGAGCATCTGTGGCAACCTCTGCATCCTACTGCTTCAGACCTGAAGCCGTCAGCATCAGAATCCCTCGTCATGTTCGAGCCTCCGCCGCGGCCTGCGACGACACCAGAAGAATTCGCTAAAATTCAGAGGTGTCCCCGTCCATGTTACGAAGAATTCCCCCTTGGTCTCGTCGCCGGAAAAATTCCTGAGGACGAACTACGACTGCGGCAGTGGCGACCTGTTCCCTCTCACAGCAAGTGAACATAACCTTCGACGGCTTCCACTCCTTCATCGTTGGCAAGTTTTCCCCTTCCGCCTGGCCGGCTTAGCGCCCCTCCCTGCGTGGAGGTAGTGTTTGATGTAAGTTTGATTTCCCCACCCCTAATCCAACCCTCCTGCGTGAGGAGTAGTTCATGTACTAAGCAGCTCAAGCGACATCGGCGCAGTGTGCGGGATCCACACTTCCCCGCTCGCCCTCGTCTCCGAACGGGGTTGGTTTCTTCAAACCAACCAGGTGAGCTCTAAACTTTGCTCCATTATTCTTAGTGCCTGTTTGTGTAATATCCGTAGACATAGCCCCGTTGTGCATGCGAGCGAGTGTCCGATCCCGGTTCCACCTTCATAGTGTGGTCATCGTGGTTAACGTAAGCGAGTGGGACCTAGTGCCCCAATTGGCACCGGCCAGCCCCATAAGCGTGGGCTATGTACCCTCGGGAGGGCAACCCTAGCCCTGCTGGCACTCTACCAGCAAGGGTCTTGATCCATCACCTCCCCCTAGCATCCTATAGTCACCCCGGGCTCACATGTGTGCGATGGCGTTTTGGTCCCGATTTATCAACTTAATTGTTATGTGATTGTGAATGCGGAATAGGTTCTAAGTTTACTTTTGGCTTGCTGCATACCCCGTAGTGGTGTCACATCAAATTGGTATCAGAGCAAAAGTTTTAGACTTGTCTCTACAAGCCTAGGTCCAAGGTCAACTGCATTTCTATCCCGTTTTGTCATCATTGTGCATGTCCACCCGTAGGGGTACCATATATCGGGCTGATCCTTCTAATTGCAACCCACCAATGGATCCCAATGCTCATGGTAACCAAAACATCCCAAGGGAAGTTCCCCAAACTCCTATGGATCGAATTGAGGCTGCCATCCAAGTCCTCACGGAGCAAATGAATGGAATTTCCACCCGATTAGAGAGACTAGAAGAAGCTAGGGCCCCACCTAGGAACCATGTCCAAAGAGTTCCTCCACCGCGGGCTGAACATGAGAGGGAAGACCTAGATGATGAGTGGAATCGTGAGCAAGAGAGAGCCCCACAACCTCGATACCATGAGAGGCGACCACGTGAGGATCATGATGAATTCCTACTAAGAATGATCAAAGTGGAAGCTCCTAATTTTGAGGGGTCTCATAACCCTAGTGTCTATAAAGAATGGGAGCATGGCATGGACCAATACTTCGAATGGTACCCCATGTCCGAAGAGAGAAAGGTTAGGTTGGCTAAGATGCACCTTCTTAAACTAGCCAAGACCTATTGGCTAAAGGTAGAAAACCAAAGGAGGATCCGGCGTGAGGAACCCATTGACACTTGGATAGACATGAAGGATCAACTTAGGAACAAATATCTCCTCATCTCCTATAGTCAACTTCTTCTTGATGAATGGCAAAGCCTTACCCAAGAGGGAAAGACCGTAGAAGAGTATATTGAAAAGTTTGATTCATATCTCCTAAGGTGTGGTGTGGTTGAAGATCCAGCCGTTACTTTATCCCGGTTTAGGAATGGTCTCCTTCCCCACATCAAACGGGAGCTTTTTATGAGGGAAGTGCATAGCTTGGAGATTGCCTATCAAATAGCCCGGGATGTAGAGAGATTTTCTAGGAATCCTAGGTTTGCCCCCCCCCAAGGGCCCGGGACCCCGTCCCAACCTACCTCCTCTGCTAAGAACACCTCCTCCTCCCAATGGGGGAACCCCCACTCGGCCCTACCACCAACCAACCACTCCCACCCCCACAAAGACCACTCCACTCAACCCTCCTTCTCAAAGGGAAGACAACTCCAAAGGGAAGACCCCAATGAGCAATACGGTCAAGTGTTTTCGATGCCATGGCTATGGCCACATAGCCACCCAATGTCCCTCCAAGGGGATGTCAAGCCTTGTTATTGAGAGTGAACCTTCTACTACCCAGGAAACACATGAGAGTACTATTGAGGAATACGAGGCTGCTTTAGGATGGGAAGAGGAATACAATGAGCAATTCTTTGAGGAAGGGATAGAAGAGGACCCCCACTCCAGCCACCTAGGGGTGATAAGATGCACCCTCACCCAACCACAATAGGATGACTGGCGGAGGACTTCCATTTTTCACACATTTGTCAAGATCGGGGATCATGTTAGGAAGGTCATCCCAGACAACGGGAGTTGTATTAACGCCGTGTCTCCGGACACCGTCAAACTCCTAGGGCTTACCCCTACACCCCACCCCAAACCCTATCGTGTGTCCTGGATAAACAACCACTCCCTACCCGTCGACACATGTTGTCTTATCCCCATCACCTTCTCATCCTACCAAGGGCAAATATGGTGTGATATCATACCGATGGCTGTAGGAAGCATCCTATTGGGTAGACCTTGGATATATGATGTCAATGCTACCATCCATGGGAAAACAAACACATGCACCTTTGACCACGAGGGGAAGAGTATCCGCCTCAACCCCTCCCCTCCCCAAAAAGAACCACCCACCAAGGGAATCCTTCCTACACCACCAAAACCCAGGGCCTCGTCTACACCAACCCAACCAAAAACCCAAAACCCCACCCCTGAAAAACCCACCGGGCCAGTCAAAGGCCTCCACCTCATCACTAGGAAAGAGCTCGAGGAAGAATTAACCCAAGGGACACCCCTTTGTGCTATTGTCATATGTCTTGGAGAGGCAACCCCCTCCAATCCTCACCCCATGGAAATCCACCCTCTCCTGGAAGAATTTAAGGATGTATTCCCCGAGGAGCTCCCCGACCAACTGCCACCCATGAGGGATGTCCAACATGCCATTGATCTTGTCCCCGGGGCCACCCTCCCAAACCTTCCCCACTACCGCCTCAACCCCACTGAGCATGCTGAACTAAGGAGGCAAGTGGAGGAACTCATAAGAAAAGGCTTCCTCCGTCTTAGCAAGAGTCCTTGTGCTGTCCCAGCCCTCCTCACACCTAAGAAAGATGGGACATGGCGGATGTGTGTCGACAGTAGGGCCATCAACAAGATCACGGTCAAGTACAGGTTTCCCATACCTAGGCTTGACGACATGCTGACATGCTAGCCGGGGCCACCATTTTCTCCAAAATAGACCTCAAAAGTGGCTACCATCAGGTTAGTATAAGGCTAGGAGATGAATGGAAAACAGCCTTTAAAACCAAGGATGGGCTCTATGAATGGCTGGTGATGCCTTTTGGGCTCTCTAATGCCCCAAGCACCTTTATGCGCCTTATGACCGAGGTCCTTAGGCCCTACATTGGAGTCTTCCTGGTAGTCTACTTTGATGACATCCTCATCTACAGCCAGTCCAAAGAAGCCCATCTCAGTCACCTTAGGCAAGTCTGCACCACTCTTAGGAAGGAGAGCCTTTTTGCCAATTTTGGAAAATGTCAATTCATGACAAAGTCCATTACCTTCCTTGGGTATGTTGTCTCCACCAAAGGAGTATCCATGGACCCTGAAAAGGTCCAAGCCATCCTCGATTGGCCGAAACCCCGCACTCTCCATGAAGTCCGGAGCTTTCATGGGCTAGCCACCTTTTACCGACGGTTCATCCGTGGGTTTAGCACAGTCACAGCCCCTATCACCGACTGCCTCAAAAAGGGAACCTTTGTGTGGACCAAGTCTGCAACTAGAGCCTTCCAAGAACTCAAGGAGAGGATGACCCGAGCCCCTGTACTATGCCTCCCTGACTTCTCCAAAGTCTTTGAGGTGACTTGTGATGCCTCCGGGGTAGGAATTGGCGGAATCCTTAGCCAGGAAGGACATCCAGTGGCCTATTTTAGTGAGAAGTTGTGTGATGCCAGGATGAGATACTCCACCTACGACAAGGAATTTTATGCCGTGGTTCAATCCCTCCGGCACTGGAGACACTATCTCTTGCCGAAAGAATTTGTCATATTCTCTGACCATGAGGCCCTGAAATACCTCAATTCCCAGCAGAAACTGAATGCTCGGCATGCCCGATGGGTCGAATACATCCAGGCCTACACATTTGTGATCAAACATAAGACCGGAAGTGAAAACCGTGCTGCCGATGCCCTCAGTAGGAGAATTTCCTTGCTAGCTACTATTCGGGTGGAAGTCATAGGATTTGAAAGACTCAAGGAAGAGTACTCTGATTGCCCGGACTTTGGTCCAATCCATACCACTCTGTCCACCCTCTCACCTAGGGAACATCAAGGATTCATCTTAGAGGATGGGTTCATTTTCAAAGGCCATAGACTTTTCATACCTAGAACCTCTCTACGGGACTTCCTGATCTGGGAGTTACATGCAGGAGGCCTTGCTGGGCATTTTGGGGTGCATAAGACCATTGCTTTGGTTGAGAGTCAGTTCTACTGGCCAAGTCTCAAAAGGGACGTAGCCAAAATTGTAGGACGGTGCCGGATATGTGCCTCAGCCAAACAAACAAGGCAGAACACTGGCCTCTACACACCACTCCCTGTCCCTGACCGTCCTTGGCAAGACTTAAGCATGGACTTCGTCTTAGGCCTACCTAGGACTCAAAAAAGGCATGATTCAATCTTTGTAGTAGTGGATAGGTTTTCTAAGATGGCCCATTTCATCCCCTGCTCCAAAACCTCTGATGCCTCTCATGTGGCCCGCCTATTCTTCGATGAGGTAGTTCGCCTCCATGGTCTACCCAAGACCATCATTTCTGATAGGGATGTCAAATTCACCAGCTATTTCTGGAAGACTCTCTAGCACCTAATGGGGACCCTTCTCAAATTTTCCACGGCCTACCACCCTCAAACTGACGGCCAGACCGAAGTCATTAATAGGAGCCTTGGGAATCTACTCCGGTGTCTTGTTGAGGATCGCCCCGGGAATTGGGATCTCATATGACCCCAGGCAGAGTTTGCATACAACAATTCAGTGAATAGGTCGATAGGGATGAGCCCATTTGAAGCTGTGCAAGGGTACAAACCTAGAAAGCCTACAGATCTCATTCCTTTGTCACCACATGCTAGAGTGTCTATTAGTGCTGAGTCGTTTGCCCAACACATGAAAGAATTGCATGAAGAAATCCGCAAACACATTAACAAAAGCAATGAGGTGTATAAAAAGTCGGCCGATTCCCACCATCGCCACTAGGAGTTTCACGTAGGTGATTATGTGATGGTAAGAACTGAGAGGCTTTCCCCTGGGAATGTCTCCAAACTGAGGTCGCGTGGATCAGGCCCCTTCCGGGTTTTAAAGAGGATTGGCACAAACGCTTACGTGTTGGACCTCCCCGAGGAGTACGCAGTAAGTCCCACATTCAATGTGGCTGACTTGGTGCCATATAGGGGACCCACGGTGACACCCAGTGAGGAAATTGAGCCTGTTCCACCTTCTGAGAGAGCCACCACTCATGAGAGAGTTCCACCAATCCAGAGAGGCCAACGGGAGCAAATAGAGCGGATATTGGATGAACAGGTCACTGTCACCCGGAGCAAAGCGTACGAGCGATACTTGGTTAGGTGGAAGGGCCGGCCCCCTTCAGATGATTCATGGGTGAGCAGGGAGGATCTTCAGCAGCTGGACCCCGACCTCCTGGAGCATTACCGCAGCCGAGAGGACCCTTTCTCGACAGAGTCGAGTTCTTCACAGCCCGGGGGAGTTGATGGGGACATCACCCAGCGTTCCCTCTGGCTAGACACCCCTCTCCCTTCTGGAGACGGGTAGGCTGCGACTGCACGACTTGATGGGTCCTCGACGACATTAGAGTTTATTACTATGGACATCTTGATGTATTTTCCCTTTTCTTGAGTCTTTTTGATGTATTTTGAGTCATGTCCTAGGTGCTCATATTAGTGGATCAACATATTGGGCTTGTTTGGCTTTGTGGCCCATCTAGAGGAGCTAGGCCCATGAGCACCCCTTCTTGCACCTTGGTTATCTGTCTTTTGTTCTTTTCTCAGGGGCTTTTGTACAAAGTTGGGATCCCTATATATAGGACCCCAACTCCCACTTGAGAAGGTTAATGAATTATTGAGTATTTTGAGCATAAGTGCATCTCCCCCCTCTCTCTCTAGCTTTCTCACTCTCTCTCTCTCTCTCTCTCTCTCTCTCTCTTCAGGGGGCGGACCCCTTCTCTCTCCTCCTCTCTCTCTCCCTAGGGCGCACCTGCCCCTTCACCTTCCCCACTTGCCACATCAGCAGCCACCTCAGCCCCCACCCTTTCACATCCCCTAGGTCCATAACTCCCATTAACACTTCCACATTCCCAAGTGACTCTTCCAATCCCCCACACACCTTCCCCACCTCCAAGGCAACCATCCCTCTCCCCCAAGCAACCCCTCCACTCCCCCACATATCCTTTCATATCCCCAAGCAATCAAACCCCCCCCCACTTCAAACTTGCGCAACCCCCTCCACCCACTCACCTCCCCACTTGCCTTGGCCGACCCCCTCATTCCCCTCTCACCTAGCCGCGGCCTCCTCTCCTCTCCCCCTCTTGGACCTCCATCTCCCCAGCTCCATTCCTCTCCACACCTTTACACTCTCTCTCCCATCGACCCTCCACCCCACCATCTCCAATATTGCCAATCCCCATCCCTACCCCTAGTTCCACCACCATCCCTTCTCTTCATCTTGATCAGTCTGCAGGTGGCAGAAAGGGTTGCGACTAGCAGAAGTGTCTCCGGAGTCATAAAGCTGCATCCAGAGGCGTGGCCTACATCGAAGGAAAGGTCTACGAGTCCCCTTCGCAAGCGAGGTGGAATCATCCTGTTCCGAGTTCGTGGCCAACCGGGAGAGCTGTTCTACCACAACTGCGCCAGACATCCTCTGCAGAGAGCCTGAGCCTGATTGGAAGCAGCTTCACGACCAACAGCGAAGGAACCCGACAGAATGTTATTCAACAAAGTTCTTCCTTCCCCTGTCCCCGATCAGGATCAAGAAACGGGACCTCGTTCGGCATCCAGGAATCAGAGTTCCGAATTTTCTCCCTCAGTCGCGCGGGTCTGCCTCCTGCTGTCTGCAGCGACCAGTGACTGATCGTTGGCGTCCCCCAGTCCACCCCGACTTCAGAAAGAGTTTCCGTCAGTTTTTATGTGCAGAGGCTTCTTCCCCGATTCCGGAAACTCCGACGGTTCGTAATTCGGCATCCGGGAGCATCTGTGGCAACCTCTGCATCCTACTGCTTCAGACCTGAAGCCGTCAGCATCAGAATCCCTCGTCATGTTCGAGCCTCCGCCACGGCCTGCGACGACGCCAGAAGAATTCGCTAAAATTCAGAGGTGTCCCCGTCCATGTTACGAAGAATTCCCCCTTGGTCTCGTCGCCGGAAAAATTCCTGAGGACGAACTACGACTGCGGCAGTGGCGACCTGTTCCCTCTCACAGCAAGTGAACATAACCTTCGACGGCTTCCACTCCTTCATCGTTGGCAAGTTTTCCCCTTCCGCCTGGCCGGCTTAGCGCCCCTCCCTGCGTGGAGGTAGTGTTTGATGTAAGTTTGATTTCCCCACCCCTAATCCAACCCTCCTGCGTGAGGAGTAGTTCATGTACTAAGCAGCTCAAGCGACATCGGCGCAGTGTGCGGGATCCACACTTCCCCGCTCGCCCTCGTCTCCGAACGGGGTTGGTTTCTTCAAACCAACCAGGTGAGCTCTAAACTTTGCTCCATTATTCTTAGTGCCTGTTTGTGTAATATCCGTAGACATAGCCCCGTTGTGCATGCGAGCGAGTGTCCGATCCCGGTTCCACCTTCATAGTGTGGTCATCGTGGTTAAAGTAAGTGAGTGGGACCTAGTGCCCCAATTGGCACCGGCCAGCCCCATAAGCGTGGGCTACGTACCCTCGGGAGGGCAACCCTAGCCCTGCTGGCACTCTACCAGCAAGGGTCTTGATCCATCACCTCCCCCTAGCATCCTATAGTCACCCCGGGCTCACGTGTGTGCGACGGCGTTTTGGTCCCGATTTATCAACTTAATTGTTATGTGATTGTGAATGTGGAATAGGTTCTAAGTTTACTTTTGGCTTGCTGCATACCCCGTAGTGGTGTCACATCAAGCACCGATGGTCAAATACCTCCAGCTAGTAAGAGCCGTGGCACAGCAGTTCGAGAGCTTTGAGGTAGTCCGAATAGCTCGGGAAGAAAACTCCCGAGCGGACGCACTCTCTCGGCTGGGCTCCTCTCTTGACCCCGAGGGTACTCGATCGGTCCTTCTCGAAGAGCTAGAGCGACTGAGCATCGATTCGGAGCTCCTGGCTATTGACCAGGCCTCCCCAAGCGATTGGCGCACCCCCTACTTATTGTGGCTCCAAGACTCTCAAGAGCCTCCTGGTCCCCGGGAAGCCCAAAGATTGAAGTACCAAGCTCGGCGGTTCGTCATTCTGGACAGCACTCTCTACCGAAGATCCTTCTTCGGTCCTCTCTTGAAATGCCTCAGTACTGACGAAGCCAACCGAGCGATTCAAGAAGTTCACGAAGGCCTGTGTGGAGCGCATTTGGGAGGAAGGTCACTCACCAGGATCTTGCTACGGTAAGGTTAATGGTGGCCCACTCCGCAGCGTGACTGCTTGACCTACGTACAGCACTGCGACCAATGCGAGCGATTTGACCACTTGGTCCATCAGCTGGCAACGGAGCTCGTTACCCTAGCCGAGCCATACCCTTTCACTCGCTGGGGAATCGACATCCTCGGGCCGTTCCCCACGGCTCAAGCCCAGAAGAAGTTCATCATCGTCGCCATCGACTACTTCACCAAATGGATCGAGGCCGAAGCCACAGCGAGAATCACCGAGATAGTCGTCTGGAGTTTCATCTGGAAATCGATCATCTGTCACTACGGCATCCCCCGAGTGATAGTGAGCGATAATGGTCGGTAATTTGATTCTCATTATTTTTGAGACAGATGTACCGACCTAAACATTCACAATCACTTCACCTCGGTCGCCCACCCTCAGGCTAATGGGCTGGTCGAAAATGCCAACAAGACTATCTTAAAGGGCATCAAGACCAGGCTCGGCAAAGCCAAGGGCAGCTGGCTTGAGGAATTGCCGAACGTACTTTGGTCACACATAACGACTCCCAGAACGGCAACCGATGAAAGTCCCTTTCAGTTGGTGTATGGCGCTAAGGCCGTTATCCCATTGGAGATTGCCAATCCCTCCCTCCGAGTCATCTGTTTCTCGCACGAGGCAAACGACCAGAAATTGCTCGAAAACCTCGACCTAGCAGATGAGCTCCGAGAGATTGCTAGCATCCGAGCAACAGAATATCAACGCCGCCTCACTCGATACTACAACGCCAAAGTCCGAGATAGACACTTTCAACCGGGAGATTTCATGCTCAAAAAAGCCGAAGCCTCTCAACCACTTGAGGCGGCGGGCAAGCAATCCCCTAATTGGGAAGGCCCCTACCGAGTGGTCGAGACGCTCGGGAAAGAAGCATATCGACTATCCACGATAGAAGGAGAGCCCATCCCTCGGACCTGGAACGCGACTACACTACGCAAGTTCTACTTCTAAATACTGAGCATTGTGTAAACGACATGAAATAAAACAAAAGCCTCCTTTCCTTTATTCAAACAACTCACTTGTACATCAGAAAGGCCGAAGCCAAGAAAATACATGTCAAAAAGTAAAAAATCCATCTGGCGCCGTCGTACGAGCCCATCGCTCGGCTGACTCGGTTGACGTTCCTGCGTCCAGCCACTAACTCTGCCTTGTGCTGAAACTGGCTCGGATAAAGGGTAATCGACCCCGTTGGCTCGGGTAGCTCGGAACAAAGGTGACAATGGGATTAAAAAGGAGAAGGCTACCTTCCAAGTTGACAAAGATGGAGGAAGGGGAAGAGGGAACGCTTATGAAGGCATCCTCCCCACCAATCTGCTAACTCTTTGGAAGGAAGAGAGTGCAGGCACCCTCCGAAGAGTGAAAGAAATGATGAGAAGGGCAGAAGAGGGAGAAAGAGACCAGCAGAGCTGGATGAGGAGGCAGGGGAAAGCCTGGAAAGGAGGGAGCTTAATTGGCTTCCTCCTCCCCTCCATGGAGCGAGCAAGAAGGGATGGGCGGCAGGGATGCCTGATGCCCCCATCCGTCCACCATCTCGCCCCCCCGCAGGCGTCGCCAGAACTGATAAAAAGAAGACGACGTGCCTCCGCACGTCGAACCCTCTTTAAACCTATCCGCCGGCCGTCGAACCCTCTTTAAACCTAAAGCAGCAAGGACTCTCTGCCCTCCGTCATAAGCAGCCTCATCTTCCAGAGCGTCTTCCATGCTTCAAATATAGCGGCACAACGCTACGTGAAGAAAGAATGAGGAAAGACTGTCAGGGAAAACCCTAAGCGGTGGAGAGGAAGGGACGCCCTTCAGACCTTTTATAGGCGAAGGGAGACTATTTTCCTTAAATGATTCCCACCTTGAAAACATGTCAAAGGGATCTCTCTCTACGAACGGTCACCTCAAACTTCTCGTTTCCGCCCCAGCGGGACACACGAAGCGGTTAAGCATTCAAAGCATGAGAAAATGGAAAGACATCATGTCAGACGCTCACCCAACCATCAGGCGAGATCCAAGCAGAAACTATCGGCACTTTCCAACCACTGCAGATACGCTAAAAAAAATACGGCAATGGCGATACGAAATAGTTAAGTCTTCATCATAATGCTACTGCCTTACTTTTTTTCCTACACAACAAGGAAAGTTTTCCTTTGGAAAAGGAAGAGACATGCAAAAGAGATAGCAAAGCAGATACATTAGGCCTCTGGCCCACCCTGAAGCTCGGAAGTGGAAGGCTCAGACGGTCTGCCCCCGTCACCCTCGGCGACGGCCGACCCTGGCATTGACCCCACCGGCGTGGGAACTGCCTCGATTGCGCGCCCTCCCGAGGCATCCGGAGTTGGCGACCCCTCAGATGAAGAGCCCCCCTGATCTTCTTCCTCCGACGCAGAGGAACCGGAGGATGACAAGTCCGAGTCATAGCATTGCCCGGACGGGAAATCGATTGTCTCAGACGCCTGCTCCTCGGCATAAGAGACGGCCCGGTCGTAGCCTTGTTTGAACCCCTTGCGGATGCCTCGGTGAAGTCCCGACTCATAGTAGGGGAGGGCAGCCTCCTTAAGGTCAACCCGGTAGGCCTCCGAGCATTTGTACTGCTCAAGCACCTCCACCCCGGCCGATCCCACCCCACCAGCGAGCTCGGCCTTCTCCCGCTCCGCCTCGGCTAACCTCCACCCGGCCTCAGCCGTCTGCTTCTTGACCTCCGCGGCCTACTTCTCCGCCTCCGCCCGATCAGCCTCGGCCTCCCACCGAAGGCGCTCGGCTTCCTCCGCTCGGTCCACCAGCTCGGCACGCTCGGTCTCCCACCGTCAATCTAGCTCGGTGTGAGCAACACGCTCCTCTTCAAGAAGCTTGATCTTCCTCTTGAGCGATTCACGGGCCCTAGCTAGTTGCTCGGTCAATGCCCGAGCCTCCACCTAGCTCGCCCGCGCCAGCTCCCTAACAGAGGAAAGCTCGCGTCGGAGCCCATCACGCTCTTCGGTGAGCCGAGCCATCTTCCTGTCAGACCCGCCAAGGGTCCAAGCCAGGTTCACCCGCTCTGACTCCGACCGAGCGTAAGCTTCTGCCGGAGTGGCCCCCATCTGGGCAAGGACCAAGCCGCCCTCCATAACAGTCTCGAGGGCCACGGAAGGGGAGTTCTGCCTGTCTCCCCCCTTCACCTTCACGGCTATACCGCGACATATTTGATACAGAGGGCCTTGGATGCCGAGCCTCTCCAAGGCCGCCGGAATAGAGACCCCCTCTTCGGTCGGCATCCCGTTAGATGGCCCGGATCGAGCTGCGGCTTCGTTCGCCCCTCGTGCCTCGGTCGGTCGGGGCTGCGTCACCGTTTCTGGCGACCCCCAAGCCTAGACCGGCTCGACACCTGCACCGCCACCTGGAGCGTCGCCCGGCTCAGTCAACGCCCCAATCTCGACCGTGGTCCCTGTAAGATTTCACACAGCACCTACGGGCGATGCAGCGGATAACAAAAATTTCATTTGCCCGATCCCGGTGTTATGGAAAGCTTAATCTATGCTCTAATCGGTGTTTCTAATACCCTAATTACGGGTTGCGTGTTTCACCTTGCGCAGAACGACGCTGTCCGCTAAGCCCGATGCAGAGAAACCGAGCCGCACAGCTGTACGGCCTCTAGAGCAGATCCACACGGACCCTTGTGTAGCGACGGTACCTCCCCGGCGCAACTTTCCCCGACTCTATCACCTTTTGGAAAGAGAGCGAGCAAGGGGGAGAAAGGGGGGAGACTTAACCTCTCCTTAATGCTTAATGCTTGATTAGCATTAAGGGGGGGTTGGAAGGGAGAGTTCGAATGAACTCACGTAGGTGCCATATATATAGAGTTTTGGCCCTTTTCAAAAGACCTCCAAAGGACCAAAATTATATATATGACCTTTCCTTTATTATACATATGTATTAAGCCCCATTTACACTCCTTTCCAAAAGGAATTAAAGGGAATTAATACATACGCTTGTATAATAATAAACCGTCACCCAAGAATCTATTATGTGTGATCCTCTAGGCCCACAGTCACTCTAGTTTAAGGTCCATTAACTTCTAATTCTCAATTAGAAGTAAATTAAACGTATTCTTCGCTTCTACTAGAGCCGAACAATAGTTTAATTTATTCTGAACCTTTGATCACGTTGGGTCAAGCAAATCCGCGTGATCCTAGATGACCCCGGGTTTAAACCAGCCTGTCTGATACCTGTAAGTCCACAGTTACCGCATCGATATAATCCCTCGCTCCTTCTATGAGTCAGGTACGATCGAGGGTATGGTTTCTGTCAAACCCCATGATCGTGCCATTTGACTATGACCTCCTTAAAGTGTATGACGTCCGTCCTAAACGAACTCATACGACCCTGGCCAGGGATTTAACGGAGCGTCAATGTCATGACCCATTAACTGTCTGATATATACCCGACAGTGAGCGATCCCTTCTTGACCATTGATGATCTTCACACGTATCTTGGAGTGGTTAATGACTCGGTAACTCATGACTTATGGTTAAAGTCACTTAGCTAAGTAATTAAACCATTCCAGTCCTCGTGTAAGATCCGATCAATGTCTCAGGTCAAAGGACCAACGATGCTACTGAGACAGTTGGATCTTCAGTTGACATTAGGTATAATCAACCATCTGAAGATCCAATAGCGGATCAGTTCAGTGTACATCCTCCAAGGACATACACCTACACATATGTGTTGGTGCCCCGCACCAATGACCATGAGACTGGTCACTAACACATCATGTGTACTGGTTTAATAGGTAATCAAAGTCCCCGAGTGATTACCCTCCAACCAGGAACAGTTTAAGATATGTGTACATGTAAAGTCAATCTCATGTTCGAGATCCCATCTCGAGCTGACTTTACAACCATATATCCTAGGGACAACGTAAAGTAACACAATCGCATATTTACGCTCAAACACCACTTTATTAATAATGAACAAGATCGTACAACTATTGGGCCTACCCGACCCGAAATTGGCCTGTAGCACACCAACACTAACAATCTCCCACTTGAACTACAGCCAATTGCACACAACTTTGAGGCCCATCTTATCTCGATGACGCTCAAATACAGTCTGTGTCAAAGGATTAGTCAGTAGATCTGCTATGTTGTTTTCTGACGGTACACGCTCTACCGTCACATCTCCACAATCAACAATGTCCCGAATAAGGTGAAAGCGCCTGAGAATATGCTTTGACCTTTGGTGAGATCTCGGTTCCTTCGCCTGGGCGATGGCCCCATTATTATCACAAAATAATGGGATGGGAGCTATTATCTCGGGAACTACGCCGAGTTCCAAGATGAATTTCTTCATCCAGATGGCTTCTCCAACTGACTGTCCCTCCATTCAACATGAATACAAATTCAGACATGGATTTGCAGTTATCTGTATCTGACTGGAAACTAGAATCTGTGTAAGCTCTAAGCTATAGGTCATCTCCTCCATAAAGCAGAAAAAGATCCTTAGCCCTTCGCAGGTAATTAAGGATGCCCTTTACTGCCTTCCAGTGCTCTTCGCCTGGATTTACCTGATATCTACTGACAATGCTTAAAGCATTGGCAATATCAGGCCGTGTACATAGCATTGCATACATGATTGACCCTATCGCCGAAGCATAGGGTACCTTATTCATATGTGTCACTTCCTCAGAAGTTTTAGGACTTATCCCCTTGGATAGGCCAATTCCATGTCTCATGGGAATGAGACCTCTCTTGGAATTTTTCATCCTAAACCTTTTGAGGATAGTGTCTATGTACATGGATTGGGATAATCCTAGCATCCTTTTAGATCTATCTCAATAGATCCTTATGCCCAGCACATAGGATGCTTCTCCCAAATCTTTCATGGAGAAGGTCTTGGACAACCAAGACTTAGTTAATGTCAACATCCCTACATCATTCCCAATGAGTAAGATGTCATCAACATAAAGGACCAAGAAGGTCACTGAGCTCCCACTGACCTTCTTGTAAACACAGGGTTCATCTTCATTCCGAATGAAGTTGAAAGATTTGACAGCCTCGTCAAATCTTAAGTTCCAGTTCTAGATGCCTGCTTTAATCCATAAATGGACCTTTGAAGTTTGGATACCTTATTAGGATGTGGCTTGGAGGTGCATCCCTCAGGCTGTACCATACACACCTCTTCTGACAGATTTCCATTAAGAAAAGTAGTCTTCACATCCATTTGCCAGATCTCATAATCCAGGTATGCAGCAATGGCAAGGAGGATTCTGATTGACTTAACCATAGCTACCAGCGAAAACGTCTCGTCATAGTCAATGCCTTGCCTTTGACGATATCCTTTCGCCACTAGTGTAGCCTTGTATGTGTCAATCTGTCCATCTGCACCGATTTCCCTTTTTGAAAATCCATTTGCAGCTGATAGGGACCTTCCCTTCGGGTACATCAACTAAGTTCCAAACTTTGTTGGTGTACATGGACTGGATTCATGAATCCATTGCCTCTTGCCATTTCTCGGAGTCTACACTACGGATCGCCTCCTGGTACGACTGAGGATCATCATCCTCATCGATACATACATTAGAGGACCCCTCTGAGACATGTCCAACACATCTCTCAGGTTCTCTCGGTAGTCTACCAGATCTCCGTAGTGTCAGTGTTTCACCTTGAATAGGATCAACCGATACAGTCTCATCTAATGAGTTTGTGTCTATGGGTTGTGGTTCTTGGACCTCGTCCAATTCTATCTGGCTCCTACTATTTTTCTGGAGTAGATATTCTCTTTCCAGAAATACAGCTCTCTTGGCCACTAAGACCCTTTGCTCAGAAGGGTGATAGAAATAATATCCAAACGTCTCCTTTGGATATCCCACAAACCTACACTTATCGGTTCTCGACTCAAGCTTATCACTCTCGTTCTTCTTTACATGAGCAGGACACCCCCAAATTTTAATGTGATTAAAATTTGGTTTCCTGCCCTTTTATATCTTATATGGAATAGAAGGAACTGATTTACTTGATATCCTATTCAATAAATAAGCCGCAGTCTCTAACGCATAGCCCCAGAGAGACAAGGGTAGTCCTGACATAGACATCATGGATCAGACCATGTCTAACAAGGTCCTGTTTCTCCTCTCGGATACACCATTATGCTGTGGTGTATACGGTGGAGTCCACTGAGAAACTATTCCATGGTCTTTAAGATAAGAAGTGAATTCATGGCTTAAGTATTCACCTCCTCGATCCGATCGAAGAGCCTTAATACTTTTGCATGTCTGTTTCTCTACTTCATTCTTGTATTCCTTAAACTTCTCAAAGGCTTGTGACTTATGTCTCATTAAATACACATAGCCATATCTAGAGAAGTCATCAATAAAAGAAATGAAATGGAGATAACCTCATTTTGCTTCTATGGACATGGGTCCACACACATCCGAGTGTATGAGCTCGAGAATGTCAACAGCCCTCTCTCCATGTCCACCAAAGGAAGCCTTAGTCATTTTCCCCATGAGACACGACTCACAGGTATCAAATGGCTTGTATTCGAACGAATTCAAATACCCATTTGAGTGTAAGTGAGAGACTCTTTTCTCACCTACATGACCAAGTCTGTAATGTCATAGATATGCAGAATTCACTTCATCAGTATTAGAAATTTGCATAACATTAGAACGTGTATCTAATACATATAGACCATTGACTAATGAACCATTGGCTATAACCAAACCATTATTCATTATAGAGCACCCAGTGCTATTAAAAGCCAATGTATATCCAATGTTATACAAGCCAGAGATTGAAATAATGTTCTTAATAATATTAGGAACATAATAACAGTCATTCAACTCCAGAATGACTCCTGAAGGTAAACTGAGGCGTGCAGTCCCGACAACTTTGGCAGAAACTAAAGCTCCATTGCCCATCCTCAGTTCAATCTCATTTTTGCCCAATCGCCTTCTATTTGTCAGCACCTGCATAGAATTACAGATATCCAGTATCCAATACCCATGATGTGGATTCCATATATGACAAATTAAGGTCTATGACAAAAATACCTTCATTTAGAATTACCTTGCAATTCCTTTTCCAATGCCCAGTTTCCCCGCATCGAAAACATTTGTCTTCCTTTTCATTCTTCTTGCCCTTCCCTTTGTCAACTTTGGCGAGTTGCTTACCCGTGGCCTTTTTCTTTCCTTTCCCTTTGTTACTTGTAGTGGATATCTGGGTGGCCTTCCTTTTCTTATTGGCCCGGCCAATAATCATTACAGAAGAAGATGGTTTATCTTTCTGCATAGTTCCTTCAGCACTCTTTAACATGTTGAGCAGCTCCGGAAGAGTTGCATCAATTCTATTCATGTTAAAGTTTATGATGAAGGAAGAAAAGGAATCGGGCAATGACTGGAGTATAAGATCAATGCACAGTTCAAGATCCAACTTGAACCCCAGTGCATTGAGTCTCTCTATCTACTCCATCATTTTCAATACATGAGCCTGTACTGAAGAATCCTCAGACATCCGTGTCCTGAAAAGTCTTTTGGAGATGTCATACCTCTCAATCCTACCCTGCTCCCCGAAGAGCTGGCGTAGATTGAGAAGTATACTTCTACAATCAGTCTTTTCAAATTGCCTCTGTAGCTCGGGAGCCATAGAGGCCAACATGTAACATTGGGCAAGGGAGGAGTCCTCAGACCACTTGGCATAAGCCAGTAACTCGCCCTCGTCGGCATCAGGAGCTGGCTCAGAATGAACCGTGTCCAACACGTACGCAATCTTTTCGGCGGTAAGGACTATGCGTAGATTACGCAACCAATCCGAGTAGTTCGGTCCAGTTAATCTATTTGCATCCAAGATGCCGCGGAGGGGGTTGGACGACGACATTGTAATCTGGATAAGAAATAAAAGATAACTTAGCATGTGTTCAAATTCTAACTTAGATGTCGTTTCTTATCTTAGTTAGTCCCACTATTTTTCGATCGAACTATATAACCCTCAGTATATAGAACGGGAGATCAACGAGATCAACCTAGTGGGTCGGAATCCCAACGAGACTGATGTACGACCTTGTGGAAAGCACAACAAGCCATACACCATCTCAAGGGCAGTCAACAAGCACTTGCATCTAATGCAATATCCGATATTCGGCCCCCGAGAAATCATCCCCTTGTGGAAAGCACAACAAAGGATATTCTCGGTTAGATCTAACCATCATTACAACATAGCAATGAGTTCATGATCCGACCCTTGTGGAAAGCACAACAAAGCCGAGTTCAATTCCTCACCCCATTGAGGCCGAGCCTTGGAGTTTAATCCCGTCCCCAAACTCATGGACCTTGTGGAAAGCACAACAAATCCATGAAATAAATACGTTCATTCACTCCATAATGATGGAGGGCCACGACGACTCCTAGAGCCACGCTTACCAGATCTAAAATTTAAACGCGAGGGAATTTAATTTTATCTTGATCTCACCCTAGGTGGTAATAAATATATCCAATATATTTACCGTACCTAGTAGTTTGCACAAAATAAATGCATCCAATGCAAAAATAAACGCAAGTGATCATGGACTTTAACCCTAATGTAACTAAGACATCCGGCCCGCTTCCGAAGCAGCTGGATCGTCCTCGTCGGGTGTGCTCCACGCTTTCAAACTCCGACGCCGCACTAATTACAACTTTTACACGGCACGCAGGCCGGAAAAATTAAATTACATGTGACTCAAATTCCAGTAGCCCTTAGGGCGAGTACAACAATGGAGGAAGATAGAAGTACATTAGAATTTTAACAGAGAGAGAAAGGAGGTTCGCAGACCCCAATTAATTACATTAATCCAAGTCCATGATCACTTGCCAACCCATTCAAATAAAATCAATCAAGGGTTATTTTCTAAAAATAATCCTTACTTTTGAATTTAAAAATGGGATGTGCAAACAAAAACAGGCTAGCTTTGTTTAATTTTAAAAATCAAAGCATGATTAACTAAAATTAAACACACAAGCAGGCCAATACAAGATAATTAAAGTAGAGCACGTAAAGAACCATCATTTTCTACAGGGGCATCTAATTGAGATAATTAATTAAATTTAAATTTAAATTTAATTATCTAATAATCAAATTTAAATTCAAAATTTAAACATGCCAATAATTTTAAATTTAAATTCAAACTAATTATCCAATAATTTTTTGTTTGAAAATAAATTTAAATAATGCAATTATCCTCAATTAGTAATTTTCTAAAATTTAAAATTTGAATTTAACAATTATCTAATAATTAAAAATTCAAATAATTGAATTTTCCACATTTAACTTCAATAAAATTTAAAATTTGAATTCTCTAATTATCTAATAATTAAAAATTCAAAAACTTAATTTTACTGAAGTAACTTCAATTATTACCATTTTATCTCAAGGTAAATAGTAATTATCTCACCTTGGTAAATTCAAATTGGTTAAATAAAATTTACCATTCGACATTTACTATTGAGAAAACACAATTTAACCTACTCGATAAAATTCGATTTAATTTACTGTGCATTTTAATATATATATATATAATATATATTATTAACATGAGCACAATAAATTAAAAAAAAAGGTAAAAGCGTAATTTTTTTTTATTTAAAAAAAAAAATTCGGTCAAACCCCTGCGCGCGGGGCCGCCCACGCGGGATGCGTGGGCGGCCGCGCCCGCGTCCCGCGCGCGGGCGCCCGCGTGGCGTTGACCCCGGGTGGCGCGTGCGCCGCCCACGCGGCGCACGCGGCGGGCGCACTGCGCCATGGGCGCACCGCGCCCAGGGCACAGTGTACCCAAATCGGTTCAAATTTTTTTTTTTTTTAAAAAAAATTTTGCTCCAGGGATGCCCAACATCTTGGAAGAACAGGGATGTCTAACATCCCCTTCTAGCATTAACAATTGAAGCATTTAATCCCCTTTCAAATATGGTTCTAAACGGTAATAAAAACACCGACCAGAGCGCGAACCTGGCTCTGATACCACTGTAAGGTTTCGCACAGCACCTACGGGCGACGCAGCGGATAACAAAAATTTCATTTGCCCGATCCCGGTGTTATGGAAAGCTTAATCTATGCTCTAATCGGTGTTTCTAATACCCTAATTACGGGTTGCGTGTTTCACCTTGCGCGGAACGATGCTGTCCGCTAAGCCCGATGCAGAGAAATCGAGCCGCACAGCTGTACGGCCTCTAGAGCAGATCCACACGGACCCTTGCGCAGCGACGGTACCTCCCCGGCGCAACTTTCCCCGACTCTATCACCTTTTGGAGAGAGAGAGAGAGCAAGGGGGAGAAAGGGGGGAGACTTAACCTCTCCTTAATGCTTAATGCTTGATTAGCATTAAGGGGGGGTTGGAAGGGAGAGTTCGAATGAACTCACATAGGTGTCATATATATAGAGTTTTGGCCCTTTTCAAAAGACCTCCAAAGGACCAAAATTGTATATATGAGCTTTCCTTTATTTTACATATGTATTAAGCCCCATTTACACTCCTTTCCAAAAGGAATTAAAGGGAATTAATACATACGCTTGTATAATAATAAACCGTCACCCAAGAATCTATTGTGTGTGATCCTCTAGGCCCACAGTCACTCTAGTTTAAGGTCCATTAACTTCTAATTCCCAATTAGACGTAAATTAAACGTATTCTTCACTTCTACTAGAGCCGAACAATAGTTTAATTTATTCCGAACCTTTGATCACGTTGGGTCAAGCAAATCCGCGTGATCCTAGATGACCCCGGTTTAAACCAGCCTGTCTGGTACCTGTAAGTCCACAGTTACCGCATCGACATAATCCCTCGCTCCTTCTATGAGTCTGGTACGATCGAGGGTACGGTTTCTGTCAAACCCCATGATCGTGCCATTTAACTATGACCTCCTTAAAGTGTATGACGTCCGTCCTAAACGAACTCATACGACCCTGGCCAGGGATTTAACGGAGCGTCAATGTCATGACCCATTAACTGTCTGATATATACCCGACAGTGAGCGATCCCTTCTTGACCATTGATGATCTTCACACGTATCCTGGAGTGGTTAATGACTCGGTAACTCATGACTTATGGTTAAAGTCACTTAGCTAAGTAATTAAACAATTCCAGTCCTCGTGTAAGATCCGATCAATGTCTCAGGTCAAAGGACCAACGATGCTACTGAGATAGTTGGATCTTCAGTTGACATTAGGTATAATCAACCAGCTGAAGATCCAATAGCGGATCAGTTCAGTGTACATCCTCCAAGGACATACACCTACACATATGTGTTGGTGCCCCGCACCAATGACCATGAGACTGGTCCCTAACACATCATGTGTACTAGTTTAATAGGTAATCAAAGTCCCCGAGTGATTACCCTCCAACCATGAACAGTTTAAGGTATGTGTACATGTAAAGTCAATCTCATGTTCGAGATCCCATCTCGAGCTGACTTTACAACCACATATCCTAGGGACAACGTAAAGTAACACAATCGCATATTTACGCTCAAACACCACTTTATTAATAATGAACAAGATCGTACAACTATTGGGCCTACCCGACCCGAAATTAGCCTGTAGCACACCAACACTAACAATCCCAGCGTCACTCGCCTCGTCTACGGCCCCCTCGGCTCCTACCGAGGGGCGAGCCGGGCCAGCACCGTTGCCAGTCGCAGAAGCAGTCCCGGCCCCCTCGGCTCCGGCCGAAGGAGGTGCCGAGCCAGCATCGTCACCGACCGCACAAGCAACCCCAACCTCCTCGGCCCCCTCTTGCTCGGCGGGTGGGAGAGCTCGCCCGATAGGGTCGGCCCCATCATGATCGGTGGAGGGGTGAGCCGCGGCAAGGTCGCCTTCGACTGCGAGTACGACCCCGGCCTTCTTGGCCCGCTTCCTGGCCTTCACGGCGGCCCGGATCATGCCCTCCACGGGATCCTTGTGCTTGGACCCCCGCGGCCCGGAAGATTCACCCCGGGTCACCCCCTTGCCTATATCTCTGACTCAGGAGCGACCCATGGGAGCAGCCAACTCATCGGCAGCCGAGTCATCGCCGAGATCGATCACCTCTGCGGCCTCCTCCAAGGCCGGCCACCTGGTGTCTGCACAAAAGAAAGATATGATCAGGAAAGGGAGATGGTCTCAACATTCGGAGAAGAAACTAATTCGTGGCGACCAAACCTGATGACTGCAACTGCGCAACAAGACATCGCTCGATGTTCTCCGGAGTGACTAGCTCCTCCGTGGACTAGCGACGCTTCAGCAAAATGATCGCGTACTCCTCTACATCCGGAGAAAACGCATCCTGCCTCGGAGGAATGTTCGGATGAAAATTGGGGATTACGGGACATCTCCAAGTCTCCTCCACCGAGAGGATCCCCACCCAGAAGAACTGAGTTTTCCACCCCTTGTGCGAAGAATCCTTCTCGGCCAAGGAAATACAGCTCCTATTCCGCCTCGCCTGGATGAAATAGAAGCCCTTCCCGGCCGAGGGATGCGCCTTCAACTCAAAAAAATAGTGAAAGAGGTCTAAGGAAAGAGGAACTCCGTATTAACGGCAGAGGATGCGAAAGGCGGAAAGAAGAAGATAAGAGTTGGCTACCAACTGTACGGGCGCCAACCGAAAGAAATTGAGAAGTTTAAGAAAAAAGGGCTCGAAGGGAAGGTGGAACCCACCCTTCCACGACAATAGAAAGGTGCAGATGTGGCCCGCACGAGAATCCAAGTTTGACTCGTACGGGGCAGCCGCGGTGAAGAAAAACTTGTGGGGCAGACGAAACTGGTTCTCCAGCCGTTTCACCTCTGCCTCCCCCAGTTCGCTGCAGTTTGGAGCCGCCGCCCTCACCACAGGCTCGCCCTCCCACTCTTCGACATCCGGACGCTGATCCGCCATGGAATCCGGAGAGGAACTTGAAGAAGGACGCTCTCGGGACCCCAAAGACTCTAGAGGAAGGGGAAGCTGTCGGACTGCCTCTGTAGTTATCTCTGCCAACTCCGCGAATGCCGCTGCAAGCCTCTGGTCTTCTGTCGTGTCCTCACGATGCATTAAAGAGCCCCAAAAGCAAGCGTGAAGGAGAGCCAAACCCTAAAAACGGAGGGAGTCTGGAGCGACGATAAGCGCGCAACGCCTATATTCCCACGTGGAAGGCGGCGCGTCATTCTGACCTCCGAGAAAAGGGGGCCCCTTCAGTTCAAATCCGTCAGGATCATCATTATTACGGGCCCAGGTGACCACGACACGTGGCTTACCAACACCGCCAGATCTCCACCCACCTGAGCCACGCTGGTCCAAAACCCTAAACCGCTACTCGTCCGAGCTTACTAAAGCTCGGGAGTAGGAGGGGGACAAGTGGAGAGGGAGATTTCTGTAGCCCATCTAAGAGCAGTCGAACTAGGTCCGTCAGGAGCAAACGAGGCCCAGCTCATCCAAGTGACAGCCCCACAGGGCCCACTTAGGATAAAAAGTCTAATAAGATTACTCGGGATCAAACCCTTCCTTGGCTGCCCTTAGGCTCGGAAGGCCCGAACGTCGGTCAGAACGGAGGAAGACCCATGTCCGAGTTATCCCCTCACCGGGATAGAGGCAAGCACTCAGCGCCCACTCCGACCTACCTTCATCTGAACTATGCCTATTGCCCGGACAGGGTTGGCACCCTTCATGCTTGGGTTTAACCGACGATTGCTTATCCACGCTGCCGTTGAGAGCCCTTTATGAGCAGGAGTTTTTGAGGATAAGGGACCCTCGACCCCTAAAGATCCCACGATGAGGACGTAAAGAGCCCACGTTGAGGACGTAACTCCCGCCTGAAACTCCTTAGCTTACGGGACTCATAAGGCCAGCGCACTATTTAAACCTGGGACTCCCTCCAGCGAAAGTTAAGGCCCAACACACACCTAAAATTACTTGAGCAGGAACCACTTCACCATCTTGGTGTAGAGGAATCTCGCGCCTCTCTTTTCCTCCTCCCTTCATAGCTTCCACCATTGCTCTACTGACTTAGGCATCGGAGGGTTTACCCCAGGGAACCATCCCTGGGCCCCCTGATCCGTTTCCCTTTCTTGCAGTTCACTATTCGGTGATCATCCCCTAGCTCATGTCCAGCATGAGATTACGCCTCTTCAAGAGTATATGCAATTTTATAGTACAAAATGAAAAGATATGCAATTCTTGTTGGTCCCAAAGATATGATACCAATGTTAAAAGAATTAATTTTAGTAAATATGCAATATGAACAATGTTTAAAATGGTGCATTTCAATATATGCATTATATGCATGATGTGCAAAAAATGATATGCAAGTATGCAATGTGATGCAAGATTTCAGATTTTCATTTGAAAGTTCTAAATACATTGCATAATTTAACATGGGTGCAAAATACAAGTTTTTAGTTTTTCATTTGAATGAACTAAATGTACCTAATGCATGAATTCTAATGCAATGCAACCTATTACAATATGACAATGCAATGCAAGATGCATTATGACAGAACTTACAAGAAAACATTCAGATTTGAAAGATGAGCATGGGATATTTTTTAACACATGAGCTTTATATACAAGGGTGCAGAAATCATTTGAAGCATGTAATGCAATCCATTTATTTTTAAAACTTGTTCAAGAGCAGATTTTCAATCACTTTTTAGAAGTTTTAAAGACATTCACAAGCCATTCAAGAATTGACATTTCCATTGCAGAACTTTTCACATCATTAAGGATCAATTTCAGAAAATTTGAAGTAATTCATCATAAGTATGTTGAATGTTACAATTGTGTGAATCATGGAAAATCCACTCTTAAAGGAAAATAAGAATAATAATAAGAATATGAAGAATAATAAGAAGAATAATGAAAAAGGGAGTAAAAGAGCACGTGGTGCTACTAAGGAGAGTGATCGCCAGAGGGGTTACCTTAATAAGAAGAAAAGATGATCGCGAATACCTGGTGATAATAGGATGCGGGATGGATGTGGATTCCTTCCTCCACCTTCTATCGGCCGGCCGATGAAGGGGGTTTTCCTTGTTGATTACCCTGAAACAAAGAACAAACAAGTAAAAGAGAAGGAGATCAGCCAAACGTGAGTGTAGTATCAATCCAAAGAAACAGTATGATGATGAAATAAGAATATAGCATGCGCACCTTTTTGTTTGGTTTTAAAACCCCTAGAGAATTAGGGAGAGGAGGGAGATATGCATACTAATGCAAAAGAAGAAAAGTATGATGATCGATGATGATACGATGAAGATAAACACACAAGGGAGAGGGAACCCCTGCTGTTCCTGTAAACAGTAAAGGGGAGAACCACCGGAGCAGCAGGAAGCAGAAGGAAGATGATGAAGAGATCACACGGATGAAGAGAGTAGAAACTCTTCTCTGCGCAAAAGAAAACTGCTCTCTGCTCTTTCTCTGATTCGTGGCTAATGACTCCAACAACACCGTAACCTCTGTGACAACAGCCCTGCTTCTTACCTCGCACAATAACCTCTGTGACAATAACAACAGCTCTCTCTCCTTCTAACCTCGCGCGAGATTGACTAGGGAACTCTTTTATAGGGTTTCGATCACAGATAGACACAGATTTGGGAAGATAAGAATAGGCAGTGATCATCAATGGCAAGGACTCTAGTTCCCAGACCAGGCAAGGTGATCAAGAAAGGCAGGGAACTCTTCAGGAAAAGCGAGTTTAAGAAGGACACGAAAGGGTGAGACACGACCTACAGAAGGGCGTCAATTCAACAATTGACGACCTACCGCAAGGGCATTAAATCAAAACACGACCAGGATCAGGGCGTCACTTCCTGGATTCAATTTTGGTAATAAAACCTCCTTTATTTGAAAATTACAAAAAGACGCCTGAAGCAAAGGCGTTGATTAAAAACACGCCCTGAGAAAGGACGTTAATAATTGATTTCAATCGGGGTGGGACTCGCATAACACCAGGAATTGACGCCCAGACCACAAGTCGTCCTTTCTTAAAAACATGCCTCAAGCAAGGCCGTTACTTAAATAACGCCCCCAATGAAGTCGTTAATCACCAAAAATGCAAGAATAAATCACAAAAACACACAAAAAAAAGAAAAACTTTATATTATAGAAATATTGAAGTTCACTTTGGGACATTATCATAGTGACATGAGATTTGATCATCATAGCGTCAATTTTGGCGTGTCTACAGCTGCTCCACCTTGGCGTCTGCTTTGGAAGGGAGTGAGACGAAATGAAACGAAAGTGAAACGAAGTGGAATGAAGTGGAGCGAACTGATAAGTAGATGCCAAGATGTGATGTGACACGCCTCGGACACTAAGCATTAGAAATCTTTCCAAGATTCTGAGTGAAACAAACTCTAGGTGATTCCAAGAAAGCATCGATTTGCCGGATAAAGGAGACTAAACTAAGTAAATAAAATGTGCACATGGGCACGACAGGGAGACACCATTGGAGAGCGGTTACCAGCCAATGTTGACATGCTACAACCAAGGTGGATTTGTAAAAAAATAAAGGGAATTGAGACGAAGACCCAGCAAAGGGACATTTTCAAGGAACTAGCCTGAGCGGCTTCAGAAGAATAAAGTACTCGATTTAGAATGGAATATCTCATGTCAACTCAATCAAGAGTGAGTGACCTTCATTATTACCATAATATGAAGATTTTCAGCATGAAGCTCAAAGTCCTACATGATGAATGCTGGGCTAAAAGAAAAAGATAAAACAAACTAAAAATATAGAAAATAATCAAGGAATAATATTGCTAAGCCATCTAGATTTGGTCAAGAATCCAGATCTCTGGGCTGACACTAAGCCGAAGCTCGTTTGTCCGCGCATCAACTCAGAAAGTGGAACCATCGTCCTAAGCCTTTAATGACTCAACGGCATATCCGTGTGATCAAGACTCTCCTGGAATTATCACTGTTTTTGATGAAGGGGAACTCAAATTCCAGGTTCACCAGAACCACAAGGTCCTTGATATGCTATAATAGCGTAGATACCATATAGTAACAATGCTTACAAGAAAGAAATACAAGAAAAGAATGATGTTACTCCGACACATAACCCATGCTCCTCGAACTCTGCAATCTTCTGCACTTAAAAACTCATTAGTTCTCTCAAAGTAAAACAAAATATGATCATAAGTGCTTAACCAAAATAACTACAATTAAAAGATAGCACTTAAGTTCATCAAAGCATATGGAGAATCAAATATGCAAGTCAACAAAATAACGACTGGAGTTCATGGCGTCAAAATATGAAAGGCGTCGGACATCAGGGCGTCTAAAGATAAAACACGCCCTTCATTAAGACGTTAAATGCACCGAAAGTCCAAGTAGAAGACGACCCAGGAGGAGGCATTTAACTAAAACACGACCTTTGTCAAGTCATCAATTAAACAATTGACGCCCCAACAGAAGTCGTTAATTAACAACACGCTTCCGTTTCCAAATCGAAAGCTAAACTCAGTCCTAATGGCAATCAACCTTCCAACTCCGAATAGCCCTTAAGACCCCTCAGACCTCTATAAAAAAAAAGGAACTTCCTTAGATCAATCAAAGCAATCCTGATTCCCTGCTTCTTCTGCTCCTTCTGTGCGCCCGCAGACACTGCAATCGTTCAAACTCTTCCTGCAGACCGAAGATGGAGAGAGCCATCAAGAGATCCAAGACTTCTGCTCCCAGGCTGACTGAAATCAACGGGCATATAAGCAGTAGAATTATGATGAACCAGGTAAGGAATTACTCTCTGTTCATATCTTACAACATACCATACTATTATGCTTCTTTCAAACTACTTATTCATCCTTCTATCTGTAATCTCACCTTCTTCTCTTTTCCTTTCCTTTTTCTGTTTTCCACAGGAATATCCAAATGTGCCAGGAGCCAGGAGATTCACAAAGATCAAGTGGCTACCTCTTCTTCTCTCCAAGTTCTCTTCAGATATGAGGGTGTACTTAGCAAGATGGCACCTTCTTGGTCTAGTTACCCATGCCAAACACTATGATCAAATTCACCTTGATTGGGCTGCCATAGGAGCTCTAATTGAAATATGGCACCCTTCCACTCATACCTTTCTTTTCTCGACTTTTGAAGCCACAATCTTGTTAGAAGAACTAGAGATGCTCTTGGGCCTAAAGAAGATGAAGCAAGGTGATGAGAAAAAGATGGCCATCATGCCAAAGCAAATTTCTTCTCATGAGCTACTAACCAGTTTAATTCCCAGCCCAAACTTAGTGAACCAAATCAAAGCTTCCAAGGGAATCAATCTCCTAAAGCTTGCTTCTTGGGTTTACAAGAGATCCGATCAAGCTAAAGAAGATGAAGTGATAGAGCGGGTGGCAAAAGCTTTCGTGGTGTGCTTGGCGGGGGCAATCCTATTTCCATCCACGGAAGACTTTCTAGAGGAGGCCCAATTAAGCGCAATAGTGAGCCTATGGGAAGGAGAGAGAGCGGGACCGGCAATTCTATCCTATCTATATATCGGGCTCACCTCGGCGGCAATGGGGAGACCAATCTATGGATGCATGCTAGCACTCTCAAGTTGGGTAGATCTTCATTTCAAGTTTGATCCATGTGAGAAGGCCCAACAACCTTCTAGAATCTTTTCAAAAAGCCCACTCTCTTATATGACCGGCTCATTAGGAATAAGCAATAGAGTGATGAACCGGATTCCTCAAATCAAAAAGAGAGCAGAATGAAGAGAACACCTCAAAGTAATGCCAAAGAATCTATTCACTTGCGCCCCGGGAATACTCAAGACTCAAGAACTCCGCACACGATTCTCCCCCGGGACGGACCTTCGACTCATAGGCGCCTCGGATTTCGTGCTATACAACTCGCACCGGTGCCTTCCTCAACTCGGGCTCCCACGGCAAATATTCGAGGATCCATCTCATCTCCCTCCTATCAAGACACGGGACCATGGTAGCAATGAGGATGGAGACGAGACATCCACTATCCAAGCACTGTGGAAAATCAACAAGACCCATCAACCTGTGGAAAGCTTGGAAGAAGACAGATATCAATGGAAATCTTATGTAATAGCTTTAAGAAGCTTGAGGCCCAAAATGACTCATTGAAGCAATGTAATCATTTCTTCCAATAAATCAATGATAATACTCTGATTGAGCCATAACACAATGATTCTGATCAAATCTTCCAATAACCTGCGGTTCTGTTGCAAATAACGACTCAGCCAACGTCGTTAATTCCATAAATGACGTCTCAGAATACGTCATCTTTAATGATCGATCTCTCATAATTGACGCCTTCACCTGTGGGCGTTAACTGAAAAACGTCTTAAGACAAGGCGTTAATTCGATTTAAATTCCCAAAAGATATTCGTTGAAATTCCAAAAGTAACGCCTTCAGCAAAGCCACGTTTCATATAAATAACGCTTCAAGACTAGTCGTTACTCAGAAACAGTAATCATCACTCCCATCACATCAATCAATCCCCATTGAATGCGTCTAACGACGGTTATCATTCCCCATGCAAACAAAAATAACGCCTTAAGAAATGTTGTCAATTATCAAGAAACGCCCTGGTTTCAGTCGTTAATTCCATAAGACACGGCCTTCATTAAGTCGTTAATTCTTTTTGACCGTTCGACTTAACTTTCCCTCCTTTCTTCTTCTTCCTTCGTCCTCTTTCCCTCTTTCTCTCTTCTACACCCTACTGCAACCCTAACCGAAACCCTCCCCATCCTCTCATTCTCTTTCTCTATCTCTCTCCCTTCTACACCCTAGCCATGGCCAGTGGACTCAAGCGGCAGAGGGTTTCGGCCCCAGAGGTGGTGGACTTGGGCGAAGATGCCCACGAGGAAGACGCCGTCGCGGCGGCCGAGGAAGATCTAGCGGCGATGGCCGGCGACGAGGCCGTGGGAAATGAAGAAGACGAAGGTGAAGGAAGAGGAAACGAGGAAGAAGAAGAAGGTGGTGATGAAGGTGGTGAGGACAAAGAAGGGGAAGAGGAAGAGGAAGGAGATGGAGACACAACAATGGTGGCCGTGCCTCACCGTGGCCAACTCCGGCGGCCACGGCAGCCACGGCCCGAACTCCGGGGAGAGTTGACTGGGCCTAGACGACAAAAGGTAAGCCCTTAAACCCAAATCTCTATTTTTTTTGAAATTTATTTTATTTTTACCCCAATTTCCATAGCCCTCGGGCTAGAAAGCCTGCAACTCAGAAAGAAGAGGCCCCCAGGGGTGTCGTGAATTAAAGAAAAGACCCCACACCTGGGTCGTCAATTCAAATTATTTTCTGAAAAATAATTATCCTCATGAAAACACGCCCTGCAGCATGTCGTCCATTTAAATTATCATTTTTTTTATATCAATCATGCTGTTATTTTCCATGCCTTTGTTCAATTATATATTTTTCCCATGATTTATATCGCATGCTATTTTTATTTAATTTTCACAACCCTGGAAAACAACGCCCCCCATCGGGGCGTCAATTCAACAGATAACGACCATAGGGATGGTCGTCCATTCCATTAATTCTAGAATAAATTATTAAAACCCAAAACCCATTTAAGAAAAACGTCCTATTCAGAGGCGTTACTTAATCAAATGACGACCCTGGGACGGGCGTCAATAGGAAAACCTTTTAGGAACTTAGAAATTAACCTCAAAACCACGCCTCCCACAGGGGCGTCTCTTAGATAAACAACGACCTAGGGTAGGTCGTTAATTCAAATCTTACTTAGAAACCACGCCCTCCTCAGGGGCGCTAATTAAACAAATCACGACCTGGGGATGGTCGTTAATTAAATCAAACATCAACATCTCAAGCCAAGGCAGTTAAGTGAATTTCAACAAGAATAATTGAACAATTAAACCAAAATTTCTTTCTTTATGCGTGCAGGGGTTGATGAGGACACGGATCTCCTGGGTCATGGTCCGAGCAGCATATTACGGCCTCCCCGAGTTCCAGAGAGCCAGGGTAGATGCTATGGGGTTCGGGGCCTTCCTTAGCATAGAGCCAGTTAGACCAGACCTACCACTTATCCAGGTTCTGAGGGAGAGATGGGATAGGACTAGCCGGGCATTCCTGATGCCTTGGGGGCATATGGTTCCTACCCTAGAGGATGTGGTTAGGATCACGGGACTGAGAGTAGACGGGGAGGCCGTGAGCGGGATCACCTTACCAGACTATACCGAGCTCGCCCAGAGGCTGCTAGGGCTAGAGATGGTCTACGAGACACCTAGCGAGTGTAGGACTATCTTTCGCACCGACCTGACTACAGTGATGGGCTTAGGGGATGCTAGGCATAGATCAGGGGAGTCCTTAGAGCAGTTCTCACAGAGATTGATCGATGGGGCTAGGGCAGTATATTGCCAGGACCCAGCCGACAGGGAGAGGGCGGACCGAGACCTGAGGAGGTTCCTGCTGCTACTACTCGGGAGGCTATTGCTCGGCACGAAGGGCGACGTCATCAACTGCCGGTTCCTAGGGATCCTCGAGGACCTAGAGGGAGTCGGCAGATACGCCTGGGGAGCGGCGCTGCTGGCGCACCTACTAGCCGACTTGTCCACGGGGACAGGACGAGAGACGACTGTCAGTGGCTTCTCACCTTTTCTTCAGGTACACACTTTATTTTTTATTTTATCTTCTTTCTCTTTTTCTTTTTCTTTTTTTTATGCATGTGAATGCCTCACTAATGCAATGCATGGATGCAGGTTTGGAGCCACCTATATATGCCCATGGGGCGCGCCGACCCACGGCCAGGAGGTGAGGGTGCTTTCCCTCTAGCACGGCGCTGGCTGCCAGTGGTTTTCGGTGCCCCACTCGGCTACGAGTTGTGGGTGCTACGGAGAGAGTTCCGAGACTTCCCTCCCTCGCTGGTATGCATGAATGTTATGCATTTTTTATGTTTATTTAAATTTATTATGATGATGATAGAATGATGTTGATGATGTGCATGTTTATGGATGCAGGTGCGATGGAGGCCCTACGAGGGTATGACTGATGAGGGCCAACCGTGGGTCGTAGCGGGGCGACCTCGCTTTGAGCATGAGCTATGGGTTCACTACTTGAGTGAGATCGAGCCGCTACGGCTTAGGTTGGTGATGAGGACCCTGGGCCTACACCAGGAGTGGATAGAGGTAGGGGAGCCATGAGGGATCGGGAAGAAGACACGCGGTCGCACAAAGGCGATCGACTGGAGAGTGCGCTTCGAGGAGCCGTACGCCGACTGGCGGCGAGGCGGGACCCGAGTCACCTCCCAGGAGACTGACAGCTCCGAGTACCTCCGGCGCTACTGGGAGGTTTACGCCGGCCGACCCCAGATGAGGGTCTTGGGGGTATGTATGAATGCAATTATTTCTAAATTAAATGCACATGCTTATGTATTTCCATTATGTGACTAATATGAAATGGATGCAGGATGCACGGGACATAGCGGCGATGGATGCCCAAGCCCATCTACACAACCTGGAGGACCAGCTAGCTGCCACACGAGCCGACCTCGAGACCCTGGTGAGTGTTTAAATTATCTCTATATGTAAATGAATTTTTGTTGAATTATTGATGATTAGCCACTGACGATTTCAATGAATGCAGCGTGCCCAGCAGGGAGCCGTAGGGAGAGATATAGGGGAAGCCTCCAGCTCGAGGGGACCCAGTGTAGAGGTGACCGCACTAGCAGAGCAGCTAGCGGGAGCGGTCACACGGGCCGAGGCTGCAGAGCGCGACCTCGCCTCACGGGTAAAATCCAAAACTCAAACCTCATTCAATCATTGATTATATATTTCAATGTGCACTGATGAAATTCATTTTCCAGACTGAGGAGCTTCGAGCCGCTCTTACTTGCGTCTGCGAGGGACAGCAGGCGATGACTGCCCAGGTGAGTGATTTACCTTCCGTCATGCATTGCTTATTTCATGAATTATTGAACTGTGGAACTGATGATTTGTTTACCTGTTTGCAGACCAGACAGTTACAGGCGGTACGTACCCAGGCTACCCTGGCCGGGACGGAGTTAGCGATCCGTGAGCAGCGGATTACAGAGCTGGAGCGGTCCCTGAGGCGACGGGAGGAGCTGCCTCAGGACGTGGCAGAGTTGCGGGTTTCCCTCGAGCTAGAGCGACGAGAGCGTGCGCGAGAGCGCGAGGAGCACGTGGCGGACCGTGCCCGTCACCACGAGCTACAGCAGACAGACCGTGCCCGGTACCAGGAGCAGGTGGCGGCGCGTGATCGTGAGCTGACAGACCTGAGGACATAGCTGATCCTTTCTCAAGAGCGGCTACGAGTTGCTGAGGAGCGTCTCCAGCGAGGGCGTGAGCGAGCTCGTGCTGCGGGGTACTCCTTCACTAGCTCCACTTTTGTTGCGGGTTCTTCTCTTCGAGAGAGGAGCGAGATAGGGGGCCAGGTTCGAGTTCCATCTTCTTCACGGGGGCCCATGCCCCCTCCACCAGCGCCTCCTCGGGACGGCGAGGACGAGGTAGAGAGTAGGAGAGAGGAGGGTGGAGGTGAGAGCTGAGAGACTTACTTGTACTCCTCCACCCTCACACCTGTACTCGGATATTCATGATGTATATATATATAAGATTGGCATTTTCTTCGTTACCTGAGTACTTGTGTAGTTGTGTACTTTGTGGTTGTGTACTTTGCTTCTTTTCCACGTTCTTTGTGTTCGCTTTACTTTGCCCTGTACTTGTAGCTGTGATTCACACTTGAATAAACAGGTTAATTCATCTGTTCGACTTGGCCCCTTGCTCAATAAGCAAGGGGTGCCTTTTCTTTTGACCTGGATAGCGGGTCAAGGGGCCAAGCCTTTAATCAAGTAAGGCAAATGAAATAACCAATAAAGGGAGATGCAACACGCAAGCACACGTATGCAAACAATAATCAAGATGCTCTATGCAATAATGCAAGCACGCACATGAAGAATAAACCCCATTTCCTCTTTTCTTTTCTTTTTTTTCATATTTTATATATTTTTTCTTTTATTTTTCGAAAGACGCGCCTTAGATTAGGCCGTTATTCAAATAAAAGACGTCCTAGGTAACGGCGTTGATTTGAAAACATTTTTGAATTTTGTTGAAAAGACGACCATATATGTGGGTGTTATTTTAAAAGAGACGACCTTAAGGAAGGCGTGAATTCAATAAAAAGCGCCTTAATCAAAGGCGTTAATTCTTTTTCTTTGGGTTGACAAAGCCACCTGGGCTCTTAATCCTACACGGTCACCATTTAAAATTCGTTGGTCTTTCTTGATTAATCAAAAGGGGGGCGACGTGATAATAGTTAACTTATACCCAAGATTTCGCATGGTGCAATCTCCTAGGTCAGCCTTGACCATTCTGCTGGTTTATGACTTACCACAAAGAAAATGAAGATATAAGGAAGCCCATAAGAGATTCTGAGAAGCTCTAGATAAAACCACTTCCCCTTACCCTATGCCTGTTGGGGTTCGGTCTTCGGCGTAGGGAAACTTTGTTGCCTTTTGCCTCTTTTATTTCATGCATACGCCCAAGGTTTTCCTTGCGGGGACTTTGCCCTCTTGACATGCTTTTCTTTTCATGATTTGACTTTCACTTTGGAACTGATTTGCATTGCTGAAAAATAAACCTAATTGTACTTGGGCTTTTGTGGCATTTGTTCCCTTTTGGGCCCTGACTTCCACCTACTAGGGCGGCAGATAGGCTTGGTGGATCTACCCCGAGGCTTCCTTTCCTCCCTTATGGGCCGAAGAGAAAAAGAATGGGCATTGTCTTCACCTTTAGTCAGGTTTTTGACTTCCCATCGGATTTTGCACCACTTGAGTTCACGGTTTAAGTGTGTAATGTGTGCGGGTGTCGACCCCCTTTTGAGTTAACAAGACTGATGAATGAATTCTGAATTTTGACCTTTCAGACCTTGAGCCCTTGTGTGCCATGGCAACCCTTTTCAATATATATATATATTTTGGATTTTGGAAAATTCTATATATTTTTTTTGGTTTTTGGAAAATTCTATTTTTTTTTATTTTCAGATTAGGGGTAATATTTCTTAAGGTACAGACCATTCCAAGGATGAGTTAGCTCTTGTCCTTCAGCATTAATCAGTTTATAAGCATTGCCAGGATAAACATCTTTTATAACAAACGGTCCTTCCCAGTTTGGTTGGAGTTTTGAACGGGGTCCACCAGGTTTTACAAAGATTCTCTTGATTACCATCTCACCGACTTTGAATTTTCTCTCAATTACTTTCTTTTGATAAAAACGTGACAGCCTGTTTTGATAAACGTGCGCATGCTCAGCGGCGACCAGACGCTTCTCATCTAGGAGTTCCAACTGGGCAAGGAGCGAATCACGACGCTCATCAATAGAGAGTTCCTTATCCAATTGTACTCGCAGAGATGGAATGAGAATCTCATAAGGGACTACCGCCTCCATTCCATAAGTAAGGGCGAAAGGGGTTTGCCCAGTAGGGGTACGAATGGAAGTGCGATAGGCCCAGAGAGCTTCAACTAGCTTGTCTGGCCAATCCGAAAATTTATTAGCCTCACACGTCTTTTTAACGATTTTGATCAAAGTTTTATTAGTGGCCTCTGCCTGGCCATTGCCCTGCGGATAATAGGGGGAAGAATGATGCAATGCAATGTTATACCTGTTGCAGAGATCCTTGAGCTCTTGAGAGATAAATTGAGGTCCGTTGTCGGTGACGATGGTACTCGGGATGCCGAACCTTGCGATGATGTTCTTCATTATGAACTTGCAGACAGTTGATGCTTTGATCTCCACGAATGCTTCCGCTTCCGCCCACTTGGTGAAGTATTCCGTTGCCGTCAGGATGAACGACTTTTGTTTGGTCAGGAGGTTCGAATCACCAAGAGGTCCAATGATATCAAAAGCCCACATGGAAAAAGGCCATGGGGAGGACATAGGATGGAGTGAAGAAGCAGGAGAATGAATTTTGTCGGCGTGTAGTTGGCACTTAACACACCTTCGAACATAGATGGAACAATCCTCTTCTAGAGTTGGCCAATAGAAACCTAGCCTAAGGATCTTCTTAGCTAACATCTGGTTGTTCACATGACCACCACACACTCCAGAATGCGCCTCTTCCACAACCTTCCAAGACTCATCATTATCGAGGCATCTTAATAAAACACCTGCGAGCCCTCTTCTGTAGAGCACACCTCCAACCAAAACATAACGCTGAGCCACTCTTCTAATTGCTTTCTTCTCTTCCACAGTGGCTTCCTCGGGATAGGACTGATCATTGCAATATCTGGCAATCTCATAATACCAAGGTTTCTCTTCGTCAGCCAATTCTTCTTGCCAATCCAAAAGCATGACCTCTTTGCCTTTAAGAGCTTCCTTCTGCCTGACCTTCTCGAGCACCTTATCCCTAATGTCGAGGAATGCACGATCCTTAATAGCTGGAGTGTCACGCTAATGAATCAGAGGAACGTAAAAATCTCGCTCAGGAGGGAAGACTAGAGCAGAGGCCAAAGAAGCAAGAGCGTCGGCTAAGATGTTTTGGCTATGAGGAACATGAACGAAGATCAATTTGGTAAAGAGTTTGGCATAGGCTGAAGCAAGTTCCTGGTAGGGCTTGAGCTTAGGATTGATAGTGCGGCATTTGACAAGCACCTGGCGCAGAATAAGCTGACTGTCACCCACAATTCGTAATTGGGTAACACCATATCTATGGGCGGTTTGAAGGCCGGCCAAAAGAGCCTCATACTCAGCTATATTGTTTGTGACAGGGAAAGTGAGCTGAGCAGCAAATGGGATGGTGACCCGTTCTGGCGTTAAAAGAACCATGCTGATCCCTCTTCCTTGGGAATTTAGAGCTCCATCAAAATGTAATGTCCACATAGAATCGTGGGGTCGATTAATGGACATCAGTTCTTCATCTGGAAACTCCGAATTGACAGGATCAAATCGGGGTAGAGGGTGGTGAGTAAGATGTTCGGCAATGGCGTAACCTTTGATAGCTTTCTGTTGAATGTAAGTGATATCAAACTGAGAAAGGAAACTTTGCCAGCGTGCTAATCGATCAGTAAGAACAGATTTTTCAAGAAGGAATTTAATCGGATTCATGCGAGCAATGAGGTGAACCTCGTGAGCTAAGAAATAGTGTTTTAATTTCTGAACTACCCAGACTAAGGCAGCGCAAGTCTTCTCCATGGCTGAGTACCTCTGCTCACAAGGGTTGAGAAGTTTAGACAAGTAGTATGCTGCCCTCTCTTTACCTTCTTCATCCACTTGAGCTAAGACAGCACCTACGGAGTCATCCAGGACAGAAACATAGAGAACGAGTGGTTTGCCCGGAATTGGCGGCCTCAGGACAGGAGGATTGGCCAGATAATCCTTCAATCCGTCAAAAGCTGCCTGACACTTGTCATCCCAATTGAACTTGACCCCCGGCTTAGTAAGCTCGTAAAACGGCCTGCATCTTTGTGAATGCTGGGAGACAAAGCGGCGGATAAATTGCAACCTCCCGATTAATCCTCGAACTTCCTTCAAATTCTTGGGAGGAGGCATGTCTCTAATGGCCTTCGCCTTATTGGGATCAACTTCAATTCCCCTTTTGCTGACAATAAATCCAAGCAACTTCCCTGATGAAACGCCAAATACACACTTCTTGGGGTTCATTTTCAATTGATATTCTCGTGATCTCTGCAAGACTTTAGCTAGAACCCCAGGATGCTCAATCCTTGTTCTTGATTTTACTACCAAGTCATCCACATACACCTCAATATAAATGTGGATCATATCATGAAAAATTGCCATCATTGCCCTCTGATAGGTGGCTCCAGCATTCTTGAGTCCAAAAGGCATGACCACATAGCAGTATGTACCCCAAGGTGTAGTGAATGATGTTTTCTCTTGATCTTCCTCGGCCAAACGAATCTGATTGTAACCTGAAAAACCATCCATGAACGAGAGAGTCTCAAATCCTACCGTATTATCAATCAGAACATCAATATGAGGGAGGGGGAAGTCATCTTTAGGACACGCACGGTTGAGGTCCCGAAAGTCTATACAAATCCGTACCTTCCCATCTTTCTTCATGACTGGGACGATGTTGGCCACCCAGTTAGGATAGAGGACAACTCTAACAAATCTAGCCTTATGGAGCTTGTCGACCTCTTCTTTCATCTTTAAAGCCATGTTAGGGTGGAAACGTCTCAACCGTTGTTTGATCGGGACAGACCCGGGCTTAAGTGTAAGCCGATGTTCAACGAGCGCAGGGTCTAATCCAGGCATGTCCTCATAACTCCACGCAAACGTGTCCTTGTATTCTTGGAGCAACAAAATAAGCGCCTCCTCTTCGGAGGGCGGCAAATTCTTGCTGATGAGGACAATCCTAGGGTCTTCCTTGGTACCCAAATTTATTTCTTTGGTAGGCTCTTCTACTGAGGCTGATGGTTCATCAAATCTTCTCATGCCACTGGCAAAGGCATCAGCCTCGTCCTCATATTCTTCATAACTTTCATCCCCCTCTTCAATAGGGTCTTCATCATTCATGATTTCATAGACACCTAAACCCTCATAAGAAACATTAGTATCCTCATATTCCGACTCTGGTAGGAAGATCGGATTCTCTACGAATTCAGGAAGGGCTAAACAAGCCTGGCACCTTTTGGCTAACTCCAACAAAAATCTACGCGGAATCTGCTTACCCTTGAATTTCTTATGAAAATCTACCCCATGAATTTTATTATAGGAGGAGGAAGAGCAACTAGCTTGATGGAAGGAAGGAGGTGAAAAAGTGGATACAGGAGGTGATACAGAAGGAGACCCCTCACCAGAGGGGGAGAAAAGATTTATCAATGAGTCATGGAAGAGTGGCCCCTGGGTCAGGACACACTCGGAAAAGAGATAAGAAGTCTCCTCAACGGAGATGGAGGATTGAAGAGTTGGAATTTTGACATTTTTTTTCGTTGTTATCTTTATTTTCATTTTTATTTTCCTTTTCTAGAAGAAAGCAATGTGAAGGGAGAATAGCAGGAGGAGTGGAGATTGAAAGTTTGGAGAAAGATTGAATCAGAGATGACCCGTGCGGGGGTGTGATGGAGAGTTTGGAGAATTGCTCGAGGAGCAAGGGAGGAATCGGGAGAGAAATCTGCAGTGAATCTGGAGAAAAGCTGACCATAATTGGCGGCGGTCTCGGCACGCGAGAGAACAATTGAGAATGTAGGGAAGCTAGAAGGGACGGATGCATGGAAGTGAGAGAGAAAAGGCCGGCCCATAGCCTATCTATTGTAAATCCTTCTTCATATGGAACATCTGGCTCTCCAGTGTCCGTATAATCACTCAGCAACAGCCTCTTATCTGTAATCACAGCCGACTTTTCAATCAATTCATGTATTAGTGGCGGCCATTCCGGATCAGTCGGCATAAAGAGACGGCTCAAGGCAATAGTAATATCATACATATCGAACCATCTGTACCAATCACACTCTGGATCATCCATCTTTCTTCTTTTATCAGGCCTTAGAGATTCCAGGGCTTTATAAGTGGCCAATGGTGCAATATGGCGAGCAAACTGTCTTGCATGAACATCTTGACAGTCTAGAATGGAGGTGATTATTATAGTCTGCTCATGATTCTGAACGCCACCTGTGACAAAATGTGTCTTCAATGTCCAGGTAAGCGGCTGGCGATCTATCTTCAAGGTGGATGTCATAACTGCCCATGGTTCATCTTCATTTTTGCCTGGCCCTTTATAGCCCAGGCCGCCTCCTGTAATCAATTTCTGAGACTTAATGGGCCTAGTCCTGCCTTGACAACTGGTACCCAGTCCCTTACCGTTTTGATACCCCATTTTCATTAGAATTTTCCAGCCAGGGGTATTTATCATGCTTTTCTTCTTCCTCCCCTTGGAAGGCAAGGGTGTCATAGCAACTGTCGTGACAGTCTCGGGCGACATTGGCCGTGGGTGAGGGAGGTCTAGCATTGATAGCAACGGCTTGTTGGCAGGCCAAATAGAAGGAACTGATGAAGCCAAGTGTATATCTTCCTCTGGCAGAATTGGCATACTGGTAACCTTGATAATGCGGCCCTTGTGTGGAAACTTAAGGCACTGATGGTTTGTAGAGGGCACTGCATCGAGCTGTTGAATGTAGGGGCGGCCCAGAATGTCATTAAATGTTGGATCCATGTCCAAAATGTGGAAATCGACCGTGATTGCGGCCGGACCCAAATTGACTTTTAATGTGATCATGCCTAGAGGAGGCTTCTTTGTATTGTCATATGCTGTGACTGTTATGGTAGATGGCCGAATCAGATTTTCAGAAATGCCGCACATCTTCAAAGTGCTCGGTGGCAATACATTGATAGATGCCCCAGTGTCCACTAGACATTGTTTCACCGCCACCTTATTAATATCAACCGTGATACATAGAGCATATTTCCTTGCTGAGAGTGGTGCCAGTTCATGCTCATGAAAAGTAATCGCCGGCTGACTGCTAGCGGGCGTTAATACTGTGGTTATCTGCTCGACCGGAATGTCTTCGTTGACCATGACCTTCTGTAAGTATTCTTTCAGGGCCATCTGATGAGTGACTGACCTCTTGATCAGTTCCAAAATGGAAATTCTTGCTGGAGTTCGGTCAAGATGCTTTAACAAATCATACTGAGTGCCGGGCACGGACTCTTGCTCTGTTCTTGTTCATTAGGCCCCTACACGGGCTCTTGCTCCTGTTCTTGTTCATTAGGCCCCTGCACGGGCTCTTGCTCTCTTTGGGGAAAGATGCACTGGAACATCCGTCCACTGCGGAGCGGTGCCACGTTCTGCCGAGCCTCTGTCGGGGCAAGTAAAGGAGGAGGGTTGGAAGAAGAAGAGGGTGTATTGGCGTTAAGAAGTGGTGGAGGGGTGTTTGAAGAAGGAGCTCCCGTAAGGGGTGTTGGTGAGGAGTTTAAGGGAGAAGCCCCCGCAGGAGGCGTAGGCGTAGGAAGGGGTGCCCGAGCGTGGGAAGGGTTAGTGGACGGAATGAGAAGAGATCTGGGTATAAAAGATGGGGGAGCTGATGGCGGGGGGATCCTTGCCGGTGAAGGAGTAGAGATGGTGGATGTAACGGGTATTGGTGGTGGGCAGATAAGGAGTGGTCTAGACGGCGAAGGTGAAGGGTTGGTGGTGGATGGCAGAGTTTGCTGCGTGGTAGGGTGCGGAGGCGGTAAACGGGTAAGAAGAGATCGGGTTGGCAAGGATGGAGAATTGGTGGGAGCAGGTGGATTAACGGGGCGTAGAAGAGCCCGGCTCAATTGGGGAGTAGAAGAAGAAGGAAGCGTGCGCAAAAGGCGCGGAGGTTGATTTGGATTATCATTAAATGCCCCGACAGAGGCGTTTTCTTCATGCCATCCCTGTCCTCTCTCCACCTCATGGAGAGATGTGACAGGGTTCACGTGCTGATTTGGCGGGTGCTCCGGCAGTGGGTTGTGGACAATCTCCATATCTTGCTGAGGTGCCGGAGCTTGCTGTTGTACTTGTGGAGCCGGTTGCTGTGGCTGCTGAGCCTGCTATTGCCGAGGAGGCCTTCTTTCTTTCATAGTGGCGATAAACTATCTCATCTCGTCCCAATTGATGCCACCCTGGTCATTTAAATCATAAATGTAGTCCTTGAAGTGGAAGCAACGATCAATATTATGACCAGGGGAGCGGTGGAAGACACAGTAGCGAGACGTGTCAACATTAGCGGGCCACGCTGCCCTTTCCTTTGGTAGCATGAGCAAGTTGGCGGCCATTAAGGCATTGAAAATATCCGGGAGACTTTCTGGCAGTGGAGGATAATGGGCCCTTTTGGGGCCAAGTGGTCTCCTTTGCTGTTGTTGTTGCGGTCCATAATTAGTGGGTGGCGGTACTTGGTGGTATTGTTGCGGAGCTAGAGGGTCAGCGCGGGGCGCTTGGTTTTGTGGTGGAGCAAAGGAAGGTTGAGGAGTAAATTGGTGTTGTGGGGGTGAACTAAAGAGGGTGCCTTGTGATGGAGGTGGCGGAGGTCGTGGGTTAGATTGGCGAAAAGGTGTGGGGTTGCCGACCGCGACAACCTGCTCATTGATGACGGTGCCCTCAGTCGTGGGCCCGCTATTGTTGACATTGGTATTTGTTTTAACCAACCTTGGTTTTGGCTCAAACATGCCCATGATGGGCGAATATTTCATTTGGGTCTGAATATAACGAGCTCTTTCATAAAGCTCCTCCATGGTGGTCAATCTGTTCATAGCCAATATATGCCAGAACTGAGGGGTTGCATTGAATATAATCATCTTAACCTGTTCCGGTTCTGATAAGGTATCTTTCAACTTCTCGGCCATTGACCGCCATCTATCAACAAATATGATGAAGTCCTCCTCGGGCTTCATTTTCTCTGCAACCAAATCTGTAACTGAAAGGGAGGGTCCAACCCGGTCCCTATATTTCTGCAAGAATTTCTTCTGAATCACATCGAAATCACTAGCATCTGCCGGATCCAAGGAATAGAACCACTCGAGGGCTGGCCCCTCTAAAGATCTTCTAAACAAATAAGCCAATGAGGCTTTGTTGCCCTGCCAAAAGGAAGTTTCATACATAAAATCCTTCAGATGAATAAAGGGATTACCAGTTCCATTGTATCGCCGAAAGTTCAGCATCTCAGAAGGTGGTAAGTGAAAAGCTGGCAATGTAGGAAGAGAGATTTCTGGGGCATTCTTGGCAGCAGTAACCTTGTTGAGTTTTTCTTCCATGATAGCCAATTTCTGAAGGAGCAAAGCATTAGTGTCTGACTCGACCGGGGCCGAATTTGGAATGAAGGTATTTGGCATAGGCGTCCTTAGAATTTGGGGAGGTTGAAAGAATTGGGGCCTAGCTGCTGAGTAGCTGGCCTGTTGGGCCGGCATGGCCGCACCAGGTGTCGGTGGACAAGAGGGGGGTTTGTGCAAGACCGCTTGGTCATTAGTGAGGTGATGGCCACTCTCGACCGGAGGGGGATTGGAGGATGAAGAGGGAACGGACTTCCCTTTCAAAGCGGCCTGAACTGCCTGCCGCTGGGAGTCATCTAATTGAGATAGAGCATTAATCAAATCGGTAACATTGAAAGATGGGGAGGGGTTCCCCGAAGTGTTGGAGGGTAAAGCCTGAGAAGAGGGCACAACCTCTTGAGTAGTGGTATCAACCACATGAACTTGAGGATAATGAGAATGAGGAGGAGGGTAATTCCCTTCATGATAGATAGAATCTTGGGGAGCCTCATATGATTGACCAAAAACGTTCTCCTCCACATCATCATAGGAATATCCGTAGCTTGCCATGTTGATAATCTTACCTGAACGGAGTTGCATGCTTAAAAAGAGAGAAAGCTTTATGAAGGAATTATCACACAATCAATCACCCAATCGAAACAAGCTTAAGCAAATCAACCCAACCAAATTTATGCAAACAAGTTGAGATGAAGGCAAGATTTTAGTGTTATGTTTGAGATTAGAGTGAGTTAAATTATAGAATAACTCACTCCTCTTTGCAAAGTGAAACCTAGTTTGGATCCAACTGTAGCCTCCGTGTCAGCTAGGTTCTTTCTCTTTTCTCACCAACGATAGGTTCTCTAAACTCCGGATACTTCAAGGGTACAACCAGCCCAGCGTCCGTGAGGGAATCCACGGGTGCGGGGACTTACGGAGGTCTTGGAAAAGGGATTTCCGGTCCAAAGAGACGGAATGCTCAATGGAGGGTTGTCCCGATTCCAAGAGAGGTGTGTGGAATCCTAGTGTAGAGAGAGGAGGTCTCTCAACCAAATGCCACAAAAATGCAGTATAAGATAAGCCAATCACAGCAATATAATCAAATACTCAATGTAAATATGAATCCAGCATGAATAGACAGAAAGAGTAAGGCTCTGTAAACACACAGGAAAGAGGCGACCTGGAGGCAGTCGCTACTAACAAAAGAGACGACAGCGTGGCTGTCGTGAAACGCTGTGAGGGGCTCACAGGCAATGCAAAACGCGCCTTGATGTGGGGCGCTAAATATGATAAAGACGCCTCTGACAGAGGGCATCAAATATAAGTGGTGCGCACGATCAAAGAAAAATGCGCCTTGGTGTGAGGCGCTGCCAAATAAGAAGACGCCCGAGAGGAGGGCGCAAATTCACAGAAGCAGCAGATATGATGAAGGACGCCTTCGTGGAAGACGTTAAACAGGAAACAGACGCCCTGGATGAAGGCGTTAAATAAAAAGGCGCCTTTGTGAAAGGCGTTAATTCAAAAACAGCAATAGATTAATCACAAGCTGGCTGATCCCGGGGAGTGTGCAGTGTGCACAGTGGAGGGTGCCCGTGGGGCACAAAGGAGGGGTACCGTGGGTACCAAAGGGAAAGGGCACGCGTGGGTGCCAAAGGGGAAAGGGCACATGTGGGTGCCAAAAGGAGATGGTAATCAAAAGAAAAACAGTGGAAGTCCCACCGTGATCGCCAATTTGTGAATCATTGAAAATCCACTCTTAAAGGAAAATAAGAATAATAATAAGAATATGAAGAATAATAAGAAGAATAATGAAAAAGGGAGTAAAAGAGCACGTGGTGCTACTAAGGAGAGTGATCGCCAGAGGGGTTACCTCAATAAGAAGAAAAGATGATCGTGAATACCTGGTGATAATAGGATGCGGGATGGATGTGGATTCCTTCCTCCACCTTCTATCGGCCGGCCGATGAAGGGGGTTTTCCTTGTTGATTACCCTGAAACAAAGAACAAACAAGTAAAAGAGAATGAGATCAGCCAAACTTGAGTGTAGTATCAATCCAAAGAAACAGTATGATGATGAAATAAGAATATAGCATGTGCACCTTTTTGTTTGATTTTAAAACCCCTAGAGAATTAGGGAGAGGAGGGAGATATGCATACTAATGCAAAAGAAGAAAAGTATGATGATCGATGATGATACGATGAAGACAAACACACAAGGGAGAGGGAACCCCTGCTGTTCCTGTAAACAGTAAAGGGGAGAACCACCGGAGCAGCAGGAAGCAGAAGGAAGATGATGAAGAGATCACACGGATGAAGAGAGTAGAAACTCTTCTCTGCGCAAAAGAAAACTGCTCTCTGCTCTTTCTCTGATTCGTGGTTAATGACTCCAACAACACCGTAACCTCTGTGACAACAACCCTGCTTCTTACCTCGCATAATAACCTCTGTGACAATAACAACAGCTCTCTCTCCTTCTAACCTCGCGCGAGATTGACTAGGGAACTCTTTTATAGGGTTTCGATCACAGATAGACACAGATTTGGGAAGATAAGAATAGGCAGTGATCATCAATGGCAAGGACTCTAGTTCCCAGACCAGGCAAGGTGATCAAGAAAGGCAGGGAACTCTTCAGGAAAAGCAAGTTTAAGAAGGACACGAAAGGGTGAGACACGACCTACAGAAGGGCGTCAATTCAACAATTGACGACTTACCGCTAGGGCGTTAAATCAAAACACGACCAGGATCAGGGCGTCACTTCCTGGATTCAATTTTGGTAATAAAACCTCCTTTATTTGAAAATTACAAAAAGGCGCCTGAAGCAAAGGCGTTGATTAAAAACACGCCCTGAGGAAGGACGTTAATCATTGATTTCAATCGGGGTGGGACTCGCATAACACCAAGAATTGACGCCCAGACCACAAGTCATCCTTTCTTAAAAACACGCCTCAAGCAAGGCCGTTACTTAAATAACGCCCCCAATGAAGTCGTTAATCACCAAAAATGCAAGAATAAATCACAAAAACACACACAAAAAAGAAAAACTTTATATTATAGAAATATTGAAGTTCACTTTGGGGCATTATCATAGTGACATGAGATTTGATCATGATAGCGTCAATTTTGGCGTGTCTACAAATTGAGGTCACTCAGTCAATAGAAAATGAAACAATATTCATTTCAAGTTGTTTAGCTAGCAAGACCCCCCTTGACAAATACATGAATTTCAGAAAAATTCAATGAAAGTGCAATGTGTTCTCTTATGACATGGGGCTAGCTAACAAAGGAGCATAGAATAGCATCAGGAAATTCATTCAAAGCCAATCATTCGATTTCTTCGAGTTCTGGTATGAGGCGGAGAACTTTGGTCCAAAGACCAACTCACGCATAGTGAGAGTTTCCAGGTGGACGTAATCCACCTTTCCACTACCCAGTATTTGATATACCAGAAATACAATTAAGTTCAAATTAGCCATCGAACATTCAGTTCTAATAAAGAATTGTTCAAAAATAGATTTAGACATCTTCATCACATGAGACATTGTTAATAGTTCAAGAGATGATATCATCTACATAAGCCTGAACCACTAGTATGTCTTTACCAGAATTTTTTTGTGAATGGGGTCTGATCAACTTTACCTGTCGTGAGTCAATTTTCAGGTAAGAATGAGATGAGCCTCTCATACCATGCCCTTGATGCTTGCTTCAGTCCGTGCAAGACTTTCTACAGCATATACACATATTGAGGATGTTTTGGATCCTAGAAGTTGTTTTACAAAAACATCCTCTTGATGTTCCCAATAAGAATGGCAAATTTGACATCCAATTTAAGATAATTTGAAATTCAGTAAAAAAGCTTAGGACGGGAGAGTCCAGACTGCTTCCAATCTAGCAACCGGTATAGGGAACTCATCAAGGTCACTGCCCATCTCCTGGTAGCAGTTGAGGGAATTCTCATCATCTTCATCCTTGCAAGATACTCCTTCAGTTGATTCAAATGTAGCCATAGCTGGCCCAACATCACTTGGATTCTTGGGAGTATGATCTGCATCCAATGTTGAAATGATTTAATTTGTCAATTTCGATTCAGATTTAACAGGAATAACATGAAGACTTCCTTTAGCAACTAAAGTGACCCTAAGAACTCTAGACTTAAATGCATAACTAAGGAATGAGCCTAGGCATTAAGTTCATATGACTAGTCTGGCAACTCCCCCTTATTGTGTAAAAATGTGAAATGTCCAGTGAAATTTTAATGCCATATGCAGCCTTTAAGTAATTAACTCATAGTACCAGGTGGAGAACTTAGATATAAAGATCACCTCACACGTGGTGATAGTTTTCAGACATGCTTAACCTGCCCTTCCACATGTCACCATTTGATATACTATGTAGTCATGGATGTGATGAAGGCAGGAGCATTACAATGCATTATGACATGAATTCACAATGTTCAACTTTTGCATGATAGAATGTGAAAGTATATGCAAACTCAATGTATGAAGTGAAATTTGATTTGAAAATTTTCAAGCTCCCCTTCAACAAGATGCTATCTGACAGGTGATATGCACAGAGATATGCAGACAGCTATGGATGGAATGCAGGTACAGACATATGCATTAGCACATGAGATTTAGCACAAAGCAAAATAGGACATAACACCTTTTCTAGAGAAGTGAGAGGGATATCACCTAAGCATTCAGATTTTAATTTTTGAATTTTCTTTTAACCTGACTTATGCCGCTTGGCCTGTGTGCCTTACCTTCTTGACTGAAGGCATATTTCATGCTTTTTATTCCCAAGGCACACCTGCAAAATAGATTTCTCATTTTACATTCTTAGGTACCCAAATCATCTTGGGTCCTTGTGGGTTAGCAGCACTCTTGGCACGTGGCTTCCACTTCTTGACAACATTCAATTCATCATTTTTCTTCAGAAAACAATCATGCATGTTACGCCCAGATTTATCACAGAAATGGGAGGAAGCACGTGGCATCACTTTTTTTCTTCTCATTGGCTCGACCAGTTTGTGTATGTGAGCATGATGTGTTGAATGAAAACTCTTTTTCTTCATTAGTAGTCAGCAGTGTGAAATTGTATGACCTCTTTTACCACAGTGATTACAATGCATGGAAGATTTTATGGTAAATGATTGCTTTGTATTTTTGAGACCAACTCTATTTCTACATGCTCTCAAGTCATCATTTTTCATAATGAGACATTCGTGCATCATGTGTCCAAGTTTTTCAGAGTAGAGACAAGAAACATTTCTTTTCTTGGATGCATGGGGCATCACATGAATGTTTTTAGTATGCACATTTTGGACATTCACAATCTTTTTCAGATTTGGTTGAGTTCTAGACATAGTGTGTTGCTGGGAGTTAGATTTTAAGGTGCTGGGTGTACATGTGCTATGAACAAATGAAGTGTGTAACTTACTTTCAAAATTCTTTTTGTTCACAGGATTAAATCCCAGCCCTTCTCTTTTGAAAGTTCACTTTTATCCCCAACAATTTGTCCAGGTTTTCTTGACCATCCACGAATCTAGATAGTGAATTTTGTAAGTCTTGGATTTCACTTTCTAAAGATGTGATGTGTAGCTGAGTGTTGGCGAGCTCTTCTTCACAAGTAGCAAGACTCACATTCAACACATCATTGGTTTTCCTAAGACATTCAACTTCTTGTTTTATTTCATCCACATCTTCACACTCATCCAAAACTATAGATTTTTCTTTTTCTAAAGCCAACAATCTTTCAGAAATGGCCGTGTTCAATTCCTTCAGTTTCTCATTTTCTCTTGCAAGCTTTTTATCATGAACAAGTTCATTTTGACCATTGTCCATTGAACTTATTTTCTCTCTCAGCTCTTTATTTTCATTTCTCAAGGAGGAAATTTAATCTTTGTGAAATTCAATGTTGAAGACATGACCCTCAATCAATTCCTCTAAATGTGAGCATTTTTTATAGGAGGAATCACAGTTATTTTGTTCAACATTCTTTTTCAATTTTTTATTTTCAGATTTTAGCTTCTTATATTTATTTGCAAGCTCATCGTATGCAACCAATAGATCATCAAGAGATATATTTTTAGAATCTGAATTTACCTCCAAGGGTGATCCATTCTGCTGATCAGTGCCATGATCACTCGTGCTTGCCATAAGACATTTATCTTCATGCTCTTCCTAGAAGCCGGCTAAGCCATCCAATATGTCCTTTGCGGAGCTGCAACGGGAGACAAAGGGAAAACTATTAGCATTAACTGTGGCAGTGAATAAACTTAGAACCAAGCAATTTTGATCATGTTTGAACTTATAATCTGCAGTACAGATAGATTTGCCTTTAGGCAACTCATAAGGACCATGTGAAAACAGCTTCCATAGCTTAGGATCGTATGAGTTGACTAGACTGCACATTCTTCCTAACCACAAATCAAAGTTAGAACCATCAAACACCGGTGGAGAATTCAAGGTGTATATTTTGGTAGTCATTGATCTGGATCTCTCTAGATTGTTAAATCTATGAAAAATCAAGCCTTAGCTCTGATACCAATTAAAGCCCCGTGATCAATGATACCAAAAAGGGGGGTGTGAATTGGGTGATTACAAAATTTAAGAAACTTTTACTCGATTTAAATGAATATAATGAAACATCAACTAGGACATTCAAATCTGTTTATCCACAGGTTAGATTTATCAAAATCTATCTCCACGATAGTTCTTGGTACTAGGCGAAGGTGTGAATCCAGGATTTCTTCTCACGCAAAGTGCTATTGTCCTGACAGGAATGATCTTGTCAATTCAAAGGCACCTTTTGATATACCCAAGATCTATTTAGTGAAAAGATGGATTATGTTAAATCTAAGTGATCAATCCGGAATGGCAATATGCACTAACAATCACATGGAATGGGGGTAGAAGAAATGAGCCAAACCACACAATTCAAACCACAATGCATGACGATTTTTAAGGTGGTTCGGATGCAACGACGGCAACCTACGTTCACCCCTCACCAAAACCCGGTGAGGCTTCACTGCTGTAAACCAGCACGGGGATGAATCCCCAACACGAAGACACACTCCAACCACACACGCAGGGCGACGCCTGCACACACACACATGGGGACGCGCCCCAACACACACACACACACGGAGACAAAGTCTACAACATGATCCGACAACTGGATCAACAACACACACACACGCTGCGACAACTACAGCACTCTACACACTAGAATAGCCAAATCTGGATAGATCCACACACACACATGCAGATCTACGAAGATCCACACACACACAAGGATCTGAACTAGACAACCTCACACTCCCACGGATCTGAATCGATCCACACACACACAAATGTTTGCAGATTATAAGGAACAAGACTTGAAGCTCAAAACATAAAAATAAATGAAACACAGTTGAGAAAACTCTTGATTTAGGCTCCCCTTGAGTATATGATGCAGATCTTGAACAAGGCTTCCTTCTTCACTTGAATGGAGATTAAATGGCTTCAGATAGAGCTTGAAGAGCTTGAGGATGGATGAAGAAATCTTCCACGAATTATTGTTCATGGAGCTACCGTAGTCTTCTTTCTCCTTTGGCAGCCTCTCCTTCAATCCTTGGATCCCCCTTTGTTTCTTTGCCTGAAGAGGTGTTTTTATATGTCTTGGGTTGGTCAAGGAACATCCCCAGACAAAGATCCACGTTTCCTGGTGAATTTGGGGGCTAGAGGACTGAAAAGTCCACAAGAGAGCATTGAACACGTTGGTGAAAAACAAGGTCAAACTTGGCTGCCTCGGGGGGTTCGGTCGACCGGAGGTAGGCGATCGGTCGACCGAAATTTTACAGGTTTTGTAGATTTCGTTGCTGGGTGGATCGGTCGACCGGTCTAGTGGGGGTTTTCGACCGAACTCTATAATTTTACAGAGTTTTCAGTTTTGGGAGATTAGGTCGACCGCCCCTGCTGGCCAGGTCGACCGAACTTTGAAAAACCTGCAGAAATAAGATTGTCACCCCGTGGATCATATCATTATAGAATATACTGTAAGACAACACTTCATTCCATTCAATTTGAGTTGGTTTGGACCCATTCTAGGCTTTCGACAAATGATCCTGTTGAGCTTCATATCCTTGTTCAATTCATGCATTTTGGTTTTAATCTGGCTTTGATTATGCACGGAATGCATTCAACACTATGCAAAAGACCCATGAAATCTCATTTCAAAAAGACCCTTTGTGGAAATGCAAGGAACAAGTTCAACGCATTAAGAGCACATGAAAAGATGTATGAGAAACCTTTGAAAGCCTAAGTATCAGCTTCCAATCTATTGATCAAGGTTAAGTCAATACATCCATCAACAATCAAATCCACATGTTCAGGCATAAAAGAATCTTTTCACATCAGACCAAGTCAACTTCCCATGAAGGCAAGTCGACTTTACTTGCTTTACCAGATTTGAGACTTCCATAGCCTTACCAAAGGTTCTTGAAGAATGTAGACATGGTTTAGCACCTATTTTCGTTGTAGATAGCAAGGTGCTTATCCACACGTTTTTACCTTCCAAGCGACCATCATGAAGTTTGATCCTACAATTCAAGATAGTCAAGGTTAATACATCATGAGATGCACAAATAAGGTTAATACATCATGAGATGCACAAAGACTTTGTTCATAGTTAAAAGCTATGAAACCTCTTGGAAAACTAACAATTTCAACCAAGAATCAAGACCTTATAGCAATGCATTTCACCAACATGTTTGAGCCTGCCTCAAAAGCCATTTGCCATCTCAACCATATTTGAACAACAACATGAGTGCACATTGACATCAAGAACATGTGCAACCAAGAACATGTGCAAGCAAACATAAAGTTTAGTTATCATCAAAAACATATGCAAGGCATATACAACAAGCTTTGGCAGGGTGGAAGAGAGCGACGCAGACTCTCAGGGTGCCACTGAAGGTGTGGGTCCGTCAATTCTACAACGGGCCCTTCTGCTTTTACTAGGAGTTTGCGAGAGACCAGACTCCTTGGGAGGAGTACACGGCGGTGGAGTTATGGTTCCGAACCTACTCCAGGTACATATACGTGCCACGAGAGGGGTGGAACCCCTATGGGTTGCTAGACGTGATGCATTTGGCGACGTACTTAGCTTACTGGTTGGTGATGTTCGTGGTCCCACACGGGGAGGACAGTCTACTAAGGGTTGAGCTGTTGTGGCCCGCGTGCCTATTGGCAGAGGGGCGGAAGCTGGCGTTGGCTCCTATAGTGTTGGCCAACATCTATCAGGGGCTGGGCGTGTTGGCGGTGCATCCTACACCACGCGAGCTGGGCTTGCTTCAACCGACCCACTACCTCAGTGTGTGGGCCGGTTTGCTATTTCCTGGACTGGTGATGCGGGGGACAGTGGTGAACCTGGCTGCGCCCTTACTATTCAGCTTTACTGGCCAGCCGGATGGGGACACAGTTGCACAGTTGGAGGGGGCTAGGAGGGCCCTGTCTTACCAGCCCGGTAGGGGTGAAAATGAGCTTCCTTTTGACAGTGCTACGAGGGACTCCCGTCTGATCCTGGTGCCTTCGAGCGGCGGGGCGGCCTGCGCCCTTCTTTACCAACGAGAGCTGGATGTAGCATTATACACAGAGTGGGTGATCAGCATCCGACCGGTGGTGTTAGAGCTACACCGATCAGCCATGAGCTTTCTGGAGCCGTACTACCTTCACCGGTTCACCCAAAACTTCGGGTACGATCAGGGGATCCCGCCGAATCAGGAGTTCCCCACGGCTCGCCTGGTGGGACTTCTACTATCGTAGGGAGTCGGAACGATTACCGACGCCGGGGTTCACTATGCTAAGTGGTGGTTCGAGCACAGCCACCTATACCACCAGAAGGCTTTGGTGATCCAGAAAGCCGAGGAGAGTCGACTTCTGCGGGAGGATCTGCCCTTTATTCCACTGGATGATGAGTATCTGAGGACTCGCTTCTCCCGGATCCGCCGAGAGGTGGAGCGGTTGGCGCAGCAGTGGCCCGGAGTAGCCGTGCCTCTTCATCAGTAGGTCGAGGTCTGGGTGGGGCCCTCAAGCCCCTAAGGTCTGTGTAGGCGACGCCTGCGGGGGCAGGTGTTAGAGCGTCATGGTCGAGGATGCCGAAGACTTGGTGGACCCAGTTACAAGCCGATTGCGACTTTGGAAAGAAGGGCTCCTAGGACTCGGTGCTCCCAGAGGGGAGCTTTACTGACACCATGGTCGATGACTGGAGACGCCATATCTCCCCCGCGATAGGGTCAGCTGAACCGGTGGAGTTTCTCTCTCACATCGAGTGTGCCTACACACTGAGAGATGTTAGGGAGGCAGTTACGAAGGCTGCCAGGGTGCTGGGCTTGAAGCCGGAGCGACTGGTTCTTTCGTCGTTGACTCCGTTCGCGGCCTCAGGTGAGACCCTTGTTTAGCACATTGTCTCAATCTTCTTATATCGTTACGTATATGATTGAGATGTTGTGTGTTTCTGGGTTTCTTTGGCAGGCTCCCCAGCAGGGGAGGATCATCTCTCCACGGAGGTGTCCTCTGGGAGCGGGGATGGGGGTCTTTAGCCCAGGCGAAAGCGACCCCGGGTGGACACCGGAGTGGTGGGAGCTGGTGAGTCCTCTCAGGGACTTAGAGCGGAGGATCATATAGAGGCGGAATCAGCTTTGAGTAAGCACCATGTTCGCCTATATCTCTTGTCAGTTTAGCCATTCTGATTGACTAATCTTGCACTGTTTGACTGGTCCTCTTGCAGCTCCGCTGGAGACTGGGCGGAGGTGGCTTGTTCACTACCCCCGAAGGCCGATCCTTTGCCGGAGGACGAGGCCGAGTGCGACTTTGACATCGAGGAGGCTCTCCGCATGATGGACGAAACCAAACCTAATGCCAAGATGTTCCCTGACTTTGAGTCATGGAAGGGTCCCGAGGACGTTCGGCCAGGTGAGGTCCTGGGACTGGAAATGTTATGTTTATGGCCATGCTTGCTTGTGGAAATTGACATAGCCATGTACTTTATGCAGAGACGGTGGAGATGCAGGGGGCCATGGCCCCTCCCGAGGAAAGAGATGAGGGGCCCACCCCTGTCGAGGAGCAAGAACCTGCGGCCACCCGGGACGGCTCCGGTAATTGCCGAGCCATTCTAAGGAGAGTTGTCTCTCTGTTTGTCCGGTGTCTTGTGGCCTGAGGTTGCTCACCGGTTTGTGATTTCTTTTGCCAGGTGAGGACCTGGCTGCTTGTCACGCCCGGAGATTTATGTACAGTGGAAGATATTCGGGAACGTGAACAGCCAACAAGAGAAGCCTCAAGTGACAATAATAATCGGAGCGCAATCATTCTCACATAAGATGAATGGAGACAATAATTGATCAAAAAGCTGACTTTTATTGAAAATATCAATCTAGTACATGATCTTGCCTCATTGACCAACTAGACTTAATAAGGTGAACATTACATATTTGACTCTTGACTAGACTAACTATGGCTTCTCTCGAACCATCAATCACTCTCGGATCCATCACTTAATAATCCGAATCCACCCCACTAGAGTTTCCTAAAAAAGATTGGAAAGTAGGGTCATGAGCACACTTGCCCAGTAGGTATCTTCACATCAACATGTAGACAATGTTTAAGTAATTATCATTTTACCTCTAGAATGCTAGATAAAACATGCAAGTATGAAGAATCACATGGATAAAACAAGTAACATAATAGCATAATAAGATCATGATGAGAAATGATGTGTGAACAAGATCGAGTTGAATAGAACAAGAACGTAAATTGGCCTTTCATGAATAAGAATATGTTTGCATGCATCAAGAACGCACTTTCACTTTCACTTTTCCCTTCTCATAACTACAAAGGTTATGCACGAGAATGTCATGTAACTAGCATGTAGCAATTCAATCAAGAAAGAGTCTCGCAAGAATTCTGTAAATTTCACTTGTTTATAAAGAAAGTACTCCCAGCGCAATGCGACGCCAGTAGCATCATGTCCCATGGTTTACAGTATGTTTCCGATAATCAGTCGAGGGGACTAGCATAGAGCCCTTGAACATAATCAGTGCTCGAACTGCATCTTCACGTATAAATCAAGCTACTTCCACGTTTATAACAATAAAGTACGGCCTCTAACTCAATTCCAAATAATAAGCTTCATGATGAAGTAACCAAAAATAAGAATACTTCTATTGAGAATAAGAGATTTCAATGAATGCATTTAATAACTAGGTTATGCCATGGAAATAAATTGGCAGCGTAATGGTACATTCTTTAATCTCTCAAAATTACTTAGATATCTTTGGAATAATGTGACAGGTTCTAGATAATCAATTGGACCATCTAGGAACTTAGAAAAAATCAACCCTTGAGTCAAACCCCGGGTTAATCAAACTCATGACATTAGCGGTCATTTTCTGGACCGTCTCTTATCCTTGGAGGTATAGTACAGGACCGTTAACGATAAGACAGTTTGATTTTTAAAACAGATTATCTGGAGTCTTTAGCGGTCAAAGAAAGAACCGTCAAGGATCCGTTAGCGGTCTAGTGAAGGTCCGCTAGCAGTAGTTGGCGGTCAACAATAAGGTCGCTATTAACCCAGAAATATAAAACACTGGTAAGTGCTTTCTAGACAATTGGGATTTAATGGTACAACCAGCTCGACGTCCTGGAGGGAATCCCAGGCTCACGGAGTCTTACGGAGGCCTTGAAATAAGATTTCCTAGTCCATTGGAAGGAATATCCAAGGGAGAGGTCATCATGTCCAAGATTGTGTTCCTAATGTGCAATAGTGTAACTAATGACAACATACCGGGATATGCGTCATGTACTTAAGAAAATGACTCTATAGATGAGAAGAGAATGTGTATTCCGTGACAATCAATAATAAATCTTGTCAATGTAGCATTTAAACCATGGATTTAATACAAAAATATATGGATTTGGCATGAAACTAACTTATGCTTAAAATAATCCCAAGTATAGTAAGGAACCATGAAATCCATTGTTGTGACAGTAATAAAACCCATAGTAAGAAATAATACTTAAAATAGGCTTGAAGAATAATTAACTAGGCATATTACAAGTTTAATGGGCTGTTCTTTATGCAGTCTTGGGTTGACAGAATTCAGAACTTTGGAGGTCTAATTTACAACCGTTTGTAGGGCTTAAGCAGTCTATCGTACGTCCGCTTGAGGTTCTATAACGGTGAAATCATATGAACACCAAATGGTCTATATACTGGCTGCTAATCATCTATAAGCGGTTTATCGTAGGGCCGCTAACCAATGCTGGCGGTCCATTTTTAGGCCATTTGGCTTGACAGAAACTAAAAAATTGAACTAAATGATAATCCAAGACATATTATGCCTGGAAATCAATATATATAAACTCTATAACATGATAGAACAAAGACTAAGTCTACAATATGCATGGGTTCTGTGAAATTCACAAGAGAGTTTCTTTTATCTCATTAGGGTTAGGATTTATGCATGAACATTACACTAGATACATAGACTCAAATAAAACATGAAATTATCGGTCTATAATGCATGAAATCAGGTGCAACAAGAGAGCTTTTAATCCTAGAACAATGTTTTAGCCGTTCATGAGATGACCTACCTTTAATAGTGCTCCTAGACGTTGAATTTCTGATTGGAATCAAGTCCTAGTTTCTGCACTTTCTTGCTCTAAATCAACAACTTCACGACCTAATATCTCTTGATGCTCCTGACCTAAACACGTGAAATTTGGAAGGTAAGAAGAAGATATAAAGGAGAACAAAAGGTTCTAAAGGTGAAACTTCTAAATACCTCGTTTTGGGTTCCTAATCTCTTGATCTTCACTGGTCTGTTGCTCAATTTCCTGGGTCGTTGATGTGGAACCAGCAACTTTGGGTGCCTCTATCTTCCTGATGGGTTGATCTCCTAGCACGAAATTTTGAGGCAAGTTAGTCCTTAGTATTAGGAATAAAAACCTTATAAGAACCTACCTAAATTAAAGCCGTCTTATCATAGTTCCACGCGAGCCAAAAGTAAGGGTCGCACAGGCCAAATCTGGGATATATTTATAGGTTTTAACTAGGGTTTGAGGATTAAAACGATCCTAGAGTCCCAATTAGACTTTCTATTTGATCTACAATCCTTCTAGACCTATCTAATTAGCTGATAGAGTCGATCCTATGTGATTTGGACATGAAAAATCTAACATTTTCACGTTTTCTTTCTATCACGGAACTGACAGATCCTAGCGGTCGAATGCTAGACCGCTACTTATCTCTTAGCGGTCTCGCGATAGACCGCTAGCAATTGTGGCCTCCGAATTTGAATTGGTTCAAACTCTTCTTGGTATTATCTCACTTATTATCCATTTAAAAGAGTCATTATCCCTTAATTCTGTGATTTTACCCACTCCTAGCTTTTAGAATATGGGCCAAGACTAGTGAGCTGGGTTTTGAGTTCTTTGGGCTTATTTAATTGACCCAATTAGTTGATTATTATTTTGGGCTTCAAGAATAATGTATTTATCCAAAAATTCACTCAATATTCCATTTAAGCTTTAATTAGTCCTTTATTTAGTTTAGAAAAATCCTAGAAATTCCCAAAATTTTCTGAAATGCCTTACAATAATTTATATAAAATTTTGGGGTGTTACACCCTCCCCCACTTAAGAGAATTTAGTCCCCAAATTCATAACATGAGTTTTTACGGAGAGTGTACGTACTTTATTGTATTAAAAATTAACGTAAGGCGAATGGGTTAAGAGGGTACCTTTAATCATTTTGCCTTCCTCGTCTAGAATGGCATTTAGTCGGCCTCGTTTCCCGCATCCATTGTTATCCCTTGAAGATTGTTCATTTATGAGTGGACACATGGGCAAGCGATGATCCCGACTTCCACATTTGAGACAAGGGCCGAGACGCTTCCAACATTCTTCTGCCGAGTGCCCAAATTTTTCACAAAATGAGCAAACTGTGGTGACTTGCATTCCCTCTTCTTCTTTAACTTTCTTATTCTTTCAGTTTCCATTTCTTTTTCCATTACCGTTCCCATTACGGGACCTCTTAATGTGACGGTTTTCATCCTCATCCACTTCTTTCTCCTCTCGCCTATCATGTTTTCGGCTTGACCTTTCTTCCTTCCCTCGAAGCCTTTCCACCTTCTCCATGGTTCTTTCACATAGATGCGCTCTTTGAACCATCTCGGTAAAGGTGCAGATATTTTGAGTTCCAAGTTGTTGGATAAATCTGGGCCTTAAACCATCTATAAATCGGTTGGCTTTCAATAAATCTATGCTTACCAAGTGGGGAGCATAAGGTGCTAGTCGAGAGAATTATAATTCATACTCTGCCACGGACATCGTGCCTTATTTTAAAGAGGCAAATTCCATAGCCTTCCTCTCCTTTACATGCTTGGAGAAGTACTTGGCTTGAAAAAGTGTAAGAAAACCCTCCCATGTATGAGGTGCATCTGCAGGTGGTGCCGGAATAGACTTCCACCACGTACGAGCATCCTTATTGAGTTGGAATGTGCCATGTCAAACTTTCTCCTGGTCAGTGCACTACATGACGTCAAATACTCGGGTCATCTCGTCGATCCAATTTTTCGCTTCATCCGGGTTAGAAGATCCAGAGAATCATGGGGGATTCAAACTTTGGAAATTATCGTGTAAGTTACCCGCGTCAACCCTTCCACTAGCTTGGGCCACCGTCTGTAGGGCTTGGGTAAGACCTGCAACAGTTTGCTGCATCTCGTCCTAGTTCGCACGATGAGCCATTGAGAATCAAGGTACCTGAGAACATGGACATTTTAGTTATTTAGAACCGGGAAGATTCACCCTAAGACCATCTATATAACTATCTCATCCCGGGTTCTACCCAATTTCTCACATGGGTTTGGAACTTCCTTCCTAGTTTCATAGGTGTGGGTCCTTAAAACCTTGGACTTAGCCTATGACATGACTTCTCCCTAGGACTTCTAGTCCTATGCTCTGATACCACTTTAACTGTCACGCCCGGAGATTTATGTACAGTGGAAGATATTCGGGAACGTGAACCGCCGACAAGAGAAGCCTCAAGTGACAATAATAATCAGAGTGCAATCATTCACACATAAGATGAATGGAGACAATAATTGATCAAAAAGCTGACTTTTATTGAAAATATTAATCTAGTACATGATCTTGACTCATTGACCAACTAGACTCAATAAGGTCAAAATTACATATTTGACTCTTGACTAGACTAACTATGGCTTCTCTCGAACCATCAATCACTCTCGGATCCATCACTTGAATAATCTGAATCCACCCCGCTAGAGTTTCCTAAAAAAGATTGGAAAGTAGGGTCATGAGCACACTTATCCAGTAGGTATCTTCGCATCAACATGTAGGCAATGTTTAAGTAATTATCATTTTAGCTCTAGAATGCTAGATAAAACATGCAAGTATGAAGAATCACGTGGATAAAACAAGTAACATAATAGCACGATAAGATCATGATGAGAAATGATATGTGAATAAGATCGAGTTGAATAGAACAAGAACGTAAATTGGCCTTTCACGAGTAAGAATATGCTTGCATGCATCAAGAACGCACTTTAACTTTCACTTTTCCCTTCTCATAACCATAAAGGTTATGCACGAGAATGTAATGTAACTAGCATGTAGCAATTCAATCAAGAAAGAGTCTCGCAAGAATTCAGTGGATTTCACTTATTTATAAAGAAAGTACTCCCAGCGCAATGCGACGCCAGTAGCATCATACCCCATGGTTTACAGTATGTTTCCGACAATCAGCCGAGGGGACTAGCAAATAGCCCTTGAACAAAATCAGTGCTCGAACTGCATCTTCACGTATAAATCAAGCTACTTCCACGTTTATAACAATAAAGTATGCCCACTAACTCAATTCAAAATAATAAGCTTCATGATGAAGTAACAAAAAATAAGAATGCTTCTATTGAGAATAAGAGATTTCAATTAATACATTTAATAACTAGGTTATACCATGAAAATAAATCGGTAGCATAACGGTACATTCTTTAATCTCTCAAAATTACTTAGATATCTTTGGAATAATATGACAGGTTCTAGATAATCAATTGGACCATCTAGGAACTTAGGAAATATCAACCCTTGAGTCAAACCCCGGGTTAATCAAACTCATGACATTAGCGGTCATTTTCTGGACCGTCTCTTATCCTTGGCGGTATAGTACAGGACCGTTACCGATAAGACAGTTCGATATTTAAAACAGATTATCTGGAGTCTTTAGCGGTCAAAGAAAGAACCGTCAAGGATCCGTTAGCGGTAGTGAAGGTCCGCTAGAAGTAGTTGGCTTTCAACAATAAGGTCGCTAATAACTCAGAAATATAAAACACCGGTAAGTGCTTTCTAGACAATTGGGATTTAATGGTACAACCAACTCGGCATCCTGGAGGGGATCCCAGGCTCACGGAGTCTTATGGAGGCCTTGAAATAAGATTTCCTAGTCCATTAGAAGGAATATCCAAGGGAGAGGTCATCATGTCCAAGATTATGTTCCTAATGTGCAGTAGTGTAACTAATAACAACATACCGGGATATGCGTCATGTACTTAAGAACATGACTCTATAGATGAGAAGAGAATGTGTATTCCGTGACAATCAATAATAAATCTCATCAATGTAGCATTTAAACCATGGATTTAATACAAAAATATATGGATTTGGCATGAAACTAACTTGTGCTTAAAATAATCCCAAGTATAGTAAGGAACTATGAAATCCATTGTTGTGACAGTAATAAAACCCATAGTAAGAAATAATACTTAAAACAGGCTTGAAGCATAATTAACTAGGCATATTACAAGTTTAATGGGTTGTTCTTTATTCAGTCTCGGGTTGACAGAATTCAGAACTTTGGCGGTCTAATTTACAGCCGTTTGTAGGGCTTAAGCGGTCTATCGTACGTCCGCTTGGGGTTCTATAACGGTGAAATCATATGAACACCAAACGGTCTATATATTGGCCGCTAATCATCTATAAGCGGTTTATCGTAGGGCCGCTAACCAATGCTGGCAGTCCATTTTTAGGCCATTTGGCTTGACAGAAACTAAACAATTGAACTAAATGATAATCCAAGACATATCATGCCTGGAAACCAACACATATAAACTCTATAACATGCTAGAACAAAGAATAAGTCTACAATATGCATGGGTTCTACGAAATTCACAAGAGAGTTTCTTTTATCTCATTAGGGTTAGGATTTATGCATGAACATTACACTAGATGCATAGACTCAAATAAAACATGAAATTCTTGGTCTATAATGCATTAAATCAGGTCCAAGAAGAGAGCTTTTAATCCTAGAATAATGTTTTAGCCGTTCATGAGATGACCTACCTTTAATAGTTCTCCTAGACTTTAAATTTCTGATTGGAATCAAGTCCTAGTTTCTGCACTTTCTTATTCTAAATCAGCAACTTCACGACCTAATATCTCTTGATTCTCCTGACCTAACATGTTAAATTTGGAAGGTAAGAAGAAGATATAAAAGAGAACAAAAGGTTCTAAAGGTGCAACTTCTAAATACCTCATTTTGGGTTCCTAATCTCTTGATCTTCACTGGTCCGATGCTCAATTTCCTGGGTCATTGATATGGAACCCGCAACTTTGGGTGTCTCTATCTTCCTGATGGGTTGATCTCCTAACACGAAATTTTGAGACAAGTTAGTCCTTAGTATTAGGAATAAAAACCTCAAAAGAACCTACATGAATTAAAGCCGTCTTACCTTAGTTTCACGCAAGCCAAAAGTAAGGGTCACACAGGCCAACTCTGGGATCTATTTATAGGTTTTAGCTAGGGTTTGAGGATTAGAATGATCCTAGAGTCCCAATTAGACTTTCTATTCGATCTACAATCCTTCTGGACCTATCTAATTAGCTGATAGAGTCGATCCTAGGTGATTTGGACATGAAAAATCTAACATTTTCACGTTTTCTTTCTCTCACGGAACTGACAGATCCTAGCGGTCGAATGCTAGACCACTACCTATCTCTTAGCGATCTCGCGATAGACCGCTAGCAATTGTGGCCTCCAAATTTGAACTGGTTCAAACTCTTCTTGGTATTATCCCACTTATTATCCATTTAAAAGAGTCATTATTCCTTAATTCCGTGATTTTACCCATTCCTAGCTTCTAAAATATGGGCCAAGACTAGTGAGCTCGGTTTTGAGTTCTTTGGGCTTATTTAATTGACCCAATTAGTTGAGTATTATTTTGGGCTTCAAGAATATTGTATTTATCCAAAAATTCACTCAATATTCCATTTAAGCTTTAATTAGTCCTTTATTTAGTTTAGAAAAATCCTAGAAATTCCCAAAATTTTCTGAAATGCCTTACAATAATTTATATAAAATTTTGGGGTGTTACACCCTCCCCCACTTAAGAGAATTTGGTCCTCAAATTCATAACATGAGTTTTTACGGAGAGTGTATGTACTTTACTATATTAAATATTAACGTAAGGCGAATGGGTTAAGAGGGTACCTTTAATCATTTTACCTTCCTCGTCTAGAATGGCATTTAGTCAGCCTCGTTTTCCACGTCCGTTGTTATCCTTTGAAGATTGTTCATTTATGAGTGGACACATGGGCAAGCAATGTTCCCGACTTCCACATTTGAGACAAGCGCTGAGACGCTTCCAACATTCTTCTGCCGAGTGCCCAAATTTTTCACAAAATGAGCAAACTGTGGTGACTTGCATTCCCTCTTCTTCTTTAACATTTTTATTCTTCCGTTTCCATTTCCATTTCTTTTTCCGTTACCATTCCCATTACGGGACCTCTTAATGTGACGGTTTTCATCCTCATCCACTTCTTTCTCCTCTCGCCTATCATGTTTTCGACTTGACCTTTATTCCTTCCCTCGAAGCCTTTCCACCTTCTCCATGGTTCTTTCACATAGATGCACTCTTTGAACCATCTCGGTATAGGTGCGGATATTTTGAGTTCCAAGTTGTTGGATAAATCCGGGTCTTAAACCATCTATAAATGGGTTGGCTTTCAATAAATCTGTGCTTACCAAGTGGAGAACATAAGGTGCTAGTCGAGAGAATTGTAATTCATACTCTGCCATGGACATCGTGCCTTATTTTAAGGAGGAAAATTCCATAGCCTTTCTCTCCTTTACATACTCGGAGAAGTACTTGGCTCCAAAAAGTGTAAGAAAACCCTCCCATGTATGAGGTGTGTCACGCCCCGAGCGCGGAAGATACTCAGATACGTGACGTGTCTATATAGATCGTGTCATTAGAGCGATAAAATTTTTGACATACATAATTACGGAGTGCGCAAAAGACTAATAAAATCTAATAATCCCAATAGTCCAAGTGATGATTATTTGATTAACCAAAGGAATTAAAGATAGTCCATGACAAATTCCAAATTTAAAATCCAAACACTAGACTACATGCCTTAACAAGGTCTAGACAACTAAACTGACACATTGGAAATACAAGGTAGGACTCAAGTAAATTCAAAAGACGCGACTAGCTAATGATAGGCGAATGGCGTTCTAGCACTCTTCACTCGGTCTCAAACCCATTCTTTTGGACGTCGCTATCCGAATCACCTGAAAATGTTAGGAAGCAACTGGATGAGCGAATCGCTCAGTAGGAATTATATCTCAAGTTCGAGCAATCTTTAAGTGATTTATAATTTACAATTACCAGCATGGCTATGCATGATGTACAAGTAATAAAAAAATTAGGTATACCGGTAATTTATGCATGATGAACAATGAGAGATCAAGAACTGTATAAAGAAGGTATCGCGTGAATGTAAGTATTTGACAAGTAGTATATCAAGGACTTTGTAGATGTAGATGCCACTTTCGGGCAAGCAAGAATTATACAAGTAAGTAAGAGTCATGTTAAAGCAAGTAAAAGTTTGTGTTCAAGCAAGTAATATCAAGTACGTGTCAATGGAATTGGCTATTTCATTCAAGCGAGTAATTGCCCTTTTCGGGCTACGCAAGTCAAGTCAAGCAAGTAGAGGGAGAGTAAGTGTGGAATGTCTCAAGTCAAGCAAGTAAGTACTCTCGCCCTTTTGCGGGCATCGAGTCAAGTATTACCCATTCTGGGCCACGCAAGTCATGTATTACCCAATCTGGGCCAAGCAAGTCAAGTCAAGCAAGTAGTCGGTGCAATGCCAAACACCGTGGTCAATAAACTCCTATGGGCACAAGTACCTTCGGGTGCTCCTCCCAAGACCAGACCGGGCCCTATATGCACAGCATTCATGTATTACTTTTGACATACACTCTCATTTTATAGCCAATATAGAGTTTCAAGGGTTGCCTTAGTGGGATATACACTGTAGATTTTTTTTTGGAATGGAATTCAAGGACTCATAATATGCAGGAAAATGACTTAGGGTTGCGTCGGTACAAACCACGATAACAATGAGAAAAAAAATATTAATATATATATACTTTTTCCTAAATAACAAAAACTCTAGATAACTCTATAGTAAGGTTAAACAAAAGTAAGGACATCCTATAAGGGTCATTATACAAATATGCCACCCTTTACATAATAGAGTTTACTATTTAAAAATACTATTCACTTACTATTCAGATTACTATTCAACACTATTCACTTACTATTCATTTACTATTCAAAAATACTAATCACCCCAACTAGCGCCCTTTACTAAGGCGCCATTTACGTGAAGCACGATTGAATAAACAGTCATGTTCTAAGTTAGTATATAACTTCTAAGTTATTATATAAATCATCCATGCTAAAAGATTTAATAAATGTGAATCATGATATCTAATCTAATGCATGAGCATACCGCTAGATTCCTTATATTTTTCTCTACCTATCCACGTATCTGTCTCAAAAAAATTCTTTTATTTGGAAAAGTGACACCATTTATTGAAATAGTGACTCTTTAAATAGTGACTCTTTACAGAGTCTTCAATTAATTGACGACACACCAGAGTGTCATTATTCATGTAATTGGCGCCCTAGCGTGGGTCGACATTTACATTTGGGTGATTTTCACCGGGTAGGTACATTCTGTGACTCAAAACACTATTCATACCGTAAAAGTTTCTCAGAAATAGGAAGCAAGGATATAAATAGGTAGAGAAAATTCTCGGGAGTTCAGAATCATGCTCATGCAAAATTGTTGTGTTTCACTATTCAATAAATTGGGGTGATTTAGACCGGGCAGGTACATTCTGTGACTCAAAATACTATTCAAACATTATTCATACCGTAAAAGTTTCTCAGAAATAAGAAGTAAGGACATGAACAGGTAGTGAAAATTCTCGGGATCTCAAAAACTTGTTTATGAAAAATTATTGTGGACTAGTATCGTTTATATTAATTTTTCTATCTCGGTGTTTAAAAATTTTAGAAAAAGGAATTGACATCTGCGCAGGGGGTCTTCATTTAAACGACGACCCTGTACGCAGCCTTCATTTTGATAAATGTCTCCTTGGTCAGGGGCGCCATTTACACGGGGTGGTTTACTATTCATCATTTGAAAAGTTCTCTGAATCAGGAAGTAAGGGTATGGGCAGGTAGAGAAAAATGTCAGGATCATAGAAATATATTCATGTAGAATTTTCATGATTTAGTTCAATAGATATCGATTTTTGAATGTGTTGATTTAATAATTTCCAGAAATTGTTGGAAATTGAATTGACGACACTGTGAAGTGTCTTCAATTAAATGGCGCCCTGGATTGGGGTGCCTCTTTAGTGAATGGCACCCTGGCTGGGGGCGCTATTCAGCTGAGGGTTGGATTTTTTTTTTAACAGTGAGTCTCGGATTACTATTCAAACACTATTTATTTTTAATTCTTTCAGTAAATCAGGAATCGTGGACATGGACAGGTAGAGAAAATTCTCAGGATCACAGAACTATATTCATGCAAAATTTTCATGGTTTAGTTTAATAGTTATGGATTTTTGAATGCGTTGAATTACTAATTTCTGGAAATTACCAGAAATGGAATTGACGATATTGCACGTGGCCGTTAATTAATTGGCGACCATGCACCAAGTCTTCATTTCTGAAACTGGCGCCCTGGTTAGGGGCGCCATTTACAGATGGATTATGCACTATTCATCATGATAAAAGTGCTCCGAATCAGGAAGTAAGAGTACGTGCAGGTAGGGGAAAATATCAGGATTCCAGAAACATGTTCATGTACAAATTTCATGCTTTAGTTTGATAGTTATGGATTTTTGAATGAGTTGAATTATCAATTACTGGAAATTGTGAAAATGGAAATGACGACACTGTAAGGTGTCTTCATTTAATTGACGAACCCTCAAGGGGTCTTCAATTTGGTAATTGGCGCCCTAGTCTGGGGCGCCAGTTACCTGAGAGCTGGGACTCTCAGGTTTTTAAAACATGTAATTATTTTGTGTACAGAGGTTATATACTAAGGTTTAAAACATGGTTATTAAGACTGCAAAATTAGTGTAATAAAATATGTTCAAAAACTCATGAAATCATGCTAACAGACTATGTTCAAACTCATAAAGATCATGGTAACAGTATGTATAAAATCATATGCGATAAGTGTAACAGGCTATTAAAATATGTATAACATGGTATATACATGGTTATTTCTTGATCACGGTAAAGCCAGGTAATATATAGCATGGATGATGAGTTGATCTAACTCTAAGCATGCATAAGTTAACCTATTTAGCTACTAGTTAGGCAAGGACTTGAGAACACCTACCTTTTGACGTGTGATTATGAGGTAAAGATGATAGGATGAAGCCACACGTTCCCCGCCGCCGTAAAGCTTCATCAGCAGGACGTAGACTTCACATTTTCCGAGGAACAAAGGGTAATATTCCCTTCTACAAGCAGCACTGAAAGATGGTAGTAGCCTCTGACAGTGCTACGGAGGGGATTAGTTATAGGGAATCGCAAAGTATTAGTTTATTGTTTTGCGGGTCCGACTGAGTAGGCATGGTGCTTTGCTAGCTAAATGGGGTTGTTCGCGTCTCAACCTTCTAGAAACATAGATTTAAATGACGCCTCTGTAAGTGGTCATCCATTAATCTAGGTGGTACTATTCATATAAATGACGTCTCTGCATGAGGGCGTCAACTGTTAGACAAAACTGCCACTCTCACGTGTTGGCCTTCATGGTGTTCACATATATATTAATATCATAATGGGATGGGGCCCTAAGGGAAATGGCGCCTCCTTACATGGTCTTCAATTTGGCAATTGGCGCCCTGGTCAGGGGTGCCAATTCTCTTGGTGGTGGACAAGGACACCCACTTACGTACTACCCATGTGCATAAAGTTGGATTGCACATTTATATGCTAGTCCTCCTATGGTTTGGTTCTTTCTATAATACCTTTGATGTAGGATTCTTTAGGAAAGAGTTCATTATGTACTATGCATAAAGTGGGTTGTACATTTACATACTAGCCCTCATAAGGTTTTGGTTCTTTTTCATAAGGCCTTCATGATTCTTATTGTCATAAAGTAAGGTTGGCTTGTATATTTACATTATAATCCTCATGAGGTTGGATTCTTTATGTAAGGCCTTCATGTATGATTTCTTTTAGGAAAAAGTTTTAAATTTACTCGATGATTTCTATCGGGGGTGCTACACCCTCCCCCACTTAAAAGAATTTGGTCCCCAAATTCAACTATAGCATGCGGAAATAGGAAGGGTGCAGAGTACTTACAATTAGAATAACTCCAAAAATCTCCTCTTCATAGACTATTCGGTCTCCCATGTAGCTTCTTGTTCTAAGCATCGATTCCATTGCATTTTCACCATAAGGATCGTCTTGTACCTTAGAACTCGAACTTCTCGATCGAGGATCTTCATTGACTTCTGCTCGTAGGTAAGGTCCTTCTGTACCACTAAATCATTATGGTCAATGACATGGAAAGGATCGTGCACGTATTTCTTCAGCATAGAGACATGAAATACGTTGTGCACTTCTGATAGTTGCGGAGGTAGGGCGATGTGATAAGCCACCTCGCCTACTCTTTCCAGCACTTCGAATGGACCAATAAACCTTGGTGTTAGTTTGCCCTTAACACCGAATCTTCTAATACCTCTGCCGGAAGATACCTTGAGAAAAACATGATCTCCGACTTGAAATTTTAAAATCTCATCTTCTGTTGTCAGCATAAGATTTCTGCCTGGACTGTGCTATCTTTAGACTTTCCCGAATGAGGCGTATCTTCTTGGTAGAATATCTTACCATATCTGGGCTTAGACTTTATTTTTCTCCAACTTCGTCCCAGCATATTGGAGATCGACAACTCCTACCATACAGTGCCTCAAAAGCTGCCATTTGAATACTGGCTTGATAGCTGTTGTTATATGCAAATTCGGCTAGGGGCATCAGCTAGAGAATTACCCTTACCAGGGATGGTATTGTATAGTGAAGTCAACATCCTTGAGATATTCAAGCCAACGCCTTTGCCGCATGTTGAGCTCCTAAACACTTGAGACTTTTATGATCGGGGTACACTACGAATTGTTCTCCGTAGAGGTAGTGTCTCCAGATCTTTTAAGGCAAATACCACGGCAGCCAGTTCTAAATCGTGCACCGAGTAGTTCCCTTCATGTTTCTTGAGCTGTCGGGACCAGCACCAGGGACAAGGTCGATTGTGAATGACACTTCCCTTTATGAAGGTAAGCCGATTAACATCGGGAAAATCTTGAATTACATGGGTGTCTTCAAATTCCGTCTCCTCGCCTTTCGTGGCAGTCATAAAGGCTAGGAAAGCCACGCATCCTTTTCTTTTGCTAGTTCGGAGAGTTGAGATAAGAGGGGTCTATTTTGAGGGCTAATATAAATCAGCTCGAGAAAATCCACCAAAGTTATCTTGCCATCCATTCGGCGAACCCTTTATATCTAGGCTTATCAGGTTGACAGGAGGTTGTCCCCTTTAATCATACCTTGCAGTTCGGGTAACGATGAGTGATATCGGATTTATTCTTGAGGGGTGTAGATATGGCTAAGTCTAACCATTCGGGCTCCTTGGGAAATAAAACAGTAAATGTCTTTGAAACAAATGAATGAGTTGCTCGGATATCAAATAAAACTTTAGCAGTTTTAGGGCAAATAGTTAGTGTACCTTCCATGCTTCCCCCTTCTGTTGGTTCCGTTTTCTTAGAGAGCTTGTAGACGGTCTTGATTCTTCATCGAATGCTTCTCTTCATTAGTGGCTTGCTTTTTCGTCAATGGACAGTCTAGGATTCGATGCTCTTGGCTCCCACATCGGAGGCAGGCTCCTAACTTTCTCCAGCATTCCTTCGTCATGTGGCCAGTTTTGTTGCAGTATTTACAAACTTCCTTAGAAGGCATAGTAGTAGAGAATGGCTTGTTGCTCCTTTGAAATGTCTTTCCCTTGGAGGGTTCTCCTCCATTGTAGGATCGCTTCTTATTGAATGGTGATTTGAAATTCCCCGGGTTTGCGACAGGTTCCTTCTTGTCTCTTCCTCGAATCTTGTTAGCCAGTTCAGTGGCGCTCTCGAGCAATTGGGCATGCCTAACCATCTCCGAATAGACTTGAATGTCCATCGGTGCGAGGTGTGTAATATAGTGGGGCCAAAGCCCATTGAGGAACCTTTTAGCCTCCATCCTTTCGATACACACCAAGTGAGGTGCATACATGGATAATCTTACGAACTGGGCCTCATACTCGGCCATAGTCAGGGTCCGCTGCTTTAGTGCGGAAAATTCTGCGGCCTCCTTTTCCTGAATGCGGTTGGAAATGTATTTGCTGTTAAAATGTTTGACAAAGTCATCCCATGAGGCATGGTTATCCGGCAATGTTGCTTTTATGGATTCCCACCAATCTCGGGCGTCTCGCTCCAGTTAGAAAGTGGCCAATAAGACCTTTTCTTTATCCGTACACTGCATTGCATGAAAAATTCCCTCAATTTCCTTTAGCCAGTTCTCGGCATCCTCGGGGTTAGTCGAACCCGTGAACCTTGGTGGGTTCAAATAACAAAAATCCCTATGAAGGTCACCAGCTCCACGGTGAGCTCCGCCTTGCACTACTTGCTATAGCACTTGCGTAGGACCTTGCATGGTGTGTTGCATCTCGCGTCATTGTGCTTTCTCAGCAGCCATGATCCTACAAAAGGGTTTAAGTGTAATAAATATCAGGTTTTATTATGGGGTCAAAATTCATTATAGAACTTAACCCATGGCTCTATCCATCTCACCGGGTAAGGTACAACTATCCTTGGACTCGGGTTATACCTCGGAAACTAAAATCCTAGGTTTCGATCATGACTTCTAATTCTCCTGACTTCTTATTCCCTAGAAAAATGAAATCCTTGGCTCTGATACCACGAAGACTGTCACGCCCCGAGCGCGGAAGATACTCGAATACGTGAGGTGTCTATATAGATCGTGTCATTAGAGCGATAAAAATTTTGACATACATAATTACGGAGTGCGCAAAAAACTAATAAAATCTAATAATCCCAATAGTCCAAGTGATGATTATTTGATTAACCAAAGGAATTAAATATTATCCATGACAAATTCCAAATTTAAAAGCCAAACACTACACTACATGCCTTAACAAGGTCTAGACAACTAAAGTGACATATTGGAAATACAAGGTAGGACTCAAGTAAATTCAAAAGACGTGACTAGCTAATGATAGGCGAATGGCATTCTAGCACTCTTCACTCGGTCTCAAACCCATTCTTGTGGACGTCGCTATCCGAATCACCTGAAAATGTTAGGAAGCAACTGGATGAGCGAATCGCTCAGTAGGAATTACATCTCAAGTTCGAGCAATCTTTAAGTGATTTACAGTTTACAATTACCAGCATGGCTATGCATGATGTGCAAGTAATAAAAAAACCAGGTATATCAGTAATTTATATATGATGAACAATGAGAGATCAAGAACTATATAAAGAAGGTATCGCGTAAATGCAAGTATTTGACAAGCAATATATCAAGGACTTTGTAGATGTAGATGCCACTTTCGGGCAAGCAAAAATTATACAAGTAAGTAAGAGTCATGTTCAAGCAAGTAAAACTTCGTGTTCAAGCAAGTAATATCAAGTACGTGTCAATAGAATTGGCTATTTCATTCAAGCGAGTAATTACCCTTTTCGAGCTACGCGAGTCAAGTCAAGTAAGTAGAGGGAGAGTAAGTGTGAAATGTCTCAAGTCAAGCAAGCAAGTACTCTCGCCCGTCTACGGGCCTCGAGTCAAGTATTGCCCATTCTGGGCCACGCAAGTCATGTATTGCCCATTCTGGGCCAAGCAAGTCAAGTCAATTGTAGTCGGTGCAATGCCAAACACTGTGGTCAATAAACTCCCATTGGCACAAGTACCTTCGGGTGCTCCTCCCAGGACCAGATCGGGCCCTATATGCACAACATTCATGTATTACTTTTGACATCCACTCTCATTTTATAGCCAATATAGAGTTTCAAGGGTTGCCTTAGTAGAATATACAAGGTAGATTTTTTTTTTGGAATGGAATTCAAGGACTCATAATATGCAGGAAAATGACTTGGGTTGCGTCGGTACAAACCACGATAACAATGAGGAAAAAAATATTAATATATATATACTTTTTCCTAAATAACAAAAACTCTAGATAACTCTATAGTAAGGTTAAACAAAAGTTAGGACATCCTATAAGGGCCATTATACAAATATGCCACCCTTTACGTAATAGAGTTTACTATTTAAAAATACTATTCACTTACTATTCAAATTACTATTCAACACTATTCACTTACTATTCATTTACTATTCAAAAATACTAATCACCCCAACTAGCGCCCTTTACTAAGGCGCCATTTACGTAAAGCACGACTGAATAAACAGTCATGTTCTAAGTTAGTATATAACTTCTAAGTTATTACATAAATCATCCATGCTAAAAGATTTAATAAATGTGAATCATGATTGACACTCAATTCTCTCTCTAGAATTTTAGTGAGAGAAGCTCTGGTTTTCGCTCCCGCCTTTTCTCTTTCTTCCTCATTCATATCCTCCCCGCCGTCCATGGCTAGTGCGGCGGGGGAGGCATCATCCTCTTCGGAAGGAAATTTCTCTGATCCTGCAGAAGAGTTCAAGGCAGTCCCAAGGAAATCCTTTGCACAGATCCTTATGGAATCCAAGGCTCGGCCGCAGGTAACCCTCCCAGTTAAAGCTCCCGCATACACAGAGCAAGGTGAACCTGCTATTTTTTTTACTAAGGAAGAAATTCAGGCATCTTGCGAACATCTTCAAAATGCTATTATTGCCAAATGCTCTTATGGTCGCCCTTCCATTCTGGAAATTAAAACTAGCATTTCGCAACGCCTGCAACTACAATCTAATTTTATAATCAGTCGTTTGAATGCCAGACACATTTTGATTCGTTTGGAATGTGAAGCGGATTTACTGAAAATACTGATCCAAAAGAACCTCTATATTAAAGGTTTTTTGTTCCGATTTTTCAGATGGTCGTATGATTTCCAATATGATTCTGATCCATCGATAGTTCCAGTATGTATCGGATTTCCATCTCTACCAATTAACTTCTATCATGTTGATATGCTTAAATCCGTAGCTGGCAATGTTGGTTGTGTTTTGAGAATTCATGATGCTACCACCGCTATGACAGAGACATCGGAGGCGTTGGTGTGTGTCGATTTGGATCTAACTTTACAGAGGAGAGATCGGATCTGGATCAGCTCGGAGGGTAGTGGTTTTTGGCAAAAAATTAATTATCACAGAGTTCCGCAGCTTTGTAGTTATTGTCCCAAGATTGGGCATATGGAAAGTAACTGCAAGAAGAAACAGAAAAAAAATTTGATGTCCAACCAAGTTTCGAATAATGCTAATAATGTTGTTCAATTTGTTCAGAAGGGTACTCGCCAAGAATACAGGCCTCGGTTGCCCAACACCTCAGGAGTCAATAATTCAAGTTCTGATTGTAACAGATACTCCTTACTAATGCAATCAGATGATATGTTGGTTTCAGAGGAAATAAATATACAAGATAATTTGAATATTTGAAATAACATGGCAGTTTGCCATCATCAAATATCTAAACACTCTGCAGAGTTGGAAATGCAAGGTAAGGCTGGTCCCCCACCTCCTATTTGTGGAAATGAAAAAACAGAGAACTATTCTTTAGTTATGCCTCGCAAAGAGAAGAATACAGCCGATCTTGAGCTGCCTTCAATCCACAATAGTAAAGATAATGTCTCAAGTATTCTGCTTCAAAATGATATCACTATTGTAAGTTTAGAGACAATATCTAAGCTATCAGCATCGGAGAATTCCAGGATGATTTGTCAAGATAAAGGAAGATTAATTCCACCCCAAGACCCTAAGGCGTCTAAGGTTTATGTACTTCCAGGAGTTTTATTTTGTGATGCCCGACTTACCAGGGTGAAAGCTAAGGTATTGGCTGCTCATTCCTTAACACCTTTTGAAAATGATTGAATCTGTCTTGATATGGAATGTGAGGGGAATAGGTAATAAAGATTCTGTAAGAAGCCTTGCCCATCTTATTGGAGTGCATAACATCTGTATAGCAGCAATTTCTGAACCTAGAATAAGCTGTACCTGTGCTAGTAATATGGCTCGACGTATCAAATTACCTTCTGTCATTGGTAATAATGGAGATCTCTCTAAAATATGGATTTTCTTTAAATCAGAAAATTGTCTCGAAGTCATTGATCTTCATCCACACTATATCACTGTGATTTTAAAGGAGAATAATACAGCTTCTGCATACATTACTGTGGTTTATGCCTCTTGCAATGTGAACTGTCGAAGGGCTTTATTTGATTCTCTTATGGATTTTAATCAAGGAATTGAAATTCCTTGGATTATTGGAGGAGATTTCAACTGTATTTTATCTCCTGAGGAAAAAATTGGTGGGTCATTATCATCCATGACAGCAATGTCAGATTTTCAAGGATTTCAGTCTGCTATGGGATTAGCTGATGCTGGTTATGTTGGATGCAAATATACATGGACCAATTATCAAATTGGATCATCTCACATTCGAGCAAGATTGGACAGAGTTCTTCTCAACTCCCATTGGATTCAATCCAAACAAATGATGACAGTAAAACACTTATTGAGGGGTCCCTCAGATCATACTCCCATGCTCTTACAGTTTACTCCTACAAGTCCACCTGCTCCGGGAAGATTCATATATCAACATATGTGGCACTCGCATGAGGGATTCCTGGATTTTGTCAAAAGTAAATGGTGTAATTGTTCTTATACAGAAAGTCATCCATTTATTCTTCTTCAGAGAAATCTAAAGGACCTAAAATCAAAATTAAGAATATGGAACAAAGAAATATTTGGCAATATTTATCAGGCCAAGGAAGAAGTTGTTTCTCTAGCTAAGCTTGCTCAACTTTCTTTTGATACTAATCCAACAATAGCAAACCGCATCAATCTGCAGAAAGCTAATGCTCATATGCGTCTCATACTAGCTAGAGAAGAAGTTTTTTGGTTTCAAAAATCCAGAATCCAATGGCCAGTTTGTGCGGACCGAAATACTCAATTTTTCCACCAATACACTAAGGTTAAGAGGCAGAGAAACCAAATTCATAAATTGAAAATCAATGGTGATTGGGTGGAGGATCATGACTTACTACTAAATGGTGCAGTTGACTATTTCAGTAGTATTTTATCTTCTGAAAAACATAATATGGATGAAGGTATGTTTTCAGTAATCCCTCGACTGATAAATGAAGATCAAAACAACACTTTGTGCACTATTCCCATGGCTGAGGAAATCAAGAATACTATTTTTTCTTTATCTGGGAATAGTTCTCCTGGGCCTGATGGACTTATTGGGGGTTTCTTTACCCACTACTGGGACATAATTGGAGAGGATGTTATAAGAGCTGTCCAGAGCTTTTTTCAAGGATGGGGTTTACCTCAAGGGATAACTTCTACTATTTTATGTCTCATTCCGAAGGTACACAATCCTTCTTCTTTTACAGAATTTCGTCCAATCAGCTTATGCAACTTCATTTACAAGGTTGTTTCCAAAGTTATGAGTGACAGAATCAGACAAATACTGCCTCTTATTATTTCTAAAGAACAAAGTGGTTTTATCAAGGGAAGACAAATTACAGAGAATTTTTTGCTGGCCAAAGAAATGTTCATGGAGTTAGACAAACCTGTCAGAGGTCACAATATGCTTTTAAAACTTGATATGGCTAAGGCCTATGACCGACTAGAATGGGACTTCCTCTTCAAGGTATTGAAAAGCTTTGGATTCTCAAATAGATTTGTTTCTTTGATTGTTCAAATGTTGGTAAATTGCTGGTTCTCAATTTCCTTTAATGGACACACACATGGCTATTTCAAGTCTTCTAGAGGGATCCGACAGGGAGACCCAATTGCTCCGGCAATGTTCATTATTGCTGAAGAAGTTCTGAGCAGAGGTTTAAGCAATCTGTTCTCCACAGGCCTATGTTCTTATTATCATCTTCCTCGAGGAGTCCAACACATTTCTCACATACTATATGCAGATGATTCTATTATTTTTATGAATGGTGGCAGATCCTCACTTAATCAGCTATTGAAATTTATTCAAAGATATGAGCTCACCTCTGGCCAAAAAATCAATGCTCAAAAAAGCTGTTTCATGGTGGCTAAGAAGATGCCCCGTAGGACCATTGATAGAATTTGTCATTTAACTGGTTATCAGTATAAATCTGGCAGCATCAATTACTTGGGCATCCCTCTTTTCAAAGGTAGAACCAAGAATCTTCATTTCAAATATTTGTTAGACAATGTAAATGTCAAGCTTGCTGGCTGGCAGTGCAAATTGCTATCTCAAGCCGGAATACTGACCTTAATTCGTTCAGTTTTAACTTCCATTCCTATATACTATGCTAGTGCTGCTTCTATTCCTTACACTATACTTCGACAGATTGGGAAAATATGTTCAAACTTTTTCTGGCAAGGATATGCAGATGCTCATAGGAAACACTGGATTTCCTGGGAAAAAATGTGTTGCCCCATATCTGAAGGTGGGCTAGGCATACGCAACCAATTAGATACACAACTATGCTTTTTTGTCAAGCATTTGTGGACTGCTCTTTACAGTAATTCTCTCTGGGCAAATTTTGTTAGAGAAAAATACATTCAAGGTCTTCATATATCAGAGTGCAAAAAACCATTTTCGGCTGGTATTAAAGCTGCTGATTTTGAAAAAGCCAGAAATCTTCTTTTGGCCAATTCCAGAATGATAGTTTTTGATGGTGCCTCTACAAGATTTCTAAAAGATAACTGGTATAAGAACAAATCTCTGGTAGATTCTCTCAATGTTCACTCTTCTTCAATTGAGGACTGCTCTGTTCAAGAAGCACTGACAAATTCCCACCATCCAGTCTGGCATTTCTTGGAGAATCATTCTTTGAGGGATGAGTTACAGATGTTTTCTATTCAGAATGGAGAGGACATACATGTTTGGTCTCCTACTAATTCAGGTATTTTCAGTATTAAATCTACATACAACTTTCTTAAAGGGCAGAACTATACTCAAGGCAACATGTACAATAAAAATTTGGAATTCAAGATTCCCTATTCGGGCTTCCTTGTTTTGTTGGAAATTATTGAAACATGCAGTCCCTGTGGATAAGAAAATTCAAAGTTGTGGCATCTCTTTTGCATCAAGCTGCGTATGCTGCATTAGTTCTCATGAAATTGAGGATGAAGATCACTTATTTGTTGATAGTGATGTGGCTAAGTTCTTATGGAATAAATTTGCTCCCCTTCTTATCAATTCCTGCTTGGAAGCACTCAACATCAGAAATAGATTAGGGCTTGCTATTGATGAGGCTACCATGAACAAACCGAAGGGCTTTATATCTCTGTTATTATCAATACTGATCACTTGGGAGATTTGGAAATTCAGATGCCAAGTTAAACATGAAGGTAAGGGAATCAGTTTTGGAGCAATATCAGAAAAGATCCTTGCTGATACAAAATATATCATCAACCAAATCAAGTTCAAATATGGTACTACAAATGAATATTGAACCTTTCTGCTAGACTTTGGCATTACAGTCAACAATTACCATACATCCTTTTTTACTGTCATTTGGAAACCTCCATCCTCTAATTTTTACTTAAATGTGGACGGAGCAAGCAAAGGTAATCCCGGTCCATCTGGTGGAGGTGGTTGTTTTAGAAATCAGCATGGACAGTTAAAATTGGGTTTTTTATATTTCTATGGTTCTGGATCAAACATGGTGGCAGAGGGCCGATCTTTGCTAGATGGGCTTCGCCTAGCACAGCATTACAAGATTACTATTACAGCAATCTTTACTGATTCTCAGGTTTTGATTACATTATTGAAAAAGAACAGAGAGCCTCCATGGTCTCTTGTCCCTTGGTGGCAGTCCCTGCAACAAATGATCTTCTCTTGCCATTGCCCCATCATCCACACATATAGAGAAGGGAACCAGCCAGCAGATGCGCTTGCAAATTATGGAGTGCAAGTTAGAAGCAATTTGGAATTTTTTTCCATTAGAGAGCTGCCACCTATAGCTAAAGGTTATGCTATTGCGGATGCTTATAACATCCCCAACTTTCGCAAGAGGATTGTATAGCTTTCTCCTTTTTCTTTACATCCTTTTGTATTGAAGAGGTTTTGACCTCCTGTGAAGATGTACACTTTTGATAAATCATCAATAAAATAAAGCATCAAGTGGTGATTTGGTGGAGTGAGAACATTCCCTTCCTCTGGAATGGGGGTGCACTCTCCCTTGTTTCCTACTTGATGACTTGGATTTTACAAAAAAAAAATCATGATATCTAATTTAATGCATGAGCATACCGCTAGATTCCTTATATTTTTCTCTACCTATCTACGTATCTGACTCAAAAAAATTCTTTTATTAGGAAAAGTGACACTATTCATTGAAATAGTGACTCTTTACAGAGTCTTCAATTAATTGACGACACACCAGAGTGTCGCTATTCATGTAATTGGTGCCCTGGCGTGGGTCGCCATTTACATTTGGGTGATTTTCACCGGGTAGGTACATTCTGTGACTCAAAACACTATTCATACACTATTCATACCGTAAAAGTTTCTCAGAAATAGAAAGCAAGGATATAAATAGGTAGATGAAATTCTCGGGAGTTCAGAATCATGCTCATGCAAAATTGTTGGGTTTCACTATTCAATAAATTGGGGTGATTTAGACCGGGCAGGTACATTCTATGACTCAAAATACTATTCAAATACTATTCATACCGTAAAAGTTTCTCAGAAATAGGAAGTAAGGACATGAACAGGTAGTGAAAATTCTCGAGATCTCAAAAACATGTTTATGAAAAATTATTGTGGACTAGTATCATTTATATTAATTTTTCTATCTCGGTGTTTAAAAATTTTAGAAAAAGGAATTGACGTCTACGCAGGGGGTCTTCATTTAAATGACGACCTTGTACGCAGCCTTCATTTTGGTAAATGACGCCTTGGTCAGGGGCGCCATTTACACGGGGTGATTTACTATTCATCAGTTGAAAAGTTCTCTGAATCAGGAAGTAAGGGTATGGGCAGGTAGAGAAAAATGTAAGGATCACATAAATATATTCATGCAGAATTTTCATGGTTTAGTTCAACAGATATCGATTTTTGAATGTGTTGATTTAATAATTTCCAGAAATTGATGGAAATTGAATTGACGACACTGTGAAGTGTCTTCAATTAAATGGTGCCCTGGATTGGGGCGCCTCTTTAGTGAATGGCGCCCTGGCTGGGGGCGCTATTCAGCTGAGGGTTGGATTTTTTTTTTAACAGTGAGTCACAGGTTACTATTTAAACACTATTCATTTTTAATTCTTTCAGTAAATCAGGAATCTAGGACATGGACAGGTAGAGAAAAATCTCAGGATCACAGAACTATATTCATGCAAAATTTTCATGGTTTAGTTTAATAGTTATGGATTTTTGAATGCGTTGAATTACTAATTGTTGGAAATTACCAGAAATGGAATTGACGATATTGCACGTGGTCGTTAATTAATTGGCGACCATGCACCAAGTCTTCATTTCGGAAATTGGTGCCCTGGTCAGGGGCGCCATTTAGAGATGGATTATGCACTATTCATTGGGATAAAAGTGCTCCGAATCAGGAAGTAAGAGTACGTGCAGGTAGGGAAAAATGTCAGGATTCCAGAAACATGTTCATGTATAAATTTCATGCTTTAGTTCGATAGTTATGGATTTTTGAATGAGTTGAATTATCAATTACTGGAAATTATGGAAATGGAAATGACGACACTGTGAGGTGTCTTCATTTAATTGATGACCCCTCAAGGGGTCTTCAATTTGGCAATTGGCGCCCTGGTCTGGGGCGCCATTTACCTGAGAGCTAGGACTCTCGAGTTTTTAAAACATGTAATTATTTTGTGTACAGAGGTTATATACTAAGGTTTAAAACATGGTTATTAAGACTGCAAAACTAGTGTAATAAAATATATTCAAAAACTCATGAAATCATGCTAACAGACTATGTTAAAACTCATAAAGATCATGGTAACAGTATGTATAAAATCATATGCGACAGGTGTAACATGCTATTAAAATATGTATAACATGGTATATACATGGTTATTTCTTGATCACGGTAAAGCCAGGTAATATATAGCATGGATGATGAGTTGATCTAACTCTAAGCATGCATAAGTTAACCTATTGAGCTACTAGTTAGGCAAGGACTTGAGAACACCTACCTTTTGACGTGTGATTATGAGGTAAAGATGATAGGATGAAGCCACACGTTCCCCGCCGCTGTAAAGCTTCAGCAGCAGGACATAGACTTCATGTTTTTTGAGGAATAAAGTGTAATATTTCCTTCTGCAAGCAGCACTGAAAGATGGCAGTAGCCTCTGACAGTGCTACGGAGGGGATTAGTTATAGGGAATCGCAAAGCATTGGTTTATTATTTTGTGGGTCTGGCTGAGTAGGCATGGTGCTTTGCCAACTAAATGGGGTTGTTCGCGTCTCAACCTTCTAGAAACATAGATTTAAATGACGTCTCTATAAGTGGTCGTCCATTAATCTTGGTGGTACTATTCATATAAATGACGTCTCTGCATGAGGGCGTCAACTGTTAGACAAAACTGCCACTCTCACGTGTTGGCCTTCATGGTGTTCACATATATATTAATATCATAATGGGATAGGGCCCTAAGGGAAATGGCGCCTCCTTACATGGTCTTCAATTTGGCAATTGGCGCCCTGGTCAGGGGTGCCAATTCTCTTGGTGGTGGACAAGGACACCCACTTACGTACTACCCATGTTCATAAAGTTGGATTGCACATTTATATGCTAGTCCTCCTATGGTTTGGTTCTTTCTATAATTCCTTTGATGTAAGATTCTTTAGGAAAGAGTTCATTATGTACTATGCATAAAGTGGGTTGTACATTTACATACTAGCCCTCATAAGGCTTTGGTTCTTTTTCATAAGGCCTTCATGATTCTTATTGTCATAAAGTAAGGTTGGCTTGTATATTTACATTATAATCCTCATGAGGTTGGATTCTTTATGTAAGGCCTTCATGTATGATTTCTTTTAGGAAGAAGTTTTAAATTTACTCGATGATTTCTATCGGGGGTGCTACACCCTCCCCCACTTAAAAGAATTTGGTCCCCAAATTCAACTGTAGCATGCGGAAATAGGAAGGTTGCAGAGTACTTACAATTAGAATAACTCCGAAAATCTCCTCTTCATAGACTCTTCGGTCTCCCATGTAGCTTCTTGTTCTAAGCATCGATTCCATTGGATTTTCACCAGAGGGGTCGTCTTGTTCCTTAGAACTCGAACTTCTTGGTCGAGGATCTTCATTGACTTCTGCTCGTAGGTAAGGTCCTTATGTACCACTAAATCATTATGGTCAATGACATAAAAGGATCGTGCACGTATTTCTTCAGCATAGAGACATGAAATACGTTGTGCACTTCTGATAGTTGCGGAGGTAGGGCGATGCGATAAGCCACCTCGCCTACTCTTTCCAGCACTTCGAATGGACCAATAAACCTTGGTGTTAGTTTACCCTTAACACCGAATCTTCTAATACCTCTGCCGGAAGATACCTTGAGAAAAATATGATCTCCGACTTGAAATTTTAAAATCTCATCTTCTATTGTCGGCATAAGATTTCTGCCTCGACTGTGCTATCTTTAGACTTTCCCGAATGAGGCGTATCTTCTTGGTAGAATATCTTACCATATCTGGGCTTAGAATTTATTTTTCTCCAACTTCGTCCCAGCATATTGGAGATCGACAACTCCTGCCATACAGTGCCTCAAAAGCTGCCATTTGAATTCTGGCTTGATAGCTGTTGTTATATGCAAATTCGGCTAGGGACATCAGCTACAGAACTACCCTTACCAGGGATGGTATTGTATAGTGAAGTCAAAATCCTTGAGATATTCGAGCCAACGCCTTTTCCGCATATTAAGCTCCTAAACACTTGAGACTTTTATGATCGGGGTACACTACGAATTGTTCTCCGTAGAGGTAGTGTCTCCAGATCTTTTAAGGCAAATACCACGGCGGCTAGTTCTAAATCGTGCACCGAGTAGTTCCCTTCATGTTTCTTGAGCTATCGGGACCAGCACCAGGGACAAGGTCGATTGTGAACGACACTTTCCTTTATGAAGGTAAGCCGATTAACATCGAGAAAATCTTGAATTACATGGGTGTCTTCAAATTCCATCTCCTCGCCTTTCGTGGCAGTCATAAAGGCTAGGAAAGCCACACAACCTTTTCTTTTGCTAGTTCGGAGAGTTGAGATAAGATGGGTTCTATTCTGAGGGCTAATATAAATCAGCTCGGGAAAATTCACCAAAGTTATCTTGCCATCCATCGTAAAGCTTCAGCAGTAGCACGTTGACTTCACGTTTTCCAAGGAACGAAGGGCAATATTCCCTTCTGCAAGCAGCACTGAAAGATGGCTGTAGCCTCTGATAGTGCTACGGAGGGGATTAGTTATAGGGAATCGCAAAGTATGGTTTATTATTTTGCGGGTCCAGCTGAGTAGGCATGGTGCTTTGCCAGCTAAATGGGGTTGTTCGTGTCTAAACCTTCTAGACACATAGATTTAAATGACGCCTCTGTAAGTGGTCGTCCATTAATCTAGGTGGTACTATTCATATAAATGATGTCTCTGCATGAGGGCGTCAACTGTTAGACAAAACAGCCACTCTCACGTGTTGGCCTTCATGGTGTTCACATATATATATTAATATCATAATAGGATGGGGTCCTAAGGGAAATGGCGCCTCCTTACATGGTCTTCAATTTGGCAATTAGCGCCCTGGTCAGGGGTGCCAATTCTCTTGGTGGTGGACAAGAACACCCACTTACGTACTACCCATGTGCATAAAGTTGGATTACACATTTATATGCTAGTCCTCCTATGGTTTGGTTCTTTCTATAATACATTTCATGTAAGATTCTTTAAGAAAGAGTTCATTACGTACTATGCATAAAGTGGGTTGTACATTTACATACTAGTCCTCATAAGGTTTTGGTTCTTTGTCATAAGGCCTTCATGATTCTTATTGTCATAAAGTAAGTTTGCCTTGTATATTTACATTATAATCCTCATGAGGTTGGATTCTTTATGTAAGGCCTTCATGTATGATTTCTTTTAGGAAGAAGTTTTAAATTTACTCGATGATTTCTATCGGGGGTGCTACAAGGTGCATCTGCAGGTGGTGCCAGAATAGACTTCCACCACGTACGAGCATCCTTATTGAGTTGGAATGTGGCAAGTCAAACTTTCTCCTGGTCGGTGCACTGCATGACGTCAAATACTCGGGTCATCTCGTCGATCCAATTTTCCGCTTCATCCGGGTTAGAAGATCCAGTGTCACGTCCTGATGCGGAATATCGAGACTGGCAGTAGAAAATGCTAGTAATGATAACATGCTAAGCTAAGAATTAACATAACGTCACGAACAAAAATAACTCCAAATCTATTACAATAACCATCAAACCGACTTAAACATAATCAAGCATAACATCTACTTGACTCCGTTACAATAACTAACACAAGCTCTAAGGCATAGCTAGATGTAAAACAACTACAACAATCTCAACATCTATCAACTGATACACTCCAAGTCATCACTATGGCCCATTCCCATCCATCTGTGAATCTTCACCTGAGCTGCCTGGAAAGGGAGAAACAACTATATGAGCGAACGCTCAGTAGGTAACAACAGGCAAGTGTAAGTAATTAACCAATTAATTACATGTTTATATGAAACGGAAAGAAAAGAAATGACGATCGGATGAAACGATATAAAGAAAGTGCTAAAGAACGAAATGGAATAACAATATGACAGGATGATATAACTACAAGAATTTCAAGTTTATGAACAATATAAATAATAGGAAATTGTAGGAAATTGGCCAATAAGCAAGCATATAACCAAGTCGAACACGATTCAAATAAGAGATTAAGAGATTATTGTCATAGACATCACGCTAGTCATGCACTCGGTGCAATGCCTCACCATGTCATTACAAACTCCCATGGGCACAAGTGCTTTTCGGGCGCTCTCCCCAGGACCAGACCGGGCCCCTATGATGCATTAGCATTGATTGAATGGATCCAAGATCCCAAGTTGTCTAGACTTTAATCAAGTTAAAATGGCCAATTACAATCAAGTACAAACTTACCTCGGAACATCCCAAGGCTAAGTTGAAGAGATAATGTCCAGAATTTCTGTCCAGGAGTTCAAGTTATCAAGAACCATCATGTTCTTGGATTCAAAACTGTGAAACATGGAGAAAACTAGTCTCTGGATGATATACGGTCACTAATGGACCGCTCAAGCACTTGTGCGGTCGACGTAGGGCCGCACTAAACAGGAACTGGGCTGGGTTGAACGGCTGGTTAAGGGTCGCTCTTCAGCATGAACGGTAAGTGTAATGCCCTGGATCTCGTAGGATCTTTAATGGATCTTTCGGATCTGTTTCGGATTGGTTTCGTTGAGTTTCGGTTCGCTTTTGTGGCTTCCGAGTTGAGTTTGACGAGCCGTGTGGGTTTTTCTCACGTACTAGTTACGGAACCCTACGGTGAGTTTATTTGTCAATTCTCGAACTCGTGAATGCTACAGCGTCGATGTACTCTTCGAGCCGGTCGTTTCGACTATTTTTGTGTATTTTTCTGAATTTATGCATTTTCGGCGCATTTTCGGAATTTTCGGAAATTAGGAAAATTTCCTAATTTCTTTTCCTTTTTCTTTCCTCTCTCCCCTCCTCATTTCTCACCGCCGCCGTCTCTCTCCCGTTCTCTCTCGTTTCTCCCCCTCTTTGGCTCCGGCTGCAGACGGAGGCGTAGGTGGGCGAGGTGGCGAGGCCGTGGAGCTGTCAAGATGCGCGATGAGGCGAGGATCGGATCGATTCTGGCGCGATCCCGAACGGTGGATTCAAAGCCGGTGAAATTGGTTCGCGAGTGGTTTTCGGCGTGGTTTAGTCCCTTCGGGGCACGGTTTCTTCGGTGGAGGTAGGGTGACGGATCCTTGCTTCTTCACCTTCGTTTTCCCTGCCATTGCACGGCGTTCGGCTAGGAAACGAGTGTGTTTGGGCTTGTTTTGCCTAAACCGTGATTTTCGTGGTTTTTAGGGTCGGCCGGTAAACGGTGACCGTTTGCGGTTCAGTTAGTTTCTAAATGACCGCAGGGATGTTAGAATCTCATCCACGTTGATTTCGTGCGATTCGGTGTTCATTCGAGGCCGGTAGAAGCCCGGGAACCTCGGTGACCCACTTAGGGTGGATTTGTCTAAATCGCCCGGATCGAGCGTTTTTGGTGTTGCATGTGGGCATTTTGGCCCTTGAATGTTGTTATTCGGTGTTGCGGTGTGTTTCCCCTGCGTTTCGGCGTGAATGGGGCGTGGAACGGGCCGATCCGGCCATTCCTATGTTTTCCCGCCGTAACCGAAGTAGCGGTCATGCCAGCGACCGTTACTTGTCTTTAGCGGCCCTACGACTGACCGTCGTTTGGTCTGCATCGTTTTAGCGCTTTGGCTTCTAGGTGAGTGACGGCCCTAGAGTGGCGCGTCGCTTCCTTGTAACGTGCCTAGGTTAGTGCGTTACTTCGCCTTCGTCGTTTTATGTTGGGGTTGAGTCGGTTAGTCTAACGCGCTTGACCCAGTGCGTTAGATGGAAGTGGCGCGCCTTGCCCAGGCCGTTACTTGCCAGTTGACTGACGTTGACTCGTTGAGGCGGTGCCTCTAGCGGTCGTGCCCCTATGCGTTGTTTGAGTGTGACGTGCCCGCCCCTGGCCGTTACATTCTCTTTTGGTCGAGGTTGGGTTGACTGCACCGTTGGGTGTGACGGTGGGGACCCCGTGCGTCGTTTGTGAGTAACGCGCATGCCTCCGACCGTTGTTTGCTGTGGTGTTGGGTTGAGGGTGGCCATGCCGTCTGTGAGTAACGGATGGGTCCCCTGTGCGTCGTTTGGTTCTGACGGCCCTCCCCTGCCGCGCTGTTTCGTGAGTGACGCGCCTGGCTTAGCGCGTTACTTCGCTTTGGTTTGGGTTTGCTGCACCGTTGAATGTGACGGTGGGTGCCCTGTGTGTCGTTTGCTTGTAACGCCCCTAGTCCCGTGCGTTACTTGGCTTTTGTGTGTTTTGTAGGTTATCAGGGTGGTGTGAGTGACGGCCTGGTGTCCGTCCGTCGTTTGGGAAATAACGGCCCTAACCTAGACCGTCGCTTGCTTGTAGCGGTCTAGAGCTGGTGCGTTACTTTCCTTGTGCCTTGGTTTTCCGCCCGATGATTCTGTGTGTCTTGGCTTGGCCTTGTGGTCTGCCCGTTATCCCGTGGATGTCTCTTGACGTCCTATGAGGGTTAAGACTACGTTGTAAGGTAGCCAGGAGTCTTCTTGCTTGTGGTAGGGTTCCTTATCCTACCTTTGCATGTGCTTGTTTGGGTTTCGGTCAACCTGGTCTGACCCAGTGGTTGACATGTGACCTTGTTTGTGCGTGTCTTAGCGGTTCTGTCCTGCCTAAGACACTGCTTCTGGATGCTTCGAGGTATTGTTCTACCTCGGTTTGCGTGTCCAGGTGTGCTGAGGGTTCTTGATGTCTCCCTCAGGTCTCCGTGTGTCGTTTTCTACGGAGCGTGGTTTCTTTGGCTTAGGATTAGACCGATTGGCGGCTTGTTCCGCTGTTGTGACGATCTTACCTTTGAGTCGTTTGGCTCAGGATCGTTACGTAGGAGGTCTAGTGCTTGTCCTGAGTTGTCGGCAGTGGTGATACTGTCACTTGGTGCCTCGAAGTGCGTGTTGAGGGGCGTGGTTGCCCGTTAGTACTTCGGCGCTTGTGTTTTGAGCTTCTGTGTCGTGTGAAGCCTCCACTTGTGTGACCTAAGGCCGAGAGGTGCCGACCCGCTAGCGGATGGCGGAGGGTTTTTCCCAGTGAGCGGTTGTAGCTGGTTCCGCGGGCTCCTAGCCAACGGTAGCGTCCTACCGAGGGAGAATTCTAGCTTGAGGACCTGGCTTAGGCTATAGCCAGTGTGTGCACACGTGGTCAGGGGTTAGGACTTACGTCGACGGGCGTGACCCTGACTAGTTACTTGTTCTGTTGTTCCTGTGTGGTTCAGCTTGTGTCTACATCTCTGCTGTTGTTACAGCAGTACTGTAGGTGAGACACTTGAGGTGCAGCATGAGACGTCAGTGGACGCAGCTGGCTTTTTAAGGGGGTGCTTCCGTCACGTGATGCGTAGCTCTTCGCGGTTCCTTGCGCGTTGTGACCTTTGCGAGTTGCCCGTTCGTGGCCGTGCTCGGGGTCAGTGTTTTGTTGTCCGCACGGTGTTCTGATCGTGCGTGGGGCTTTGTGCACGACGTTCCCGGTCGTGTTTTGTCTGTTTCCCCGGTGTCGGCGTTCGCCTTCGCCTTTGTTTTGGGCTGGTTGACAGACTGGTGTACCCTTCTGCGTGAGTTTAGGGTCATCCATCTGTTGCCTTTTTGTCTGGAGTAGTTTGGGATACCGAGGTTAGTTCGGTAGCCGCTTGTTTGGTGCGGTTTCCTACCCCTCTCCTGCTTGTTCCCTACTCCTACTCCCCGTCTGTTCCTTCACAGCTTTGTAGTGTAGCTTTTCCTGCTTTGCTACACCTGCTGTTCCTGCTGCTTTGTTGTTGCTTCCGTTGTCTTCGCTTTGTGCGTTTTCCAGTGGGGATCCGCGTGACCCCTACTGAGTTTCTGTTGAGACTCACCCCTGCTGCTTTTTAGGTGGGTTTCGTCGTCCGCCTCTACTGTTCCGGGTGGAGTGCGCGTCTGCTGTTGTAGCTGCCAGCCGTACCTGCGTCGGGTTCCTCCGACTCCTGTGTACGTTTCTTTCTGTTCGACTGTACTGTGCTAGACTTGTTGTCTTTCCTTGGGCTAGACTCTGGTGTATAATTGAAAACTTGAATATTAATGAAAAGGTAATTTTATTTCTGCTACTTTAGCAATCCATTGTAATGAAATTTAATTGCTTACTGTTATATCTGCTGGCTTCAATGTATTCCACACACTCCTTTTTCCCTTCGGCGCTTTCCCGCGCTTGGGAGGCCTCGCGGGTCCCATGTGGTATCACGTGTATTCGGTATTTATACCGGGTGCACCGGGTATCCGGAATCCGGGTCGCCACAGTAAGTATAGGGCCGCACAAGGCCAGCAGTTTATAAAATCAAAGACATGATATGCGGTCCTAATAAAGCCGCTCATTAATTGAACGGTCCATTAAGGGCCGCCTGTTAAGATGTACGGGCCATTACTGTCCGCACAACACAGGGCCTAACAATAATCTAGAACTTCACCCAAGTGGGCTCCCGGGCTGCCATAGGCAGGGTGGAACTGAACCAGAGCCCAGCCCACTGTCTGTTGGTCGGCCTAGGGTCTACTGGGCTGATCAAATCAGGAATTGGCCGAAGATGGATCAAGGATAATCGGCCAAAACTAATAGGCATTAGCCAGGGATAAACGGCCGCCTCAGGGCCGTTCAGGGAGATATGCGGTCTACTAACGGCCGCGCATGTCCCTGCTAGTCCAATTCGGACTAACTCAAATCATAGCAGTTCGATTGAGTCCAAGTTCAATTCTAGGGGATAAAATGGTTCAAGATTAACAGTTCAGGTCTAAGGTTAAAACAAGTGTAAACCTAATAGCCATTTTAATTATAAATGATTCACAATTAAGATTGACATTAATTGGAAAGATGAATCAAGATCAAGCTTAAATTAAATAAATCAGTAAGAATTATTTACTGTCATGACTTACAGTTTATTAGGTGTGTTGCTAACATGCCATTAACCACTAACATAACATGTTGTAATAACAATCAATCTGTTCTGTTATAGATGTGCGGTCGGTTTTGGACCTTACATCTCCAGGGACGGTCACAGACAGGCCGCTCATGCCCCCTTAGGTCCGAAGGCCTACAAGAGATGGACAGTCGGTAGTGTGCCGCTGGGAGGGATGTGCCGTCTGGAACTGGCCGCAGGACAGACATGCAGTTAGGGTTCGGCCGCACGTTCCAGGGAAACGATCAGAGATAAAAACATATAAACGGTCAATAGCAGGCCGCCTGTCTTAGTTGTGCGGTCTATCGTGTGGCCGCACAAGTCCAGACAGGTCGCTTCCCCTTCAGCCTTGCCCGACTCCGGCGAGGTTTCTAAGGTTAAACTAAAACATGGAATTCGCATGATATAAAGCATGGAATTTGGGGCTTTTACTACCAACAGAAAGATCACGAAAAACTCTACAAGATGGATGAATCAATTTCATGTTTACAGCCTGAAATTACTACTTAATCGAAAGAGAACAGTTATAACCCTAGTTCTGACATGCTTCCACTAAAACCAAAAATTCTCATAGAACACTTGATAAAATTTAGGGCTTTCTACATCAATAAAAAGCTGACACGATGATGCTTCCAACCATATATTATTTGTAGGGTTTGGCTTGCTATCACCTACCTGAATCGGAAGAAGAAAGAAGGAGAAAGAAAACCCAAGGCGCTTGTACATGCAGCCCCTAATCGCCGGAGATCTCCCTCGATCCAACTCCCCTGCAGCCGCCACTAGTTCTAAACGATTCTAGGGTTAGAGAGCTTCATTTTTATAGGTCACATGCCTTCTAGAGGTTTCTATGCGCGGAGTATTCGTCCACACAAGTTGGGTTAATGTGAATGCCACTGCAATTGTTGACGCGATCCAACCTCTGTCGATAGAATCTCCTAGGGTTAGGGTTTCGAGAGATTAATAGAGGGCAAATGAACCTCTCATCCTGGCCTTTCATTTACCACTGGTTTGGGCTCATTTGATGGAGTATTGGGCTCGAATTTCGCGTTATAGGGTATGGTTAACTAAGTGTCTAATTTGGGCTTAATCTACTAATTTGACCTATTTACAAATTTTATTTGGGTTGGTCACAGAAGACAAGTTTGTTAAACGTATTATCCTCTACAAGAATATAATTTTTTTGAATTTTTATAAAATGGTCAAAAATTAGCTTATTCTATTTATTAAGGAATTTCTAATTAACTTCTTAAAAAAAATAATCGGGGTATTACATCCAGAGAATCGTGGGGGATTTAAACTTTGGAAATTGCCGTGTAAGTTACCCGCACCAGCCCTTCCACTAGCTTGGGCCACTGTCTATAGGGCTTGGGTAAGACCCGCAACAGTTTGCTCCATCTCGTCCCAGTTCACACGATGAGCCATTGAGAATCAAGGTACCTGAGAACATGGACATTTTAGTTATTTAGAATCGGGAAGATTCACCCTAAGACCATCTATATAACTATCTCATCCTGAGTTCTACCCAATTTCTCACATGGGTTTGGAACTTCCTTCCTAGTTTCATAGGTGTGGGTCCTTAAAACCTTGGACTTAGCCTATGACATGACTTTTGCCTAGGACTTCTAGTCCTATGCTCTGATACCACTTTAACTGTCACGCCCCACGATTTATGTACAGCGGAAGATATTCGGGAACGTGAACAGCCGACAAGAGAAGCCTCAAGTGACAATAATAATCAGAGCGCAATCATTCACACATAAGATGAATGGAGACAATAATTGATCAAAAAGCTGACTTTTATTGAAAATATCAATCTAGTATATGGTCTTGACTCATTGACCAACTAGACTCAATAAGGTGAAAATTACATATTTGACTCTTGACTAGACTAACTATGGCTTCTCTCGAACCATCAATCACTCTCGGATCCATCACTTGAATAATCCGAATCCACCCTGCTAGAGTTTCCTAAAAAAGATTAGAAAGTAGGGTCATGAGCTCACTTGTCCAGTAGGTATCTTCGCATCAACATGTAGGCAATATTTAAGTAATTATCATTTTAGCTCTAGAATGCTAGATAAAACATGCAAGTATGAAGAATCACGTGGATAAAATAAGTAACATAATAGCACGATAAGATCATGATGAGAAATGATATGTGAACAAGATCGAGTTGAATAGAACAAGAACGTAAATTGGCCTTTCACGAATAAGAATATGCTTGCATGCATCAAGAATGAACTTTCACTTTTCCCTTCTCGTAATCATAAAGGTTATGCACGAGAATGTCATGTAGCTAGCATGTAGCAATTCAATCAAGAAAGAATCTCGCAAGAATTCCGTGGATTTCACTTATTTATAAAGAAAGTATTCCTAGCGCAATGCGACGCCAGTAGCATCATATCTCATGGTTTACAGTATGTTTCTGACAATCAGCCGAGGGGACTAGCATAGAGCCCTTGAACACAATCATTGCTCAAACTGCATCTTCACGTATAAATCAAGCTACTTCCACGTTTATAACAATAAAGTACGGCCACTATCTCAATTCCAAATAATAAGCTTCATGATGCAGTAGCCAAAAATAAGAATGCTTCTATTGAGAATAAGAGATTTCAATGAATGCATTTAATAACTAGGTTATGCCATGAAAATAAATCGGTAGCATAACGGTACATTCTTTAATCTCTCAAAATTACTTAGATATCTTTTGAATAATGTGACAGGTTCTAGATAATCAATTGGACCATCTAGGAACTTAGGAAAAATCAACCCTTGAGTCAAACCCCGGGTTAATCAAACTCATGACATTAGCGGTCATTTTCTGGACCGTCTCTTGTCCTTGGCGGTCTAGTACAGGACCATTAACGATAAGACAGTTTGATATTTAAAACAGATTATCTGGAGTCTTTAGCAGTCAAAGAAAGAACCGTCAAGGATCCATTAGCGGTCTAGTGAAGGTCCGCTAGCAGTAGTTGGCGGTCAACAATAAGGCCGCTAATAACCCAGAAATATAAAACACCGGTAAGTGCTTTCTAGACAATTGAGATTTAATGGTACACCCAGCTCGGCGTCCTGGAGGGAATCCCAGGCTCACGGAGTCTTACGGAGGCCTAGAAATCAAATTTCCTAGTCCATTGGAAGGAATATCCAAGGGAGAAGTCATCATGTCCAAGATTGTGTTCCTAATGTTTAATAGTGTAACTAATGATAACATACCGAGATAAGCGTCATGTACTTAAGAAAATGACTCTATAGATGAGAATAGAATGTGTATTCCGTGACAATCAATAATAAATCTCGTCAATGTAGCATTTAAACCATGGATTTAATACAAAAATATATGGATTTGGCATGAAACTAACTTGTGCTTAAAATAATCCCAAGTATAGTAAGGAACCATGAAATCCATTATTGTGACAGTAATAAAACCCATAGTAAGAAATAATACTTAAAATAGGCTTGAAGCATAATTAACTAGGCACATTACAAGTTTAATGGGCTGTTCTTTATTCAGTATCGGGTTGACAGAATTCAGAACTTTGGCGGTCTAATTTACAGCCGTTTGTAGGGCTTAAGTGGTCCATCATACGTCCGCTTGGGGTTCTATAATGGTGAAATCATATGAACACCACACGGTCTATATACTGGCCGCTAATCATCTATAAGCAGTTTATCATAGGGCCGCTAACCAATGCTGGCGGTCCATTTTTAGGCCATTTGGCTTGACAGAAACTAAACAATTGAACTAAATGATAATCCAAGACATATCATGCCTGGAAACCAACATATATAAACTCTATAACATGCTAGAACAAAGAATAAGTCTACAATATGCATGGGTTCTGCGAAATTCACAAGAGAGTTTCTTTTATCTCATTAGGGTTAGGATTTATGCATGAACATTACACTAGATGCATAGACTCAAATAAAACATGAAATTCTTGGTCTATAATGCATGAAATCAGGTGCAACAAGAGAGCTTTTAATCCTAGAATAATGTTTTAGCCGTTCATGAGATGACCTACCTTTAATAGTGCTTCTAGACTTTGAATTTCTGATTAGAATCAAGTCCTAGTTTCTACACTTTCTTACTCTAAATCAGCAACTTCACGACCTAATATCTCTTGATTCTCCTGACCTAAACATGTGAAATTTGTAAGGTAAGAAGAAGATATAAAGGAGAACAAAAGGTTCTAAAGGTGCAACTTCTAAATACCTCGTTTTGGGTTCCTAATCTCTTGATCTTCACTGGTCCGTTGCTCAATTTCCTGGGTCGTTGATGTGGAACCAGCAACTTTGGGTGCCTCTATCTTCCTGATGGGTTGATCTCCTAGCACAAAATTTTGAGGCAAGTTAGTCCTTAGTATTAGGAATAAAAATCTCAAAAGAACCTACCTGAATTAATGCCGTCTTACCTTAGTTCCACGCGAGCCAAAAGTAAGGGTCACACAGGCCAAATTTGGGATCTATTTATAGGTTTTAGCTAAGGTTTGAGGATTAGAATGATCCTAGAGTCCCAATTAGACTTTCTATTCGATCTAAAATCCTTCTAGACCTATCTAATTAGCTAATAGAGTCGATCCTAGGTGATTTGGACCTGAAAAATCTAACCTTTTCACATTTTCTTTCTCTCACGGAACTGACAGATCCTAGCGGTCGAATGCTAGATTGCTACCTATCTCTTAGCGGTCTCGTGATAGACCGCTAGCAATTGTGGCCTACGAATTTGAACTGGTTCAAACTCTTCTTGGTATTATCCCACTTATTATCCATTTAAAAGAGTCATTATCCCTTAATTCCGTGATTTTACCCATTCCTAGCTTCTAGAATATGGGCCAAGACTAGTGAGCTGGGTTTTGAGTTCTTTGGGCTTATTTAATTGACCCAATTAGTTGATTATTATTTTGGACTTCAAGAATAATGTATTTATCCAAAAATTCACTCAATATTCCATTTAAGCTTTAATTAGTCCTTTATTTAGTTTAGAAAAATCCAAGAAACTCCCAAAATTTTCTAAATGCCTTACAATAATTTATATAAAATTTTGGGGTGTTACACTGCTACCTTGGAGATGGTCCAGGAGCTAGTGACCATCGGACCGTCAGTAGATCTCCCCTCGTTTGAGGCCGAGCCGAGAGTGACGGGTGGCCTGGCCGCTCCTGTTGCTGGAGTTGCATCCGGGCCGCCCCTCCCTCCTTTGCCAGCCCTTGTCACAGCTTGCACGGTGGGGCTGGTGGGGTCTTCCATCATGGGACCCTCAGGTATGTGGCTGGGGCTTAGCTATTCGTGATGGGTTTTTTGTATCACCTGGTAGTGCTAAGCTTCTTTTGGCATTGGTCACAGGTACTTCCTCCCCCTTGGAGGAGGGTGAACTTCCCCGTGACACTACTGGAGCCGTGGAAGGAGAACTTGCAACGGTGACTTTGACTGGAGGAGATGAACAGATCGTCGACATAGAGGGGCTCTCTAAGGGGAGCGTCTCGGCTGGTGAGCTTCTTTTCTAAAACCCTTAACTGGATGGCTGGCTTTATATAGAGCCAGGCTGTGTGCTGACCCTTATAGTTTTGTTGATCCGTAGTGGCTTCTAGTTTCACCCCCTACGGCAGTTCTTTGGAGACTTCTTCAGGCTCCTCTGGTAGCAGGAGTTTCATCATTGGATAGAGGAGAGTTCGGACTCCTCCTCTTCTGGGGCCTCCTCCGCCGAGGTGGCTGAGATGCAGGCTGCTTCTGGATGTGCGTGCGGGTCTTTTTTTCCCCTCTTTAGCATCGGCCTAAGTTTTTCGGCAGCACACTGACATTTCTATCTTGTGTGTAGGGCCAGAGTCAGGGGAGGAGCGTGTGCCCGCTCCTAGTGCCGATGGTCGGGAGGAGGTCCCCGACCTCCCTGTGGCTTCTGGGGGAGACAGGACGGTGAGAGATGGCTTTCGAGTTATCGAGGACTCTCTACCTTCTCTGACCCCAGTGAGTGACGCCATAGGTGTGGAGGAGTTTGCTCTGGGTAAGGAATAAGAACCCCTTTTTCTCAAGTTTTCCACCTTATTTTTCTTGGAAAGTTTGATGTGTATTTCTCACTTTCCCTTTTGTTGTTTCTGGGTAGCCTCCATCGGCGTAATAGCGGGGATAGGCGACTCCTCCCTGAGTTTGGAGGTCGAGTGGCCCACTTCCGCCGCACCGCCGGAGCCATTGGTGGATGCGAGTGTGGGTGCCTCGCTGCTTCAGTGAGCATGGGGCTACCTGCAGAGCGACCCCCTCCCATCTCCGGAGGATCTAAGGTAGCGCCTGACAGACTGCACCTGGGGCTACCACATCCTCGCTTCCCACGTGAGCTTTGGATGTCCAGGCTGGCCGAGATATGGGCAGAGTACCTGCGGCTTCGTCAGACGCAAGAGCAGAGGGCCCAGAGGCTGGCAACGATCCAGGAGGAGCGAGAGCGACAGGCTCGGCTCACGGCAGCCGTGGCCGAGCAGAGGGTCCACATCGAGGCAGCAGAGTCCTTCTTTCGAGGGCGAGATGTTCAGCTGGAGGAGGCCGAGAGCAGGGCTGAGGCCTTGAGGAAGGCCTTAGAGGAGCAGTTGTCGACCGTGGAGCGTGCCAGGGCTGAGTGGCAAGCGGCTGGGAGCACGGTCGAGGCCGGTACTCAACTCTTGTCCACTCTTGAGGCGGAGCTTGCGGCTTCAGAGTCTCGCCTATCTGCATTGGAGGGGAGTAGGCTGTAATCTGGTTATATCTCCTCCCCCTTTTTGCCAGGTTATGTGCCCTGGTTGTATGTATTTATTACCCCAAGGGCATGTCGTGGGCTCTCTTATAAAGTATGAATGACATGCTTCCGAATTTCTCTTGCCATTTCTTGAGTTGTTCCACCTCTTTTCTTTTTTGTGGAACAATGCTGATGCAGGTACTGGCGACCATGTACTGTTAGTTGTGGTTGATTCTTCTACTATGTATTGGTGCTGGCGACAAGGAACTGGGTACTTGAATCCGGGCATTAGACCGGAGACTGAGTGTTAGCTAGTGGTTACCGGATACTGGGTACACAAGAAGACCTGAGCACAGGGTACTGGGGACTGGGCATTGGATAGGTGCTGAGAGCTGGGTACTGGGGGCTGAGTGCTGGGTACTGGAGACTAGGTACTGGGTACTGGAGGCGGAGTGCTGGGTACTGGAGACTGGGTACTGGGTACTGGAGGCTGAGTTTTGGGTACTGGGGATTGGTACTGGATGCTGAGTGCTAACCCCGAATGGGATGTTGGCCTATATTGCTGGGAACTGGAGCTGGGAGCTGACCTGTCTGGGTGTGATGGCCTATATGACTGGAGACTGGAGACTAGAGGCTGACCTATGATGGTGCTCTAGCCTGTATTGCTGGAGCTGTTGGGTTTGTGGGGTTGAAGCTGGGGCTGGCCGGCTAACTACGACGGCGATGTATCCGGAAACTGGGAATAGGATTGAAATGAATGTTAGAATGGGGGCTGGGACTGGCTGGCTGACCGTTTGAGGTGTTGTAGCCTGAGGCCGGGATTGGAGCTGGGTCTGAGACTGGAATTGGTATTAATACTAGAACTGGAGCTGACCGGCTAACCGTTTAAGGTGTTGTAGCTGTAGGCTGGGACTGGAGCTGGAACTGGAGCTGGCCGACTGACCGTTGAGGTGTTATAGCCGTAGGCTGGGACTGGAGTTGGAACTAGAGCTAGTCGGCTGACCGTTGAGGTGTTGTAGCCAGAGACTGGGACTGGGGATTGGGTATGACCGACCCTCGGGGGGTGTAGTGGCCACGATTGTTGAGTAGTGATGTTGAGCTCGTCGTCGGTGGGATATCACGGTTGACGGCTTTCATCAGTGAGGAGTAGAGAGGAAGAGTATTTTTTTTTCTCTTTACTAGCTCTGCCGCCCTTACAGGTTTTCGCTAGAGCTGACCACATTTAGCTTTTTCTGGTGCGCCCTTGCGGGTTTTCACACCGAGGGGTTACCCGATTTTGCTTGAAGCGCCCTTTCGGGTTTTCGCCTCAGCTGGGTAGGTGGCAATTTTTTTCCCTTAATAGTCCTGTGGAGGGAGCTTACTGAGGCTGCCGGGGTATCTCTATTTTTAACCCCATATTTTGTCTTTTTTTTTAATTTGGGGATTATCGTCCATGGCATACTACTGTCAGGGGACGTGGCCTCAAGCTTGTGTTGTTTGAAGACTTGATATCTCTGGGGTCCTGGTTAGGACTTTTACAGTGTACTGAGTCATGGCCCCTAGGGGTCATTATATGTTGGTGGAGTGTGACTGGAGTTATAACTGGCGGGTCAGGGAATCCATAGACATTGAAATGTGTTGAGTATATCCAGGTGATTTTGATGATAACAAAACCCAGGTCATGTGTTTTCTCACGTGCCATGTATTAACTATCAAGTTCGACCTTCATACGCAATCAAGGCCTAATTTCATCATGCACTATGTTTAAGTGTTCATACCCCTCCTAATGCATAAATCCATCTTGGTTCTTAAACTGCCCAGGCTAAGCTTACCTCACTCATTTTAATTGAAACAGGATGTGTCATAAATTTATTGGCTCACATATTATGATTCATTGGCTATCCTCTTTATTTTTGCAGAATTTCCAGCCAGCCATCGACTGCCAGTCAGGGGCCGATCGACCAATTTTCCCAGCAATGAAAAGCCCCATTCCTGTAAAATTCCGATCGATTGCCCCGCCTCTACCGGTCGACCGCCAGCCTCGAAGCAGCCATCTTTGACTTTGTTTTCTACAACATGGGAAGCCCTTTTCATTGGGTTTGTTTAATCCAAAAGTCACCAAACTTACCATGATTTGTGGATCTGGTTCCTGGCTTGTCTCTTGACCATTCAAGAGTTATAAAAACATCTCTTTGGGGTAAGGAACCTTAATCATCCAAGGGAGCTCAAGGAGGCTATCAAGGGGAGAGAAGAGTGCTGGTACTGTAGCCATGAACAGTGCTCCGGGAAGGAAGTTCTTCATCCATCTTCAAGTAATTCAAGCCACATCTGGAGCAGATCAACCCCAATCCAAGTGGAGATCAAGCTGCATCAAAAAACCTTCTTCATCAACTAAGGGGGAGCTTGAATCTGAAGTTTTTACTTTGTGTCTTCCATTCGATTTCTACTTTAGTTTCAAGTGTGTGTTCTTGTAATATCTGAATACTTGTGTGTGTGTGGATCTATGCAGATCCGTATGTGTGTGTGTCTAGTTCTTCACATGTCTTTGTAATTCGAAGCTTATGCACCTTCGTGGGAGTTCTGAACTCACACGAGTGTGTGTGTGTGCTCTGATCTTGTAACCTTCTACAAGATAGTGTGTGAATCCTCACAGTCGGTGAGGGGTGGACGTCGGTTACAGTTGTTGCATCCGAACCACCTAAAAATCGTGATCTCCTGTGTGGTTTGCTCCTTATCTTCTACCTCCAATTCTGCTCTAGTATATTTGCATTTTGAATCATTTGATTTCTTTGTTTAGTTCTAGTTTTATTAACCATCTTACGGGAGATCTCTGGTATATCAAAAGGTGGTTTCTGATCGACAAGGTTAGTCCTATCGAGAGGGAAATACCTTGCGTGAGAGAATCTTCGAATTTTTGGACTCCGCCTGATACCAAAGAACTACTGTAGGGGTTGATTTAGCTAGATTCATTTTGTAATCCATCAGATATCTACTTGTTTGCTACTTGCTCTTAATACGTGTTTTAAATCGGGAAAATATTTTTTAAAATCTATAATCACCCAATTCACCCCCCCTCTTGGGTGTCATTGATCGCGGGACTTCAATTGGTATCAGAGCTAAGGCTCTATTTCTTTCAGATCTAACGATCTAGAGTAAGATCCAGATCAATGGCAAACAAGGGTATGATGCCTGAGGCTCACTCCATTCATCGTCCTCCATACTTCGATGGCTCAAATTACTCCTATTGGAAAAATAGAATGCATGTTTTTTTGAGAGCCTAGGAGTATGAGATCTAGAGAGTTGTGGACAAGGGTCCTTACAAACTCTCCGACGATGAAGAGAAATGGACACCCGAGGAAATTAAGAAATGCACTGCCATTTCAATGCTATGAATATTATGCAATGTGCCATACATCCTAATGAATTCTCTCGTGTATCCATGTGCAGTTCAGCAAAGGAAATGTGGGACAAATTGTAGCTCATTTATGAGGGAACCTCCGAGGTCAAGGAGACCAAGGCAAATCTCTTCGTAAGAGATTATGAGCTGTTCAAAATGAAGCCTGAAGAAATAATTTCAGAGATGTTCGCAAGATTAACTGAGATCACAAATGGTCTCAAAAGCCTTGGAAATGAGTACACAAACTCCGATCTTGTAAGGAAGGTTCTGAGATCACTTCCATCAGCATGGCACACAAAAGCCACAGTGATTGAGGATTCGAAGAACCTGTCCACACTCTCTTTGGACGAGCTCATAGGGTCACTCATGACCTATGAGATAAATATGAAGAGAACAGCCGAGGAAGATACTAAGAAGAAGAAAGTGGTTGGATTGAAAGCTCATCAATCTGATGAAGACTTTCCAGAAGAAGAATCCAGCGAGGGAAGCAATGAAGAAGAAAGCTTGGCCATGATAACTCACCAAGTAATGAGATTTTTGAGAAAGAAGAGAAATTTCCAAGGCAACTTCAAAAAGGGGCAAAGGAAGCCCATTCAAACCAAGGGTGAGTCAAGCAAGCCCAACAATGTCATTTGCTATGAATGCAAGAAGCCCAGACACATGAGAGGAGAGTGTCCAGATCTGAAGAAGAAGTTCAAGAAGGAGAAATTCAGAAAGCCAAATGCAATGGTCCCTACATGGAGCGACGAAGAGGAAGAGCTGTCTGAAGAAGAGCTCAGAGAGCTCATGGAGAGCATGTGCCTCATGGCACGTGAAGATGATTCGACAGAGGTAAATTCTGACCCTGATTTTATTTTAAATGAACAATGGGAGTCGGAATATGAAAAATTATATACAAAATACAAGAAAATCAAATCTGAAAACAAAACTCTCAAAAAGAAAATTGATGATTTGTCACATGAAGATATCCTTGTTAAATTTGAGAAACTGGAACAAGAATGGTTTGAGCTAATCGAAGAAAAAGAAACCTTGCTTCAAACGATTTCATATCTTGAAAAGGCCAAAGAGGAGCTATCATGTAAAATGTCTGAAATTGAAAAAGTTTGTGAAAAGCTCAAGAATGAAAAAGAAACTCTAACCTCATCCATTTCAGAAATTGAAAATAAAAATGTGAGCTTGAATAAAGAGGCGACTGACTTCTTGTTCACTCTCTCTAGGTTCGTTAAGGGCAAACAAAATCTAGATAACTTATTGGGAGTTAGAGTCAATTTCCAGAAGAAAGGATTGGGATATACTCCCCAAAATAAAAAACCCTTTGAGCATAAAATCACTACATTCTATGTTCATGAAAAAGAAAATAACCATGCTCCATGTTCCAACTCTAAGCCAAAACATGTCCAACCCAAATCACGACAATTTCAAAGAAAGTTTGCATCTGTTAATTGTTATCATTGTGGTAGATTTGGTCATGTTGTTACAAATTGCTAGTTCAAACAAAATTCACCAAGAAATCATGCTTTTTGGATCAAGAAAAGATATGCACAAAATTGGACTAACTTCTACGGACCCAAACTAGCTTGGGTACCAAAATCATTTACATGAGAATGTTGTTTCTTGCAGATATGTCTTGAATCCAGGGGGAGCAAATGGTACTTGGATAGTGACTGCTCAAGGCACATGATAGGGGACAAGAAGGTGTTCTCTACACTGTAAGACAAGGATGGAGGTTCAGTTGCATTTAGAGGCAAGGACAAAGGTAAAATCATTGGAATCGGTAATATAGGTAAGAATTCTGAAATTCTTATCGAGAATGTTCTTTTGGTGAAAGACTTAAATCACAATCTCTTAAGCATAAGCCAGTTGTGTGACAAGGGTTTTAAAATTATTTTTGATGAAACCCACTGCCTTGTCATAAATAAAACCTCTAATGAAATCAGATTCATCGACAAGAGAAGCAACAATGTCTATACTATTGATCTAGATGATGTTTCCCGTGATGATGTGTGCTTGGTAGTAAACAATCATGATAATGCATGGCTATGGCACCGAAGACTAGGTCATGCTAGTTTTGGAGTAATATCCAATTTGTCTAAATATGACTTAGTAAATGGTTTCCCAAAATTAAAATTTGAAAGTGATAAAATCTGTGAGGCTTGCACAAAAGGCAAGCAAACACGCATATCTTTCAAAAATAAGAACATTGTTTCTACCTCCCGACCTTTGGAATTGCTGCATCTTGATTTGTTTGGCCTAACTAGGACATCCAGCCTAGAAGGGAAATCCTAGGTTTTGTGATTGTTGATGATTATTCCATATTTACATGGGTGTTATTTCTATCCAATAAAAATGATGCATTGATGGAGTTTCAAGTGTTTTGTAAAAAAATCCAAATGATAGAGGCTACCTTATCACCACCATTCAAAGTGATCATGGTGGGGAATTTAAAAATCATGAATTCAGCAATTTTTGTGAAGAGCAGGGGTACAAGCATAATTTTTCATCACCAAGGACGCCCCAACAAAATGGAGTGGTGGAGAGGAAAAATAGAACATTGATAGACATGGCACGGACCATGTTAAGTGAAAATTCTCTACCAAAATACTTTTGGACTGAGGCGGTAAGTACAATGTGTTACATCATCAACAGGGCAATGGTAAGGCCCATTTTGAAGAAAACTCCCTATGAGCTCTACAAGGGTAAGAAACTGAATATTTCCCATCTTAAACCCTTTGGATGTTCATGTTTCATCCTGACCAATGGTAAGTCCAATCTAGGTAAGTTTGATGAGAAAAGTGACAAGGGAACTTTCCTAGGCTATGCACTTAACTATAGAGCTTATCGAGTGTTTAATAAACGGACATTGGTTGTTGAAGAAAGTCCTCATATGATTTTTGATGAATCTAAACTAAAACTGACAAACCAATCTACTCAAATTGTGGATGCAAGAAAAGCCCCCAAAAACTCAACTAATGCTGGAACATCTAAAGCCAAAGATGAACCAAAGGAAGGAATATCCAGCAAGAGTGAAGAAGATGAAGATCCTTCAATTGAAACACTACAAGAGCAGCAAGTGCAGCACCCCGACTTGCCCAGCATCTCTACATTCTTAAAGGATCATCCAGCTAAAAATATAATCGATAATCCTCAAGATGGGGTAAGAACCAGATCATCACTAAGGCAAGTAGAAGAAGAGGATTTGATAGCCTTAATCTCACAGGAAGAGCCTAAGGATATCCATGAAGCTCTTCAAAATGAATCCTGGATCCAGGCTATGCATGAAGAATTACACCAGTTCGAAAGAAACCAGGTGTGGACTCTTGTGCCGCGACCTAAGATTCAATCCATAATCAGAACCCGATGGGTTTTCGAAAATAAGTTAAATGATATGGGATTGGTTGTTAGGAACAAGGCCCGGTTTGTGGTCAAAGGGTATAGCCAGGAGATGGATATTAATTTTGATGAGTCGTTTGCTCCGGTTGCTCGTCTAGAAGCAGTTCGGATTCTATTGTCTTATGCTTGCTCATCTAACTTCAAATTATTTCAAATGGATGTTAAATCTACATTTCTAAATGGGTATATCAAAGAGGATATCTTTGTAGAACAACCTCCAGGTTTTGAAGATCCCAAACATCCACAACATATGTACAAGCTCCAGAAGACCTTGTACGGACTGAAGCAAGCACCAAGGGCATGGTATGAACGGCTCACCTCATTTTTGATTAAAAATGATTTCAAGAGAGGTAAGGTTGATCAAAAACTTTTTACAAGGAAATCAAGTAAAGACATATTAGTAGTTCAAGTGTATGTGGATGACATAATTTTTGGAGCTACTAATAATGTGTTGTGTGATGAATTTGCAGAAATTATGCAAGGAGAATTTGAGATGAGCTTATTAGGTGAATTAACATTCTTTCTTAGACTGTAGGTGAAGCAAACATCTGAGGGCATTTTCATTAGTCAAGCCAAGTACACAATAGAGCTGTTGAAAAAATATGGGATGGCTGAAGCAAAACCTTTGTCAACTCCAATGGCCACAACCTCGAGGTTAGACAAAGATGAATATGGTAAAATAGTAGATCCTACACTATTTCGAGGTATGATCGGATCACTACTGTATCTTACAGCATACCGCCCTGACATTCAATTCAGTGTATGTCTATGTGCCCATTTTTAGTCATGCCCTAAAGAATCTTATTTAACGGATGTTAAACATATTTTTAGATACTTACTTGTCACAATAGATTTTGGCTTGTGGTTTCCTATCGGTAGTTCTTTTGATTTGATTGCATACAGCGATGCGGATTATGCCGGATGTATTGTAGATCGTAAAAATACTAGTGGATACTGTCAGTTTCTTGGTGGGTGTCTAGTCTCATGGGCCTCCAAGAAACAACATTCAGTAGCTCTCTCAACGGCCGAGGCTGAATATGTAGCCGCCGGAAGTTGTGGAGCCTAAGTACTTTGGATCAAAAATCAATTGCTTGATTTAGATATTGAAATGAAATGTGTGCCAATCTTGTGTGATAATACCAGTGCAATCGGCTTGTCAAAAAACCCTGTTCAACATTCTAGGACCAAGCATATTGATATTCGTCATCACTTTCTGAGAGATCATGTAGGAAAATGGGTCTTTGAATTGAATTTCATTGACACACACAATCAGCTAGCTGACATCTTCACAAAACTCCTAAATTAGGATCAATTTAACAAGGTAAGAAGAGAACTTGGGATGTGCAAGGGTGAGAGCATACATGCATAGGTTTGCACTTAGGATAAGAGTTGCATTTGTAGAAACTCATATGCATCAAGGGTAGGAAAACATGCATACTGTCTATATTTTTTAATACCTTGTGTGCTCACATACACTCCTGCATGCTTGAATGTATTTATATATATAGCCCTCCTTGAAAAGTTTTTCTAAGGCCAGATATTCCTTGGTTAAATAATTGTGGACTCGGTGATGTCGGACCTAAGGAAACTTCTGAGGGGGAGTTAGAAACTTTCCTCAAATCTGCATCTCTTTCCTTCCCTCCACTTCAAGACGTAGGCTCAAATATGAAGGTCGGATGATAGCCCCCCCCCCCCAAATGAAAAATTGGAAAAGAAAAGAAAAGGAAACAAAAAATACAAAATTTGGGGTTTTGGGGGCTAGCGGTCGACCGCCGGTCCAGCACCGGTCGATCGGTGGCGGCTAATCGGCTCGACCGGGTCTCATCCGAGCCACCTTATAAGGGGTCCTAAAACCCCTCCTTCTCATTCCATCACTCCCATTCACTCTCTACCACTTTGCTCTAACCCTAGAACCTTAAAACTCTACCTCCCAAGCCCCTAAACCTCATCATTCCTCCACCCGCACAAGATCCAGCGTGTTCGTCCCGATTTCAGGACGAACTCCATTCGGCCGTTCGTGCGTTCGCAGAGTTCCCTCCTAGGTTCCAGTTTGTGGAGAAGGCTTTTGCAAGCCCCTGGAGTGTCCGTTGATCTTTCTTCATCCCCCAGGACGAGGGTCATCTCTTCAAAGGTTTTCCACTTGGTCTTCAAGTTCGGGATGTCGCCTAGATAAAGCTCTCGGCGTTCTGCCCAGGGGGAGCCCAGTGGTCTGTTGGATTTCTGTGTTTTGATGATGTCAAACTCTATGACTCGTCATAAGCATGATGACATATGTGTTGGTTGCTGCATTAATGGGATTTTGATGATGCTAATATGATTTGATAATGTTTACAGTTTAACATGATGCATAAAGGTTTGTGCATAGTCAGATTGTTAACTCTATCAACTGTGTGTTGACTTTACTTTGACTTTGGCAACATTGTCGTTTTATAAGTTAGAATAAATTCCTGTTGCACAATGGTCTTTGCATAGTCAGTCTGTCGCACTAGGTCGGTGCACATTTATCTTATGCATGTTATAAACTCTGTGCATGTTTAGCATAAGGTCCGAGCATGTTGTCACAACATGCGCAACAAGGTCTGTGCAAGTCACTGTAGCAGTCGATGCACATTTGGCACTTTGCACACTAAGGTCTGTGCACACGCAATGAAGGTATGTGCATACGCCATCTAGAGTCTGTGCACATGCTTGAACAGGTCCAAGCAAATTTAAACCCAGGGTTCGTGCACTTCAATGTAGCAAAGTCAGTGCATATTATGTTCAGGTCTGTGCATGTTCATATCAAGTCAATGCATGTTTGAGGTTGATGCACATTTGCATTAGACTGATCTAAAGTCTGCACATTTCACTGTAGCAGGTCAGTGCATATCCATCACATATTCATAGGAAAGTCGGTGCATCTTCTATTGTATGCATATAGGTCTGTGCATATATGCTCATGAACTCGGTGCATGTTTTTCTAAAGCATATAGGAGGTCAGTGCATTTTCTGCCTCGGTGCAAGTTTTGCCTCGGTGCACACCACTGTTCCTATGCATATAAAGGTCTGAGCATCTTTTGTCTAAGGCACATACCATAGTCGGTGCATGTTTTGCCTTGTGCATCTTTTATGAAAAGGCAGGTTAAGGTCGTTTCCAGTTGTGCCTCGGTGCATGTTTTTGCCTCGGTGCATGGCTAAAGCCTATTCACAGACGGTGCAGGTTTTTGTCTTAGACATATTAGGGTCGGTGCATTGTTTGCATTATGCACACACGTAGTCTGTGCATCTTTCTACCCTATAGCCATAGTAGGTCTGTACATACTTGGCTCAGGTAGATTGAGGTTTGTGCAAGTCATTGTTAAGTTGCATACTTGAAGGACGAAGCACATGACCAAGGTCGGTGCATATTTCTATAGCATGTGCATTCAGTAGAAGGTCAGTGCACTTTGTGTGTGGTTTGCATATAGGGTCGGTGCACATCACTATTTGTTGCACATGAGGTCAGTGCATCTTTACCTTGAGTTAAAACAAGGTCGGTGCATATCCTTCGTTAGGCAAAACAAGGTCTGTGGATGACTTGCTGAACGCATAACAGAGTCGATGCACATCTTCCTTATGCACTCTGTAGGTCTGAGCATGATTTGCCTTATGCATGGTCAAGTCCGTGCATTTCACGGTAGCACAGCAATGAAGCTCAGTGCATGCTTTATTCCTTGCATATGCAAAGACCATGCACATCTGTTCATATGTTATCAAGGTCTGTGCATTTCTTGCTATATGGTCTATGCATGCTTGCACTTTACTCTATGAAGTCTGTGCTAGCATGTTATGTAACATTCACATTTGTTTGCCAGGTCAATCACTTGGTCGTGCAGGGAGCTTTACACTTAATGGAGATTGGGCGGGAAATGTGGTGGCCACGTGCCCATCTCCTGGAGCCTATAAAAAGAGGGACGATCGCCCAGTTCAAAGGAACGAGAGAAAAAAAAGAGAAGAGATAGTGATAAGGAGACACAAAGAATTAGAAAATTGAGGATGACAGAATCAGAGAGTGAGTAGCAGAGAAGAGAAGAGTGAGCCGGAGTCTGAGAAGCAGAAGAAGAATGAGAAGAAAGGAAGAGAAAGCCAGTGTGTGATCAGAGCTATATAGAGAAAGAAAATGAGAGTGAGGAGTTTGTGAGTGTGGAGCCATCGTTGAAGATCTGTCTTCCTAGCATTTGGATCAGATCCAAGCTAGACTTGCTCCTGCGAGAGCTATATTCTGTATTTCATTTCCAGCTTTCTGTCGCTGTGGTTTTGCTTCATATTTTCCTTTGTTCTTTTCATTTATCTTTGAACTTCAAGCTGTGAGTCAACAAAGCAAGCTGTGATGCTCAGCAGGCAAGGTGGTTACATTGGACAGCAAGCTGTGATGCTCAGCGGGATAGCAAGCTGTGATGCTCAGCGGATGGCAAGCTGTGATGCCCAGCCGTTCAAGCTGTTTAGCAACAGAATCCACACTCTGGTTAGAGTGTGGGGTGGATGTTGGTCTGAGTATTGAACCACCTAAAAATCTTCTATGTGTTGTGATTTGATTGCTTATCTACTTTCGCTAGATGAATGGCTAGGTGCGCTCCAATTGATTGTTCTGTTTGATCGTGTGTTTAATCATAGTTCACTTTCAGTTAGCCAAGCCATTCAGTTTTAATTCCGCATAACTTCTTAATTAGAGTTTAAATTGGGTAGAATTTTACTGGGGATTCATTCACCCCCCCCCTCTGAATCCATGTGTGCACCATTGTACTTAGTCCTCACAGACTAACAATTGGTATCAGAGAGGTCTTGACTTCCAGATCCAACGATCTGCAGAGGATCCTGCTTGTTCGATTTCGTGCTTTACTGTTCCAGTGTGGTGCATGTTTCAGATATTATTTTCGAGCTCTTAAGATCTGAATCTATTCGGTTGTATTTCAATGACTTCTCTTATGGTTTTCAATGGTTCTAACTTTAGCAGCTGGCTAGGTGGCCTATGTACTTACATGAATTCCATTAACTCCAATCTATGGAATTTTGCATCAAACGGCCCACATAAACTGCCTCATGACCATACTAAGTGGTCTGATGAGGACAGATTGAAGGACAGAGAAAATAATATGGTTCTTAATATTTTGAGAGCTGTAATGAATGTTGACGGATTTTCTATTGTTCTCAGATGTAATTCTGGAAAGGAAATCCTGGATGCAGTGGTTGCCATTCATGAGAAGAAGGGAGAAGAATGCCTGATGGCCAACCAGGGTGATCACAACTCTGATCAACAGGAGGAAACATCATCTCAGGTAAGCTCCGGATCAAAAGATATTTCATTTGATAAATTGATAGTGATGTATGATGAACGTCTAGAGAAATCGAGAAAGATGCAATCTCAGAATAAAAAGTTGAAGAAAAAGATTAATCAGATTAGTTCTAATGTTTCTTGTGAAAATTGTTCGAAACTGAAACAATCCTTTGATGAATGTTCATCTAATGTTCATACATACAAGAAACAACTATGCTCATTAAGAGATGAGAATGAAGAACTTAATCTGAGAATTTCTGAATTACAAGAAAAATTGAGCACAAGTAATGATGAAATGTTGAAATTGGAGGAACTGAACGCTGTCATGACTGACAGATTGCTCAGTATTGAGAAAGAAAAATCTATGGTTTCCTCTTGTGAAAAAGAAATTGAAAATTTGAGAAAAGAAAATAAATCATTGAAAGAGGAACTAAAATTTGTCAACTATGATGTATCTGATTATGTTGAAGATGAAGTTCTGAGAGCTGAAATTGACAAACTTAAAATGAGATTACAGGAGGTTAATAATGAAAGATCTGAATTGAACAGATTAAAATCTGAGAATGACAGTCTTAGAAACAAATCCCTTGAAGCATAAAACACATGCTCAAAAGAAGAAAATGATGAATGCATTTTTCTAAAAGAAGTGATTGGAGATCTTTATTCTGAGGTTGATATGCTGAAGAATTTGAATGCATCCTTAAAAGATGAAAATCATTTGTTGCTTGAAAAGAAAAAGGATGTAGAAGAATCTGAAGAAACTCTGATGGATGAAAACAAAATTTTGAAAGAGTAAAATAAGAAACTCATGGTTTTAAACACTGTTATATCAGAAAAATTGCTGACAATTGAAAAAGGGAAATATATTTTGAAGGAAACTGAAGTCAACAAGGAACAAGAGCTAAAATAGGAAATTGAAACATTGAAAAATCTAAATGATGCATTGCATAAACATGTCATTTCATGTGAGACTAAAATTGTTGGCTATGAACTTAATGTTTCATCTTTGCAATCTGAAATCCAGGATCTAAGAAATTCACTGTCCAAATTCGTTAATGGGAAGGACAATCTTGATAAGATCCTTGGAGCTAAAATAAATTTTTAGAATGAAGGGTTGAGCTATAACTCTATCAATAAAAAGAAATTTGGAAATAAAACTCAAACTTCTTGTGTTTCTAGTTCTACACTTCTACTACACCTATTTTCCAATTTACTGCTCAAAGAACTGGAAACCAAAATAAGAACTTGAAAAGGACTGAAAAGCAGAAAAAGAATGCCAATCTGGATAAATTTAGAGTTGTTTCTGCTAGTGCCATGAGCTCTATTCATTCTGCTATTTCTGAGAATCTTGGTAGCTCATCAGTGCATGCTGTTAAAAATTTTCAAACTCATTCACATGCAAACTCAAGAATTAATTCATGTCACTATTGTGGTAGGGCATGGCATATGATGCATGACTGCCATGTTATCAAAATTGATGATATGAATACTTGTAAAAATGTGAATGCTGCTAAGAGTAAGGGCAAATTGTATTCTCATCATACAAATCCTTATGAGAATCAGCATGTTTTTGGTTGGAATAATTCTATCTCAATGAACCAGCAAGTTGGGTGTTTCAATTGTGGAAAGCTAGGCCATAGGGCTAGTCACTGCTGGTCAGTTGTTGAAAGAAGAAATTCTTCTTATTGTTATAACTGTGGTAAGAAAGGCCACATGGCAGCCAAATGCTGGTCTGCCAATCAAAAGAAGAAACCTCACCTTCATAATGTTCATGCTAAATATTCTGTAAATCATGGTTGTCAGAGAAATAAATCTATTTCAAACAGTCAACATATTCAGTGCTTTAATTGTAGAAAATCAGGTCATAAGGCTAGAGAATGCTGGTTTGCTGACTATGATAAAAGAAAAGCTTATGTCAAAAATGATAACATGCCTGCTTACTCACAAAAATCTAATAGTCATTCATTTGAGAGAATTGTGAGAAGCTCAGGTCATTGTCATTACTGTGGTAGGTTTGGCCATAACATGGAAAATTGTTTCATGTTGAAAATTGATGATAACAATGCCCTGAAATCTTGGAGAACTCCTGCCAGAGGAGTTGCTAACCAGGGAGGGCCCAAGAATTCTTGGGTAAGAATTCTTGGGTACCTCAATATGCAAAATGAGATTTTGTTTTTTGCAGGAGTGCCTTGGAAGCTGATGAATAAAGGGGTTTTATAAGCCAAGACGCCCAAGTATGGTAAAACCCCATTTTTTTGCTTCTCTGTTCTGATATTTGAATTTATTGAATTCTGATTAGATAACTGCAAAATCACGATATTTTTGTCATCTGAAAACTCATGAATACATGTTCTCATGTATATCTGTAATTTGCAGTTGAACTTCTCAATGCATATGATGTGTTGTTTGTGGAAGTCTTACATCAGAAATGAATTGCATGTCATGAAATTTTGAATTGCATTTAATATGGACATGTGACAATTGCACTTGATTGATATTGGTCTTAATGCATATAGGACTGCATTTGTAACGACCCAGAGTTCAGGATACCGATATACCGATAACATCGATACACCGATACCAAGAACTGGGGAAGCCACCCAAGAGGCTGATGAGGCCCCTGAAGGGTTAGTAGGGTTTTGTCGAGGGAATGTATAACGAACTGGAATTTGGAACGTGTAGATTACAATTACGTAATAAAATTAACACAAGTGCAGAAGCAATTCGAAATAACCAGAGTGATATATATATACTAGTCCAGATAAACAAGAGTACTAGTCCACAAGGGTACAACTACACGGGTCATACCCCGGCAAAAGTACAACAAAAGCCTCAAAAGGTGGCTCGACTAAAGCTGGCAGCTAGACGAAGCACCGGGAGACGACAGGGGCGGCTCACCTGAAAGGAGAAGGGTGAGTCACAGCCAGACTCAGTAGGGGTCACGCGGATCCCTACCTCGCACTAAACAAGCATTCATACATAAATAAAGGTAATTAGAGCATGCATTTAATTAAAATGACAGGCAATGGCATGAATAAACTACTCAAGCAAAGCTGTAAACTCTAACTACGCAGGTAGAACAGCTAACACATGCCAAAGCTAAATAAATGCAAGCGACTAAAACTAAATCTACCAAAATAGAATAAGCCTTAACTAATTCAAACAATAAGGAAGGACAACCACTGGAGCAGAAACCAGAAGCGTCCACTGACGACTTACACTGCGTCTCAAGCACTCGCAGTCGGTAAACGACAAGCTGAGCGCGTAAACAGTACCAAACCAAGTGACCAGTCGGAGTGGCACCCGTCGGTGTCAGTCCACAGTCTCCGACCACGTGTGCACACACTGACTCTAGCTTGAGCCAGGCCCTCTAGCTAGTTTTCTCCCTTGGTAGGACGCTACCATTGGCTGGGAGCCCACGGAACTAGCTTACAAACCATGTATGGGAAACACCCCTCCGCTATCCTCAAGCGGGTCGACACTCAACAGACCTTAGGGCAACAACAGTGGTTCCATTGTATGGAAATAAAAGCTATTCTATTGGGATATAGAAATACGCCATCAAATACTACAGTAACGTAAACATGGCATATATATAGAATGGAACGCATAACGAGAAGGCTGGCAACTATTTCAAACCAACAGGCAAGCGGCGGTCGGGTGCCCACACGCTACATGAAAGCGACGGTCGGGGACTGGCGCGTTACACCAAGAACGACGCGTCTGTCTCCATCCGTTACTTCCGCCTGAGTTCCAGCTCAAAAAACCCAAAAGGGAATGTGACGGTAGGGGCCCTGTGTGTTACATCAATGCGACGTGTTGGGTCACCGCCGTTACATCCACCCGAGGCCAAAACCCAACATACAGCGTTCGAAAATCAGTCGCAGGCGAAGCGGCGCGCTCGCTCAGGCACATCGGACGGAAGCGACGGCCGGTCGACTGGCCGTCGGGCTAACCGCCTGACCTGGTCAATGCAAAATGGAAGACGAGTAACGGATGGGGATCCCACCGTTACTATCCAAATAACGCACCCTCATCGGGCCGTTGTTTGGAAACGACGCGTCCTCTAAGGACCGTCAGGCGTGTGACGGTTCCTGGCAGGACCGTCACACCACCTGGGACACGGGCGGGTTCGGTTTGAAAACCGGAGCCCTCCCGGACGACAAAAATCATCGGATATCGACGTAGAAACATGTAACCTGTCAAACCATACATCTTATACAACCATTTAACACCTAAAAACATCACATGCAATGCCTAAAAAGCATTAAACTCAAGAATTTAGCTAAAACCGCACAAATTGGAAACATGGACATTATGCGTGCTACGGGGCTCTAATCGAAAGAACGAGCTAGAGGAAATGATCCTAGCAAGATCAGGATTCCATCCCCCTACCTTTTTGCGAGCCGAAACCGACGAGATGGTCGCATGCAAGGAGGAAGAGCCACGAGGCCTTCACGCTCCACCTCGCTCCCACGATCACCGAATCATGCCGAAATGGGTACCCACGCGTTCCTCTTGACGTGAGGAATCCAACGGCGCCAACCACGCCTCAAACCGACGTCGACTCGCCCGAATCCCAAGAGAAAGGGGGAGAGGCAATCGGCTAGAGAGAGAGAGCGTGAGGGAGTGTGAGATCGACGAGGGAGAGAGAGGGGGGTGAGGGATTAAAAGAAATAAAAATAAAATTGAAATATATATAATATAATTATTATATATATTAAAATCTTATTAATTTTTAATAACCCTCAAAGCTCCAAATAAATCCGGAAAAATACCAGATAAATTCCTAAAAATCCAGAAAAATAGCCAGAAATTCCAGAACAAATACAAGAACAAAATCCGTTAAGGATCCATTAGGGCACGGGCCTTACAGTCCCTCCCTCCTAATAAAAATTTCACCCCCGAAATTTACAACGAAAAAAGGAGGAAACTGAGAAAGGATATATACCTTACTGGAATAAGACCTGAAGAAAGGAGGAAACCTATCCAGTTTAGACCCTACGTCTATCCTGATGAAACCTATGAAATCCTTGCATTGGTATAAACCCAATACCGATGATGAAACCTGCTGTTGATCGATTGGTACACTGCCCGATCAATGATGAAACATATCCAGTTTAGACCCTACGTCTATCCTGATGAAACCTATGAAATCCTTGCATTGGTATATACCCAATACCAATGATAAGAGCAGCTACTAATGAAGCGACCCGCCTCCTGATCAATGCTAAAACCCGTCCGGGGTAGACTTTCCGTCTGCTTTGACGAAAATGATGCACCCATTCTCAAATCAACCCGGACCTTCTGTCCAGATAGATGATAAAACCTCATCCCTTTGCGTTAATGTTAAACCCCACATTAACGATGAAACCTACATTTTCAGCGAATGGCTTCGTGCTTAAGCTGCTACACACATTCTCGAGTCAATCTGGACCTTCCGTCTGGATGGATGATGAAACCCTATTCCCCTTGCGTTGATGGCAATCCCCACATCAACGATACCGCCATGCTCCCGGCAAACGGCTTCGCGCCTAAGCCGCAAAACACACTCAAGTCGACCAAGGCCTTCCGCCTAGGTAGACGATGAAAACTTATGCCCCTTGCATTGGTGTTAGCACCCACATCAATGATGATACATACACAAGCTGAGCCCATGGGCTATAAAACCAAAGTTTCTATAATAAAAAAAAAGAAGAAGAGGAAAAGAAGAGACAAAATGGGGTTAAAAATAGAGATACCCCGCCAGTCTTGTTCAGGCATTCTGAACAAGGGCAAAAATGGCTAAGACCCAGCTGTGGTGAAAACTCGAAAGGGCACTACAGGCAAAATCGGGTACCCCGCCACGTGAAAACCCGAAAGGGCGCGTGGGCAAAAGCAAGAGGGGGCTGGCTCCGGTGAAAACCCGAAAGGGCACTTGGGTCAGTAATGTGGTAATTCAAAAGTTTCATGCCAACCGGCACGCTACCTTTACCTCCCCTTCATTGATGAAGCCTTCCGTCGGTCAACTGGCTCCGCGCCCCACCGATGATAAAACCTTTCTGGGATGGACCTTACGTCTACCCTGATGAAACCTACATACCCTCTTTCAAAGTCCCACCCGCGATAAAACCTGTTGGAAAAGACCTTACGTCTATCCTGATGAGACCTATACTCCTACCTGCATCCCACCGTTGATCGACCGGCACCTCGCCCGATCAATGATGAAATCCTCTGTCCGGTTTAGACCTTACGTCTATACTGATGAAACCTATGAGACTCTTTGCGTCGGTATAAACCCAATATCGATGATGAAACCAACTGTTGATCGATTGGCACCTCGCCCGATCAATGATGAAACCCTGCCAGTCTAGACCTTTCGTCTATTCTGATGAAATTTATAACACTTTCTTTGCATCGATATAAACCCAATATCGATGATGAAATCAACTATTGATCGATTGGCACCTCGCCCGATCAATGATGAAACCCTGCCAGTGTAGACCTTTCGTCTATTTTGATGAAATTTATAACACTTTCTTTGCATCGATATAAACCCAATATCGATGATGAAACCAACTATTGATCGATTGGCACCTCGCCCGATCAATGATGAAACCCTGCCAGTGTAGACCTTTCATCTATTCTGATGAAACTTATAACACTTTCTTTGCATCGATATAAACCCAATATCGATGATGAAATCAACTATGGATCGATTGGCACCTCGCCCGATCAATGATGAAACCCTGCCAGTGTAGACCTTTCGTCTATTCTGATGAAATTTATAACACTTTCTTTGCATCGATATAAACCCAATATCGATGATGAAATCAACTATTGATCGATTGGCACCTCGCCCGGTCAATGATGAAACCCTGTCAGTCTAGACCTTTCGTCTATTCTGATGAAACTTATAACACTTTCTTTGCATCGATATAAACCCAATATCGATGATGAAATCAACTATTGATCGATTGGCACCTCGCCCGATCAATGATGAAACCCTGCCAGTGTAGACCTTTCGTCTATTCTGATGAAATTTATAACACTTTCTTTGCATCGATATAAACCCAATATCGATGATGAAATCAACTATTGATCGATTGGCACCTCGCCTGGTCAATGATGAAACCCTGTCAGTCTAGACCTTACGTCTATTCTGATGAAACTTATAACACCTTCTTTGCATCGATATAAACCCAATATCGATGATGAAACCAACTGTTGATCGACCGGCACCTCGCCCGATCAATGATGAAACCCTGCCAGTGTAGACCTTTCGTCTATTCTGATGAAATTTATAACACTTTCTTTGCATCGATATAAACCCAATATCGATGATGAAACCAACTATTGATCGATTGGCAGCTCGCCCGATCAATGATGAAACCCTGCCAGTGTAGACCTTTCGTCTATTCTGATAAAACTTATAACACTTTCTTTGCATCGATATAAACCCAATATCGATGATGAAACCAACTGTTGATCGACCGGCACCTCGCCCGATCAATGATGAAACCCTGCCAGTGTAGACCTTTCGTCTATTCTGATGAAACTTATAACACTTTCTTTGCATCGATATAAACCCAGTATCGATGATGAAACCAACTGTTGATCGACCGGCACCTCGCCCGATCAATGATGAAACCCTGCCAGTGTAGACCTTTCATCTGAGGCAGTTGGATCAATGATGAAACCCTACCAGGATAGACCTTACGTCTGTTCTGATAAAACTACATATCCTTTCATGTCCCACCTGCAATGAACCTACCCAGTTTAGACCTTTCGTCTATTCTGATGAAGCTTAAACTCCTTTGCATCGGCATGAGCCCAATGTCGACGATGAAACCACGCACTGGTCGATCGGCAAATCGCCACGGTCAGCTTTGAGGAACAGTCCACTCGTCTGTTCCAGATGCATGTCTTCCGTTAGCCAACAGGCCCAGCAAAGGCAATCCCATCAGATACCGGTACGCGGTGGAGCGAGCCTCCATTCTTTCCCTGAGTGGATGGACGCTCTCTTGCTGAACACGGGTCATCCGTATAAAGGTAGCTGAGACTGCCACTCTTCCACATGAAGGAAGTAACAGCACATGATGTCAGATGTACAGCCGATCGGGGCTTCAAGCCGACATATACAAGATGTTCAGCCAATCGGGGCTTCAAGTCGACAGATGCAAGATGTCCAGCCAATTGGGGCTTAAAGCCAACAGATGCCCAAATATGCCGTCAATCAGGGCTCAAAATCGCCAGACGTCGGATGTGCCAGTTGATCAGGGTTCAAGCCGATAGATGTTCAGCTGATCGAGGCTCAAGCCAAGAAGATCGTACCAGGATGAAATCCCAGTATGAGGATACTGCCAAGCTATAACTGAAGGAATGAGTCAATAGCATTGAGCCAAAGATACACCTACGAACACCGTGCCGCTTATTCTACGCTTACGCCATCCGCAGGTGGGGGCATTTGTTGACGCCTGAAAAATGAGCAATGGCGGAGACAAAAATTGAAAAGAGGAGCAGACCAGCAATGAAAGATTACAGATGAAACTCGTCAACCATCTACCCGGCTGAAGCCTTTGTCGGCAAAGCTAATGCCCGGTGTTGTCGTCATTCAAATGGCAGCACTGACGAAATCCCAGTCTACAAGGCTGATGAGAAGTTATGAATAACCCTAATAGAAAGTGTATCACTAATAGAGGACCCTCTCAAGATTCAAATATACCCCAGGGTCTAATCTAGACCATGAATCGTGTATGAAGTTTAAAGAGCCCTAAATGGGCCTGTCCAGTGGGCCTCTGAGAGCCGCGTCGAGAACCTCCCCATGGCCACAGGCGCGTCGGGAAGCCCCTCCATGGGAGCGCTCCGGGAACCCCTGCTATAGGCGCGCCGAGAATCCCTTGTGATGGACAGGGTTATATAACCCCTTTTTCTCCCACGAGAAAAGAGGGGAGGAGGATCGAAAAGAAAGAAAAAGAAAAGGATAGCCAGATAAAGAGACCAACAAAGAAAGAGAGCCTCCTCCGCTGAGAAAAGAGAGAAGAGATCAATCAGAAGAGAAGGAGAAGAAGAAGAAGCTCCAGGTGGGCAGGCAGCTGGGGAGGGAGAGGAGTCAATGCTCCGCCCTCCCCCATGTTTTCTTTTCTTCTTCATGTAATTATACGAGTTTTATCTCGATGCATCGGATGTAACCGGGATATCCCGGCCTCTATTTTATCTCCTTTCCCTCACTCCCTCCTTGTAATTGGTCTGAGTCTTGGAATGATATTATGAAATGAAACGCTCCAATGGCCCGTTTGGGCGCTGGGTGATTGAAGTATCTGCCCTCTGTCTTTCTATGCATATATCTTTTATTTAAATGTCCAGACGATTCAGGTTTCAGAGTCATTTCTATGAGTCTGTTCTTCGAAGAGGAATGAAGATAGGGCCCCTACCCTCATCTAATGGGTTATTGGGTTCTGTTTCCTTCTCCCCTCCTGTCTCGATGGCAGATCCCCGATATACATTCGAGTTTTCCTTCGAGGTTCCCCCCCTCATGCCGTTCAGGAACCAGATACATCGATTTCTCGGTTCCCTGAACTGCTGGTTATGAGATATATGCTTAACCTGCAGATGAATGCAACCCTACGAGGTTATGATAAGTGATGACCTCGACCCCTGGGCCCTCCATTCTAACCCGTGAATGATTAGGGCCTAGAATTCCAGTGCCGAGGGTTGTGTCGTTCCCCCATCGCTGGTTTGTTTCCTCGATGCCATTGGGCTCGTCCAGGTGATCAGAGGCAGTCATCCCTTGATCTCCTCGGACGACTGGCGGCAAACAGATAAAAATTTCCACAGGACGTTGTGAGAGGGTCTTATTTCATCTACTGACTTCGCCTTCCAATTCCCTTGGCATCCCTCCAGCAGAAATCTTCATGTAATCCCAGAAATCTCTAGAACAGAGTACCGTAATCAAGCCATAAACCCTTTCTGGCCTTGAGCCCTTTCACCTTCCCGGCGCGGCCGTTGCCACGCCGAGAGCCATGCGGCCGAGAGGGCTTCCCCCTCTTCCCTTCAGTATGTTGATAAAACCCTCAATCCTGTTCATTTTCCAAGAAAGCCCTTTGCAATACAGCCTTCCCGGCCCGGGGTCCTCCCGGCGCCAGGTTCCCGGCGCGGTGATGAGCGCGCCGAGAACCCCCCTTGGCCAATACAAGCCACGCCGAGAACCCCTTGGCCGATAAAAGCCGCGCCGAGAGCTTCCCCCCGGCCAATAAAACCCATGCTGAGGTTCCTTCTTTGGCCAATAAAACCCAGGCCAAGATCCACCTTCACACCATCACCCCCCAATCCCTTTAATCTCTCCACACATCTGTCCAGAGGATGTTCAGAGACCATCACATACGCCCCGAGGAGATACAGTAATGGGGAGGACCTCCCCTACATTCCTGTGTCCTGAATTGGATTCACATGCAACCCCGTGGGTTCGGTGGACCTTGTCTTTACAAGGGTTTCGTCGGTCTCCGAGAAGGGGAATAGTGACCGATGCTAGAGACATGTACAGTCTCTTTGAGCCTTAGTGCTCCCTCATCTTCCGGCTTTCATCCCGGCACTCCGTGGATGTCAGCCTATATCATTCCCTGGCAAATGCTAAGTCCAGGGGAGGTGCTGCCAAAATTCTCCCGGGATGATGAAAGACAATATTGAACTGTCCCCGGGACTCTGCACATCAATGGTGAAAGAGGTCCTCTATGCTGGATTGGTCATCCTTAGTTCCTCTCAACTTCTGGCCTTCTTTTGAAGCACAAACCAAAATCAGTTGAGGCCCGATGAATAGATGCATTTTGATCACCCAGGGCCCATCTACTTTGACCTGGATCTCCAGGAAATCCTCTGACCCGCCAGTAAACCCCAGAGCAGAGTATCGTCAAACCTTGTCGGCGCCATAGCTCCCGGCGCGGCCCGCACCGGGAACCCCACGCCGAGAGGCCCACCTCCTTGGCCTCCTGCCGAGAGCCTTGCTATTAGCGCGCCGGGAACCCCTGGCCGTTTGGCCCTTGCGCCGAAAACCCCCCCTTTGGCTTCCCTATGCGCCGAGAACCATCTCTTGGGCGCGCCGAGAATCATCTCTTGGGTGCGCCGGGAACCCCATCTCCCTCGCGCTGGGAACCACCCTTCCTGTGTCGGGAACCTTGGCCATCTTGCCTTTGCGCCGGGAACCTATGCACGGTTGAACTACACCGATAACCTACTCAAATTGTATTACTGAGTCTTCAATCCAAATTTTGTTCCGGGGGCTCCGCCCCCGGAAACCCCCGCAAGGGGCGCTGCCCCCTTGACCCCCGCGACCTGACCGCGCAGGTCGATCCGCGTGCGAGGGCGCAACATTGAGCGTTCACTTACATTTCGTCGTCCCGCATCAGATTTATGAGTAACCCCTTTAGCTCGGGAGGGCTATGCCACTGCATGAGTCCCGCCGGCTTCCCTAAGGGAAAATCAAACATTGCCCCATGGCATATATATATAGGTAGGGAGGTTTGGCCTCTCTCTTTCTCTCGGCTTTCATCCCGACATTCCGTGGGTGAAAGCCTATTTCCCCCTGGGCATAATCCAGATAAAGGGGAAATGCTGTCGAAATACTGATCGATGCTTTAAACCTCCATCATGGCCACGGCTCAGTCTTTGAACCGCTGACTTAACGATATCGTCTCTGAGCCGCTGACTTAACGATACCGTCTGCTTCTACAGCTGATGTTGTTATCTTGCCCGCCTTCCTGGCTCTGGTATGAAGTTCCATTTTGCGCACATGAATACATGTTTGCCTCTCGAGGCCTCCTATTTTGACGTTTAATCAAGGGTTGTCCTTCCTTGGAAGGACGTAATTAACGTCATAGCCTTTATGGTATGACGGACTTCTGGTCCCGACTCAGACCTCACAATCGGCTGACCAAGTCAAGTCGAGCGCACAATGAAATCGTCACACACGTGACTGGCACGCCTAATAAATCAAAAATCAAAATAAAAATATAAATAAATAATATAATGAAATAAGATAAAAATCCGCGTCCACACCTGTCAAACCATACATCGTATACAACCATTTAACACCTAAAAACATCACATGCAATGCCTAAAAAGCATTAAACTCAAGAATTTAGCTAAAACCCCACAAATAGGAAACATGGACATTATGCGTGCTACAGGGCTCTAATCGAAAGAACGAGCTAGAGGAAATGATCCTAGCAAGATCAGGATTCCATCCCCCTACCTTTTTGCGAGCCGAAACCGACGAGATGGTCGCATGCAAGGAGGAAGAGCCACGAGGCCTTCACGCTCCACCTCGCTCCCACGATCACCGAATCATGCCGAAATGGGTACCCACGCGTTCCTCTCGACGTGAGGAATCCAACGGCGCCAACCACGCCTCAAACCGACGTCGACTCGCCCGAATCCCAAGAGAAAGGGGGAGAGGCGATCGGCTAGAGAGAGAGAGCGTGAGGGAGAGTGAGATCGACGAGGGAGAGAGAGGGGGGGTGAGGGATTAAAAGAAATAAAAATAAAATTGAAATATATATAATATAATTATTATATATATTAAAATCTTATTAATTTCTAATAACCCTCAAAGCTCCAAATAAATCTGGAAAAATACCAGATAAATTCCTAAAAATCCAGAAAAATAGCCAGAAATTCCAGAACAAATACAAGAACAAAATCCGTTAAGGATCCATTAGGTCACGGGCCTTACAGCATTGTCACTACGTTTCACAGTTTAACCTACTGGTATATCAAATGGTATGTTGGGAGAAGGGCAGACACTGCCTGTCTAGAAACCCACATCATGTGTGAGGTGGTCCTTTGGACCTAAGTACACCACCAAGTACCATGGGTCAAATTGCATATAAAGCCATCTAAGTTTTAATGATCATAATTCTTTAAATTGCCTACATAAATTTCATTGCATGCATTATACTTAGATTTCAATCATATAGTGCATAATGTTAGGGGGAGTTTATGTCAAGAATGCTTAGTTTTTATTACATAGATTGCATACAGTCAAGGGGAGTGTGTTTGTCATGGCATCATGTCTATGCCACTCGTGTCCATGCATTGTTCTTAAGAGAAGTCACTGCATAAACATACATGTAGTTAATTGTATTGCATGTCTTTTATATTGAAAAATCTAAAAAGTGTTGAGTTACTGCAGTTAGACAGGGGGAGCATTTCATATTCTCAGCCTATCCTTGACTGAATTTTCATGTCTTCAAATTGATCAAACCTGTCATGTCTGTATGACAGTGACTCATCTTTTCTATTGATCTTTGTTGATTGATCTCAAATTGACTGCTATCTAAGCTCTGAATCTAGAACTCCTATTCATTTTCATCTTCAGAGTTCCTACTTCTCATGAAATATCAGTCAACTCACTTGGATAATTGTGCTTATTGAAATTCTAACTAGTTTATCCTAATAATCTCTGTAACAAGCATGAGTTTTGAATTCATCATTCTCTATGCATGCTTATTCATACTTTTGCTGCTTGCTGCTGCTCTGAAAAATAACTAATCTGAGTTTTGAAGAAAACTTCAGTCTGTGTACTGTTTCATAAATCTGAAGTTACTCTTAATGAAGAATCTTCTATTATATAGGTTTAAGAATATTTGTTGATTTGAATTGGTTTAAGTCTAATGTTTTCTTAAGTTTGAAATTAATGGACTTGAAAATATCTGATTCAATTTTCTAATAAACCTTTACTGTTTGGCTTATATAAGTTCATGTAAGACTTCCTGAAATCTGAAAAGTTGAAACCTTGATTTATTTTGGTTGAGATGCATAGTGTAAGTATTGTTCTTAAACATTAAATTTGTCTGAAACTGTCCTAAAAGAAATATTATGGTCAGAGCAATGACTGTGGTTATTGAGAAACATGTCCAAAGGACTGTGTCATGAAGTATCATAGTTAACTCTGCTTAAAAATCATTGAAAAATAATGTGAAAATATGGCAGAGCAATGGCATGGCTATATCAAGTAACTGGGGATTCTGACCTCTGATCAAGGTGTCTCCTCATGCCAAAGATACTTCTAACGCTACCTCTGTTCTCCAAATAGAGAAGCAATACAGTTATTACACTGGGTAACTGGGTCATTTCACCTAAGACGTGTTGTGCTTCATGTAAAAATGTGTTGATTAAATCAAAATTACTCATTAAAAAATAAATTGATGCTTAATAAGAAAAATCTGAGAAATATATGCATCAGAAAATTTTTGCAAGAAAACTCTAAATTCAGATGTACTCATGAATGTTTAATCTCAATACTACCTTACATCACTCTTAAAGGAATCTTGAAATTAAACTAAGTAAGATGGAAGAAGGTCGAACTAGAATGTTATATGAGCAAGTGGTTCATTTTTATTAAAGAATTATCTCAGATATGAGTATTGAATCTTATTAAAGAACTTCGTCTACATCATTCTTAAATCATGATTATAATGGAAGACTCTGAAATATAAATATTGATTTATGAAATTGGTATCTCACTGAAAAATTCTTCATCTCAGCATCTGTGAAAAATTCACTGCTCAATCTGCTCAAATTACTAATTTATGTCAATGTCATCTTTTGTTCAATCACTTAGTTGTATCTCTGAATATATGTGTTTTGATAAATCTCTGCTCAATAATCTGATTTCCCTCCTATATCCTCATCTGTCCTTCATGTTGAAAACCTTGTTTCCTGTGTGACATGGCTGCACTGCATTGATTTAAAAGGAAGAACAGAATTTTTGCCTAGACTGCATTCTCTGTGATATTCTGCTTCAGCATGGCAAATTTACGTGGATGACAACCACCATTGTTCTCCATGTTTTCACCTCTATGGTGTCACTGGATTCCACTACCACTCATTATTACCTTGTTCACTTACAGCCTTCTGAACTTCAGAATTCTTATAGTGGTAGATTCTAGATTGATTCATTGAATAACCAGAGTTCATCCTTAAGGGAAGAATTGTCTGATTTGTCTAAGGGGGAGAATGTGCAAAGGGGGAGAGTGTGCATCTTTAATGTCATGTCATGCATTGGTTCCATTCCCATAGCAGGTCTGCATTTTGTTTGAAAAACATAAAGGAAGAACAGTGTGCCACATTATTCTCATCTGTGATTTAATAAAAGTACTCCACTTTTTGCATCTCTCAACGGGGAGATTCACTTTCATGCATTAGTTTAATTGTTTTCTCTTTGATGAAGTCAAAGGGGGAGAATAATTTTATGCGTCTGTACTTCATTCCTATGGTATTCATGAGACTCATAGTATTGCCATCATCAAAAAGGGGGAGATTGTTGGATTTCTGTGTTTTGATGATGTCAAACTCTATGACTCGTCATAAGCATGATGACATATGTGTTGGTTGCTGCATTAATGGGATTTTGATGATGCTAATATGATTTGATAATGTTTACAGTTTAACATGATGCATATAGGTTTGTGCATAGTCAGATTGTTAACTCTATCAACTGTGTGTTGACTTTACTTTGACTTTTGCAGCATTGTCGTTTTATAAGTCAGAATAAATTCCTGTTGCACAATAGTCTTTGCATAGTCAGTCTGTCGCACTAGGTTGGTGCACATTTATCTTATGCATGTTATAAAGTCTGTGCATGTTTAGCATAGGGTCCGAGCATGTTGTCACAGCATGCGCAACAAGGTCTGTGCAAGTCACTGTAGTAGTCGATGCACATTTGGAACTTTGCACACTAAGGTCTGTGCACACACAGTGAAGGTATGTGCATACGCCATCTAGAGTCTGTGCACATGCTTGAACAGGTCCAAGCAAATTTATAACCAGGGTCCGTGCACTTCACTGTAGCAAAGTCAGTGCACATTATGTTCAGGTCTGTGCATGTTCATATCAAGTCAGTGCATGTTTGAGGTCGATGCACATTTGCATTAGACTGATCTAAAGTCTACACATTTCATTGTAGCAGGTCAGTGCATATCCATCACATATTCATAGGAAAGTCGGTGCATCTTCTATTGTATGTATATAGGTCTGTGCATATATGCTCATGAACTCGGTGCATATTTTTCTAAAGCATATAGGAGGTCAGTGCATTTTTTGCCTCGGTGCACACCACTGTTCCTATGCATATAAAGGTCTGAGCATCTTTTGTCTAAGGCACATACCATAGTCGGTGCATGTTTTGCCTCGGTGCATCTTTTATGAAAAGGCAGGTCAAGGTCGTTGCCAGTTTTGCCTCGGTGCATTTTTTTACCTCGGTGCATGGCTAAAGCCTATTCACAGACGGTGCAGGTTTTTGTCTTAGACATATTAGGGTCAGTGCATTATTTGCATTATGCACACACGTAGTCTGTGCATCTTTCTACCCTATAGCCATAATAGGTCTGTGCATACTTGGCTCAGGTAGATTGAGGTATGTGCAAGTCATTGTTAAGTTGCATACTTGAAGGACAAAGCACATGACCAAGGTCGGTGCATATTTCTATAGCATGTGCATTCAGTAGAAGGTCAGTGCACTTTGTGTGTGGTTTGCATATAGGGTCGGTGCACATCACTGTTTGTTGCACATGAGGTCAGTGCATCTTTGCCTTGAGTTAAAACAAGGTCGGTGCATATCCTTCGTTAGGCAAAACAAGGTCTGTGGATGACTTGCTGAACGCATAACAGAGTCGGTGTACATCTTCCTTATGCACTCTGTAGGTCTGAGCATGATTTGCCTTATGCATGGTCAAGTCCGTGCATTTCACAGTAGCACAGCAATGAAGGTCAGTGCATGCTTTATTCCTTGCATATGCAAAGACTGTCCACATCTGTTCATATGTTATCAAGGTCTGTGCATGTCTTGCTATATGGTCAGTGCATGCTAGCATGTGTATGCATGCTGGCATACATCAGCTGTTGGACAGATCTTTTGCTAACTTCTTCTGGGGCTCCACCAACTATGGTAACAGAAAACATTGGAGATCTTGGAAATCTGTGTGCAAACCTATTGCGCAAGGCGGTCTTGGGATCATGTCCATAAGACATATGGACCTTGCTTTGCGGATTAAAATGATGTGGAATGGTCTACATTCTCACTCCCTCTGGGCAGAGTTTTTCAGGGCAAAGTACATCCAGAATGCACATCTTACTGAGGTAAATTTCAAAGGCATGAAGGGCATAAACAGAAGCAGTTGGATTAAAGCAAAAATAGCAATTTTGCATAATCCGAGGGCTATACTGGGTGATGGGGCTCAAACAAACTTCTGGAAGGATAAATGGCTGGGAAACAAAACTCTTGCTTCTTATGTATGCAGTGATAGTATTCCCAATATAAATGCAACTGTTAGGGATATTATCATGACTCCGAGCCCGGACGACACTCATGCTTTGGAACTACACCTACCAACTGATATCATGAGAACATTGACACCATCCATTTTGACTCCATACTCTGATCAATTCATTTGGTCTTTATCAGGAAATGGGGATTTCTCTGTCTCCTCCACTTATAAAAAAATGATGCATACCCAACACTCACAGCTGATGGAGATGAGTATCAACTGGAATCGCATATGGTCCCCATGGATTCCAACCAAGATATCCCTGCATATCTGGAAAGTATTTTTCAACTGTCTGCCCACTGATCAGAATATTAAAGATTGTGGTATCCCTATATGCTCCAAATGCAAATGCTGTCAGAACCATACTGAAGAGGACAATGACCATCTATTTATTAAGAGTGATTGGGCTGTGGACATTTGGTCTTTCTTTCAATCTAAAGGATTGGAGATAGGAGGTCGGACAATCAGAGATTTCATTTCTAAAACTATTCAAATTTCTGCTGGTAAATCTCTTTTTGGTCTCTTCATTATTGCTGTGACTGGCTTCAGTTTGTGGGAGATGTGGATCACTAGAAATTCTGTCATCCATGAGGGCAAGTCTCCAAAAACTCAGAACATGATTCACAAAATTCTTTCACAGGTTCAGCAATCGCTTTCACTGTCAAAACTTCTGGAAGATAAAAAAAGAAAGGAAAACAATCTTATTTGCTTGTGGTATTCAGTTCATCAGGAATAACAATCCAAATGTGAAACTCATTAAATGGCAACTTCCTCCTTGGCCTTATATCAAACTGAACACCGACGGTGCTTCAAAGCTTGCTCAGGTTTCGAGTGGGGGTGGAGTAATCAGGGACTCACATGCGTCAATTATCTTGGCCTTTTCCCATTTTTATGCTCAAGCCAGTAGCATGATGGCAGAAGCTAGAGCTCTTATGGATGGTCTAAAATATCTGAGAACTATTACTTCACAGCCGAGCAACATTGAGTGTGACTCTCAAATTATGGTCCAAGTTATTAATCAAAAGATTCATTGTCCTTGGGAGATCCTCAAGTATGTGAGGGAAATTCGGGCCCTTCTTTCAACAAATGATACTATCACTCATATCTTTCGTGAGGTGAATAAGGTGGCAAATTCTTTGGCCAATCTTGCTTGCATAAACAAATGTAATTTTTATTTTTCTTCTCAATAGCAGCTTCCTAGTTATATCAGAGGTACTGCCCGTTTGGATAAGCTAGGAATGCCTAGCATCCGCACAATGTAATTCTTTAGATTCATCCATATGAATAAAATCACCTCCTAGCTGTGCATTGGACCCCCAATGTACCTAGGATAGGTTTTTGATAAAAAAAAACATTTAAATTTGTTTGCCAGGTCAGTCACTTGGTCGTGCAGGGAGCTTTACACTTAATGGAGATTGGGCGGGAAATGTGGTGGCCACGTGCCCATCTCCTGGAGCCTATAAAAAGAGGGACGATCGCCTAGTTCAGAGGAATGAGAGAAAAAAAAGAGAAGAGATAGAGATAAGGAGACACAGAGAATTAGAAAATTGAGGACGGCAGAATCAGAGAGTGAGTAGCAGAGAAGAGAAGAGTGAGCTGGATTCTGAGAAGCAGAAGAAGAACGAGAAGAAAGGAAGAGAAAGCCAGTGTATGATCAGAGCTATATAGAGAAATAAAATGAGAGTGAGGAGTTCGTGAGTGTGGAGCCATCGTTGAAGATCTATCTTCCTGGCATTTGGATCAGATCCAAGCCAGACTTGCTCTTGCGAGAGCTATATTCTGTATTTCATTTCCAATTTTCCGTCGCTGTGGTTTTGCTTCATATTTTCCTTTGTTCTTTTGGTTTATCTTTGAACTTCAAGCTGTGAGTCAGCAGAGCAAGCTGTGATGCCTAGCAGGTAAGGTGGTTACCTTGGACGGTAAGCTGTGATGCTCAACGGATGGCAAGCTGTGAGGCCCAGCTGATGTAAGCAAGCTGTGATGCCCAGCCGTTCAAGCTGTTTGGCAACAGAATCCACACTCTGGTTAGAGTGTGGGGTGGATGTAGGTCTGAGTACCGAACCACCTAAAAATCTTCTATGTGCTGTGATTTGATTGCTTATCTACTTTCGCTGGATGAATGGCTAGGTGCACTCCAATTGATTGTTCTATCTGATCATGTGTTTAATCATAGTTCACTTTCAGTTAGCCAAGCCATCCGGTTTTAATTCTGCATAACTTCTTAATTAGAGTTCAAATTGGGTAGAATTTTATTAGGGATTCATTCACCCCCCCTTTGAATCCGGGTGTGCACCATTGCACTTAGTCCTCACAGACTAACATGGTCGTCCACGAGCGGCCCTAGCACATCCACCACAGCAGGCACCAGTGCCTCGTCGAGCACCTCGTTTGCCTCCTCATCCCATTATCGACCCTCGACTGGTCGACTTCAATGAGGTGAACAAGCTTTTGCCCGATTTATGTGATATTTTTGAGATTCAGCCAGGATGGACTGATTTTGTCACTAGATATACCCGATATTACCCCAGTCTAGTGCAGCAGTTTTATGGGAATTTGATTGCAAGGAATGAGGAACTATTTTCTCTTGTTCAAGGGGTTGAGATTCATATTACCCCCGATCTATTTGAGAGTATCTTAGGAGTTGCCGCTAGAGGAGCCAACATGATTTTTGTTCATGGAGCTATCGAGGAAACCTTTCTTGCTATGACCAGTTGTGAGTACGTGCGTGTTGTCAGCAATTTAATTGAATTGAATGCGAATCATTTTCCACCACTGCAGCGTGTATTGCATCATATGTTTACCTCTCTTATTTACCCAAAGAGTGGCAGCTGAAATGAAGTGACAGAGGTACATAAATTCTTATTTTACAATGTGATGAATGGGATTCAAGTCAACATGGGTCACCTCATGATGACTCTCATAGGAGCTTGCCGAACCAATTTGCGGTGTTCACTGCCTTATGCCTCATAGTTGACCGGCATATTCATTCATGCTGGGATCAATTTGGCAAACGAATAGTTCATTTATGTTCACCGGTATCATATTTACAATAAGCATAAGATCTTTACATATATGGGATATTACTATGATCCCGATGGTGAGCTACGTCAGGATGTGCCTACTTATGGAGAAGAAATTGATAGTGAGGAAGAGCAGGAACAGGAACAGCATTAGGATCAAGGGGATGTCCCCCCTCTAGCTTAGGCCGAGGAGCAGCCTCCTCCACCCTCACCTCATCATATGGATTCTGAGATGCCTCCTCCACCACAGTTCTATCATGGAGAGTCCTCCACTCAGGAGGCCACACAGCAGTCTTGGGTAGATTATGAGACTTTTGACAGGCGGTTTACTAGGCTAGAGACTCATGTGGACACTTTTAGGGATTGACTTTCAACTCTCGGGGATCGCGTTGACACTATGGGCACTGTGATTGACACCATGTCAGGTCGCATTGATTCCTTCTCCACTGTTCTGGATACCCTCTCCACTCAAATGGCCACACTCTCCACTCATATGACTAGCCTCACCGACAGTGTTGCTGATTCTAGCCAAGCCTTCCACATCATGAACATGACACTTCTTGGCATGTCGCGCCGTGATGCAACTCGTGACCTCTCCATCGGCCGTATTCAGGATAGTCTTCAGATTCAAGATCATTCTATTGAAGACATCCGCCGTCGCCTTGGTTACCAGCCTCCTGCAGATGCACCATGAGGATTTTTCTCTTGCTTCCTACCTCTCGGATGATGTACTTTGGTCTGGTGTCACTTTGGTCCCCCTTCATCTATCCTATCCCCTTTTGATGATGTAAGTAGTAGTGTAGGTTCTATATCTATGTATGTCGGTATGTTTGTGTGTTTGCATGTATGATCATGTGAGGATCATTGAGTCTGTTCTGTATTTATGCATTTGCTTAGTTACTTGTGTCTAGAGTCGTGCAGCATTCACTCTTGCATTAATGTACCGTGTAATGAAATGATGAATTGAATGCAACTGGTGTTTGATCTCAAATGGTTGGCACTTGTGTCTCATCTCCTTTCTAATTGGCAAATAAAGTGTTGAATGGTTTGTGTTTGCTGGCTTGATGGGATGTGGATGTGAGTGAAATGCCTTGATTTCGAACTTTGATCTCAATTTTCAAACATTACTTAAAGGCATGTTCATATATTTCAATACCCTCTCAGTTTTGTCATCATCAAAAAGAGGGAGATTGTTGAGTATATCCAGGTGATTTTGATGATAACAAAACCCAGGTCATGTGTTTTCTCACGTGCCATGTATTAACAATCAAGTTCGACCTTCATACGCAATCAAGGCCTAATTTCATCATGCACTATGTTTAAGTGTTCATACCCCTCCCAATGCATAAATCCATCTTGGTTCCAAAACTGCCCAGGCTAAGCTTAACTCACTCATTTTAATTGAAACACGATGTGTCATAAACTGATTGGCTCACATATTATGATTCATTGGCCAACCTCTTTATTTTTGCAGAATTTCCAGCCAGCGGTCGACCGCCAGTCAGGGGCCGGTCGACTGGTTTTCCCAGCAACGAAAAGCCCCATTCCTGTAAAATTTTAGTCGACCGCCCCCCCTCTACCGGTCGACCGCCAGCCTCGAAGTAGCCATCTTTGACTTTGTTTTCTACAACGTGGGAAGCCCTCTTCGTTGGGTTTGTTTAATCCAAAAGTCACCAAACTTACCATGATTTGTGGATCTAGTTCCTGGCTTGTCTCTTGACCATTCAAGAGTTATAAAAACATCTCTTTAGGGTAAGAAACCCTAATCATCCAAGGGAGCTCAAGGAGGCTATCAAGGGGAGAGAAGAGTGCTGGTACTATAGCCATGAACAGTGCTCCGGGAAGAAAGTTCTTCATCCATCTTCAAGTGATTCAATCCACATCTGGAGCAGATCAACCCCAATCTAAGTGGAGATCAAGCTGCATCCAAAAACCTTCTTCATCAACTAAGGGGGAACTTGAATCTGAAGTTTTTACTTTCTGTCTTCCATTCAATTTCTACTTTAGTTTCAAGTGTGTGTTCTTGTAATATCTGAATACTTGTGTGTGTGTGGATCTATGCAGATCCTTGTGTTTGTGTGTGTGTGTGTGTCTAGTTCTTCACATGTCTTTGTGATTCGGTGCTTATGCTTCTTCGTGGGAGTTCTGAACTCACACGAGTGTGTGTGTGTGTGCTCTGATCTTGTAACCTTCTACAAGATAGTGTGTGAATCCTCACAGTCGGTGAGAGGTGGACGTAGGTTGCAGTTGTTGCATCCGAACCACCTAAAAATCGTGATCTCCTGTGTGGTTTGCTCCTTATCTTCTACCTCCAATTCTGCTCTAGTATATTTGCATATTGAATCATCTGATTTCTTTGTTTAGATCTAGTTTTACTAACCATCTTACAGGAGATCTCTGGTATATCAAAAGGTGGTTTCTGATCGACAAGGTTAGTCCTGTCAGGACGGAAATACCTTGCGTGAGAGAATCTTCAGATTTTCGGACTCCGCTTGGTACCAAAGAACTGCTGTAGGGGTTGATTTAGCTAGATTCATTTTGTAATCCATCAGATCTCTACTTGTTTGTTGCTTTCTCTTAATACATGTTTTAAATCAGGAAAAAGTTTTTTAAAATCTGTAATCACCCAATTCACCCCCCCCCCCCTCTTGGGTGTCATTGATCGCGGGACTTCAAAATGGTGACTAGGACCACAGTAGTGAACCATGACGAACTGGCAACTGGAGCTTCTAGATTGAAGGTATTTAAGGTGTATGGTCGTAGAATGAAGGGGGTTTAAGAATTGGCTGAGACTGAGGTTCGCTGGGATAAATAATTGGGGTAACGTGTGGATACTAGGGTATCCGGGCCCGCTACAACAGAACGAAGACCGAGTGTAAGATGGGCCAACCTGGGTGATATAAACCTAACTGGGAGGAGTAGGGTTAATGAATTAGAGATATGTCTTGGTCAGGGACTGGCATGTTTTAACTAGAGAGGCCTATGATTGGTTGAGAGGTGGGTGGATAGTCACCCTGATTGGTGGAGAGAGATTTTTTTCTTCTCATTATCGACTCTACCGCCCTTTCGGGTTTTCATCAGAGCCGGCCCCCTTTAGCTTCTTCCAGTGTGCCCTTGCGGGTTTTCACCTCAACCGGGGTGTTGGCCGTTTGGCCCCCAGTCACCTCCTTGTGAAGAGGAGGACCTAGTCCGTCGAGGTATCTCTATTCTTTAACCCCATTTTTTTTGCTTACCTTGGAGCCTGGCGGCTGAGTCGTTGCTAGTGCTGGGCATTCTTGCTTTTGTGATTGTAGGAACGAAGCTGGGAGGCCGACCTCTACGAGTGCATAGTGGTGGCACTGGGAGGGCCTGGCTGGCCCTGCTGCTTCACTAGGAGAAAAGACCGGAAGAGGTGGCTAGACCCTCCCCTGAGGGGGGGATGGTGTCACTGGTGACGGCTGAGGCGAGCGCCTTAGTCTAGGTGGCACGCGAACTCATGCTCTGGGGCGTGGTACAACTTCATGTGTTTGCCGTTGAGAGGTGGGAATGGCTTATTACCCTTGTGGTCTACAACCGTGTAGGCCCCACCCTAATAGACATCATGAATGATGTATGGACCTCACCAATTAGGTTGCAATTTTCCACTAGAGTGCCCCACCATGACTTCTTTTTCCTTGATCATGATGAGATCGCCTTGCTTGAAGGCTCGCTACTTGACGAGCTTATCGTAGGTGCGCGCCATGCGGGCCCGGTACACTTGTAGGTGTTTGTAGGCTTCGAGCCGTTTGCCTTCTAGGCTGGCGAGCTCCTCTAGCCTCCTCTAGTATTCATCTGCATCTGGGCCGATAAAGCTGGTGTGAACTGCTACACGGTAAGAGACTAGTTGTATGTCGATGGGGATGACGGGTTCTGCTCCGTAGATGAGAGAGAATGGTGAGCATCCCGTAGGGACCTTGTAGATTGTTCGGTAGGCCCATAATACATCGAACACCCTTTCACCCCAATCTCGCTTTCAGTGGCTAAAGGTTTTAGCCAGAAGCTTACAGAGGGTTTTGTTGAAGGCCTCCGCCAGGCCGTTAGCTTGAGGGTTGTAGAACGAACAGGTTCTCCAGTCGATGTGGAATTTGGCTGCTAATTGATATATGGCCCTATTCTTGAATGGTGTGCCATTGTCTGACACTATGCGGCTAGGAGTACCAAATCGGTAGATAATGTGGTGCCAGACAAATCTGGCTACAATTTTGCTAGTAACCTTCCGCAGGGGAAGGGCCTCAGCCCATCGGGAGAAGTAGTCAGTAGCGGCCAGAATATACTTGTGGCCCTTGGAAGATGGCGGGAAGGGTCCCGCGATGTCCATTCCCTACTCCGCGAATGGCCACGTGGGGGCTGTGGGACGCAGCGGGTTTGGAGGTCTTCTAGGTACTGGGCCAAAGCTTGGCATTGATGACACATACGAGCATACTTAGTGCAATCTGCGTACATGGTTGGCAAATAGAAGCCTTTGAGCTTGATGTTATTCTTCATCTTGTCTCTGGCCTGGTGAGCGCCGCATAGTCCTGAATGGACTTCATGCACAATGGCTCGAGCTTCGGCTGGGGAGACGCATCTCAGGAGAACCGACTTGTCTTTTTCATGGACAAGTCTATACAGAGAGTCGCCGATCAACTCATATGATGTTGCTCGGTGAAGTAGCTGGACTCTTTGAGCTCGGTCGGGAGGGAGCCAACCTCGCTTGAATTTGATGATAGGCTCACGGCAATCTTCTTCTTTTGGAAGAGTGATCTGGTCAAGGATGTGGGCCTCGTAGGCAGTGAGGACAGATTCGCCTTCGAGTGTAGTCGGCATTAGCCTTCTGAGCTTGACAGTGATGTCGACTTCACCTTCGGGCCGAACCTTGATGGTCACAGCCAATTTGGCCAGGGCATATGCCTAAGCGTTGCTACTCCTGGGGACATGATCTATTTCAAAGAAATAGAACTTCTGGGTGAGTCTGGTGATGGCGGCATGGTATGGGACTAACTCCTGCTTCCGCACATCATAAATGCCGAAGACTTGCTAGACTATTAGCCGGGCGTCCCCGTAGGCTTTGAGGCACTTGATGCCCATGTCGAGAGTCATCTGAAGCCCGATGATTAGAGCTTCATACTCAGCTTCATTGTTGGTCAGGGATTTTATGAGGGCGCATGAGTTGTACAAAACTTCGCCCTGAGGAGTCAGGAAGACGATGCCGGCACCTGCAGTGACGGCGGGATTTTGATTGTTCCGGGTAATCCCCCGAGAAGCACCATCGAAGTAGAGCTCCCAGCAAGGTACATTGCTTGTGAGGGCGTCTTGATGCCAGTTGTCACGCCCCGAGCCCTTTATTTACAGCGGAAGACTCGCTCGGGGAGCGTGAACAGCCAGCATGGTAAGCCTCTTGCAAGCAAGAACATTCAGAGCGCGAGATAATCACACATATAGAGGTAATTGCACAAGATATATTCAAAACTCAACTTTATTTCATAATCAATCAATATTCAAAAATACATAATTTGACTTTTCCACTAACTGACTCAAGAAATAAGAAAAATTACATTGACTCCATCTAAACACTTGAAACTGCCTAAGTCTTCTCTCTTATCAGGACAACTCTTAATCACTCTCGGACCCGCTGCTCGAATCACCCGAATCCGAATGCGAAGTATATTCATCTCCTGAAAATCATTGAACAATAGGTCATGAGCACACTTGCCCAGTAGGTATCTTCGCATCAACATGAAGGCACTATTTAAGTAATTATCATTTTTGCTCTAGAGAAATAAGGTAAAATCATGCGAATGCGAATCAATCACGCGATCAAATCAATAGAATCAAGATGACCATGTAAGATAGAATGATCGAGAATGAACTAGCAAGAGTATAACAAGAACATGATATTGGCCTTCCATGAACAAGAATGTAACGAGATTGTACTAGCAAGCCACAAATTCCTCACTTTAGCATCTTTACACTCAAGAGCAAGTGCTTCGTGAATTTCTGTGGAGTATCAAGCAAGAATGTCATGTTGTGCCATGGATCTTCACTTATTTATAGAAATAGTACTCCCAGCGCAATGCGACGCCAGTAGCATCATACCCCATGGTTTATAAAATAGTATGTTTTCGGCAATCAGCCGAGGGGACTAGCATAGAGCCCTTGAACACAATCAGTGCTCGATCGCATCTTCAGTTATAAATTAAGCTACTTCCACGCAGTATAACAGTAACGTATGGTCAAGAATATAGCACTTCCAACAATTCCATGATAACTAAAATCAATGAATGAATGCTTCAACATAAGAATGTAGGAGTCAAGAAATAGACTTTAAACAATGTCATGCTTAGAGAAATAAATCGACAGCATAACGGTATTTTCCTTAACTTCCATTTCATTTAGATCAATTTAAGCAATATGGCAAGTTCTAGATCATCACGGTTTGTCTAGAATCATTGGAATATCAACCCTTAGTCAATCCTTGGGTTAACATATACTAGCAAGGTAACGGTCAGAGTCTGGGCCGTTACATTATGTAACGCGTCTACGCTGGGCCGTTACAATGACCAGAGTCCAGAAGATAAAGATGGACTCAGAGGAATGCGACGGTCTGGAACCGGGCCGTTACTTGGGCCTGGCGGTCCAGTCCAGGGCCGTTATTTGTCAAGAACCAAAACCCGATATTGTGATCTAGTTAATGGGCTTTTATTGGTACAACCAACTCGGCGTCCTAGTGGGAATCCCAGGCTCGCGGAGAATTACGGAGGTCTTGAAACAATGATTTCCTAGTCCATTGGAAGGAATATCCAATAGAGAGGTCCTCATGTCCAAGATAGTTTCCTATAGTGCAAAGTGTAAACTAATGACATCGTACCGGAGTAAGTGCCATATACTTATAGAATATGACTCTATTGACAGAGAGAGATGTAGAATCCATGTGAAATTGTGATGAAAAGCTCCGTCAATATAATGTTAAAAAGTCGTGCTTTATAATACAAAACTATATATTTAAGCTTCATGAAACTAGCATAAGTCAAAATAAAAGTGGGATACCAACATGCAATACCTACTATGAATAATCTGAAAATCATGAAATCAGGTGGTTACTTAGATATCTAGGTATAACATAGGTAATAGTGGCATGATATATTCTGCCTAGGGTCTGCCAGTAAATAACGGTCTTGTGAGGGGGCGTTACAGGGAAAGTGACGGTCTGTGGAGGAGCCGTTACATGACAGCAACGCGTTAGTCCTGGCGCGTTATTATCAATAGCGAAAACCCCAATACACAGAGTGAGTAACGGTCTGTCTGTGGCCGTTATTTGATAATGACGGTCTTAGATCAGTGCGTTACATCCTCTGCTGCAGACAACTAACATGGAGCCTAAGAAATCAATCTCACATCAGGTCTGAAAATCAACATATTCCAGGCATGATGATGAAGTATGGCTATCTATATGCATAGGGTTCAGTGAATTAAATGAACATCCTTCCTTTAACTTCTTCATTTGGCTAATGAAGGGCATGTAATGCATATAGCTAATAAAACATGAAATCAATTATCTAGCATGCTTGAAATCAAACCATACCAGAGGCTATCAGTCCTATTAGTATGTTTTTGCCGTTCATGAGATAACCTACCTCTTACTTAGGTTGAAGTTTCTGAATTTGGTTGAGAACCCAGCCCTAGATCTTCTCCTTCCTTTGTGACTTTTTCAGCTACTCCCTTGGGCTCTAACTCCACGCTCTCTTGACCTAGAGATGTGAAATTCGGAGGGGAGTTAGTCTAAAGTATAATGAACAAATACTTCAAATCAACTTACCCGAAATAATAACTCATTACCTTGCTTCTTTACGTCCAAAAAGTAAGGGTCGCACAGTTCAAAACTATGCCCTATTTATAGAGTTTAGGTTAGGGTTTTGAAGATTAGATCGATTTTAGAGTCCTTATTCCACTAAATCCTTATCCCTAAGAGTCCTTAGAGTTATTATGAGTCCTCTCAATCGATCCACAGTGGATAAGATTATCAGATTTTCAATCCTTGTATGAGTTCCTTTACTCACGGAATCTACAGACAAGTGACGGTCCAATGCCTATGCATCACTTTCTTTTGGCGGTCTTACGATAGACCGTTACAGTCATCGTAGCTTAGAGTTTCAATTTATGAAAACTCTTTTGTTAATTATTAAATCATTATCTTGTATTATTAGTATTTATCCTTAATATCCGTGGATAGACTTAATTACCTCCTAGAATATGGGCCAAACTTTAATGGGCCAGGGCTAAAACCTTTTAGACTTTAATTAGGTGGTTTGGGTTACTTGTCCCCTTATTTGGGTCCTTCTAATAACTTATCACTTAATTAACCCTTTATAAATTTCTTTTAGCCCTTTTATTAATTCTAGAAAATTATTAAATAATCTAGAATATACTTATATAAATTTTGGGGCTTTACACCCTCCCCCACTTAGAAAGAATTTGGTCCCCAAATTTCATACATGGATTTGGAGAGAGTGTACTTACAGTTGAATAATTCTGGGAATCTTTTCTTCATAGCTGATTCGGTTTCCCATGTTGCCTCATAAGGCCACGCCTTCTTCCATTGAATTTTAACCATTGGAATGACCTTATTTCTGAGTTGACGCTCTTCCCGTTCCAGAATCCTTATTGGTGTTTGTTGATAAGTTAAATCCTTCTGAATCTCCAGATTGTCATAAGTAATAATATGATCTGGATCATATACGTACTTCTTTAACATAGAGACGTGAAATACGTCGTGAACTCTCGCTAACTGTGGCGGCAAGGCCAATCTATAAGCCACTTCACCGACCCTTTTAAGAATTTCGAATGGGCCAATAAATCTTGGAGTTAATTTTCCCTTAATGCCAAATCTTCGAATACCACGACCCGGAGAAACCTTTAGATAGACATGTTCTCCTACTTGAAATTCCAAGTCGCGCCTTCGATTGTCAGCATAAGATTTCTGCCTGTCTTGTGCCATCTTCATTCTTTCTCGAATGAGTTTAACCTTTTCTGTAGAATCTCTGATAAGATCGGGGCCTAGATATTGCCTTTCCCCTATTTCACTCCAACATATCGGTGATCGACAACTCTTCCCATATAGAGCTTCAAAAGGTGTCATTCGTATACTTGCTTGGTAACTATTGTTATATGCAAATTCTACAAGAGGCAAGTGATCGTGCCAACTTCCACCAAAGTCAATGACACAAGCCCTGAGCATATCTTCTACCACTTGGTTTGTTCGTTCTATTTGACCATCGGTTTGTGGATGAAAGGCTGTGCTAAAATTCAACCTAGTCCCAAGTGAATGTTGTAAACCTTTCCAGAATTGTGATGTGAATCTAGGATCTCTATCTGATATGATGGTGACAAGGACCCCATGTAACTTGACAATTTCCTTCATGTATAGGGCTGCTAGAATATCAACAGACCATCGACTCTTTATTGGTATGAGATGTGCAGACTTAGTCAATCGGTCTATGATTACCCATATGCCGTCATGTCCACCTCTTGTCTTAGGTAACCCCATGATGAAATCCATTCCTATACTTTCTCATTTCCATTCGGGAATATTTAAGGGATGTAATTTACCTGCAGGTCTGAAATGTTCTGCCTTAACTTGTTGGCAAGTAAGACAACGAGATATGAAATCCGCTATTTCTCTCTTCATATTGGGCCACCAGAAGTTTCTTTTGAGATCTTGATACATCTTGGTACCTCCTGGATGGATGGTGTACTTTGTTTTATGTGCTTCTTCTAAGATCAATTTCTTTGTATCCTCATGATCAGGTATACACATTCGGCCCTTGAATAATAATCTTCCATCTTCAGAAATAGAAAAATCCGGTCTTTGTTCAATATTGGCCTTAATTTCCAGTAAAATTGGGTCATCCTCTTGTAACTTGGCCAGATCCTCAATCAATATAGGTTGAGCTCGGATATTTGCTATGAAGCAATCTCCTTCCTTAATGTCAACATCTACATTCAATTGAGCAAATTGAGGAATAAGGTTAGTCATACTAATCATGAGACTCGATAACATACCCATTGGTTTCCTGCTGAGTGCATCTGCTACAGCATTTGCCTTCCCAGGGTGATATTGAATCGCGAAATCAAAATCTTTGAGATATTTCAACCATCTCCTTTGCCTCATATTAAGCTCTTTTTAAGAAAATAGATATTTCAAGCTCTTGTGGTCTGAATAGATAGTGAACTTTTCACCATAAAGATAATGACGCCAAATTTTCAAGGCGAAAATAACTGCTGCCAATTCTAAATCATGTACTGGATAATTTTCTTCGTGGCGTTTCAGTTGTCTTGATGAATAGCAAATCACCTTTCCATCTTGCATAAGAACACACCCTAAGCCAATTCCCGATGCATCTGTGTATACTTCAAATTTAACACCCTCAATTGGTAGTGACAAAACGGGGGCTGTAGTAAGATGTTCCTTAAGAACTTGAAAACTCTTTTCACAGTCCTTCGACCAGACAAAAGGATTTTCTTTCCTTGTAAGCCTAGTTAAAGGAACCGCGATCTTTGAGAAGTCCTTTATGAATCTTCTATAATAACCAGCTAGACCCAAAAAACTTCTGACTTCTGATACAGTCGTTGGTCGACTCCAACCTCTGACAGCTTCTACCTTAGAAGGATCCACAGCAATGCCTTCCTTTGAAATAATGTGGCCAAGGAATGAGACTTCCTTGAGCCAGAATTCACACTTATTGAGTTTGGCGTATAGCTTGTGTTCTCTAAGGGTTTGCAAAACTATCCTTAGATGTTCTTCATGTTCTTCTTTCGTCTTGGAATATATCAAGATGTCATCGATGAAGACGACGATGAATTGGTCTAAATATGGCTGGAAAACATTGTTCATCAGTTGCATGAATGCTGCTGGGGCATTGGTTAACCCAAATGGCATCACCACAAACTCGTAGTGGCCATAACGACTTCGAAAAGCCGATTTATAGATGTCTTCTTCTTTAATTCTAAGCTGATGATAACCAGACCTAAGATCAATTTTAGAGAAATATTCTGCTCCCGAAAGTTGATCGAAGAGCTCATCAATACGCGGCAATGGATATTTATTCTTGATCGTAAGTTGATTCAATCGCCGGTAATCAATACATAACCTGAGTGAACCATCCTTCTTCTTGACAAATAGAACAGGCGCACCCCAAGGGGATGTGCTAGGTCTGATAAAGCCCTTGTCTAGAAGTTCCTGTAGTTGCTTCTTCAATTCCTTAAGTTCTGTGGGGGACATCCTGTAAGGGGCTATAGAAACAGGTGCCGCTCCTGGAATGAGTTCAATGGTAAAGTTTACTTCCCTTTCGGGGGGTAAACTAGGTAGTTCGGGTGGGAACACATCAGAGAATTCATTGACAATAGGAATGTCTGCTAAGATAATTTCCTTAGATTCTGTGACAATGATCGAGGCAAGAAAAACTTCGCATCCTTGCGAGATGAGTTTGCAAGCATGAAGAGAGGATTTTATGGTAGGATGCTTCTTGTATTTGATGCCAAGAAAAGAAAATCGTGGAAGTCCAGGCTTGCGAAAGGATATAATCCTATTTCGGCAATTGATATAAGCGTCATGATCAACGAGCCAATCAACCCCTAGAATGACATCATAACCCTTCATGTCAAGGCATACTAAGTTTGCAGGGAGATTGTGACCTTCTACCACTACTTCACAATCAGGATAATGGTTGGTAAGCTTAATTCCAGATCCTAAAGGTGTTGTAATAGCGAGATCTGAAGGTAGGGGAACTGATGTAGTTGGTAAGGTTTTTGCAAAGGTGGTGGAGATAAAAGAATGAGAAGCACCAGTATCAAATAGCACGAATGCAGGACGAGAACAAATTTGAAGAGTACCTTCCATGAGCCCATCATTTTGATCCCTGGGCGCTTCTTCTTCATCTATAACTGCATTGAGGCGAGCCTGCCTCCTGCGTCCTCCATCATTTGATTGTTCTTTAAAGAGAGGGCAATTCGGTACACGATGCTCCCTACTTCCGCAACGTAAACAAGCTCCTAGGCGCTTCCATCATTCCTCAGCCGAATGGCCGAATTTCTCATAATATGTGCATGCCGAGGCAACTTGTTCTTCCTTAATCTTTTTATTACTCTTTTGGGAACTGCTACCATTCCCGTTTCTCGATCTTTTCTTGATATCACGGCTTTTGTAAGGTTCTGCGATACTAAACTTCTCTTTCTTGAAATGCCGATCAGATTGTCGGCCCGATCCTTCACCCTTTCCCTTCAATCTTTCGACTTTTTCTAAGGTCCTTTCACATAAATAGGCCCGCTGGACCATCTCCGCATAAGTGCGGATATTTTGAGTTCCCAGTTGTTGTATGAAGCCAGGACGTAACCCGTCCATAAATCGATTTGCCTTTAATAATTCAGTGCTACTAAGATGTGTTGCATATGGTGCTAGCCTTGAAAACTGCAACTCATATTCTGCTACGGACATCATCCCCTGACGAAGGGAGGCGAATTCCATGGCCTTCCTTTCCTTTACATGCTCCGAGAAATATCTAGCACGGAACAGTGTAAGAAAACCACTCCAAGTGTGTGGTGCATCAGCCGGAGGTGCTGGAACTATTTTCCACCAAGTACGAGCATCCTTGTTTAATTGGAATATCGCTAAACGAACCTTCTCCTGATCCGTACATTGAAAAACATCAAAGATTCTGTTCATCTCATCTATCCAATTTTCTGCTTCATCTGGATTTGAGGATCCATAGAAACGCGGAGGGTTTAGACTCCGAAAATTCCGATGCAGGTCTCCAGCCCTTGCCCCCGCACCGCCCTGTGCTATGGTCTGCAGTGCCTGGGTGAGGCCGGCAACAGTTTGTTGCATACCGTCCCAATCTACACGATGAGCCATGTGTGAAATATGGTACCTGAGAGAAAATAACCACTTGTTATTTCTCATGAAAATTTCAAAGTAAGTATATTATATATTAAAGCTAGTTAGTTTATCTTAAATCTGGCTCTACCCAATCCTCACATGGGTATGAATTTTGTCTCCCTTAGTTCATAGGTATGGGTCCTTAAACCTTAGACTTATCCTATGACATGACTCTTTTCCTTAAGTCCGGAGACTTAGGCTCTGATACCAACTTAACTGTCACGCCCCGAGCCCTTTATTTACAGCGGAAGACTCGCTCGGGGAGCACGAACAGCCGGCATGGTAAGCCTCTTGCAAGCAAGAACATTCAGAGCGCGAGACAATCACACATATAGAGGTAATTGCACAAGATATATTCAAAACTCAACTTTATTTCATAATCAATCAATATTCAAAAATACATAATTTGACTTTTCCACTAACTGACTCAAGAAATAAGAAAAATTACATTGACTCCATCTAAACACTTGAAACTGCCTAAGTCTTCTCTCTTATCAGGACAACTCTTAATCACTCTCGGACCCGCTGCTCGAATCACCCGAATCCAAATGCGAAGTATATTCATCTCCTGAAAATCATTGAACAATAGGTCATGAGCACACTTGCCCAGTAGGTATCTTCGCATCAACATGAAGGCACTATTTAAGTAATTATCATTTTTACTCTAAAGAAATAAGGTAAAATCATGCGAATGCGAATCAATCACGCGATCAAATCAATAGAATCAAGATGACCATGTAAGATAGAATGATCGAGAATGAACTAGCAAGAGTATAACAAGAACATGATATTGGCCTTCCATGAACAAGAATGTAACGAGATTGTACTAGCAAGCCACAAATTCCTCACTTTAGCATCTTTACACTCAAGAGCAAGTGCTTCGTGAATTTCTGTGGAGTATCAAGCAAGAATGTCATGTTGTGCCGTGGATCTTCACTTATTTATAGAAATAGTACTCCCAGCGCAATGCGACGCCAGTAGCATCATACCCCATGGTTTATAAAATAGTATGTTTCCGGCAATCAGCCGAGGAGACTAGCATAGAGCCCTTGAACACAATCAGTGCTCGATCGCATCTTCAGTTATAAATTAAGCTACTTCCACGCAGTATAACAGTAACGTATGGTCAAGAATATAGCACTTCCAACAATTCCATGATAACTAAAATCAATGAATGAATGCTTCAACATAAGAATGTAGGAGTCAAGAAATCGACTTTAAACAATGTCATGCTTAGAGAAATAAATCGACAGCATAACGGTATTTTCCTTAACTTCCATTTCATTTAGATCAATTTAAGCAATATGGCAAGTTCTAGATCATCACGGTTTGTCTAGAATCATTGGAATATCAACCCTTGGTCAATCCTTGGGTTAACATATACTAGCTAGGTAACGGTCAGAGTCTGGGCCGTTACATTATGTAACGCGTCTACGCTGGGCCGTTACAATGACCAGAGTCCAGAAGATAAAGATGGACTCAGAGGAATGCGACGGTCTGGAACCGGGCCGTTACTTGGGCCTGGCGGTCCAGTCCGGGGCCGTTATTTGTCAAGAACCAAAACCCGATAGTGTGATCTAGTTAATGGGCTTTTATTGGTACAACCAACTCGGCGTCCTAGTGGGAATCCCAGGCTCGCGGAGAATTACGGAGGCCTTGAAACAATGATTTCCTAGTCCATTGGAAGGAATATCCAATAGAGAGGTCCTCATGTCCAAGATAGTTTCCTATAGTGCAAAGTGTAAACTAATGACATCGTACCGGAGTAAGTGCCATATACTTATAGAATATGACTCTATTGACAGAGAGAGATGTAGAATCCATGTGAAATCGTGATGAAAAGCTCCGTCAATATAATGTTAAAAAGTCGTGCTTTATAATACAAAACTATATATTTAAGCTTCATGAAACTAGCATAAGTCAAAATAAAAGTGGGATACCAACATGCAATACCTACTATGAATAATCTGAAAATCATGAAATCAGGTGGTTACTTAGATATCTAGGTATAACATAGGTAATAGTGGCATGATATATTCTGCCTAGGGTCTGCCAGTAAATAACGGTCTTGTGAGGGGGCGTTACAGGGAAAGTGACGGTCTGTGGAGGAGCCGTTACATGACAGCAACGCGTTAGTCCTGGCGCGTTATTATCAATAGCGAAAACCCCAATACACGGAGTGAGTAACGGTCTGTCTGTGGCCGTTATTTGATAATGACGGTCTTAGATCAGTGTGTTACATCCTCTGCTGCAGACAACTAACATGGAGCCTAAGAAATCAATCTCACATCAGGTCTGAAAATCAACATATTCCAGGCATGATGATGAAGTATGGCTATCTATATGCATAGGGTTCAGTGAATTAAATGAACATCCTTCCTTTAACTTCTTCATTTGGCTAATGAAGGGCATGTAATGCATATAGCTAATAAAACATGAAATCAATTATCTAGCATGCTTGAAATCAAACCATACCAGAGGCTATCAGTCCTATTAGTATGTTTTTGCCGTTCATGAGATAACCTACCTCTTACTTAGGTTGAAGTTTCTGAATTTGGTTGAGAACCCAGCCCTAGATCTTCTCCTTCCTTTGTGACTTTTTCAGCTACTCCCTTGGGCTCTAACTCCACGCTCTCTTGACCTAGAGATGTGAAATTCGGAGGGGAGTTAGTCTAAAGTATAATGAACAAATACTTCAAATCAACTTACCCGAAATAATAACTCATTACCTTGCTTCTTTACGTCCAAAAAGTAAGGGTCGCACAGTTCAAAACTATGCCCTATTTATAGAGTTTAGGTTAGGGTTTTGAAGATTAGATCGATTTTAGAGTCCTTATTCCACTAAATCCTTATCCCTAAGAGTCCTTAGAGTTATTATGAGTCCTCTCAATCGATCCACAGTGGATAGGATTATCAGATTTTCAATCCTTGTATGAGTTCCTTTACTCACGGAATCTGCAGGCAAGTGACGGTCCAATGCCTATGCGTCACTTTCTTTTGGCGGTCTTACGATAGATCGTTACAGTCATCGTAGCTTAGAGTTTCAATTTATGAAAACTCTTTTGTTAATTATCTAAATCATTATCTTGTATTATTAGTATTTATCCTTAATATCCGTGGATAGACTTAATTACCTCCTAGAATATGGGCCAAACTTTAATGGGCCAGGGCTAAAACCTTTTAGACTTTAATTAGGTGATTTGGGTTACTTGTCCCCTTATTTGGGTCCTTCTAATAACTTATCACTTAATTAACCCTTTATAAATTTCTTTTAGCCCTTTTATTAATTCTAGAAAATTATTAAATAATCTAGAATATACTTATATAAATTTTGGGGCTTTACACCAGTAATGCAAGACATCTCTCCTCTGTTCAACCGGTTGTTGTGGCTGGACGACAAGGGACTCCTCGTCAGGGAGCTCCGTGTTGAAAGGTGAATCGTCCGGCACTGGATGGGCTGCCCAGAATTCAGCCATGCCCTGTCCCTTGATCGCTTTTCTTGGGACATAAGTAATATCATACTTCATTAGCAGAAGAGCCCATTTTCCCAACCGGCCTGAGAGGACGGGCTGCTTGAGGTGGTACTTGAGTGGGTCGTGCTTGGATATGAGCTCAACCCGATGGGACAGGAGGTAGTGCCGCAGCTTCTTGACGGCGAATACCAATGCCAAGTAGACTTTCTCCATGGGGAAGTAGCGATACTCAACGCCAATTAGTTTTCGACTGAGGTAGTAGAGCGGCTACACTTTGCCTTCCTCATTGATTTGCGCCAACAGAGCCCCCAAGAAGCATCCAAGGCGGCAATGTAGAGTATAGGGGGTTTGCCCTTGACTGGTGCCCCCAGGACTGGGGGAGTGAGGAGATACTCTTTGATCTGCTCGAAAGCCGCGTGGCATTCTGAATCCCATATGAACTGGGTGTCTTTCTTCATTAATTTGCTGAAAGGCGCGCATCGACTGGAGAGGTTGGAGATGAACCTTCAAATGTAGGTCAGTCTTCCTTGGAAGGACCTGAGCTCGGGGAGGTTCTTGGGCGGTGGAAGCTCCCTGATTGCTTTGATCTTGCTAGGATCCACCTCAATTCCTCGGTATCTGACGATGAAACCGAGAAACTTGTCGCTGGATACGCCAAAGGTGGATTTCATGGTTTTCATCTTGAACCCATATTGCTGGAGTCTATTGAAGACTTGGCGCAGATCATGTAAATGGTCTTCGCACCTTTTTGTTTTGACGACGAGGTCGTTGACATAACACTCGACGATGTTGTGTAGCATCTCGTCGAATATTTTGGTCATGGCTCTTTGGTAAGTAGCGCCGGCATTCTTCAAACCGAAGGGCATGCGCTTATAGTTGAAAATCCCTTTAGGGGATCTAAAGGTAGTGTGGTTCTTATCTTTGAGGGACATCCGACTCTGGTTATAACCGGATGACCCGTCCATGAAAGACAAGGCTTCATGACCGGTGGTCATATCGACCATTATTTCTATGATCGGAACTGGGAAGTCATCCTTCGGACAGGCTTTGTTGAGGTCCCAGAAGTCGACGTAAATGTAGACTTGACCTTTTTTCTTTTTCACTGGGACTATGTTGGCGAGCTAGATCGGGTAGATACACGGCTCGACGAAGTTGACCTCCGCCATTTTGTTGACTTTGGCCGAAACTTGGAGTTCCAGCTCATGGCGCATGCACCGCTGTGGCTGTTTGACTAGAATGGCTGAGGGAGAAATAGCTAGCTCATGCTAGCGGGATCTAGCCCTGGCATCTCCCTGTATCTCCAGGCAAAGCAGTCTTTGTATTAGAGCAGGAGTTTCTTGTAATCCTGTCTTTCTGCTTCAGTGAGGAGAGCACTGACGAATGTTGGCTGGTGGGCTTCATCTTCATTCAAGTTGATTTCGATGAGTTCATCGACGGTCGTCTGGCCATCGTCCTCCAGCTCGGGAGGAGTGGGTTGGAAGTCGATGAAATCCTCGTCATCGATGTCGGCTTCATGTATTTCTTGATTTTCGAAGCCACTGGTTGGCGCCGATGGGACTGGAAAGTTATCGTTGCTGGAATCCATCGAGGATCGATCTGGACCGCTAGCTTCTTGCCAGCAGTTGTCGACTGGCGCTGCTGAGGTTTCCCTGGAGTTGCCTGCTAAAGCTGACAATCCTTTATGGCCATAGCTCTGGGTACTTTCCTCATCAGGAGAGTTTGTCAGACTAAGTCCTTCGACAAGCTGGGTGGCAGGAGGAGCTTCTTCAGCCCTAATGCTTTCGCAGGGAGGCGAGGAGGATTCCTCGACTACTTGAACTGGAGTGCTAGCTTTAACGGGGATCGAGATCAAGATCTCCTCTTCCACGACCCCAGAACTGTCAAATTTTGTATCGACATTTGTCTGGTTATCCACTGGCTATGTCAAGCCCATGACATTAACTGCATAGTAGACACGAAAGTCTGGGTCTTGGTCGTAGCCAAGTCCCCTGGTATCCTTATGAAAGGATGGGGGTTGCCCCCGGACCTGGGAAGGGGTCCACAGCTGGCGAAAATATCTTCGTTGTGTGGAAGCTTGCCATCGAGGGATGTGTTGCTTCAGACACATCTCTCGAATGTACGACGGCAGGCCGTCCAATACTTGGACTGCTTCAGGGGTATCATCGGCTCGTTTGAACCAACCAAAGTCATCATCTGGTGGGGCTTGAGGGACCATGTCTCCCTTATAGAAGACAATGGGCTTGTCCCTGTTAGCCTTTTTCTTGTTCCTGCGTTGTCGCTTGAAGGTAACGGCAAATGTCGTTAGCGACTCAACCTTGTGCTCTTCTGATGCACATGAGAGCTGGATACAGTTTGGTGGCAGGCATATGCTTTTGTCAATGGCTCGGCTAATAAGATTTGCCTCGAAGTCGATTTTGCGCCTCTCGGGGAGGTCTGGGGTTGACTTGGAGCTGAGGCGTAGCCGATGAAGCTTGGCATTTTCTTCGTCAACGGAGAAGAGATCATCATCATCTTCCTCTGAGAGCCAGCTGTTGCTTTTGTTTTTTATCACGGGATATGGACTGATTCCCCCGAAGTAGAGCGCAACGTCGGTGACATTGCATTCTGCTGGAGTGAATGGTGACAGGTCTGCGAAGACCGTATGATGTTCCCCATTCTTAGCATACTTGATGCATTGGTGGAGAGTTGAGGGGATGACCCAGTTTTCATGCAGCCAGGGTCTACCCAGTAACACTTTGTAGGATGTGTTGGCATCGATGATGTAGAATGTCACCTTGGAGGTGAAATCATCGAGCACTAGATCAACATCTACCCGACCGAGGACATCCTCGGTGTCCTGGTTGAAGCTGGATATCTTGATCGCTTGAACCTTCTAGAAATATGGGGTCAGATATAAAGTCTTGAATGTTTTGAGTGGCATCATGTTAACGACAGCACCGGCGTCCACCAGGATCCGGTTTACCTCATGCCCATTGACCTTCCCCTTCATGTAGAGAGGACAGTTATGGCACGGAGGGGAGAGCAGCATGTCTTTCTCCGTGAAGGAGACGGTGGCTGTGAAGGCTTCATAGGCAGCTGCCTTCATCTCTGTGACATGTGCTTCATAGGCTTCTGGCTCTTGGAGTATTTTGATAAGAGTTTCTCTTAGCTCCTTACTCTAGGCAATGGCTTCCCATATTGTAATGCTAGCGGGAAACCGCTTCATCTGGTGGAGGACCTTCCGGTCGGCTCGAGCTCGAGCATCATCCAATGTAATATCCTGGATTCTTCAGATAGGAATCAGAGAGCTATCGGATCACTTTCGTGGGTCCTGATACGTGTTTTATGATCCACACGGATTTTTCCCTTGTATAACTTGCGGAACCCTGTGAAGAGTTGACCGTTGAGTTTTGCTACTCAGGGACACTACATGTGCATTGTGCTCATTTCGAGGATCGCGAAGACTATTTTTTTGTATTTTTTTGAATTTACGGATTTTTGTGAAAAAAATTGGATTTTAGGAAATTACCTAATTTCCTATTTCCTTTTCCTTTTTCTTCCTTCACCTCTCTCCTCTCTCTTCTCTCACCATTCACTCTCTCCCCCTCCGTTCTCTCTCCTCTTTCCCCCTCTGCTCCGGCTACAGACGGAGGAGGCCCAAGAATGATGTTGAGATGTCGTGGAGGTGTCGTAGAGCGTGCTGGTGTGAAGAATGAAGCGTGGTGTTGGCGCGATCTCGTTCGATGGATTCGAAGTCGACGTACTATTCGTGTGATGGTTTTCGGCGTATCGTGGTCGTTTCGGTGCGTGAGATCTTCGGTGGAGGTAGGGGGATAGATGCCCTACTCTTTTAATGCATTCCTTCACGATTTGGAGCCGAACGGTGTGAGTTTGAGCAGGTTTTGCTTCGGTTGGGCGAAACGCATGTTCGGGGAGTGTGAGCCATGTTCGCCATTTCAGGCGACGGTTTGTAGTTTAATTGGTTTCAATTGAACCCCTGGAATATTGGGAATCATTTCCCGCCAGTTTTACTGCATTTGGTCGAGAATCGAAGCCGGTATGAGCCCGGTTGTCCTTGTGAGTCGTTTTGGGTCGATTCGTGGGAATCGCTCCTTTGTAGCATTTTTGCGCATGGTTTGGCCCCTTCCGGCTTGTGGAAGGTTGGCAATGTGATTAGGGTTGTTTCCCCATCGTTCTGGTGACGATTAGGGTGTGGAAAATGGGTTTTTGTGCGGATTTTTTGGTTTTCACTCTATGACGAGAACGTGCTCGTCGTATGCACCGCGTTCTCAGTGAAACGCGCTATGAAGAGGGGCGATCTCACGCTGGTCCTGAGCTAGAGAAGATGATCACCGAACAGTGAACTGCAAGGAAGGGAAACGGATCAGGGGGCCCAGAGATGGTTCCCTAGGAAAAACCCTCTGATGCCTAAGTCAGTAGAGCAGTGGTGGAAGCTATGAAGGGAGGAGGAAGGAGATGCACGAGATCCCTCTTCACCAAGGTGGTGAAGTGGTTCCTGCTCAGGGAGTTTTAGGCGTGTGTTGGTCTTACCTTTCATTGGAGGGAGTCCCAGGTTTAAATAGTGCGCCGGCCTCATGAGTCCCGTAAGCTGAGGAGTTTCAGGCGGGAGTTACGTCCTCGTCATGGGCTCTTTACGTCCTCATCGTGGGATCTTTATAGCCTTGTAAACTCCTACTCATAAAGGGCTCTCAACGGTAGCGTGGATAAGCAATCGTCAGTCGACCCAAGCATGAAGAGTGTCAGCCCTGTCTGGGCGAGGGGCATAGCTCGAGTGAGGCTCGGTTGGAGTGGGTGCGGTGCGCCAGCCCTTATCCTGGCGAGGGGGATGAGTCGGGCGTGGGTCTTCCTCCGATCAGACTGACGCTCGGGCCTTCCGAGCCTAATGACCACCGAGGAAGTGCTTGATCCCGAGTAAACTTATTGGGCTTTTTATGCTAAGTGGGCCCTACGGGGCGGTCACTTAGATGAGCTGGACCTCGTTTGGTCTTGCTGGACCTGGTTCGGCCGCTCTTAGATGGGCTACAGAAATCCCCCTCTCCACTTGTCCCCCTCCTACTCCCGAGCCTTGGCAGGCTCGAAAGAGTAGCCGTTAGGGTTTTGGACCAGCGTGGCTTAGGTGGGTGGAGATCTGGCGGTGTTATGAAGTCACGTGTCGTGGTCACCTGTGCCCATAATGATGATAATCCTGGCATATTTGAACGGAAGGGGCCCCCCTTTCTCGGAGGTCGAAATGATGCGCCGCCTTTCGCGTGGGGATATAGGCGTTGTGTGCTTGTTGTCGTTCCAGACTCCCTCCGTTTTAGGGTTTTACTCTCCTTCGTGCTTGCTTTCGGGGCTCTCTGATGCACCGCGGAGATATGGCGGAAGAGCAGAGACTTGCATCGGCATTCGTAGAGTTGGCCGAGATAACCGCGGAGGCGGTCCGGCAACTTCCCCTTCCTCCAGAGTCTTCAGAGTCTGAGGCGCCTTCTTCTGCAAGTTTCCCTTCGAATTTCATGGCGGATTTTCGTTCGGAGATCAAAGAGTTTGAGGGTGAGCCTGAGACGAGGGCGATGGTGATACCATCGGCTTCGAACTGCAGCGAACTGGGGGAGGCTGATGTGAAGCGGCTGGAGCACCAGTTTCGCCTGCCCTATCAGTATTACTTTATCGCGGCCACCCCGAATGAGACGAGATTGGATTCTCGTACGTGTCATTTCTATTCTTTCCTTCTGTCGTGGAAGGGAGGGTTCCGCCTTCCCTTCGACTCTTTTGTTCTTAAGCTTCTCGATTTTTTTCCGGTTGGCTCCCATACAGTTTGTGGCCAACTCTTATCTTCTTATCTCTGCCTTTCGCATCCTCTGCCTTCAGTGCGGGGTCCCTCCTTCCTTGGAGCTCTTCCATTACTTTTTTGAGTTGAAGGCACATTCTTCGGCCGGGAAGGGCTTCTATTTTATCCAGGCGAGGCGGAACAGGAGCTGCGTCTCCTTGGCTGTGAAGGACTCTTCCCACAAGGGGTGGAAGACTCAGTTCTTCTGGGTGGGGATTTTTTCAATGGAGGAGTCTTGGCGGTGCCCCATAATCCCCAATTTTCACCCGAACATCCCTCCGAGGTAGGACGAGTTCTCTTCGGATGTGGAAGAGTATGCGGCCATTCTTCTGAAGCGTCGCCAGTCTACGGAGGAGCTGGTGACCCCGGAGAACATCGAGAGGTGGCTTCTCCAATGGCTACGACCGACAGGTACGGGCACCGTAAATCAGCTTTCTCGCCGGTTGATGAAGCCACATTTTTCATTTTCTTGACCATATCATCTTTCGTGCAGACGCCAAGCGGCCGGCTGTGGAGGAGGAGCTTGCGATCGAGCGGGAGGTGATCGATCTGGGAGACGATTCGGCTACCGATGAGTCGCGAGCTCCCGAGGGTCATTTCTGAGCCCGAGATAAGGGCAAGGGGGTAACCCGGGGAGGATCTTCCAGGCCGCGGGGGCCCAAGCGCAAGGATCCCGTAGAGGGCATGATACGGGACGCCATGAAGTCCGGGAAGTGGGCCAAGAAGGCCGGGGCCGACCCTGTGGTTGAAGGTGACTCTGGCTCGGCTCTCCCCTCTTCCGAGCGTGATAGGGCCGACCCTGTCGGGCCGGCTCTCCCATCCGCCAAGTAAGAGGGGGCCGAGGAGGCCAGGGCCGTTTCTGCGGTTGGCAGCGGCGCTGGCCCGGCTCTCCCCTCAATAGGAGCCGAGGGGGCCGGGGACGAAGCGGACGACTCCAGGGCCGCGGCCGAGATTGGAGTGTCGATCAAGGCAGGCGGCGCTCTGGGTGGCTACGTCGGGGCCGAGCCGATCGAGGCCGGGGGGTCGCGAGGAGCGGCGACGTAGCCCCAACCGACCGAGGCAAGAGGGGCAGATGAAGCAGCGGCTCGATCCGGACCGGCCGGCGGGGCTCCCGAGGGGATGCCACTGGGAGGGGAGGCCCCTATTCCGGCGGCACTAGAGAGGCTGGGCATTCAGGGCCCTCTGTACTGGAGATGTCGCAGCATAGCTGCGGAGGTGGTGAAGGGAGGAGATAGGCAACGCTCCCCACCCGCGGCCCTCGAGCTGGTGATGGAGGGCGGCTTGGTCCTGGCCTAGATGGAGGCCTCTCTGGCTGAGGCTTAGGCTCGGTCGGAGTCAGAACGGGCGGACCTTGCTTGGGCCCTAGGCGCGTCTGACAGGAAGGTAGCTCGACTCACCGAGGAGCGTGACGGGCTTTGGCGGGAGCTCTCCTTTGCTAGAGAGCTGGCGAGGGCGAGCCAGGTGGAGGCCCAGACGTTGTTCGAACAACTGGCTCGGGCTCGCGAGTCGCTTAAGAGGAAGAGCAAACTTCTTGAGGAGGAGTGCTTGGCCCGCGTCGAACTAGATGGCCGGTGGGAGGCTGAGCGCGCTGAGCTGGTGGACCGAGCGGAGGAAACCGTGCGTCTTCGAATGGAGGCCGAGGCTGATCGGGCCGAGGCAGAGAAGCAGATGGCTGAGGCTGAGCGGAGGTTAGCCGAGGCGGAGCGGGAGAAGGCCGAGCTCGCTGGTAGGGTGGGATCGGCCGGTATGGAGGCACTCGAGCAGTACAAGTGCTCGGAGGCCAACATGGTCGACCTTAAGGAGGCTGCCCTCCCCTACTACGAGTCAGCACTTTGCCGGGGCATCCGCAAGGGATTCAAGCAAGGCTACGATCGGGCCATCTCCTACGTGGAGAGGCAGGTGTCCGAGACCATCAATTTCCCATCCGGGCAATGCTATGACTCGGATTTATCGTCCTCCGATTCCTCTGGTTCGGTGTCGTCGGAAGAAAGAGATGAGGGGGACTCTTCGTCCGAGGGGTCGCCAACTCCGGATGCCTCGGGAGGGCACGCAACCGAGGCAGTTCCCACACCGGTGGGGTCAGTGCCAGGGTTGGCCGTCGCCGAGGACACCGGGGGCAGACCGTCTGAGCCTTCAACTTTCGAGCCTCAGGATGGGCCAGAGGCCTAATGTAGTAACTCTTTTTCTTTTTCCATGTACGTTTTTTCTTTTTTAAAGAAAAAGCTTCTTTTTACGTAAAGGAAGGTCGAAAACGTAAGGCAGTAGCGCTATGATAAAGGCTTGACTATTTCGTACCGCTGTTGCCATGGTTTGACCAGCGTATCCGCAGTAGTTAGAAAGTGTCGATACTTTCTACGAGGATCTCGCATGATGGATGGGCGGGCGTCTGACAGGGTGTCTTTCCATTTTCTCATGCTTTAAATGCCTGGCCGCTTCGTGTGTCCCGTTGCGATGAAACAGAGGAGTCTGAGGTGACCGTTCACAGGGAGAGGTCCCTTTAGCGTGTTTTCGAGGGGAGAATCATTTAAGGCAAGTCACCTCCCTTCGCCTATAAAAGGTCTGAGGGGCATCTCTTCCTCTCCATCGCTTAGGGTCTTCTCCGATAGTCTTTCCTCCCTCCTGCCGTTGCGTCGTGGTGCTAGGGGGGCGCGATGGCGGGCTGCCCTGGCGTTCCCCAGGGACTTCGGTCTCTGGGTACGGGCGGCGTGCCCCTGGTTTGCCCCTCCTTGGTGTGGAGGATGCCTCTTGCTCCGGAGGAGGGGCTTGTGAAGGTCCTCCTGACCTGTTGCGAATAAGCCGCCGTCCTTGGAGGGTGAAGCGACCTCCGGCAGTGTGTTGGAACGCGTTTTCGCAGGGAGGACTTTCCGGAGGGACGCGTGACCTTCCTTCCCTGGTCGCCTAGGTCCTCATGAGTTCCACGAGGACGTCTAGTTTGGCGTTGAGGGCTTGGAAAGCGTCAGCGCCCTCATTGAGTAGTAGCTCCACCGCTGCGGGCGGAAGAGGTGGTTCGTCGGCAGGGGTGCTAGCGTTGGAGGGGGGGTTCTGTGCGACCTGAGAGGGGCCCTCGCCCCCCACCACCATGGCTTTCCCCCTATCACCGGCGGATCTTGTAACACCCGGAAATATTAGAATAGAAATGAATAAATTTAGGAAATTAAAAGAATGTTTTTAACTATTCAACTCATATTCTAAACAAATAAACACTTTAGAAGATGCCAAATTATATTTTAATAATTTAGGAAAAATTATCTTTTCTTTGAAATAAATAAGGGTCTCTAGATGAGGTACCGAAGGATAAACATAATGAAGGAAGTGAGATTAGAAAATAACTAATTGACAAAATAATTAATCAACAAATAATTCAATATGCTATCTAAAGGTGTATGATATATATATATTTAACTATCACTAAATGACAAATATATATATATATATATATATATTTATATATATATCAATTCTAAATAATATGAATAGTTGTCTATGTTAATGGAACAGTGTAAGACTATAACTAATTTTAAACAAGATACTACAGATTATATCAAATTTCAAGAAGTAATCAACATAGAAATTATTGGGATGTTAGACAGTCAAGTTCGTATGCTAGATTAGATCTTTTAGGCTTGTTAGATTTAACATACTTTAAACGGCCTTCTATCTTCCTTAACTTCTTTTAACAGGAAACAACATGTGCTATTAAATATAAAATTCTATCAACAATTTTTTTAATTTCTCGGTGATTGTTTCACGGTTATGCATAAAACTGGTTAAAATTTAATTGTAGTTGACCTTCTAAAATATCAGAGTTCAATATATCTATTTTATATATATCAACCTTTCTTGTCTGATTAAGGCAAGGTCACGTGAATGTGTTCACTACCTTAGGTGTTGACACAAGGTGTCGACACTCTTGTGTCGACACCTACCTTAAGTGTTGACACCAAGTGTCAATAGTGTCACTTTTATTTAAAAAGAATTTTGTGAAATAAATTATATGCAAAATAAGAGAAAAATGTAAGGATCCTAACCATGAAATTTCATACACTGATTCCATCAATTTTTAAAGATAAAATCTTTGAAGTTAAAAGCCGAGTTTCGGGTTGAATTTTATTCTAGCATATTTTTAATAAAATAAAATTATGAAAATTATTAGAAAAATCTAGGGATCATAAAATATATAATTTACTATTTTTATTAACATGGTTCATTAGATATAAAATTTCTAAATGATGTAACGTTGTTAACACGTGGCATACACGACCCTCTCCAGGCTGTTACTTCTTCCAGACAACCCATTAGTTGGCATCCCATTATCCCCTATCCTTTCAGACACGGACAGCCTGTTTGAGTTGGCATCGAACAATGGATGCTATTATCTCAGATCTGGTTTTCCCCCTGTCTACCTAAAATCTAAAACCCCTATATTACACCCTTCTATTGAGGCAGATCATCCACGTTAGTTCAAAGGCTTGCTGCAGAGGAGAAGGAGCATTCTCAGAAGCTGCAGAGGTTGCAGAGGAGGGAAGAAAGTTGTCCTTTTCTTTTAGCCGTACCTAGTTGTCCTCACAGAGGTAGGTGTTCTCAGGCTTTTAACCAAAGATTAGCTAGTCTAAGATAGCTAATCTAGGGAAAAAAAATAGTATTAGATTATCTCCATGCGATGTTCCATACGATAAACCGTGTTTACAACAATTTCTATCATGCTTTCACATAGATCAAGTAAATGTTAGCTAATCTGTTAGAATATATTAGCTAGTAAGTTAGATCACCTAATCTAATCGCATGATGAGCTAAATCTTCACATTACTTGTGTTACATACATATTTTACGCTAAATGATTACACCATATTCTAGATAAGCATGTTTAAGTAAATGGGTTGGTAGGTATTCTCAAGCTTTAACCTAATCAGCAGCTAATCTAGTAGAGCTAATCTAGGGTAAAATAAGTATTAGTAGTATTAACCTCATCCCCACCCGATATATTGTGCTAATATTTAAATAAATTTGCTAGCCTAATCTAATTACATGTTTACATAATTAACTTTATCATGTTTTACCTAATCTATTAGTTAATCTGTCAAATAATCTGTTAGTCTAATCTAGCTAAACCTCCATGTCGACACTTACAAGGACACCTACACACAAGTGTCGACACCGAAACAACCTAAGTGTCGACACTAGGTGTTGACACAAGTGTCAACACCTAAGGTGTCGACACTTGTGTCAACACCAGCAAGTGTCAACACTAGTGTGTAGAACGGGTGGAATAGATAGAAGAACACAAGGAAAATTATAATGAGAATAGGGTGAGTTAGGAAGAGAAATAACTTTAAAACCAGACAAAATTAGAAGAAGTGACAGAATACAAAGTTGAAGATCTGAGAGTTAGGAAGAAATTTTATGAAGAATACAGAGACAGAAAATGAGAGGAAGATGGTGAAAAATATGAAACACTGACATCTATCGACGCGGATGAACAGAAAACTCATAAAAGACAGAACTGTGGGAAAATAAAAATAACTTAAAAAAGGTGAAGAATCAGAGGAAGTAGTAGAAGAAGAAAATTTATATCTACAAGAGAGGAACAACTTTTATGAAGAACGCAGAAAGAAAAGATAATTGGAAGGGCTTTAAAATGAAGAAATAAAATAATGTATCAACTCGGATGAATAGTAACGTACCAAGACATAACTTAGAAAAACGTGCAATAACTTAAAAACGAAGAGGAATTAGAGGAAATGATAAAAAGAGAAAATGTATAGAACTTAAATATGAATAACTTTGAAGAAGACAATAAATTTAAATGAAGATCATATACTAAACAAGACTAAAATACTCAAAAATATAAAGTAATAGTGAATGAAATTGAAACCTGAAGGGGTCTCCTGCCCCTCTCTCTCTCCTTGCTTCTTCGATAACACCAAAAACTCACAAACTCTCTCACAAAAACTAATAACAGTAAAAGAACTAAAAATATATTACAAAGCTATTTACAAAACTAAAAATCAAGATTGTGGCAGCCCCTGAGGCGCCTTCTACTGATAGGTGGCAGCTCTATGGACGCCTACTATTAACCTATAGCTAATTGATCAGTTAAGCTAAACCCTAGCTACTTAGCTTAATCAGTGCTTAATAACCTCTGTCATTAGTTAAACCTAGATTAGTTAAATCTTTGTTAACCAATATATCATCTAGTTAACCCCTATTGTCATTAGTTAAACCATTGGTTAAACCAATTAATCACGTAGTTAACCCTCAGCCATTAAGCCTTAGCCATTAGTTAACCTGGACACATGTTTGATAAGCACCTGACCCTTGGGCGCCTATAAGTGAAACATGGCAGCTCCCAGGGCACCAATTTCAAGAAGATGGCAGCCCCCTAGGTGCCAATTTCAAGAAGATGGCAATAACCTGGGCGCCTATTAAACGGACCCCGAGTTTTGTTTTTCCGAGACCATGAACCCCCGAATGATGCGCCTGGTTTCTAGACGCCATTCACCGATAAATGGCAGCCTGAGAGGCACCATTTAACCCATGATTGGGTTTCCTAAACCCTATATAGTTCACAGGAAGGGCACCCCATTGTGAGGATGTCATTTCTGAACATGTCAGGTAGCCTACAAGGCACCAATCTCACCTAGTTTTCTTCTATGTATCAAACGTTGCTGGTTTTTACTCCTAGTTCGTCCCTACATAACGATACGCCTTGGATTCTATTCTATAATCCACCTTATATATATCTACCTGGTCAACCCTTGAAATTCCGTATTGGCTATAAATGAGAGTGGATGTCGACAAACATGACCAATACTGTGCATATAGGGCCCGGTTGGTCCTGGGAGGAGCACCCGAAGGTACTTGTGCCCATGGGAGTTTATTGACCACGGTGTTTGGTATTGCACCAGAGTACTTGCTTGCTAGACTTAAGACATTCCACTCATTCTCGTGATATTACTTGATTGATTGACTTGAGACCCACAGAAGGGTAAAAGTGTTTACTTGAATGAATTGATAAATAGCCAATTCCAGTTATAGATGCTTGAAATTACTTCACTTACTATTGCTTGATTGACATGTTGTTATTCCAGTTATTACTCCTCAGTTATCACTTGCTTGATATCATTTGCTATCACTTGCTACTGTTGCTTGAAAATGTGAAATCTATATGCTCTTACTTTCTACTCTTGTCGATCTTACGATTCCTTGATATCTATCTGTCTGCATGCATAGATTACCTACATTAAATGAACTTGTAATTCACTTAAAGCATGTTAGAACTTGAGATGTAAATCCTACTGAGCGATTCGCTCATCTAGTTATTTTCTAACCTTTTCAGGTAGTTTGGATATCAGCCAGAACTCGGAAGGGGATGAGATTGAGTGATGAGTGTAGAAATGGAGTTATCATGTTGTCTTGTTAATTGTGTTATAGTAATTTGTGTTATTGTAATCCCACTTATGTCAGTTGTATCCAGTTATGTCAGATGTTAGTTGTATTAGTTTAATTGATTTGAACTGTAATAAGGGCTTGAAGCCTAGTAGTCGGACCCGAGAAATGTGTGTAATTGTCATTTGGTTAGTTGAAATAATGATTAGCTCGAACTATTTATGTTATTTTCAATTCTAGGCTTAGTAATTTGCTTAGTCATTTGCGCACTCTTTAAATTGTCTAAGGAAGACCTCCACTAATTAGCTAGATCGCTTTGGTTCTATATAAAGGACTGTCGCGCCACGGGTAAGCTTACGCGCTAGTGACGTGACAACTCTTTCTTGGTATCAGAGCCTAGGATTTCAATTTCCTAGGTAAAAACCCGAGTCCAAAGATAGAAATGTCTAATAGAATTTATGGATAGGTTTAGATCTTACCTGGTAAGATGGGTAAATCCAAGGGTTAAGTTTAACAATGACAATTGACCCCATAATAACGAAACCCAATATTTATTACACCTTAATTCTTTTGTAGGATTATGGCTGCTGAAAGAGCACAATGGCGCGAGATGCAGCGCACTGTGCAAGGACTTACGCAGGCGCTACAGCAAGTGGCGCAAGGCGGTGCTGGCGGTGCTCACCGTGGAGCTGGTGACCTTCACCGGGATTTTTGTAACATGAACCCACCAAGATTCACGGGTTCGGTAGACCCCGATGATGCCGATAATTGGCTAAAGGAAATTGAGAGGATCTTCCGTGTAATGCAATGCACGGATACAGAGAAGGTTCCATTGGCTACGTTCCAACTGGAATGGGATGCTCGATGCTGGTGGGAATCCATAGAAGCAACACTGCCCGACAACCATGTCACCTGGGCGGAGTTTGTTGAACACTACAACAGCAAGTATTTTTCTGACCATGTTCAAGAGAAGAAGGCCGCGGAATTTGCCGCGTTAAAGCAACGAGCCTGAAGGTGGCCGAATATGAGGCCCAATTCTCAAGACTTTCCCGTTATGCACCCCACTTGGTGTGTACGAAAAGATGAAAGCAAGGAGATTCCTCAACGGGCTACGGCCCCAATATATTATACAGCTTGCGCCAATGGACATCCAAGTCTATTCGGAAATGGTTCGGCGTGCTCAATTGCTGGAAGATGCCACTGAATTCTCTGAAAGGATTCGAGGCAAGGACAAGAAGGAATCTGTCCCTAGTCCGGGAAACTTTAAACCACCATTTGGCAAGAAGCAATTCTTCAATGGAGGAGAATTTTCCAAAGAGAAGAGGTTCCAGAAAAGTAACAAGCCCTTCTCCACAATCGGTAATAAGCCTTCCTCTGCCATCACACCTTCCAAGGAAATCTGCAAGTATTGTGACAAGGCTGGTCATAAGACTGAGGAATGCTGGAAGAAACTGGGAGCGTGTCTCCGATGTGGGAGTCGAGAGCATCGAATCCCCGACCGCCCCTTGATGAAGGAACAAGCCAAAAAAGACGAGAAGTGTCTGGTAAAGAAACAAGGCCGTCTACAAGCTCTTCAAGGGACGGAACCCATGGAAGGAGGAATCATGGAAGGTACATTAACTGTTTGCTCTAAACCTGCTAAAGTTCTATTTGATACTGGAGCAACTCATTCATTTGTTTCCAAGAGATTTACTGCCTCGTTTTCTAAAGAACCTGAATGGTTAGATTTAGTAATATCTACACCTCTTGGAAATAAGTCTGATATCATGCATCACTACCCAAGTTGTGAGGTTATAGTCCATGGTAACAATCTGCCAGTCAACCTGATATGCCTTGATATGGAGCATTATGATGTCATATTAGGAGCTGACTGGTTATCCACCTACCAAGCAACGGTAGACTGCCGGCATGGCAAGATAACTTTTACGGATTATTCCGAGTTAGTTTATGTTAGCCCTCGAAATAAATGCCCTCTCATCTCAGCTCTTCGAGCTAGCAAACTTGTGAATAAAGGATGTGTGGCTTTCATAGCTTTTGTGACTGCCATGGAAGTCGAGAAGACTGGAATTGAAGACATCCGTGTAATTCGGGACTTTTCATATGTTTTTCCTGAAGAATTACCTGGTTTACCCCTGGAGAGGGAAGTGTCGTTCACTATCGACATTATTCCTAGTGCCGGTCCTGTGTCTAAGGCACCTTACAGAATGTCTCCCGCTGAGTTGAAGGAGCTAAAAGAGCAGTTAATTGATTTACTGAAAAAGGGATTCATTAGGCCGAGTACTTCCGCCTGGGGAGCACCCGTGCTCTTTGTTAAAAAGAAGGATGGAACATTGAGGCTATGCATTGATTATCGGCAGTTGAACCATCTTACAATCAAGAACAAGTACCCGCTGCCGAGAATTGACGAGCTGTTCGACCAATTGTCTAGAGCTAACTATTTCTCCAAGATTGATCTTCGGTCTGGTTACCACCAATTGAGGATCAAAGAAGAAGACATATATAAAACTGCATTTCGAAGTAGGTATGGTCATTACGAATTTACCGTTATACCTTTTGGACTAACAAATGCCCCCGCAGCTTTTATGCAGTTAATGAACAACATCTACAGGCCTTATTTAGACCAATTTATTGTGGTCTTTATCAATGATATATTGATCTATTCAAAAACTGAAGAAGATCATGAAGTGCATCTCAAGAAGGCATTACAGATATTGCGAGATAACAAGCTATATGCCAAATTCAGCAAATGTCAGTTCTGGCTTGAATAAGTGTCCTTCTTAGGCCATGTCATATCAAATAATGGAATTTCTGTTGATCCTGCGAAGGTCGAAGCTGTACAAAATTGGGGACGACCAACGAATGCAACAGAGATTTGTAGCTTCTTGGGTCTAGCTGGCTACTACCGGTGTTTTATTAAGGACTTCTCCAAGATTGTTGTCCCTCTTACCAGATTGACTCGCAAGGAAGTGCCTTATGAATGGAGTGAAGACTGTGAGAAGAGTTTCCTAACTTTGAAGGATCTCTTGACTACTGCTCCGGTCTTATCTCTACCAATTGAAGGAGAGAAGTACGAGGTATATACCGATGCATCTGGTATCGGCCTCGGATGTGTATTGATGTAGAATGGAAGAGTCATTGCATACTCTTCCCGGCAATTAAAGAAGCATGAAGAAAACTACCCTGTGCATGATTTGGAACTAGCCGCAGTGGTATTGGCTTTAAAGATTTGGAGGCACTATCTCTACGGAGAGTAATTCGCCATATACTCCGATCATAAAAGCCTTAAATATCTATTCTCTCATAGGGAGCTGAACATGCGACAAAGGCATTGGCTCGAGCATCTCAAGGATTTCGACTTCACTGTACAATATCATCCTGGTAAGGGTAATTCCGTAGCAGATGCCCTTAGTCGGAAGCCGAGAGCCCTAGTAACCAACTGTATGGTTCAAGAATGGAAGCTGTTGGAAAAATTCTCTGAACTCAATATAAGCATGGATGAGAATGACGGGTGTATTACTCTATCTCTCATAAGTGTGCATCCGAATTTGCTAGCTGAAATCAAGAGGTTGCAAGAAGAAGATCCTACCCTAGTGGAAATAAAAGAAAAGCTGGACGAGAAATCTGATTTCAAGTTGGCACTCGATGGCAGATTAATATATCATAAACGGACATGTGTACCAGACAGTCCTGAGCTGAAGAAGAGGATTCTTGAAGAAGCTCATCGATCGAGGTATACGATCCACCCTGGAGCCACTAAGATGTACCAAGACATAAAAAGAACCTTTTGGTGGCCGAACATGAAAAGGGAGATAGCAGACTTCGTGTCTAGATGCTTGACATGCCAACAGGTGAAGGCGGAACATCAGAAGCCCGCTGGAAGATTGCATCCACTAGATATCCCCAAGTGGAAATGGGAAGACATCGGTATGGACTTTATCATGGGTTTGCCCAAGTCTAGGGGCGGATATGATGGAATTTGGGTAATCATCGATCACCTTACTAAATCGGCTCATTTCTTGCCTATCAAGAGTCGATGGTCGGTTGATGTTCTTGCTGCCCTATATATCAAGGAGGTTACTAGATTGCATGGAATTCCTGTGTCTATAGTATCTAATCGAGACCCGCGCTTTACTTCTCATTTTTGGAAGGGCCTACAACACTCTCTGGGGACGAAACTTAATTTCAGCACTGCTTTCCATCTCCAGACAGATGGTCAGACTGAAAGGACAAATCAGGTTGTTGAAGATATGTTAAGAGCATGCATTATGGATTTCGGCGGAAGCTGGCATGACCACTTACCCCTAGTCGAATTTGCCTACAATAACAGTTATCAAGCCAGTATCCAGATGGCACCTTTTGAGGCACTTTATGGCAGGAGTTGTCGATCTCTAATATGCTAGGATGAAGTCGGTGAAAGACAACTTCTAGGCCCAGATATGGTTAGAGATTCAATTGAAAAGATACACCTTATCAGAGAGAGACTCAAGGTAGCTCAGTGCAGGCAAAAATCTTATGCTGATAACAGAAGGAGAGATTTGGAATTTCAAGTGGGTGACCATGTATTTCTCAAGGTATCTCCCGGCCGAGGTATTAGAAGATTCGGTGTTAAGGGCAAGCTTACACCAAGGTTTATCGGTCCATTTGAAGTATTAGAAAGAGTGGGCGAGGTGACTTACCGCATTGCCTTACCTCCTCAACTCTCGAAAGTGCACAACGTATTTCATATATCTATGCTAAAGAAATATGTGTACGACCCTTCTCACCTCATCAATCATGCTGAATTGGTGATTCAAAGGGATCTCACTTATGAACAAAGGCCGATGCAGATCCTCGACTGAGAAGTCCGAGTTCTAAGAAGCAAGACGATCCCTATGGTAAAAATCCAATGGAATCGATGCTCGGAGCAAGAAGTTACCTGGGAGACCGAGGAATCTATGAAAAGAAGACACCCAGAACTATTTTAGACTGTGAGTATCCTATACCTTCTACAGTACTCACATGCAGTTGAATTTGGGGACCAAATTCTTTTAAGTAGGGGAGGGTGTAACACCCGGAAATATTAAAATAGAAATGAATAAATTTAGGAAATTAAAAGAATGCCTTTAACTATTCAACTCATATTCTAAACAAATTAACACTTTAGAAGATGTCAAATTGTATTTTAATAATTTAGGAAAAATTATCTTTTCTTTGAAATAAATAAGGGTCTCTAGATGAGGTACCGAAGGATAAACATAATGAAAGAAGTGAGATCAGAAAATAACTAATTGACAAAATAATTAATCAACAAATAATTCAATATGCTATCTAAAGGTGTATGATATATATATATATAACTATCACTAAATGACATATATATATATATATATATCAATTCTAAATAATATGAATAGTTGTCTATGTTAATGGAACAGTGTAAGACTATAACTAATTTTAAAACTATAACTAATTTTAAACAAGATACTACAGGTTATATCAAATTTCAAGAAATAATCAACATAGAAATTATTGGGATGTTAGACAGTCAAGTTCGTATGCTAGATTAGATCTTTTAGGCTTGTCAGATTTAACATGCATTAAACGGCCTTCTATCTTCCTTAACTTCTTTTAACAGGAAACAACATGTGCTATTAAATATAAAATTCTATCAACAATTTTTTTAATTTCTCGGTGATTGTTTCACGGTTATGCATAAAACTGGTTAAAATTTAATTGTAGTTGACCTTCTAAAATATCAGAGTTCAATATATCTATTTTATATATATCAACCTTTCTTGTCTGATTAAGGCAAGGTCACGTGAATGTGTTCACTACCTTAGGTGTTGACACAAGGTGTCGACAGTCGACACCTACCTTAAGTGTTGACACCAAGTGTCAATAGTGTCACTTTTATTTAAAAAGAATTTTGTGAAATAAATTATATGCAAAATAAGAGAAAAATGTAAGGATCCTAACCATGAAATTTCATACACTGATTCCATCAATTTTTAAAGATAAAAATCTTTGAAGTTAAAAGTCGAGTTTCGGGTTGATTTTATTCTAGCATATTTTTAATAAAATAAAATTATGAAAATTATTAGAAAAATCTAGGGATCATAAAATATATAATTTACTATTTTTATTAACATGGTTCATTAGATATAAAATTTCTAAATGATGTAACGTTGTTAACACGTGGCATACACGACCCTCTCCAGGCTGTTACTTCTTCCAGACAACCCATTAGTTGGCATCCCATTATCCCCTATCCTTTCAGACACGGACAGCCTGTTTGAGTTGGCACCGAACAATGGATGCTATTATCTCAGATCTGGTTTTCCCCCTGTCTACCTAAAATCTTAAAACCCCTATATTACACCCTTCTATTGAGGCAGATCATCCACGTTAGTTCAAAGGCTTGCTGCAGAGGAGAAGGAGCATTCTCAGAAGCTGCAGAGGTTGCAGAGGAGGGAAGAAAGTTGTCCTTTTCTTTTAGCCGTACCAAGTTGTCCTCACAGAGGTAGGTGTTCTCAGGCTTTTAACCAAAGATTAGCTAGTCTAAGATAGCTAATCTAGGGAAAAAAATATAGTATTAGCTCATCTCCATGCGATGTTCCATACGATAAACCGTGTTTACAATAATTTCTATCATGCTTTCACATAAATCAAGTAAATATTAGCTAATCTGTTAGAATATATTAGCTAGTAAGTTAGATCACCTAATCTAATCGCATGATGAGCTAAATCTTCACATTACTTGTGTTACATACATGTTTTACGCTAAATGATTACACCATATTCTAGATAGACCATATTTAAGTAAATGGGTTGGTAGGTATTCTCAAGCTTTAACCTAATCAGCAGCTAATCTAGCAGAGCTAATCTAGGGTAAAATAAGTATTAGTAGTATTAACCTCATCCCCACCCGATATATTATGCTAATCTGTTAAATAAATTTGCTAGCCTAATCTAATTACATGTTTACATAATTAACTTTATCATGTTTTACCTAATCTATTAGTTAATCTGTCAAATAATCTATTAGCCTAATCTAACTACGAGCTAAACCTCCATGTCGACACTTACAAGGACACCTACACACAAGTGTCGACACCAGAACAACCTAAGTGTCGACACTAGGTGTCGACACTTGTGTCAACACCTAAGGTGTCGACACTTGTGCCAACACCAGCAAGTGTCCACACTAGTGTGTAGAACGGGTGGAATAGATAGAAGAACACATGGAAAATTATAATGAGAATAGGGTGAGTTAGGAAGAGAAATAACTTTAAAACCAGATAAAATTAGAAGAAGTGACAGAAGATAAAGTTGAAGATCTGAGAGTTAGGAAGAAGTTTTATGAAGAGTACAGAGACAAGAAATGAGAGGAAGATGGTGAAAAACATGAAACACTGACATCTATCGCGCGGATGAACAGAAAACTCATAAAAGATAGAACCGTGGGAAAATAAAAATAACTTAAAAACAGTGAAGAATCAGAGGAAGTGGTAGAAGAAGTAAATTTAGATCTACAAGAGAGGAACAACTTTTATAAAGAAGTCAGAAAGAAAATAAGATTGGAAGGGCTTTAAAATGGAGGAACAAAATAAGGTATCAACTCGGATGAATAGTAACATGCCAGGACAGATTTTAAAAAAACGTGTAATAACTTATAAAATGAAGAGGAATTAGAGGAAATCATAAAATGAGAAAATGTATAGAACTTAAATATGAATAACTTTGAATAAGACAATAAATTTAAATGAAGATCATATAAGCATGTAAATGACTAAACAAGACTAAAATACTTAAAAACATAAAGTAACAGTGAATGAAATTGAAACCTGAAGGGGTCTCCTGCCCCTCTCTCTCTCCTTGCTTCTTCGATAACACCAAAAACTAACAAACTCTCTCACAAAAACTAATAACAGTAAAAGAACTAAAAATGTATTACAAAGCTATTTACAAAACTAAAAATGAAGACTGTGGCAGCCCCTGAGGCGTCTTCTACTGATAGGTGGCAGCTCTATGGACGCCTACGATTAACCTATAGCTAATTGATCAGTTAAGTTAAACCCTAGCTACTTAGCTTAATCGGTGCTTAAGAACCTCTGTCATTAGTTAAACATAGATTAGTTAAATCTCTATTAACCAATATATCATCTAGTTAACCCCTATTGTCATTAGTTAAACCATTGGTTAAACCAATTAATCGCGTAGTTAACCCTCAGCCATTAAGCCTTAGCCATTAGTTAACCTGGACACATGTTTGATAGGCACCTGACCCTTGGGCGCCTATAAGTGAAACATGGCAGCTCCCAGGGCACCAATTTCAAGAAGATGGCAGCCCCCTGGGTGCCAATTTCAAGAAGATGGCAATAACCTGGGCGCCTATTAAACGGACCTCGAGTTTTGTTTTTCCGAGACCATGAACCCCCGAATGATGTGCCTGGTTTCGGGACACCATTCACCGATAAATGGTAGCCTGAGAGGCGCCATTTAACCCCTGATTGGGTTTCCTAAACCCTATATAGTTCACAGGAAGGGCACCCCATTGTGAGGATGTCATTTCTGAACATGTCAGGTAGCCTACAAGGCACCAATCTCACCTAGTTTTCTTCCATGTATCAAACGTTGCTGGTTTTTACTCTTAGTTCGTCCCTACATAACGATACGCCTTGGATTCTGTTCTATAATCCACCTTATATATATCCTACCTAGTCAACCCTTGAAATTCCGTATTGGCTATAAATGAGAGTGGATGTCGATAAACATTACCAATATTGTGCATATAGGGCCCGGTCTAGTCCTGGGAGGAGCACCCGAAGGTACTTATGCCCATGGGAGTTTATTGACCACGGTGTTTGGTATTGCACCGGAGTACTTGCTTGCTAGACTTAAGGCATTCCACTCATTCTCGTGATATTACTTGATTGATTGACTTGAGACCCGCAGAAGGGTAAAAGTGTTTACTTGAATGAATTGATAAATAGCCAATTCCAGTTATACATGCTTGAAATTACTTTACTTACTATTGCTTGATTGACATGTTGTTATTCCAGTTATTACTCCTCAGTTATCACTTGCTTGATATCATTTGCTATCACTTGCTACTGCTACTTGAAATGCGAAATCTATATGCTCTCACTTTCTACTCTTGTCGATCTTACGATTCCTTGATATCTATCTGTCTGCATGCATAGATTACCTACATTAAATGAACTTGTAATTCACTTAAAGTATGTTAAATCTTGAGATGTAATTCCTACTGAGCGATTCGCTCATCTAGTTATTTTCTAACCTTTTCAGGTAGTTTGGATATCGGCCAGAACACGGAAGGGGATGAGTGTGAGTGATGAGTGTATGAATGGAGTCATCAATTGTCATGTTGTGTTATTGTAATTCCACTATTTTGTGTTAAATTGTAATCCCTACGTATGTCAGTTGTTGTCCAGTTATGTCATTTGTATTTCTTTGATCAAAACTAATAAAGGAGTGAGGACTAGTAGTTGATTCTACGAATTTGACATTTTGGTTAGTTGTAATAATCGATAGCTCGAACTATTTATGTTATTTTCAAGTCTAGGCTTAGTAATTTGCTTAGTCATTTGCGTACTCTTTAAATTGTCTAAGGAAGACCTCCACTAATTAGCTAGATCGCTTTGGTTCTATATAAAGGACTGTCGCGCCACGGGTAAGCTTCCGCGCTCGGGACGTGACAGATCTCCTCCCCGAACTCCTTCTCACCATACTAGCTCTTTGATCATTTCCCACAGACGGCGCTAGATGAAGAGGGGCGATCTCGCGCTGGTCCTAAGCTGGAGAAGATGATCATCGAACAGTGAACTGCAAGGAAGGGAAACGGATCAGGGGGCCCAGGGATGGTTCTCTGGGGAAAATCCTCCGATGCCTAAGTCAGTAGAGCAGTGGTGGAAGCTATGAAGGGAGGAGGAAGGAGATGCACAAGATCCCTCTCCACCAAGGTGGTGAAGTGATTCCTGCTTAGGGAGTTTTAGGCGTGTGTTGGCCTTACCTTTTGTTGGAGGGAGTCCCAGGTTTAAATAGTGCGCCGGTCTCATGAGTCCCGTAAGCTGAGGAGTTTCAGGCGGGAGTTACGTCCACGTCGTGGGCTCTTTACATCCTCATCATGGGATCTTTATAGCCTTGTAAACTCCTGCTCATAAAGGGCTCTCAACGGCAGCGTGGATAAGTAATCGTCGGTCGACCCAAGCATGAAGAGTGCCCGCCCTGTCCGGGCGAGGGGCATAGCTCGGGTGAGGCTCGGTCAGAGTGGGCGTGGGGCGCCAGCCCTTATCCCGGCGAGGGGGATGAGTCGGGCGTGGGTCCTCCTCCGATCGGACCGACGCTCGGGCCTTCTGAGCCTAATGGCCGCCGAGGAAGTGCTTGATCCCGAGTAAACTTATTGGGCTTTTTATGCTAAGTGGGCCCTACGGGGCGATCACTTAGATGAGTTGGACCTCGTTTGGTCTTGCTGGACCTGGTTCGGCCGCTCTTAGATGGGCTACAGAAATCTCCCTCTCCACGCTATAACGATGCACCACGTCTCGTGTCATAGATGAACAGTAGGGGGGTTAGGAACGCGACCTAGGTGATGGGCGCGATCCTCTGTGAACGCGCTCGAGGCATTTGTCACGATTTCAGGAACGCGCTCGAGGTGTTGGCCGCGTCTCTGTGTTTTCACGCTCGAGCATCTGGCCGTGACTATGATCGAGACCTATGTGAGTGTTGTGTCTCTGGGTTATCATGACCCAGGTAAGCACCACGTTCTGCTGATCATCACGACCCTCTATGCGGGCACGTTAATTATCGCAACGTAGGGTATAGGTGCGTTAATGTTTTCTATTTTTCGTGTCTTATTTGAGCTGTTTCGGGCTCCGGTGAACCCAAGACTCAATGCCTTCTTGGCCTTTGACTCTATGGATGCCTTCGGTGTCCTGTGAGAGTCATATGTGTGTTAAGGGATTCCGGAGGAGTGATTTTATTCCGAACAGTGCGTAGTGTTGTGCTCTTTCCGGTTATTGTGGCTTTGACCCCTTGGTTAGCCCATTGTTCCACGGATGTCTTGGTTGTCCTATGTGGGTTGTGACCGCGTTATAGGGTGTTTGAGAGGGCCATTATACCGAGTAGTGTTTTGTGTGATTTCGAGTGTCATTATGGTTTCTGGTCAACCCGGTTGTGACCCAGTGGTTGACACGTGACCTCATGAGTGTCTCGTCTATCCTGTGAGGATCGAGACATAGTTTTAGACGCTATGAGGTGTTATTCTACCTCAGTTTGCGTGCCATGTGGTTTGAGGGCTTTTGGTAATCCCTCATGTTCCGTGTTTTATGTTATACGGAATTGTGAGTCCGTTGTGTGGCTCGAGGACGATGACTCACTATTGTTATTATTGTTGTTATGGATCCGGCTGTTCTGTGCCGTCTTCCATAATGTGTTTCTCGTGGATTTTGGCTTATGGACTAGGCTGATTAACAGCGTGTTGTTGTGATGTTCGACGATCTTGACCCGAGTCTTGTGACTCAAGGATCGTTGTCAGCAGGTCTAGTTGACTGTCCTGAGTCTGGTAGCAGTTGTATACTGCATTGTGCTCTGTAGTACATGCGACAGGTGTGTGCTTACACTGTCTATACTTTGGTGTTCATTGTTTTGGAGTCTCTATGTCTAGTGAGCCTCTACTACTCGTAGCCTGACGACACTTTCCTGTGTGCCGGCCCACCTAGGAGTGGTGGCGGGACAGTTCCCGACAGACGGTTTTTAGGCTAGTTTCCGTGGGCCCCCTTGCTTTGCGGTAGCATCCTACTGGGGGGAAACTAGCTAAAGGCCTGGCTCAAGGCATTGGGCTTGTGTGTGCACACGTGGTCAGGGGCTGTTGGATGAGCGCCGACGGGCGTGACCCTTACTAGTCACTCGTTACTGTTGTTCCTTGTACTTGGTTCTTTGTGAGTGTCTCAGTTACCGCCGTTCCAAGCGTGTGCGAGATACTTGAGACGCAGTGTAAGACGTCAGTGGACGCATCTAGCTGTTCTTCTAGTGAGGAGGTGCTTCTGTCACTTGACGCATGACTCTTGTGACTTGTGTTTTCGTGACTGGTTTTCATCATGATTGACGTGACTTGTCGGGTAGTCTGTGTTGGCTCCACCCGCGGTCTAGTCTAGTCTAGCGTACATGACGGTGAGCTCGTGTATGTCTTGTGCCTTTGACTGTGTAAGTCTTTGGTAGGATTTACCTGTTTTGGTAGGCTTTTCACGATAGGGTTTCGTGATTTGACAATGGATCGGTAATGCCCGACTTTGTGAGATCGAGGTTCGCCTTTCTGTTGCTGTTTGGAGTAGTTTAGAGGGCCGAGGTTCCTTCGGCTGCCGTGTTTCAACGTTACAGCTTTCCTCTTTACTTTTACAGTTGTTACACCTGTTGTTACTGCTTTGCTTTAGTGTAGCACTGCTATTACTGTGTTGTTTTGCGGTAGGGTTCTGCAGGATCTCTACTGAGCTAGTGACATGAGGCTCACCCCTGACCTTTCAGGTGTAGCTGTTCTGCCTCGTGGCTGGAGGTTCCGCTGTACGGTAGTTTTGTGTTGCCAGCGTTACCAGTGTCGGGTTTCCCCCGACTTGAGAGTATGTTCTCTTTCCTATTGAAATGTGCTTGTCTTTCTGTTGGACTGAACTCTGTTAGTTTATTTGTTTTAGAAAATGTAATTTTATTTCTACTATTTTAGCAATCCGGATCATTGAAATTTAATTGCTTACTACTTTATCTGGAAGTTTAATGTACTATCATATACCTCTCTATCCCTTCGGAGCTTTTCCGCTCTTGGGAGGCCTCACAGGTTCCAAGTGGTATCGGGTTTACCCGGTATCCGGAGTCTGGGTCACCACATCCAATGATTGTAGTATGTCAGGCTGGGCCTTCTGTGGGCTGCCGCGCTACTCCCTGTCGGGGAGTTGCACTGCCTTACCTTTACCACTGGGATCGGACAGACCCTGATCACCTATGGACTCCTAGAATAGGGGTGCCAATGATGGCTCTTCTGAGAGTGGCTGGCAAGCTGGCTCGTCCTTACCGAACGGTCCTGCTTATTCTGCGGAAGAGAACGGAACTGGTGCAGGGACTAGGATGTTGGCAGTTGTCCCCTCCGTGCCGGAGGGGTCGAAGATGATGGCCCCTTTCCGAATTTCTACCTCCGGAAAGGGGGGTGGGTTCCTCCCCTCGAAAGAGGATAATTCGCTCCGAGTCGAAGGTGGACGGGTGAAGAGGTAGCTCGAGAATCCTCCTATGGCCTCTACCGCATCCCCGGCCACGACCTCGACCGTGGCCGGTGTGTTCCGGAGCTAGCTGTAGCACGAGCGGGGCGATGGTTCTTTGTCTAGTTCGCGAGGCCACTGGCTCGCCTCGTCGGGAGGCGTTGATGTTATCAGGGGGTGGAATAGCCACCATGTTGCAAGTGCAGCCCCGAAGCATTTCTTCCAGCTACTCTGTTGTGATTTCCCTATCTTTATGGAACAAGGAGAGTTCTTCTGGGATGAGAAGGCTTTCGCCGTTCTTGATCTTCTGGATCATCTCTTGGACCCAGCTTCTGAAGCGGGTTCGCTTCTGCATTTCTTCCCATGGGATGTAGCTATCGAGCGGGAGAGCTCCAGTAGGACGAGGAGGGATGTATTCCTCCAGGTCGTCAATGAGCCGCTGGAGCCTCTGGAGAGGCGTTGACTCGGTTGGAGTCTGTAAGGCGACTGCTTGCTCAGCTTGTTTCTTGAGCCACCTTTTGAGGTTCTTCCTCCTATTTTTCTCTTGTCTTTTGGCGATGGCCACCTCTAGGGGAGTAGGAGGGAGAGGTGCTGGGGCCGGAGTTGATAAATCCCCATGAGGATATCTCCGAGCTGATGTCTTCGTAGGGTTAGGTCGATGACTTTTCTTTGCCCGGATTTCAATCCAGGCACCTTCCGCTTGTTGCATTTGGAAGGTGGCGTTGATCACCTGCTCGATTACCTCAGGTGGTAGCTCCTGGTATGCGGGGATACTGGGACTGGTGTCCGAAGATGTGTGCACAGCTTGATGTCTTACCCGTGATGGCGAAGGAGGCATGTGGTAGGCTGGCAAACTGGTGCTGGAATCTGAAGACGTATGCGCAGTTTGATGCCTTACTCACGGTGGTGAAGAGGGTATCTCCTGATGAGCTGGTATACTGGGGCCGATGTCTGAAGATGTATGCAGGGTTTGATGCCTTACCCACGGTGGCGAGGTCTTTTGTTGATATGCGAACTGGGAGACGTGCTTGGCGTCTTGCTCCTTAGCCTTGTCTTTACGATTTGGCTGGGAGCAAGGTCTAGCGACTGCCGAAGACACAGTAGGGTATGGCCACTCTGGGTAGTTACCCTGACTTCACGTGTTGACTGGGCCTCGTGGTGGAGGGCCCGACGTACAAGTCGAAGTTGTTGAAGGCTCCGAAGATGTCTTCTTCGTGTTCTGGACTGGGTTGCAGGGAATGCGGAGAGGACCCGTGACTCGCCAGCTAAAGGGATGCGACGCGATCGCGTCGGGACCTCACCCTGCTTTTGCTTCCCCTTCCCATCTCCTGACACCAGAGATGGAGGTAGGGTATGAGGGGTGCGAGAGGAACTTGGGGCGCTGATCGTCGTCTCGCTCACCAGGACATCCTCTCGGCCGAGAAGGACTCGGAGGAGCCTGGCGGTATCCACCCTGGAGAATGGGAGAGACTCCATCTCTTGCTAGGACCGCAATTGCACGGCGTAAGTGGCAGGGGCTGGTCGGCTAGTTGTCGATGTCTGGGCATCTGGAGGAGCTGGGGTGGCGGGAGGATGGATGACATTGACTGAGAAATCCTCAGCTCCACCTCCTGGCTGGCGTCCCGCTCCCTGCGGCTTCGCAGGCGCTCTAGAGCCTCTCGATTATCGGTTTGAAACTCGAGCAATTCTAGGGTATGTTGATAAGGCAGCCCGTGCCCATTTGCTTGAGGAGGGTCTGGTTGCTTGGGTGCATTTCTGGCGATGCTCATGGTCTCTTCAACGGCTTGTCGAAGTCTTAGAATCGCCATAGAGTTCCCCTCAACATCGATTTGCTCCCACTGGATCTGTTCCTGGATTAGGTGCTGAACTTCCTCGCAGGATTTGATCATGTGGCAAATTCTTGCGTGAAAAGGGCAGTACTGGGGATGATAGAAGTCCCATTGGGTGTAGTCTGTCAGCGGATCAGGGGGCATGATTTGCCCCCTCTCGACAAGGACATCGAAGAGTCGCCGGGTTCTTTCTCTTTGGAAGGAGAGGGGTATGCGGTCATGCCTGGGTCTCCACCCTAGATACCACAGTGAGCACTCGCCTTGGCTGGTACTGGGCTCTCTATTTCTTTGTCAGAGAGAGAGAATGTAGCCATCATGTGAATCACGTTAGCTGTGTAGTGAATCAGACGCGCTACCTTGGCTGGCCTGGACCACGCATGTGGCTGCGGGGGATCGACGAGACCACTCTTCATTTTAATGAGGCCGTCTCGGATCAGCTTCTGTGCCTGAGTCTTGAAGACGTAGCAATCTTCAAGTGGATTCCCTAGCATACGATGATATGGGCAATAGCTAGGGTCATCAGTTTTCTGGGCCTCGTCTGGCTTGCGAGCTTTTGGCAGCTCGATAATCTTCTAGGCCATGTAGAGGTCGAACAGCATCTTTGTGTGTTCCTTTTTAAAGGAGAAGGGTGTCTTCGTATGCTCTGAAAAGGAAAGAGTAGTTGGCTGGTCCACTGGCTTTTTGTCAGAATCGCTTGACTCGGCCTCCTTACTGGCTTTAGCAACGGGGGTGAATTCAATGATGTTCACCTCCTTACCGGGCTGGCATTCTCGCATCTGCTTACCCTAAGCTGAAGTGTAGCTTGGCTTATCAGCAAAGAACATCTCTATTTCGGCAATGGCCGAGTTGAGCTGGTCGAAGCCTTTAATGTTAGTGTTGAGAAGCTTTTCGCTGACCTTGGCTGCCAAGCCTTTATGGCATATGGTGATGGCGTCCTCTTGGACTGCTGGGTTGATACACCTCATGCTGAGGTCTCGCCATTTCTTGATGAAGTCGAGGGCACTCTCGCCCTTCTTCTGCCGGAGAGAATAGAGCTCGGCTAGGGGGATCTTACGCTCGGCCTTCTGGAAATGGTCGAGAAATTTCTTCTGGAGATCTGCCTACTCGATCACTGAGTTGGGCTTCAGGCGGGAATACCACTGAAAGCCGTTCCCGTAAGTGAAGTGGCGAAGTAGCGGAGGAGATATGACACGTCTAACGCTAGCTCGTCCATGGCCATAATGTAGTAGGCCAAGTGGTCATGTGGAGACCCTTTCCTATCGAACTTCAGTAGCTTCGGGGGCTTGGCGTACTCCGGAGGGAGCTTTTTCAACTAGTGATGGAGCGGGTAGGGGACACTATAGAGGTCTAAAGTGGCAACCCCTTCCCCATACTGGGCGAGCTTTGACTCGACAATCCGCTCGATCATCTGGCGTTGTGCCATGAGATTTTCGGGTACTGGTGTATTGGATGCTCGAGGATGAACTTTGACTGGGGGCGTATAACCCAGCTACTGTCGGGGTTCGGGCAGCTGTTGCTGAGGTGTTGGCACCATTGTGCCCCATTGGCAGTGCCGGTGCTTCGGCCGGAGGCCTAGCAGGTTGCTGAGGGTGAAGGTCTCGTTCCTGAAGGAGGTCTTGCAGGAGGGCCTTCAAATGTTGGTTCTCCTTCACGAGAGTCTCAAGGGTCACCTCTTGAACTTCGTTTACCGGAGGATCATTGTTGGCTGGGTCTACATTGATAGGCATGCCACGGTCCTTGGCTGGAACTTCTTCTGCACGTTCCGATGCCTGAGGTCCGGCAGAAGTGCAGATGTGGCCCGACGGCGCCGGAGGTTGAGTTTGATGGCAGGGCCTCCTAAGCTGGATAAGAGGCTGGTTCAGGTCATCGGACTGAGTATCAGGCTACTATCCGGTGGTATAGCACGTGAACACCTGAACCACGTCGTTGATGAGCCGAACCGTCCGCTTTTTCTGGGAATGCTTCTCAGAGCGGACTGGCGTCCCAAGCCTGTCAAACACCGAGGTCCGTGGTGGTGGAGCCTCCATCATGGTGTTGACCCGAGGAGAACTGATACGGGATGGACAGTGAACCTGGGACTCTAGCTCGCGGACATCCCTATGCGAGGGAAACGCGAGATCTGCGCGGTTGAGAAACCGGCAATGAGTCGAGTAGTCAACTCTCTTTCGTGCCCGGATCGGGTAACGGGACGGGTTTCGCTCTCTCTCGCAGCGGTGATAAAAATATCAGGCTAGATTAACCTATCACTCATGCAGCGACAAAAAAATACATACGAAATAAGCAAAATGCGAAGAGAGGAGCGGACACGATATCTCCACGCTACCGGGCGTGGGGAAGATGACCCCGGCCGAACTTCGTACTCCCGGAACAGTAAATAATTAAATTACAGCAATGAATATTATGGCCCACTCCACGCAGGGAGGTAAAGGGCTACACGTGGACCCGGGAGTAACGGGTTCGGGTTGATGGGCAGCGATTTGGGCAGCTCCGATGGTGACGGGCGCCGGCAATTATGGGGCCCACGTCCTGGTCGGAGGGCCGATCGGGCCGGGAGTGGTACCGCTGCGGTGGGGACTCCTGGAGGGACGATCTCGAGGAGGGGAACATGTTGCTTCGCCTTGTGGAAGGCGAGATGACCCTACTGGGAACAATGTTGCTTGCTGCCCACGAACCTGTTCTGCTGTCACAACACTGCGTTACCCGACGAGAACAGTTGTTGCGATCAGACCTGAGCTCAGAACGACGTGAGACTAGCGCCGTTGGAAATCTCTCTCAGAGATCTACAACCCCATGTTGTCACAGAATTTTAATCTCTCTGTATGCTCCGTGGCTGAATTTACAACAGACTGGCTCACAGAACCAGATCAGACAGGGCAGAAAGTGGATCTGCCTGAGAACTCGGTTTGATCGGAGATCAAACGGTGGAGTTTGGATGTGAAATTTTTATGGATGGTAGATGGCAAGGTAAGGAACACGGGGATAATTTTTGTGTAATTTTTGGCGGTAGTTTGATATGGGAAGTGGATTTTCTAACAGGGGTGAGTCAGATCCGGATTGCACAGGATAGAACGGATTTAGGAAAATGTAGTGATTTTTTGGATGGAAATTAAAATTCCTAAAATCACAAAAAAAAATTGGGGACGAAGGATTTGGTGGACATAACTCTCATTTCAAATTTCAGCTCAATCTGAAATCGGAAAGGGGGTGAAAGGGGCGAAGAGGTAGCTTGCTGGAACACAGATCTGCACAGAGATAGAATCTGTAGATCAGGAGAAATAAACAGTAAAGGAAGGTAAACAAAGGAGGAAAAATGTGAATTTTTTTGTGGAGGCTGGGGGGAACGTGGGGAACGAACCCTCAAAATCTCAGATCGATCTGATCTGGGGATTTGGAGGAAGAATTCCGACACCATGCTGCTATCCAGGGGTGGACAGAACTCCGGCGGGTTAGCGGTGGCGGTGCAACGGCGGCTCGAACGGCGGCGGCGGGGGAGCTTCACACTCAGATATGATATATGATGGATACATCAAGGCAAGACTGCTCACATTTTATTTGCATTTATGGCCTTTTGTATTTGTATGTATACCCTTGTGATATATGGGTACACAATTGTAAGTCTTAGTGGGTTTTTGTACAAAATGTTAGTAGGTCCAGCAAGGGGGCCCCCAGTCCTTCCCCATTGGTCCACCTAAGCCATGTGGGGCTGGTCAAAGTCCTAGGTGGCCTTCTAGATGGATTGACTAGTCAATTGACACATGGGGAGACAAGTGGTTTAAAATTTCAAAGGAGGCTACCTACCTTACCTACCTTGTCCCCTTGGTCAAGGGGGTGCCCCCCTTTTGGTCTAATTTTAATTTTTGAAAAAAATGCTATTAGAACTAATTAGTTCTATACCTTGTATATCCCTCCCAACCCTAGATCTGAGGGTATTAAGAGTCTTTTTTCAATTCATATAAATAGCATGTAATTTCCATTTGTGTGAATTAATGAGAAGAAAAAATTGTGTAAGTTTGGAGCTTGGTGCGCCCCTCCCCTCTCTCCCTCTGGTTCCTTCCTCATCATTCAGCATTTTAGGGTATAGAACCCTTCTATCTTAGCCCCTCTACCTCTAGTTTCAATCTCTACCACCGCCGCCGCTGTTCGTGCCGCCATCGAGCCACTGCGAAGCAAGATCCGAAGTGCTGTCCAAGGTTCTGTTTTGCTGGACAAAGGTTCACTCCGGCCATTTTAGCTCCCAACCCTGACATCATCTGGAGCTGCGATTTTCAGGGTTGGTTCCCACTTGATTCCCAACCTCCAGTAAAATTATCCCGTCATTTACCTTTCTTTTTATATTTTTCTATTTTCGTGCCTCCTAATCCATCAGTTCTGTCTGCAGTCTGTCCAGTGTTATAGCCACTCTGAGTTTCCCCCTTTCGACCAACTTCTTGATTATTTTTTGAATCCCTAAATTTATTGGAGATTCTGTACACCACTCCCACCATCCAAAAATTTTATTGTGAATTTAGAATTTCATTCATATTTTCTAAAAATTCACTTCAGATCCTAAGTTCTGTTCTGTCTCTGCTGTCCAGATCCGATCACCCGGTGCTATAAAATCATTTTCCCCAGTCAAATCTCCACCAAACCTTTCATAAAATATATCCCCGTTTTTCTATCTTCACCCTCTACAACTTTCATGAAGGGCTCAAAAGCTGAATCGAAGGTCTACATCACGGTCAACGCCAACTCTCAGGAAAAAGTACTTCTGCCCTGAGTTTTCTGATCCTGTGAACGAGCAGCTTGAATATTCGACAAAGGCCATCAATGGGAAATTCAAATTTATTTCTATGGCCATATATCAAAGGATTTTGAGTTAGCTTTCCATCGGTACCTCTTGTGCGTCGATCCGATAATGGGAGTGACCGCAGCAGCAGATTTCGTCGGGACGCTCGGGTCTGAAACAGCAGTTTAGATCCGTAGGCAGCAACTTCGGAGAGTGAAGATCGGAGCCGCCCGACCTCCGACCGACGAACCAACGTACCACTGTCCCAGGGAGCATCCTTCCAGGCATCCCCACCATAGCGGTACCACCTTGGTCCCACGCGGCCCCACTGACTATCACGTGAGCCCCACGGTCGTGAGTACGTGTGCCGCCGAAGCAACACAAGAAGCGACCCGTCAACCCGAAACCGCTACTTCCGGGTCCCATTGTGTCGCCATTTACCTCCCTGCGTGGAGTGGGCAGTAATTTATCTTTCTGTAATTATTGTGTATTTACTGTTCCGGGAGTACGAGTTCGGCCGGGAAGTCTTCCCCACGCCCGGTAGCGTGGAGGTATCGTATTCGCCCCCATCTCGGCATTTGCTTTATTTCGTATATATTTCTTTATGCCGCAGCTAGAGAGCATGTGTTAGGGCCATTAGCTCAATATATTGATTTCACCGCTGCTGCAAGAGAGAGTGAGACCGTCCCTGACCCGATCCGAGCACGAAGTTGAGAGTTGACCACCCTAGCTCACTGTCGATTTCTCAACCGTGCACCTCCGTACGCTTCCCTCGTTAGGGGCGATCGCGAGCTTGCTTAGAGTCCAAGGGTCGCATATCCAATTGGAGTCGAGTCGCGTGTTCGTCCCGCATCAGTTTGGTATCAGAGCGCCAGTTGAGTCTAGGGTAGTATTTGGTCCAAAAATATAAAAAAAGTGTCATTTACGTCTAGTCATCGTCTAAGTCGGTCTAAGGTTGCATCCGCCTACCATTGTTTGGTATATAAAAAGGTGTTGTCCGAACATTAGGCTACGCCTATCGGGAAGGCCGCACACTTGCGCGAGTGATCTTCGGATCGATTAACTCCGCCACGTACTGAGTCATGGTTTAAGTCTAGGGTCCTTAGTGTGCATGCATTCCAACCTTGCATAGTCGGTCTAGTGTCTTGTCCACGATTGGCATGGTCACCCTTTGGCTCCCCTAATGCCCATGGCTTCCCCATCGCCCAGGCGATATGACCGTTGGCCCACCCATGGGCTTGGCAACCATCCTCTCCACTTTCGTAGGCCCGAAGCCTCGGATTTTTATGGCTCCAATGACCCGGGCGTCTACCTCAAGTGGCAGGCCAACATGGACACCTACTTTGATTGTTATCCCATGTCCGAAGTCGGGCAGTTCTATTATGCCAAGGAGCGGCTTCTACACAAGGCCGCCGAAAAGTGGGATTACATTGAACGTTCGAGAGAGGTTAGGAGGCAATGGCCCATCGAGTCATGGTGGGACATGAAGAGAGAGCTTAGGAAGGTCTATCTTCCCCACCCATCAACCTCCAACCCCAAGGGTCATACCACGAGCCAACCCCACCACATCACCCCTAATCAAGTGGGCCACACCTCCACCCAACCCCGCCCCTTCACCCACATCCAAGCCCTCCAAAGCAACCCCAATCAAGTGGCCCGCCCAGTCGCTTCCAACCAACCTCACCTCGGCACCCCCATCCAATCCCACCCAAGCACCTCCAACCAAGTGGAAGCCCCACTTATTGCCGAGTCTAGGTCCGCATCCGGGCCGAGAGATGAAGAGTGAGTCCACCCCGAGGCCCCTACTCCAACCCGCACCTTAGATGAAATCAAGAAAATGCTTTCGGATTGGTTGGATAGGATAGAAAAGACACATGCTCCTTCACCACCCGTGAGTGCTCCATTGCCACCCTCTCCTTCCGAACTTCATCCAGAGCCATCTTATTTGGAGCCACCAAAGCCCGAGCCACCCGTGTTTCTAACGGGTACGCCTTTCATAGCCGAGCCACTTCTTAGCTGGCTCAAGGTTGGCTTGGTCCCGCTTTCATATCCATCCATGGACCCCACCCTACCTCTAGTGCCCGTCAACTCCTACCACACGACATTCCGGTCTAGTCACCATGTTGATACATTGGGTGACCTTATTATGGGTTTACAACGGCAATGGACGTTGACGTACTTATTGGCCCGAGGCTTCGACCAACCCACTAGTCGTAGCTTCACTCATCCGGCCTTAGGGTCCATTACCTCCGTGTGTACTGTGGGTTGTGTCGCCACGGAGATCCTCTTATTCCTCCTCATGCCGGCCGAACCCGACTTCATACCCTTTTGCCCGAGGGAGGAACCATACATCCTACACATGATCACCGTCCCACCTACAATGCATGAAGGTGACTATCCACACCTTCAAGACTTCTACACCGGGGACCGTGACTTGTGGGAATCCACCACAAGGGGTCATACCTTCTTTGATCCCTTTGACCCATTCCCTAGTGGACCCCTTGACCCACCATATATACTTCATTCCTTCGAGCGAGTCCACTACCACACCCCTACCACACGGGTCGGGTCTTCTACACCCACCAATCCCAATCTCGATACACCCACACCCGGCTCTTCCACACCCAGCTCTTCTAGCCTTCTCAAGTTCCCCAAATCCAAAGGGTCGTCCATGCATGATTGGGTCATACTTGGACGTTCCCCATGCCACCCATCTCCGGTTGCATAACATGCATGCATGGCACACATTCAGGTGTCCTGGTCCACCATCGCCAATGCGTAGGTCGGATTAACATTAGGTGTGTCTAGGGTCTTTGTGAGTCTTTGTTTCGTTTGTCTGTCGTGTGTTTGTGCATACATCGAGTCGAGTCGGTTTGGTACGCTCGCGTTGTTACTCCCTTTCGAGTATGAGACTTATCGGACTATTGGGATCAGCTCTACATCTATGCCCCGGATCTAGTCACCTACAGGGACCCAGCGGTGATTCCTAGTGAGTCTTCGAGCCGCCTCCTCCCCTTGAGAGTGACCCCACCCCGGAGTGTTCCACCACTAGCCTCTTCTCATAGAAGCATGCGCATATCGAGTATATACGGAATGAGCAGGTGACGATCACTTGGAGTGGAGCGTACCCGCGCTACATGGTACAGTGACGGGTCCGTCGAAACTATTCGAGCAGTCGCACCCTTTACTCGACGAGGTCAAGTTCTTCCCACCCGGGGAGAATTGATGGGGACATCAAGGCAAGACCGCTCACATTTTGTTTATATTTATGTCCTTTTGTATTTGTATGTATACCCTTGTGATATATGGGTACACAATTGTAAGTCTTAGTGGATTTTTGTACAAAATGTCAGCAGGTCTAGCAAGGGGGCCCCCAGTGATGTGGGACGGACAGGGGAACCGACTCTAAGTGATGCGGACCTCGGACTCTAAATGCGGATGCGACCAGCAACATACAACAATGGAGACACTTTGGCCCGACACTAAGAGTTCTTATGGGCTATACGTCGCTAACAGAAACGCAAGCTCACTCGTCGTCCCAAGAGAGGGAAAGGCGGATCGTGCATGGTTGAGGAACCGGCAGAGTAAGGGTAGTCTGACTCACTTCCGTGCTCGGATCGAGCCACAGGACGGGTCGCTCTCTCGCTCACAGTGGTGACATGGACTCACGGGCTAGAATCCTACGCTCTCACAGTGGCATATGACCATATACTAGCTAAGCAAAGTAATGCCAAAAAGTTACGATCGTACCTCCACGCACCTGGCGTGGGGAAGACAACCCCGGCCAACTCTGAACTCCCGGTTAACAATTATTACAGCGGTACAATGGTTTTGACCCACTCCACGCAGAGAGGTAACAGGTCACATGTGGGGCCCAGGAGTCACGTGAATTGAGTTGACGGGCAGCATCTTGATGACGCTCCGGCGGTGCCGAAACCCGCGTTTAGTGCTGTCCAGACGGTGCGATCTACAGGTTCGTGGGGCCCGCGGACCGCTCTGTCCTTCGGGTCTGATGGGGGTGGGTCCCGCTGTGATGGAGACCCCTGGTGGCACGCTTTCCTGGAAGGTGGTCGGGCGGGAATGCCGGTCGGAGGCCGATTGGCTCCGATCTCCAAGCTTTGGAGTTGCTACCCTCGGACTGGTTGCTTCTATTTTGTAGCGCGCGATCCGGTGACTTCGGCTGCTGCGATAACTCCCGACGTCGGATCGATGCACAAGAGGTACCATTGGAAAGATCTCTCGAAGTTCTTCGACCCTATGAGATTCAGAAAAATTCACCATATCTATGCTTCTGATGGGCGATTTTAGAACCGACCTGCTCTCAGTCTCAGATCTGACTGGGCAGAAACTGAGTTTCATGAGAGTTGGCGTTGACCGTGGAATAGACCTCCGATTCAGACCTCGAGCCCTTCATGAAAATTGTAGAGGAGAGAGAGAGGAAAACGGAAATAATTCTTAGGATCGATTTGGTGGAGGTTTGGGTAGGAAAAAGTATTTTATACTGGCGGGTGGTCGGATCTGGACAGTAGAAGACAGAACAGATTGGGATCTGAAAGTGATTTTTAGAAAATAGGTGGAGGCCTTTAGAAATTTCAAGAAAAGTCGTGGGTGTAGGGGAAGGTGGAAAGAACCTTTAATAAAATTGGGGGTTCAAACAAAAATTGTGAAGGGGTTCGAAGGCGGCTATCTCAGGCTTGTTGTCACAGTGAACAGAAAGCTGACAGATCTGAGAGGGAAGGGGAAACAAAAATGGAAAAATATGAAATGGAAGCTAGAAGGCCAACCAAGTTTTCTGGAGCGTGGGAGACACCTCTGGAACACACCCTGAAAGTTTGGGCTCCATAAGATCTCGTGGATGAGAGTAGAAATTCGTGGATGGAGGATCTGTCATGGGTGGACAGAATACCGGCGACGATGGTGGCGGTGCGATGGCGGCACGATGGCGGCGGCGGCGGCGGCGATGATCTTCACACCAGATAGAGGAGGCGTCACACCTCAAGAACACAGCCTTCACAGCTACAAAGGGGAGAGGGAGGAGAGAGGAGGAGGGCGAACCTTGCTCTTCTTGGAACAAAATGATTTTTTTCTCTTCATTAATTCTAATCAAATGAAAATACAATCTATTTATATGAAATGGTAAAAGACACTAACTATCCCTAGATCTAGGATTGGGGAGGGGTACGATAGGGAGTCCACAATTTATTTCTCCCATGTGATTTGGAATCAAATAAAATAAAATTCAAAACCTATTAAACTAATGCAAAAGGGGGGGGACACCCCCTTGAATTAAGGAGAGATCTAGGAGATGCTCCCCCCTTTGTCCCCTCCTTTGGTCCCACCTTCTAGAAGCCCACAATGGAAGGTTGACTGACCCCACATGGGTCCTGGGGCTGAGGTGGATCAATGGGAGGAGGGATGGGGGCGGCCCGTGGGACCCAGGGGTCCCATTTTCCAAATAAACCGCTATTACAATCCAAATTACAATCCGAATAAAACCAAATAAACACACATTACACACAAATAAAATCCCAGTAAATATGATAAATACTAAGACTCAAGGGGGAGTCTTGATGCGGGACAAAAAAAGGTTCACCCCACCAAGATAATCTGAGCTCTCATGGGCATTTGATCAAACATATAACAGACCACAAATCTCTGTTAGAGAACGGCACTCAATCTAACATGAAACCCAATTCACAAATATTTGTCCATACTTAAGTCAACATAACCATCTTCTTATGTCCAACTCTGAGATTGTAATGAACCTTCACATTATCTAACATGGATCACATGAAAGCAGATTAAGGATACCACTGCGGACACCTTGCCCATGGTGCGCGGGAAGTGCTGTTGCGGTTGTTCCCCTTGAGGATGAGACGTGCATAATTATGTGGGATCAACTGAACCTCACGTTGTGGTTGTTTGGCTACTCATGCTGTTTGCTTCTTCCTAGGAATAGTGAAGAGGCTTTCACGTGGCACACACAAGGAGAGAAGGTAGAGAATAAAAGGACAAGGAGAAAAAAACAAAGCAGAAGAATTGATCAAGGTGGAGCCTTTTGGTCTCTTCAAAGGGCCTCGAGAGAGAGAGAGAGAAAGAGAGAGAGAGAGAGAGAGAGAGAGAGAGAGAGAGAGAGAGAGAGAGAGAGGGAGAGAGAGATAGAAGGGCGCTAATCCCCTTTATATATATATATATATATATATATATATATATCATAAGACCTCTCGTAGAGAGAAGTTAAGAGAGAGAATGATAGAGAAGAGAACACGGGAGGGGGGGCTGTGCGTTGTTGACACCGGTGGTGGTGGCAGGTGGTTCCCGTGACAACCATGGCAACTGTGAAGGGGACATCACCGGCGATCTCATTTGTTCGAGGATCCTGATGCTCGCCAGCAGTGCTACATCTTGTTCGCCACTTTATTCCGAGTCATATGATGTATTTTTCATTTTCTTATTATGTAATTTTCCTTTTATTTGAGTCAAGTCCCTAGGTTAAGGTGTCATCTACCTAGGTTAATTGGCATTAGAGTGGTTAATGAGTCAGTTGGGCCCAATTAAGTGGGCTAGGCCCATGGGCACCCCCTTCTCCCTTAGTTTATTGTCACTAGCCTAAAACTCAGGATCTTATGTTAAATTGTGGGATTCCTATAAATAGGACCCCAATCCCACCATTTGAAGCTAATGAATGAATGATATTGAGTTGAGTTTCCATAAAATTTGTGAGTTTCCCCTCTCTCCCTCTCTCTAGCTCTCTCTCTATTTCTCTCTCTCTCTCTCTAAAGGGGGCGAACCCCATTCTCTCTCCTCCCCACCCCCAATTTCGAAATTCACTCTCTCTCCTCCCCATTCACCTCTCATTAAGACCCCTCCCCCTTCCCCATACCTCCCATTTAATTCCCCTCCAACCCCTAGGTGGAATCCCCTTCTCCTAGGCACCTCTCCCTCCTCCCAAGCAACCTTTCCCCTTCCCCATACAACCTTTCATTTTCCCAAGGGAGAATCCCTTCTCCCAAGCACCCCTTCCCCTCCCCAAGACAACCCTTCCCATTCCCTAGGCCCCCATTAACCCCTCCATTAACCCCACATTCAAACCAAAGGAGAGTTCTCTCCCCCCTCTCTCCTTCCCAACCCAAATTCGCAGCTCCCCCTTCCTCCACTTGCTAGACCACCTCCCAGCCGCCTTTCTGCCCCTCCCACACCTTGTATCACCCCCTAACAGACCCCCACATAGTCAGGTGTCACCCCCACACCCATCCACCCCATTTCTCACCCCATCTACTCTGTCTCCCATCACCTTCCATCACCCTATCCATCTCAGTTCGCAGGCAGCAGTTGGAGCCCGACTTGTAGAACCTGCCCCGAGGTCATTCAGCGTCGTCTGGAGGCATACTATACATCGACGGAAAGTTGTCAAGATAGCTTCGCAGCCGAGGTGGTCTCTCCAGCATCCGACATCTCTGCTGTCCGGAGAGTTCATTCTCGTCCGATTGTGCAACTGGGACCTAAACCAGGACTAGAGCTGCAGTGCAGAAGCTTCCACGGTCTCATCCTTCCGTTCCAAGGCCCGCCGCTTGGCCGGGTCAAAGATCCACCAGTCCTTTATCCAACACAGCAAGAGGGACCTCGTTCAGAGTTCGAGACTGCCCGTTCCAAATTTTCTCCCCCAGGTGCGCTGAACAGACCACTCAGGACCTGTCCAGACCCCTCGTCACTCAACGGGCTCCCCCTCTCTGCCCTGACATAGTCTGCTGTCCCCCCTGGCTGCTGATCGAAGAAGACTCGTCCACGGTCATACTCGTCTTGGTCCCGCTGCATTTCGACATCGGGAGCAGGCGTGGTGACTACTTCCACCTACTGCTGCACCATGGGACCAGTCCAAACCAGAGCACCGGGATCCTGTTCCAGAGCTTGCCCCAGCCAGTGACGATGTCAGGACCACCCACAAAAATTCACAGGCATTCTTGGGTCTGTCAGCGACGTTTCAGCATCAGGTTCGTCGAATTCTGAGTTCGGTGGAGTGCGTGGCGTCATCTACATCGACTTCCTGTCCGGTTACTCCAGAATGGGCAGATCGTTCGGCGCTAGCTTAGTTAACCTCCCCTCCCCGCCTGGCCGGCTTTGCGCCCCTCCCTGTGTGGAGGTAGTGTTTGGTGTAAGCCCATTCCCCCACCCCGAGATTCACCCTCCTGCGTGGGGCGTAGTTTTGTGCTAGCAGGTCTTCGGCTGAAGCATCATCGGCGCGGCGTGCGGGTAGCCCACGCTTCCCCGCTCGCCCTCGTCTCCGACCGGGATCGGTGTCTTCACACCGATCAGGTGAGCTTTGAGCCCCCATCCTCTGCTGGTTTCACTATTTCTTAGCTTAGTATTATCTCTAGTTGTGCCATCGGTAGTGAGAGAGTGCTTGTCCCAACATTCCGTCTAATCGAGTGCCACCGCGGGTGAGTTGTGAGAGTGTCATTACATCACACACCCTCGGCGTGCCGGCCGCCCTTGAAATTGGGCATCCCTGGCCCATTGGGGTCCATCCCTAGCTGGCCATATCCTTGGAACCTCGAGGTCAAACCTCGGACCCTCACCACCATCGCTGGTCCACCTACGGAACCGGGTGTGCGCGACACGGGTGAACCGCTTGTGAGAGATCGTTGTTCGGTCCGGTTGCTTGCAAATCTAGGTCCAAGGAGTGGTGTCACATCAAACCAGGGGGGTACCGTGGTGGGGAAGGGAGTTGGGTTCACAGATGGGCAGGGTGCATGAGTAGGGTGCATGGCTGTAGCGACCAAGTACTTGGCTACTTGAGCTGGTCCACTTCACGCTCCTGGCTTCACAAATTGGCTGCTACGTGCATGTAGAGAGGGTGAGAAGGAAGAGCAGGGATGGAGGCAAAGAAAGGTAGAAGTGCGCACATGGGAGGGCAGGGTAGTTACGACCGCAGGTGATTCATGGTGATGGGGACGGGAGAGACGTGGGTGCCTGTCTGGAGAGGGAGCTTGGAGGGGGATGATGACCTGCGGGTGCTCGGAGCGGCTGTTGCCGCCATGGTCGCATGCCGGTGGGCGCGGTTGTTCTGCCGAGACAACGTGGAGGAGGTGGCTGAGTGGGGTTGAGGGAGGGGAAGAGAGTGTGAGAGGGAGATGGCGGCGGCGGACAGGTGGGGCTGGGTGGTGGTGCATGTGGACAGTCGGTGGTAAAGGTTGTGGTAGTGGGTGGTGGAGCCGGGTGAGGGGTGCTGCCCAAGGGGAGAGAAGAGGGAGGTGGGGTGGGTTGTAGGTGGTGTGCAGAGGGCAGCCGGGGGGGCTTTGCGTGGGGAAGGATCAGGGGAAGCACAGGTGAAGGGGCCTTGGGCATGGGGCAGCATGGTGGTGGTGGTTGGGTTGCATGATGATGAGGGGAGATTGTGGTCAGTGGGGCTATGCTTGGTGGACGTTGGATAAGAGGGGCGTCTCACCCCGGGGCTTCTCACCCATGGGCATATCCTTCTCGGAGAAGAACAAACAAGGAGGAGTCTCACCTCACATGGAATCACTTTCCAAAATAGCTCATTACAACTTCATTAATCCTTAACATGTGATTACAGACTCTTATATAGACTCCTCACACAGACAACATATCAAAAACTTCAACACCTAACATTTGACATTTATGACCAAACATCACCTAACAACTCTTTATAACTCACGTGGGGAAGACTTAAGACACTAACATAATGGTGCCACATCTTCAAAGCACACCTAAGCTTACGAATGTGACCTATAAAATAAAGCACTCAAAATAAACAAAATTTGATAAATGTCCATACTGCTTACGATCCTCGTCATGTCTCTAGACTGTCTCTAAGCCAGATGGAAGCCGATGTAGCCCAAGTGGTGCTCCGCGTACGGTATCGACGGCTCGCCGGTTCGTGCTTCTCACTCGCTTTGGTGTCCGCACCAATTCTCCCCGGGTGGGAGAACTCCACCCTGTCGAGTAAGGGTCAGCATCGCTCTGGTAGCGCTCCAGTAGGTCCGGATCTAGCCTCTGTAACTCTCCACGGGTGATCCAAGTATCCTCGGTGGCGGGTCACCCTCTCCATCGCACTAGGTAGCGCGGGTAGGATCCACTCCTGGTAACGGTCACCTGCTCATCCAGTATATGATATATATGCTCTCACTGCCGTGGAAATGGGGCTGGTGGTGGACACTCAGGTGTGGTATCACTCTCAATGGGAGGAGATGGCTCGAAAGACTCACTAGGGATCACCGCTGGGTCCCTATATGCAACTAGAACCGACACATTGAAAGTTGAGCTAATACCATATTCCTCGGGAAGGTCCACAACATACGCATTGGATCCAACGCGTTTCAACACTCTAAATGGATCAACTCCGCGAGCTTACAATTTCTTTACGGTTCCAGAGAGAAACCGTTCAGGTCTTACCCTGATCATGACATATTCACCCTCTTGGAACTCACGGTGGTGTCTATGGGCATCGGCTCGCCCCTTATACCATGCATTGCTGGCCTCAATGTGATGACGGACGTCGTCATGCAGACTCCTAACATGCTTAGCAAAAATAAAAACACACGGATGCACACACGACCCTAAACAAACCTAATGTTAGTCCGACCTACGCATAGGTGATGGTGGACTAGGACACCCGAATGTGTGCCATGCATGCATCGGACGTAACCGGAGGTTGACGTCATAGGGAATTCTTAGACCTCCTAAAGTGGACCATGGATGCATATTGGACTTAGATGTGGGAGGGCCAGGGGTACCAAATGCATCTTCTTCCTTTCCCCTAGATGAGGGTGTATCTCGCAAGTGAACGGGCTTGGTGGGTGTAGACGACCCGGCCCGTGGGGAAGGGGTGTGGTGGTGGACTCCCTCGAAGAAGTGAAGTATACATGGTTGGTCAAGGGGCCCACTAGGGAATGGGTCAAAGGGATCAAAGAAGGTATGACCCCTTATGGTGGGTTCCCACAAGTCACAGTCCCATGTGTAGAAGTCTTGAAGGTGTGGATGGTCACCATCATGCATTGTGGCGGGTGGGACGGTGATCATAGGTAAGAAGTATGATTCCTCCCTCGGACAAAAGGGTATGAATTTGGGCTCGGCCGGCATGGGGAGGAATAAGAGGATCTCCGTGGTGACACAACCCACGGTGCACACGGAGGTAATGGACCCTAAGGCCGGATAGGTGAAGCTAAGACTAGTGGGTTGGTCGAAGCTTCGGGCCAAGGAGTGCGTCAACTGCCATTATGAATCTAATCCCATAACAAGGTCATCCAATGTGTCAATATGGTGACTAGACCGGAATGCGGTATGGAATGAGTTGACTGGCACTAATGGTAGGGTGGGGTCCATGGATAGGTAAGGAGGCGGGACCAAGCCATCCTTGAGCCAACTAAGAAGCGGCTCGGCTATGAAAAGCGCACCCGTTAGAAACACGGGTGGCTCGGGCTTTGGTGGCTCCAAATGAGAGGGCTCCGAAATAAGATCGGAAGATGAGTGTGATGGTAATGAGCTCTCATGGGTGGGGAAGGCTATGGGGTAGGCTGTCCGACCGGCTCGGGAATCGACTGAGAGGTAGAGGCTTGCCGAAGGGCGACATCTACTTGCTGATTGGCGGCATCAAACCGGGCCTCGAAAGGCTCGACCTCGAGAGCGACCTGATAACACTGCGCCAGAGAGAACGCGTCGCGGATAAGACATTCATACCGAAAATGAAGCCGCAAACCTCTCCGGAACTGAGAGGCAGTCGTGGTGCTCTCGTTTCCAAACCGGTACACTTCGAAGTCCCTAATGTACTCAGACACGGACTTGTCGCCTTGGACGAGTCGGCATGGGTTGGCCATAGTTGCTAAAGGATGGGAACGGATCCCTAGGAATGGACATGCAAGGCCCTTTTTTGGTTTTTGTTTTATAAGTAAAATGTTATGCCAACTAATGCAACCACCTAGACACGACTTAGAATGGGATGCAAATGCAAAGTTTAAATGAGACTCGACTACAACCTAGACACAACCAAGACTCGGTACGTGGCGGACATAATCGATCCGAAGATCACTCGTGCAAGTGTGCGGCCTTCCCGATAGGCGTAGCCTAACGTTCGGACAACACCTTTTGATATACCGAGAAAGGTCTGTGGTGCAACCTTAGACCGACTTAAACTTAGACTCGACTTAAATGACTTTTTTTTGGAGTTTTGCAAATGACTACCCTAGACTCAACTAGCGCTCTGATACCAAACTGATGCGGGACGGACAGGGGAACCGACTCTAAGTGATGCGGACCTCGGACTCTAAATGCGGACGTGACCAGCAACATACAACAATGGAGACACTTTGGCCCGACACTAAGAGTTCCTATGGGCTATACGTCACTAACAGAAATGCAAGCTCACTCTTCGTCCCAAGCGAGGGAAACGCGGATCGTGCATGGTTGAGGAACCGGCAGAGTAAGGGTAGTCCGACTCACTTCCGTGCTTGGATCGAGCCACGGGACGGGTCACTCTCTCGCTCACAGTGGTGACATGGACTCACGGGCTAGAATCCTACTCTCTCACAGCGGCATATGACCATATACTAGCTAAGCAAAGTAATGCCAAAAAGTTACGATCGTACCTCCACGCACCTGGCGTGGGGAAGACAACCCCGGCCAACTCCGAACTCCCGGTTAACAATTATTACAGCGGTACAATAGTTTTGACCCACTCCACGCAGGGAGGTAATAGGTCACATGTGGGGCCCGGGAGTCACGTGAATTGAGTTGACGGGCAGCATCTTGATGTCGCTCCGGCGGTGCCGAAACCCGCGTTTAGTGCTGTCCGGACGGCGCGATCTACGGGTTTGTGGGGCCCCCGGACCGCTCTGTCCTCCGGGTCTGATGGGGGTGGGTCCCGCTGTGATGGAGACCCCTGGTGGCATGCCTCCCTGGAAGGCGGTCGGGCGGGAACGCCGGTCAGAGGCCGATCGGCTCCGATCTCCAAGCTTTGGAGTTGCTGCCCACGGACTGGTTGCTTCTATTTTACAGCGCGCGATCCGGCGAGTTCGGCTGCTGCGATCACTCCCGACATCGGATCGACGCACAAGAGGTACTGTTGGAAAGATCTCTCGAAGTTCTTCGACCCTATGAGATTCAGAAAAATTCACCAGATCTGTGCTTCTGATGGGCGATTTTAGAACCGACCTGCTCTCAGTCTCAGATCTGACTGGGTAGGAACTGAGTTTCCTGAGTGTTGGCGTTGACCGTGGGATAGACCTCCGATTCAGACCTCGAGCTCTTCATGAAAATTGTAGAGGGGAGAGAGGGAAAACAGAAATAATTTTTAGGATCGATTTGGTGGAGGTTTGGGTAGGCAAAAGTATTTTATACTGGCGGGTGGTCGGATCTGGACAGTAGCAAACAGAACAGATTGGGATCTGAAAGTGATTTTTAGAAAATAGGTGGAGGCCTTTATAAATTCCAAGAAAAGTCGTGGGTGTAGGGGAAGGTGGAAAGAACCTCTAATAAAATTGGGGGTTCAAACAAAAATTGTGAAGGGGTTCGAAGGGCCGCTATCTCAGGCTTGCTGTCACAGTGAACAGAAAGCTGACAGATCTGAGAGGGAAGGGGAAACAAAAATGGAAAAATATGAAATGGAAGCTAGAAGGCCAACCAATTTTTCTGGAGCGTGGGAGACACCTCTGGAACACATCCTGAAAGTTTGGGCTCTAGAAGATCTCGTGGCTGAGAGCAGAAATTCATGGATGGAGGATCTATCATGGGTGGACAGAATACCGGCGACGATGGTGGCGGTGCGATGGCGGCACGATGGCGGCGGCGGCGGCGGCGATGATCTTCACACCAGATAGAGGAGGCGTCACACCTCAAGAACACAGCTTTCCCAGCTGCAAAGGGGAGAGGGAGGAGAGAGGAGGAGGGCGAACCTTGCTCTTCTTGGAACAAAATGATTTTTTTTCTCTTCATTAATTCTAATCAAATGAAAATACAATCTATTTATATGAAATGGTAAAAGACACTAACTATCCCTAGATCTTGGGTTGGGGAGGGGTACAATAGGGAGTCCACAATTTATTTCTCCCATGTGATTTGGAATCAAATAAAATAAAATTCAAAACCTATTAAACTAATGCAAAAGGGGGGGACACCCCCCTTGAATTAAGGAGAGATCTAGGAGATGCTCCCCCCTTTGTCCCCTCCTTTGGTCCCACCTTCTAGAAGCCCACAATGGAAGGTTGACTGACCCCACATGGGCCCTAGGGCTGAGGTGGATCAATGGGAGGAGAGATGGGGAGGCCCGTGGGACCCAGGGGTCCCATTTTATAAATAAACCCCTATTACAATCCGAATTACAATCTGAATAAAACTAAATAAACACACATTACAGACAAATAAAATCCCAGTAAATATGATAAATACTAAGACTCAAGGGGGAGTCTCCAGACTGTCTCCAACCTAGATGGAAGCCGATGTAGCCCAAGTGGTGCTCCGCGTACGGTACGGACGGCTCGTCGGTTCGTGCTTCTCGCTCGCTTTGGTGTCCGCACCACCCAGTCCTTCCCCATTGGTCCACCTAAGCCATGTGGGGCTGGTCAAAGTCCTAGGTGGCCTTCTAGATGGATTGACTAGTCAATTGACACATGGGGAGACAAGTGGTTTAAAATTTCAAAGGAGGCTACCTACCTTACCTACCTTGTCCCCTTGGTCAAGGGGGCGCCCCCCCCCCCCTTTTTGGTCTAACTTTTGAAAAAAATGCTATTAGAACTAATTAGTTCTATACCTTGTATATCCCTCCCAACCCTAGATCTGAGGGTATAAAGAGTCTTTTTTTTATTTCATATAAATAGCATGTAATTTCCATTTGTGTGAATTAATGAGAAGAAAAAATTGTGTAAGCTTGGAGCTTGGTGCTCCCCTCCCGTCTCTCCCTCTGGTTCCTTCTTCCTCCTTCAGCATTTCAGGGTATAGAACCCTTCTATCTTAGCCCCTCTACCTCTGGTTTCAATCTCTGCCACCGCCGTCGCCGTTCGTGCCGCCATCGAGCCACCGCGAAGCAAGATCCGAAGTGCTGTCCAAGGTTCTGTTTTGCTGGATAAAGGTTCACTCCGGCCATTTTAGCTCCCAACCCCGACATCATCTAGAGCTGAGATTTTCAGGGTTGGTTCCCACTTGATTCCCAACCTCCAGTAAAATTATCCCGTCATTTACCTTTCTTTTTATATTTTTCTATTTTCGTGCCTCCCAATCCATCAGTTCTATCTACAGTCTGTCCAGTGTTATAGCCACTCTGAGTTTCCCCCTTTCGACCCACTTCTTGATTATTTTTTGAATCCTTAAGTTTATTGGAGGTTCTGTCTACCACCCCCACCATGCAAAATTTTATTGTGAATTTAGAATTTCGTTCATATTTTCTAAAAATTCACTTCAGATCCTAAGTTCTGTTCTATCTCTGCTGTCCAGATCCGATCACCTGGTGCTATAAAATCATTTTCCCCAGTCAAATCTCCACCAAACCTTTCATAATATATATCCCCGTTTTTCTATCATCGCCCTCTACAACTTTCATGAAGGGCTCAAAAGCTGAATCGAAGGTCTACATTGCGGTCAACGCCAACTCTCAGGAAAATGTACTTCTGCCCTGAGTTTTCTGATCCTGTGAACCAGCAGCTTGAATATTCGACAAAGGCCATCAACGGGAAATTTAAATTTCTTTCTCTGGCTATAGATCAAAGTATTTTGAGTTAGCTTTCCATCGGTACCTCTTGTGCATCGATCCGATGTCGGGAGTGACCGCAGCAGTAGATTTCGTAGGGATGCGCGGGTCTGAAACAGCAGTTCAGATCTGTGGGCAGCAACTCCGGCGAGTGAAGATCGGAGCCGCCCGGCCTCCGACAGGTGAACCAACGTACCGCCGTCCCAGGGAGCATCCTTCCAGGCATCCCCACCACAGCGGTACCACCCTGGTCCCATGCGGCCCCACTGACCATCACGTGAGCCCCACGGTCGTGAGTACGTGTGCCGCCGAAGCAACACAAGAAGCGGCCCGTCAACCCGAAACCGCTACTCCCGGGTCCCATTGTGTCACCCTTTACCTCCCTGCGTGGAGTGGGCAGTAATTTATCTTTCTGTAATTATTGTGTATTTACTGTTCCGGGAGTACGAGTTTGGCCGGGAAGTCTTCCCCATGCCCGGTAGCGTGGAGGTATCGTATTCGCTCCCATCTCGGCATTTGCTTTATTTTGTATATATTTCTTTATGCCGCTGCTAGAGAGCATGTGTTACGGCCATTAGCTCGATATATTTATTTCACCGCTGCTGCGAGAGAGAGCGAGACCGTCCCATGACCCGATCCGGGCACGAAGTTGAGAGTTGACCACCCTAGCTCACTGTCGGTTTCTCAACCGTGCACGTCCGTACGTTTCCCTCGTTAGGGGCGATCGCGAGCTTGCTTAGAGTCCAAGGGTCGCATATCCAATTGGAGTCGAGTCACGTGTCCATCTCGCATCAATATACCACTTGTAATCCACCAAGTTTTCTTGGGAATCCACCCTAAGAACACAACAATCCAGCTGCAAGGGGAGAGGAGAGAGAGGGGGCGCCCAAGACTTGCTCTTGGCAAAAATGCAATAAGCTTTTCATTAATTCTTCATTAAATCTCTAATGACACTATACATAGACTTATATAGAGAATGGCAAGGGGTGGGGGGCTGGGAATTTCGTGGGAGAGAGGGGGAGGGAGAGGGGGTGCACCCCCTTGACTTAGGTGGAGGAGGGAGACCAAGGGGAGGAGGAAGGAAGCTTCCTTCCTTTGAAAATAAGAGGGAGGGTAGTCAAAGTATGGTAGGTGGCAGCCTATCTCTTGAACCAAGAAGTTGGGTCCCCCCTTCCACTATCCTCCTAGCCCTCTTTCCTTTAGCCCCTTTCATACCTAGCATACCTAACCCTTGGACTTATTCACATTGAACCCCTTTTGGCCCATTTAAGGCCCAAAACCCATTAACGCTAGCCCATTACCTATCCTAGCCCATTTGCCATATAGTAACACAATTGTCCAACATGGACTACAATAGGGCCCAACATGGCCTAAAAAATGTTAAATAGAGATGATGGCTTGGCCGATGCGTCCACGTCCTCCGCGAGCTAACCGGTCCCCGGCGTGTCCTCGTCCACCGGCGTGTATTACGGCGTGTGTCCGCACCAATTCTCCCCGGGTGGGAAGAACTCGACCCCGTCGAGTAAGGGGTACGGCAGCTCGTGTGACTTATACGGATCTATCACCGTACCTAGTAGCGCGGAGTACGCTCCACTCCAAGTATTCGTCACCTGCTCATCTCGTATATATTCCATATGCACATGCTGCGGTGAGAATGAGGCTAGTGGTGGACACTCTGGGGTGGGGTCACTCGCAAAGGGGAGGAGACAGCTCGAAGACTCACTAGGAATCACCGTTGGGTCCCTATATGTGACTAGATCCGAGACATAGAATGGTAGAGCCGATCCCAAATTCGGCAAGTCTACAACGTACGCATTAGATCCGACTTGCCTCGCACTCGAAAGGGACTAACATCTGTGAGCTTGCATAAGACCGACTCGACTCGACACAGGCAGACGCACCAAGCACTTGACAAATGCATGCATAGACTCCTAACAAACCACACAAACAAACCACACAAAGAAGAAAAAAAAATATACTCATGCATGACCCTAGACTTAATGCATAATGCGGTATACTGGCTATTGAGTATCTGGGAGATCTGGTGGATCCCCATGGACATCTTCCTCATCACGAAAGAACTCGTCAACTAGGTCCTGCTCGGCCTCATAGCTGACTGGCACTAGCCCTGAGGGTGAGACTGCTCCAACCGTTTGATCCCCAATGACCAGAGATGTACGTGTGGGACATTGACTAGCGATGTGGCCAAACCCATGGCAGCGATAACACTGCTGTCGTGACCCACTAGTCTCCCCAATAAGTGGTCCCTTACCCTTATCTTCCCGACGGACTGGGGGTGTAGGCAACATAGGGGGAGGTGTGGGTGCCGGAGGACGGGCAATGGGTGTTTAGGGGCGGGCAATGGATGCCGGTGGTTGGGGTGGAGGTAGATCCCTTGGCGGGGGAGGATGAGGCCTTGGAGCGAATTACTCCTAACGGGCGGGCTCCTGAGTTCGAGCCATGGGGGCCCTCGGATATGGGCCTAAGGAGCTACGGGGCTCGGCACTACGAAGAGGGACGGGGCCCGACTGTTATGTAGACTCGAACTCTCCCTCAAATTGCTCCAACCCGAGAGCAACCTGATACGTGTCTTCCAGCTTGGTCACATTGCGGTAAAAAAGCTCATACTGATAGTGGGACCGCAGACCACGACAGAAGCGGGAAATGGGCAAGGTGCTCTCCTCCGAGATGTCACATCACAAAAAATACACATCAAATTCAGCGATGTACTTGGAGACGGACCGATCTTCCTGACTGAGACTCTGCCACCTATCGATGAGGCGCTGCCGGTATGTGGCAGGAAGGTACTTTTGCCGAAGCTTGACCTTCATGTCACCCCATGTCTTAACTTGGGGTTCCTGCCGATGAAACAACAAGCTCTCTACGTTCTTCCAAAAGGTATGAGCCTGTCCCATCAGCTTCATGGTAGCGAATCAGACTCTTTGACGGTCAGTCATCTCGAACCAATCAAATGACCGATCCATCCCAGACTCCCAATCTAGATAGACCTTTGGGTCCAAGGACCCGTCAAAAGTGGGAGGGTCTACACTAATGGTCCTGAGGGTCCGCTCATCTTCCTCTAAATCACGGTTCCGTCGTTGAACATGATGGTCATGACCATATCCCCCATTTTCATTCTCAGACTCATAATCAACCACCTCGGGGACTCGACGTCTCCTATCATCTACCCTTTGAGCCCTAGGAGTAACAGGTGGCTGAACCAGCTCCGGTTGGCCATTTGTCAGCGCGGGGTGCGCCTCCACCGGGGGTCTCTCTAGGACGGCTACTCTCCCTACCACACCATGAAAAGACTGGTCCGACTCTACGGCCCTATCCTCTAAGGCCTTCATCCTTCCTTCCAAGCGTGAGCCTAGGCCATCCACTCGCGTACTCAATCCTTCCATCTTATCCACTCGAGCACTCAAATCATCCATTTTTCCTATAATAGCTCGAAACATGTCGACCACCGATGACGCATCGGGACTAGGGACTCGGGGATCTGCCATAGGTGGTGGTGGAAAGGACAAGGGGTTAGAATGCACCGACCAAGGTGAAGTGATGAACCTAGACTTAACAAATATCCGGTACTTGGTGGAGTTAGGGGATCCAAAGATCCTCTCTCGCAAATGTGCGACCTTCCTGATAGGCGTAACCTAACGTTCGGGTAACACCTTTTGATATACCGAATAAAGGAATGCAAATGCAACCTTGGACCGACTTAGACTCTCTCTAGACTTAAATGATTTTTTTCTTATTTTTTTTAATCAAAGACTACCCTAGACACAACCTTCCGCTCTGATACCAATTTGATGCGGGACGGACAGCTAACCTGGGACTCTAGCTCACGGACGTCCCTATGCAAGGGAAACGCGGGATCTGCGCGGTTGAGAAATCGGCAATGAGTCGGGCAGTCAACTCTCTTTCGTACCCGGATCGGGTCACGGGACGGGTTTCACTCTCTCTCGCAGCGGTGATAAAAATATCAGGCTAGATTAACATATCACTCATGCAGTGGCAATAGAATACATACGAAATAAGCAAAATGCGAAGAGAGGAGCGGACACGATACCTCCACGCTACCGGGCGTGGCAAAGATGACCCCGGCCGAACTTCGTACTCCCAGAACAGTAAATAATTAAATTACAGCAATGAATATTATGGCCCACTCCACGTAGGGAGGTAAAGGGCTACATGTGGACCCGGGAGTAACGGGTTCGGATTGACGGGCAGCGATTTGGGCAGCTCCGGTGGTGACGAGCACCGGCAATTGTGGGGCCCACGTCCTGTTCGGAGGGCCGATCAGGCCGGGAGTGGTACCGCTGCGGTGGGGACTCCTGGAGGGACGATCCCGAGGAGGGTAACACACTGCTTCCCCTTGTGGAAGGCGAGACGGCCCGACTGGGAACGATGTTGCTTGTTGCCCACGAACCTATTCTGTTGTCACAACACTGTGCGACCCGGCGAGAACAGCTGCTGCGATCATACCTGAGCTCAGAACGACATGAGACTAGCGCCGTTGGAAAGCTCTCTCAGAGATCTACAACCCCATGTTGTCACAGAAATTTTAATCTCTCTGTATGCTCCGTGGCTGAATTTACAAAAAACTGGCTCACAGAACCAGATCAGACAGGGCAGAAAGTGGATCTGCCTGAGAACTTGGTTTGACCGGAGATCAAATGGTGGTGTTTGGATCTGAAATTTTTATGGATGGTAGATGGCAAGGTAAGGAACACGGGGGTAATTTTTGTGTAATTTTTGGAGGTAGTTTGATATGGAAGTGGATTTTCTAACAGGGGTGAGTCAGATCCGGATTGCACAGGATAGAACAGATTTAGGAAAATGTAGTGATTTTTTGGATGGGAATTAAAATTCCTAAAATCACAAAAAAAAATTGGGGACGAAGGATTTGGTGGACATAACTCTCATTTCAAATTTCAGCTCAATCTGAAATCGGAAAGGGGGTGAAAGGGGCGAAGAGGTAGCTTGCTGGAACATAGATCTTCATAGAGACAGAATCTGTAGATCGGGGGAAATAAACGGTAAATGAAGGTAAAAAAAGAGGAAAATATGAATTTTTTTGTGGAGGCTGGGGGGAACGTGGGGAACTCACCCTAAAAATCTCAGATCGATCTGATCTGGGGATTGAGAGGATAAATTTTGATACCAGGCTGCTGTCCAGGGGTGGACAAAACTCCGGCGGGTTGGCGGTGACGGTGCGACGGCGGCTCGAACGGCGGCGACGACGGAGCTTCACACTCAGAGATGATATATCACTTGGAATCCACCAAATTTTCTAGGGAATCCACCCTAAGAGCACAGCAATCCAGCTACAAGGGGAGAGGAGAGAGACGGGGCGCCCAAGGCTTGCTCTTGGCAAAAATGCAATAAGCTTTTCATTAATTCTTCATTAAATCTCTAATGACACTATACATAGACTTATATAGAGAATGGCAAGGGGTGGGGGGTTGGGAATTTCGTGGGAGAGAGGGGGAGGGGGTGCGCCCTCTTGACTTAGGTGGAGGTGGGAGACCAAGGGGAGGAGGAAGGAAGCTTCCTTCCTTTGAAAATAAGAGGGAGGGAGTCAAAGTATGGTAGGTGGCAGTCTACCTCTTGGACCAAGAAGGGGGGGTGCCCCCTTCCACTAGCCTCCTAGCCCTCTTTCCTTTAGCCCCTTTCATACCTAGCACACCTAACCCTTTGACTTGTTCACATTGAACCCCTTTTGGCCCATTTAAGGCCCAAAACCCATTAACGCTAGCCCATTACCTATCCTAGCCCATTTGCCATATAGTAATACAATTGTCCAAAATGGACTACAATAGGGCCCAACATGGCCTAAAAAATGTGAAATAGAGAAAATGGCTTGGCCGATGCGTCTACATCCTTCGCGAGCTAACCGGGCCCTGGCGTGTCCTCGTCCACCGGCGTGTATTGCGGCGTGTGTCCGCACCAAGAACTCAAGATTGAGTACTGGCAGGGCCCGGAACGAGCCCTTTTTTATTTTCGCATATTTAAGCGGGGGGTGCTGAGTGGCTGGGTGTCGTCGGACTGTGTCGATGTAGACGCGGTTGCGTCTCACCCGACGGCATGCCTGAGCGCTCGGAAGGGGTTCTTGGCACATGCCCTCCGAACATCTTGAGCCTCTTCCGGGGTAACCCAGATTCTTCTTAGGCTAAGTTGTTGATCTCCCTTGTCGTTGTTCCTTCGACGAGACTTGGGAGACTGGGTATCGGGCTGGTGCGGGTGCCCCTAAACTTCTACCGAGGCGCCTACTTCTCTGAGCTCCGCTTTATCTTCTCACGTCCACCGTAGAAGACTAAAGCAGTTGGTGGTGGGGACCGTAGGGATGGTCTGCTCCCGAGATATGATTGGTTCACCTTCATTGAGATGAATCCACAGATCACCGACAAGGATGGTCTTACCGGAATTACTGGTTGTCGCGGCGAGTCGCCTGCCTTTACGGCCGTGGTGACGCTTCTTCTGTGGAGCGAAGGAAGGTCCTGCTCCGAGGTGATAGATCGAGAAGACCTGATCTGCCATTACTGGTAGCGCAAGGCCGTCAGTCGCAAGAGTTGGGATCGGCCTCCAAGGCACAAGGCCCATATCGGGAGCTAATGGCTGAGTGACTCGGGTGTAAGCTCTTGCCGGAGCAGACAGAATTGTCGTCGATGCTAGAAATGGCACTCTTGCACCGAGAACCAATGTTGTAGTAGACACTAGAGTGCCAGCAACCCAAGGTTGTAAACCTACATTGAGTGCTGACGTAGCTGGAGGGTGAGACAGAGGGCCATGGGGGGCACTGAGATTGCCGCATCCCAAAGAGGGAGACCTATGCTGGGAGTTGGCGCTGCTGGATGGTAGGGGGAAAGACCCCGTGGTAGAGTTGGGAGGCCAGGAGCCGATACGTAGAGTCCACGCCGGAAACTAACCTTAGTAAGACCCGGGGCTACGTACCCAGGCTGGATGCTGGGGAGCCTCGAACTCGGGGTTGGGAACCCGTATTGATTGACGGCACTTTTGAGGTTCGGGTCGGAAGACCCAAGCAGAGTGCTGGGGAGCCTCGCCCTCGGGGTGTGGCACCCGTGCTAGGAGCAGGCTCGATTGAGACTCGGAGCTGAGAGCCTGAATAAGATGCTGAGGAGCCGCGAACCTGGGGCTGAAAGCCCATATAGGGTGTCGGCTTGGCCGGGACTTGGGACTGGGGACCTGAGTAAAAAGTTGAGAAGCCATGGCCTCGGGGTCGAAGACCCGTGTGGAGGGCTGGCTCGAATGGGACTCGGGGCTGAGAACCCGAGTGAGATATTGGAAATCCGGGTACCCGGGGCAAGGTGCCAACGTCAGGTGTCAACTTTGCTAGAACTCGGGGTTAGAGACCCCAAGTAAAATGCTGGGGTGGTGGCCGGGACCTAGGGCGCAAGGCCCGCATTGGAGGTCGGCCGGTGCTGGACCCGGGGGTTGACGCTTGCCCGGGCAGGAGATGATCTGGGACCCCTGCGGGGGCCGATGGTGGCGGTCTCGAGTCTGACGCTCGGGCGAGCCACTGAAGCTGGAGCAGAGGGTGGCACGTTGACTGCACGAACAGGTAGAGGAACGGGGATCGGTCGTGGAACAGCCACGGGGACCACACCGAAGAAATAGGGTGATCCGACGACGGGGGCGAAGCTGCCGAAAGCAATCGGCGTCGCCAAGTAGCCCACCCGTGCATGGGTGGCGATGACAATGCACTACAAAAAAGTGAGATATTAGGGCATTTGATTTTGAGACATTTGTTAAAACTGCCCCAAAATTATTATAAATAGAGGCACTTTATTTTATATTTCCCCCAAAAGACTTAAGTTTTCATCTCCATTTAAAACCTATCATAAGAGAGTTTCAAAATGCCTCTAAATTAAAAATACTTCATTAGAAATTCCCCTGCAAATTTAGCCCCCTCGAACCCACGCGCGGGAATCCTCTCTGTTGCACGGGACTCCTCTCTTCTCTATCATTTTTTTGTTTTGATTTTCGGAGGTTGTTCATAACCGTCTGCCCTGATCATAAATGTAATGCCCCGGATTTTTTGGATCCTTGTTCGTGGGTCCCGGATCTGGTTTCTCGGACTGTCCGACTCCGTTGTGTCTGGAATTTTGTTTCGGACATCTTTCGTGTTCAGATCGGCACGATCCGGAGTTGTTTCGGAGGCCCGGAAGCATTCTGCGACTTTTCCGCGTGTATTTTTCGATTCCCGGTGTGTGTTTCGGTAATTCCTTCGGAACCTCGTTGCGGGTGAACCGGGCCGTTCACCTAGGCGAGTGTGGTACCGTTACGATCGGTGCATTCCAAGGATCGCGGAAATGTGATTTTCCTATTTTTTGTATTTTCTGGATTTTTCGGATTTTCCTATATATATAACCTTTTTCTCTCTCCCCCCTCTCATTTCTCTCTTCTCTCCCTCTCTCTTCTCACGCTCTCTCCTCTCTCCCTCTCTCTCCGGCGGCCGACGGGGTGGAGCATGGGTGAGGTGGGGATGGCACGGGCGAGGCACGGGTGAGGATGGGTGAGGATCGAGGCGGTGGAGGCGCGGTGAAGCTCGACCGTGGGTTCGTGGAACGGCGAGGCTTCAATGGTGTTTTCTTCGTGCATCGGCGTCCACGGTGCGTCGAATCTTCAGTGGAGGTAGGGAGATGGACCCTCAACCCGTGTACTTCATTTCCCGCAAGTTTTGTAGGCCGTGGTGAGCCGAGCGGGCTTATTTGGGCATTTTGGAGAAAATGCATGTTTTTTTGTGTGTGAGCCGAATCTTGTGTTTTGATTATGTTTTGGGGGTTTATATGGGTCCTCTCGGTGCTAGAGAGGTTGGAAAATGTTTTCCCTTTTATTTCCCCTTCACCTGGGGGTGAACGGGGTGTGGAATGGGTTTTCTGCAGTTTCTGCCATTTTCGAACGCGGACTGAGAACGCGCTAGTCTTAGGTAGCGCGTTCTTGAGGGTCGCACCGCCCCGATGGGGCGCGTTCATCGGAGAAGATGAATAGTAAGGCGGTTCCTGTCGTGCTATAGGGTCCTAGCGCGTTCTGCCTTGTCACGCTAGGTGATCCTAGCGCAATCTGTCTTGTCGCGCTACCAGTGTATAGCGCGTTCTGTTCTGAACGCGCTATGCGAGGGTAGCGCGATCTTGAGGGGACCTACCGGGCCGCCCAGGGCGGGCAGTCTACAGTTGATTGTTCTCCCCTTGGGCCGTGTGTGTCCCAAACATCCCTTGGAGTTCCGTGACCGTGTCTTTGGGTGTCTGGAGGTTCCGTTTAGCTTGATTAGCGTGCCCGTGAGTTTAAGGGTCTGGGTGACCTTCTAGTGTTCCGAGTGTGTTGTGTTGGTCTCCGGTCGACCCGGTTGTGACCCAATGGTCGACCTTTGGCCTCATGAGTGTCCCGGACACCCTGTGGGTTTTGTTACCATGTTTTGGGGTGTCTGGAGGTGCCATGTTACCTCGATAAGCATGTTCGTGGGCTTGGCCGGTCCGGGTGACCCTAGGTGTTCCGGGCTTCTGTGTTCTTGCTAGATCAAGTCACCGTGTATCGGTGTGAGTGCGGTGAGGTTTCCCCGTAAGTCGTTGCTTCTCTAGAAGGTGGCTTCCGAGTGGGCCAAGCGTGTGGCCTTGGACGGTGAGTCCAGTCTCCCAGCCTGGGGCTGGAGTTTTCATAAGTTCCCTCCTCGAGGGATGGGTCTCGGCGGTTGCGAACTACCTCGTGAGTTATCGCATTGTGGTTTTAGACCTAGAGATTGGACTAGGTTGACGGCCTTGTGCTGTTACGTGCGACGGTCTTGACCCCGAGTCTTCTGACTCAAGGACCGTTGGCTGTAGTGTGTCTAGAGGACTGCCCAGAGTCCAGTGGCTTAGCGTCACTTGGTTTTTCTCGACTCTCACGTAGGGTGCGTGCGTAGCCATGAGCTGTGAGTCCCGTTCCTTCTCCGACTGTGGTCGCCGTGCGACGGTGCCGGTGTGTGGGATGGTCCCCGTACGTCGTCAGATTCGGACGTTATTTTCCATTGACTTGAGAGTCTACTCCTTCAGTGACCCTCCACTAGTCGTAGCCTGCTTACACGCGTGTGGTCCCACCAGGGAGTGGTGGAGAGGCTACCCTGAGGACGGTTTTGGACTGGTTTCTGTCGGGCCTCTCGTCGTTAGCCAGAGTCCGGTTACGGGGGAAAACCGGTCAGAGGGCCAGACCTAGGACGCATGGTCTGTGTGTGCACACGTGATTGGGGGTGATTGGACCCACGCCGATGAGCATGACCCTAGTTAGTCACTTGCTTTGTGGTTACTTGTTCGGTGTCCGTGCCTCTGGTAGGCGCTACCACGTCAGGCAGTTCACCTGCGGTGCGGTGTAAGTCGTCAGGGGACGCAACCGGCCTTGCTTCTAGTGGGAGGTACTCCTGTCGAGTCGGGAGTGTTAGACTGTCAGTCTGTGTGACTTTGACCTTCGGGTTTTGGTCGTGTTGACCGTTGAGTTTTGGTTGTCTCGTCGTGGCACGTGTGTCGGTTCTCGTGCCATAAGACTAGTGCTAATATCTTTACCGAGGTTGCATCTTACTGTGCGGTACACGTGACTAGGTGGTCAGGGTTGCACCTTGGATAGCGTGTCCAGGTTGGCCGTGTCCTGGGAGACAGGCCTCTACGGCGCGGTTGCCGTGGGTTTTTACTTCGGTGGGTAGTACTAGTGTGGTTCGGTAGCCCCCAACCGTGAGTCCGGGGTGTGTTTCTGGTACAGTAGGAGTAGTTGTAGCGCCGGGTTTCGACTGGCCACCGGGTTTACTGTTCCTGCTGTTGCGGTTGCTCTTGTAGCCTTCCTTTCCGCTACCGCCATTGTTTCCGGTTGGGGTTCCGCGGGATCCCTACTGAGTCTATATTTTGGAGACTCATTCCCTGCTTTTCAGGTGAGGCAGTTCTTATTCCTCGAGGTTCGAGGGCGCGGTGCGGAGGTTCTCAGTTGCCAGCTCACCGGGCCGAGTGTTCACTCGGCATGTGGTACGTTTTTACTGCTTTAGACTGTACTTTCTGTTGGATTGGACTCTGTTGTTGCTATAGTTGTTTATTTATTTCTGTTAATTATTGGCCTGCTTTATTTCCTATTTCTTTGTGCCTCCACACTCCTTTTAGCCCTTCCGAGCCCTCCCGGCTTGCGGGCGGCGGTTAGAGTCTCGGGTTATCGGGCCTTCCCGGTAATCGAATTCTCGGGTCGTCACAGTAAAAGGACCGGATCTTCCTGTACAGTCAGAAGCAGATGTCCACGTTCTTCTCCGCGGAGCCCTCCGGATGGAAATCCAAGAACACCCTCTTCATGTCTTTGAACAAGCAGGAGATTTGCCCACCCAGGGAGCTCGTTTCCCAAGCCAGAAGGTTGTGGAAAGCCAAGCAATGTTGGCCCATGACTCCGCCTCCTTGTTCGCTTCATCCTCCTTCCCTTCCTACTCCCGCTCGATCAGCCTCCCTTCGGTGTCGCCCGCTTCCCCTGCGTCTTCCCTTGTCTCCTACCCCACAAGTTGTGGGTCCGAGGAGGTGTTTCCGATGAGGAAGCAGTTATGTTGTCTGGTTGTGGAGTGTAGCGGCGATGGCGATGGCGGGGTGGGGAAGAGCGGGGGTGGGGGCGGTGCGGGAGGAGGGGGTGGCGACAGGGGGCATGAGGACGGGCCCGGTGGGGAGGAGGAGTCGATTAGGAAGAACCTGATGGAGGCATTGCTGGCGCTTTCCCAGGTGGGGAGGTCGTTGGAGAGTATCCCCACGGACTTGGCGGCCGCGATCCAGGAGGGGAGGATCATGGGCAACATTGTGGAGCGGTTCTTTAAGCTTGAGAAGTCGCCACTTCTCTGGTGGTTGCTGCAGTTCGGGGGGTTCAAGGAGCGGCTCTTGGCGGATGACCTATTCTTGGCTAAGGTCATGATGGAGTGCAGTGTTGGGATCTTTACCAAGACTGCTGCAGAGTGGGAGCGTCGCAGAGAAAACTTCATGAAAGAGTTAGATTTTGTTTTCGTAGATGTGGCTATGGCCATAGTTGTAGATTTTATGCTTGTCTGGCTTCCTGTACCAACTGTTTCTCTACGCCCCTCTCTTTCATTTAGTGCTGGGCCAATTAGCAAATTCTTTCATGGATGCCCTGATAATGCTTTTCAGGTTACATTAGCTGGATCATCTTATTCTCTTTTGCAGAGAGTGGGCGCAATAATGTGTAATGGGTCGAAGCTTTTTGTAGTTGGGATAGCTTCATCATTGATAGGGACCGGTATAATCAATGCCCTTAACAATGCTAAAAGGGCAATTAATAGAGACTTTGCTAGAGAAGTAGAGGATGTTTCTATATTAGCAACCAGTGCAGCATATGGTGTATACATGGAAATCTCAAGTAATCTTAGGTATCAAGTACTAGCTGTGGAGTGGTTGAACAACGAATTTTGGAGCCCTTGCTACACAACAACAAGCTCGCCTTGAGTGCTCTGTGCTTTGCTTTTCAGACTGGGAACACATTCTTGGGTTCACTATTTTGGGTTGACTACGGTCGATGGGTTAGAGTCCAGCAGATCCGTGAATAAGGAATTGGTGGGTTTTGCTATTATCATTCCTTTCTGGTTTAGTAAACATCCATCGACAGGCTTCATTGCCTATGCTTGCACGATTAGTTATCAGCTTGAATCACTAGAAGGATGTGATGTGCATGGAACACGGTTTCCGCAGCAGCCCTTCCAGTTGTTTTCTTTCCAGATGTAGGGGAGTGTTACCTTATAATAACTCTCGTCATAAGCTATATGAAGTGTTCTCGTGATTTCATATTTTATTTTAATATTTTTCCTACTATATTATGCATGCATTCCAAAAAAAAGTACCTGATCCAACAATAAATTTTCTTAAATGACTAGGAGGACACTTATATCCTCGAGGAAAATGACAGCTGAGGTTGGTTGCATATGATTATTTTTTTAGCCTTTTGATGAAGCAGCTCACAATTGACTCCATTGCATATATTCTTTTTCTGATGTTTCATTCGTAAAATTGTAGATTTTTACTATCCCTTCCATGTGCTACCGTACTAATGTAATATTCTTTCTTAATGTATCTATTCAAAATGTGTTTGCTAATGTTCAGGAGACTGGTGTTTCTTGGTGTGACAAAGAACTATGTGGCAAACTGAATAAAGTTATTTTAGCTTATGGTGGTCGTCTGGACACATCAATTATTGTTCCTTGGTTGAGGTAAAGCCTACCTCAAACCCTTTCCTCTTTCTTGATATATGAGTTCTTGACCTATGGAATTCTTTTCCTAGATAATATTCACTGTAAAATGGTGGGGGTAATCTTGAATAGATGGTTACTGCACGATCGTCCTTTTCTTTTTTTAGTTAGTTTTGATATCATGCTTTCTTTTTTCTATTTTATATTCTTTACTCAAAGATTACATTGAATCATTTATTTTCATCACTTAACTTGTGGCACAACAAACGTACACTCACAGTGGGGGATGGGGCATATCACATGTACTTAATCCTACACATTATCTTCCAATTTTATTGAAATTACCCCATTGATGACATATAAACTGTGGGAGGGCAGGACACCTGCTTACATGCCCCTCGCCATTTTGGCCACAACCTTGTTTTCAGATGAATGAAAAATTGGATGAAACATAATGTGACAAGTTGGGGGTGGTCTAGATATGGCTAGTTCCTGACCTGGTCAACAAAAAATAATATAAAAGTAAGAACTAGCTTAGAACCAGTAGATTTTAGCTGGTTTTGTGACAGCTTGCCTTGTTCTATATGGGTCCTCAGTTGGTTCCTTCCCATCATGGTCTGCTTTGATCCTTTGTCAAGCTTATTGTTGAAAATGATTGTCAGTTGGTGTATTCGAGTCTTATGTTGTTCCATATTAATATATCTTAATCAACCAACTCATTCCTAGGCATAATGTTCAAAATTTAAGTATAATTAGTTGCTTACAGCCATTATAACATTATTATTTTGTTGATTGATTATTAGTAATGATAGAATGTTCATTTTCCCATTTTGAAACTCTTTTCATGATTTATGAAATTTTAAGATGTTTTCCAACTAGCCCCCGATGGGAAGCATGGAACTGGATAGAACCAATTGTGCATGGCTGGAACGAGTCAAACATAAATTGGAACAGAGCTAGTCTAGCCTGATTCATGAAGCCAATTTTTTAATCCTCTGAGTTTTGACATATAGACTTCCTTATGCCAACCAAGCATGGGAAATATGCAGTTCTACCTACTAACTTACTTTATCTTCTTGAATCAATGAGTTCTTAAAGCTTATGAATTAAGGCATTATCACGGCTGTCACGCCCTGTACTCTATACCGTCGGAGGTATTGTCCGCTTTGACCTACCGGCCTCACGGTTTTGTCCCTTTCTAACAGTGATCGGCTCCAGAATGGGGGACTTCCCGAGAGGTCACCCATCCCAGTACTACTCCCCATTGAGCACGCTTAACTTCGGAGTTCTTTTCAAGAACTGAGCCAATACTTCAAAAGGCGGCTCGGTGATATATAGTACAACTTTGCTATATTTGAGGGTGTTACAATCTACCCCTCTTATATAGGTGATGTCCTCGTCGCTGGGCACATATAGCACGCAATCAAGCCCCCAGGCAGGTAGGACTCTAGAGGTGGCCCCTACAGGCTCAAGAGGTGGCTCCCACTATGTAGCACTTTGCTCCATTACGGTCTCAATAGGTGGATCCCATAGCGTAGCACTTTGCCCTGCATGGCACTTAATTCCCACTCTTCCGGCTAGGGTATAGCTCTGATACCATTCTGTCACGCCCCGTACTCTATACCGTCGAGGTATTGTCCGGTTTGGCCTACCGGCCTCACGGTTTTATCCCTTTTTAACAGTGATCGGCTCCAGAATGGGGGACTTCCCGGGAGGTCACCCATCCCAGTACTACTCCCCATTGAGCACGCTTAACTTCGGAGTTCTTTTCAAGAACTGAGCCGATACTTCAAAAGGTGCCTCGGTGATATAGAGTACAACTTTGTTATATTTGAGGGTGTTACAACGGCTCTTGTTTATGATTTTGTATTTTTTCATTGGCATGATGGGTTATTTAAAAGGTGAATTCTTGTTCAGATACTATTTTTGCTTGGTAATGTTTCATTTCTCAAATGTGTAACTGCTATAAGGGTGTGATGGAAATGGAAGGCTTGGAAACAAAGGCCAAAGCTAGTGGCACATGTCAGCTTGTTGTGGAGGATTTGAGGAATTTATAAGAGACTTCATATACCCTTGTTTGTGATCTGGTGCAATCTATGAAAGGAAATATCTACTTGGGACTTCAATGGCTCGTCCGATGAATTATTGAGAATATTAAGGTGAAATACTTATACATGCAGACTATTCTCTCCGATGAATTATTGCTTATATGAATGTAAAAGGTCTTGGTTGTAACTCATTGATATTTGGTGACCACCTTAGGATACCTGCAGCTTTTAAAATCATAACTCAATGTGAACTTGAACCTGGCAGTCATCAAGTATGAGAATAGATTCTAACAAGTTTATGCCCTTATATGCATTTATCCATCTCATTTGTAGCATCTTTTAAGTTTCCACAAATTCTTTATCTGACAATTCATCACAAAAATGAGAAAAAAAATTCCAAGTGGCATTGAGTTTGTGCTATCTATCCTTTCTATTATATCCTCAACCTTTTTCCTTTAGAGTTGACTATGGTCGTTGGGGGGGTTGAAGGCCATGGTGATCATAGATTCCGAAGTCTTGAGTTTTCCACCTTTATTATGAATTTCTATTGATCATGTCTCAGGCTGCCTGTGATGAATTGAGAAATAGCTAGATGTTCTTGAAGGTTGTAGATGGCATCTTGAAGACTGAGAATCAGATGAATGCTGGAACCAACCGTGGGGATGCTCATGCATTCAAGACATAGTTTAGCATGGAAATAAATGTGTTTTTTTGATGTGTTTGTATAGAAGAGCACAAGTTTGTTCAAACTTTGATGTATGACTTGTGTGTGTATTTTATGATCTTACTGAAGGTGCAACGAGTGTGTGGACATATTTTTATATAAATAAGCTTGAATGTGGTGTAAATGTGAATGCGTAATGTTTACATTTTTTGTCATGTTGCAATTTAAATATATTTAATATGTGATTATGGATGTATATTTTATAATAGGTTTTGGGTTATTAGGGAAGAAAATAATCTTTTATTATGTATATAAAATTTAGGGACATTTATTGTCAAATATTAATAATAAATGCCCCAACATTTGAATATAGGGACAATTCGATCAAAGATGTGCTCTTATTGAGAATATTAAGAACATATCGTATGTTAAAAATGTCTCTATATTTGTATTTATTCAATTGAGAAAAAGTGCCTCTTATGTTATAAGGTTGGGGCATTTTTAGAACAACAAATGCTTCTATAGTCAAAAATATAGGGGCAGTTAACTAACCAAGTACCTCTATAAATAATAATTAAGGGCACTTAAAAGTGCCTCTATAAAAACTTCGTAGGGCAGTTCATAGGAAGTGCCCCTAAAACTTACCGGGACGGTGGCTATTGAAGCACTTACATTAAATGCCCCTAAAAACATTGAAAATGCCCCTAAAATTTATAGGGGCATTTATTATCATATATTGGGGCATTTATTAAATGCCCTTGAAAGTTAGTTTTCTTGTAGTGATGGGGCCATAGGTCACGACGGCCATAGTTGCTGGCATGGTGGAAATTGGATGGGGCGACGGTCGAAGACACTCGTCGGGCATAGTCTGGCTATCGGAACGCGAACTGGGAGCTGTCGAAAAACACGCGCGTGTTTCCCCCATCTACCTCTCCTGTAAGGACATGAAAAAGGGCACCACTGCTTTAGGGCTGGCACAGATTTTTCTTCAGCAGAAAGAAGAAAGGCGGGAGACGTCCCACCGGGCGTGCCATCCTTGTTGCGCATCGCGTCGGGGATTGGTGACCGAGATGAGGGAAGGAATAAAGCGGGAAAGGAAAATACGGGAGTTTGATGTATCTCGGGTATCCTCCTTCATATCCGTATGCCTCTCACGATGGTACCGGGCACTCGCCTTTTACGGAAGGTCGAGAGGGGGTCGAATGGCACGAGAAGTTTCTGGGGATGAAGTAACTAGACCGGGGTGTGGGCGTGCCAGCCGATTTCTCGACAATCACCCATGGAACCACACGTTGACTGGGGAAGCGTCTCCAGGACGCGGCACGTGGGCTCGGGAAGTCGGGCGACAAGTGGAGAGAGAAGGTTCCATGGGTGCGAGTGCGCAGACGATTGTAGGGAATCATGTACTGGACGTCTTTCCCCACCAACTGTAAGCAGTCGATATTTATTTACATCGGATTGAATCCGAACACCTTTGTTCCGTGCTGAAGAGAATTTTGTATATGTCTGAAGCCATGGATAGGGGGCTGTGGGCATCCTATAGCTATAAGGGCACATTTGACTGGGAGGTTTGGTTCACTGGGGTGAGAGACGCTGGACACACACTGGACAGTGCGGAAAGGAGCTGAGACCCTTGTATAGATACATGTATACAACTGGTTTCATGTTATAGGAGAGCCACGTGGTCTTTTCAGATGGGCCAAGAAGGCCAAAGTACAACTGGTGCAAGCCGTGGGACAATTCTGACACGTGGGTCGGTCCCCGGGTAAGTGCATAATAAGGCGGGAATCCGCTTGTTTTTACAGAGACTCTCCACAAGTTTAGGGACATGCCCGATTTGCTGAGGGAGGGCTAGACTGGATGGCAGGGAGAGATACTGGTTGTCGCCTGGAGGAGGGCCGGACAAGGCTCGAGATGAGCAGTTGGGTACGGGTCCTGAGAGGCGAGTATCTTCATGCTGGGGAGTCTGGGCCGGTCCCGGGAATGTTACTTCCGGGCCAAGGTCTGGCTAACTCGAGTCATTGGTCAGAGCGGTCGGTGACAAGCTCGGGACAAGCGATGGGCACGCGATTCCGTGACAGAGATAGGTGCGGCCTCATGGCGCATGTGTGGCCGTCGTAGGTTGTCACATGCGGGCAGACCTGGGATGCGGGTGTGTCTACCGTTGTCATAACGCCGTATGTGTGACAGAGGTGGGCTTGTGTGCGATGGCTAAACGCCATATGAGGGAAGTGCGAGCGACATACCCTCAGCGTGTGTGAGCCGATCAACATGCCAGTCACGCGTGGACACTCATCTCCTTGCATCTTCGATCCTTGCGGGATGCATGTGAAGTCCGAGGGTGCAGCAGTTAGATCGTAGGTTGTTGCCTCTGTATGCATCTATGCCCCTTGAGCTCCCAAGAGGGTTTAGGTGGACCAAGTTGAGGGCCAAACTTGGTCCACGTAAACCCTTGCAAAAAATATTTTTTTTTGGTTTACAGAGTGGGGGAGGGTGGGTTTAGGCGGACCAACCCAGGGGCTGGGTTTTGTCCGCCTAAACCCCTCCTTAGGGGGGTTTACGCGGAGCAAATGTAGGGTTTTTGATTTTTGAAAAATCTTTTTTTTGTTCTGGATGGGGTTTAGGCGAACCAGACTGGGCATCCAGTCTGGTCCGCCAAAACGGGGTTAGCGCGGACCGGGCTTGGGGGGCTGGGTTTTCATGTAAAAAAGTTTTTTTTATTGCACCAGGGGTTTAGGCGGACCAACCTGAGGGTTAGGTTTGGTCCGCCTAAACCCCCCCATGGGGGGGGGGGGGGTTACGCGAAGCAAGTCTGGGAGAGAGAGGGGGGGCGGTCCCCGCCCTATAAAATGCCCTTTTTTGCTCTCTTTGGCCCCACTTTGACCCAATGTGACTGCAAGAAGACAAAAAGGATACAGGTGTTTGACTGGTTGGCTGGCCGCGTGCGCACGTGGAACAAGAACGTTATGTGGGACTTTGTGCAATCCCGAGGCTCTGTCATCGAATCCTTCCACGCACGGGTACGTCAGTTGATCTCACACGGAACTGGGGGATACTGGGACTGGAGAACGGCCGTGGGGCCATTGGGCTGGGAGGAGGGCGCGTCCCTCAAGGGGGTTCGCCCTCCCTGGGACGCGGCCGCACCCGCGGTGAGCTCCCCCCTGGGCAAGCCGTGGCCCCGAGGGGTGGCCTCGGGGTCTTCTTTTGTCATCTAGAGCTGTCCTTTGAACAACGAAGTGCTCCGGGATTTTGAGATTGGCCCATGGGGGCTTGTCGTCGTAGTGTTGTTGCTACCGCTCGCAGGGTGATCGGGGGAAATTCCCGACACACCTCGGGTTGTCGATTGGCTTGGGTGAGTGATTGGCGGGCCTCGGATTTGGCCTTGGGCTGAGGGCAGGGGCTCACGGGAGCCGAGAGAGAGCCTTCCAGGCGTGTGAGCCCGATCTTCGTGGCGTATACCACGTGGTACGATGGGTTGGCAGGCAGCCTCGGGTCGGCCCGGGAGCTAAAAATAAATGACTTGTCACCGCGTGTCTGGGGTCGGGGGTGGCCCCGACTTGCTGGAGAGTTGTCATGGGACATGGCTGGAGTACTCGAGCCGCGGGTTTGCCCTCGGCTTGTTGTAGAACGGCTGAGATATGCACGCCCGCAAGGTGCTTGGGAAAATTCCTGACACGCGTGTATGGGCCGCATACGGGTGCTATGGGATTCTAAAGCCTGTGGTTGACCAAGATAGGTCTTCCTTTGACTTTAGAGGGCTGGATGGAGGCGGCTTAGGGGTAGATCCTGGCCTCGTTGCTGGGTGCCATGTGTCGTGGCCTATCATTAGGGCACCCCCGGGTTGGCCCAGGTGGCTGTGTAGAACGCGGGAGAACCGGCAAACTGAGTGATCGGGAGTGGCCCCGATCGATTATTGATGTTGCCGTGGGTCACGGCTAGCTGGTTGGGACCCTTGGTTGGGCTCGGGGAGCCATAGGAGGGGCTGGGTAGCCCACGCTTTAAAGGTGTTTGGGGAAATTCCCGAACCCTTATTTCTTGATATTTTGCTGGAAAATTGTCTGGGTACAACAATGCCTTACCCGCTGTGGCGAGGGAAGTAGCTTTGGATAAGCTGATATTCTGGGGCCGACGTCTGAAGATGTACGCGATGTTTGATGCCTTACCCGTAGTGGCGAGGGAAGTAGCTTTGGATAAGCTGATATGTTGGGGCGGCGTTTGAAGACGTATATGCGGTTTGATGCCTTACCCGCGGTGGCGAAGCTCTTTGCTGAGATGTAAACTGGGCGACTCGCTGGGAGTCCTGCTCCTTAGCCTTGCCTTTACCATCAGGCTTGGAGCGGGATCGGGTGGTAACTGACGGTATAGCGGGGTGTCGCCGCTCCTGGTAGTCATCCTGACTCCATGCATTGACTGGGCCTTCTGGTAAAGGACCAGGCTTGTTGGCCAGAGTCGCTGAAGACTATGAAGACGTCTTTTCTACGATCCGGACTGGGCTGCAGGGTATACAGGGAGGGCCCGAGGGCTCGCCGGCCAAAGGGACGCGACACGATCGTGCCGGAACCTCACCCCACTTTTGCTTCCCCTTCCCATCTCCTAATACCGGAGATGGAGGTAGGGTATGAGGTGAGCGAGAGGAACTTGGGGCGCCGATCGTCATCTCGCTCCCCAGGACATCCTCTCGATCGAGAAGGACTCGGAGGAGCCTGGCGGTATCCGCCCTGAAGAATGGGAGTGACTCCAGCTCTTGCCAGGACCGCCATTGCACTGTCGAAGTGGCAGGGGTTGGTCAGCTGGTTGTCAATGTCTGGGCGTCTGGAGGAGTGGGGGTGGCGGGAGGATGGATGACATTGACCGAGCAATCACTCGGCTCCGCCTCCTGGCTGGCGTCCCGCTCCCTGCACCTTCGCAGGCGCTCGAGTTCCTCTCGATTATCGGTTCGAAACTTGAGCCATTCTGGGGTATGTTGATAAGGCAGCCCATGCCCATTTGCTTGAGGAGGTCCTGGTTGCTTTGGTGCATTTCTGGCGATGCTCATGGTCTCTTCAACGGCTTCTCGAAGTCTCAGAGTAGCCATAGAGTTCCCTTCAGCATCAATCTGCTCCCATTGGATCTATTCCTGGATTAGGTATTGAACTTCCTCGCAGGATTCGATCATGTGGCAGATTCTGGCATGAAAAGGGCAATACTGGGGATGACTGAAGTTCCATTGGGTGTAGTCTATCGGCGGATAGTGCGGCATGATTTGCCCCCTCTCGATGAGGACATCGAAGAGCCGACGGGTTCTTTATCTTGGAAAGGAGAGAGGTATGCGGTCATGCCAGGGTCTCCACCCTGGATACCAAAGTGAATGCTCACCTTGGCTGGATTGGGCTCCTCCGCTTCGTTGTCAGAGAGAGAGAATGCAGTCATCAAGTGAATCACATTATCTATGTAGTGAATCACACGCGCCGCCTTAGTTGGCGTGGACCACGCGTGTGGCTGCGAGGGATCGACGAGACCACTCTTCATTTTAATGAGCCCATCTCAGATCAGCTTCTGTGCCTGAGTCTTGAAGACATAGCAATCTTCAAGCAGATGCCCTAGCATGCGATGATATGGGCAATAGCTAGGGTCATCAGTTTTCTGGGCCCCGTCTGGCTTGCGAGCTTCTGGCAGCTCGATACTCTTCTGGGCCATGCACAGGTTAAAGGGCATCTTCGTGTGTTCCTTTTTAAAGGAGAAGGGTGTCTTCATACGCTCTGAAAAGGAAGGAGCAGCCGGCTCGTCCACTGGCTTCTTGTCAAAACCGCTTGACTCGGCCTCCTTACTGGCTTTGGCGGTGGGGGTGAACTCAATTATGTTCACCTCCTTAACGGGCTGGTGTTCTCGCGTATGCTTACCCTTAGCTGAAGTGTAGGCTGGGTTATCGGCGAAGAACATCTCTATTTCGGCGACGGCTGAGTTGAGCTGGTCAAAGCCTTTGATATTGGTGCCGAGGAGCTTTTCGCTGACCTCGGCCGCCAAGCCCATGCGGCATATGGTGATGGCATCCTCTTGGACTGGCGGGTTGATACACCCGATGCTGAGGTCTCGCCATTTCTTGATGAAGTCGAGGGCGTTCTCGCCCTTCTTCTGTCGGAGAGAACAGAGCTCGGCCAAGGAGATCTTACGCTCGGCCGTCTGGAAATGGTCGAGGAACTTCTTCTGGAGATCTGCCCAGTCGATCACTGAGTTGGGCTTCAGGAGAGAATACCACTTGTTGACACCCGTTTTATAACCAATGAGTTGGGTCATCTCCTTATTTCTTTTTTATGATGTCCCGAGTTATTCACTGGTTATTGGGTCATTTTTTGGTCAATTTTGGGCCTATTTTATGGGTTATTTTCCCTGGTTGAGCCTAGCTCCCGTGATTTCTCGTCATTATAGTTTATTGGGCCTGGAGAAGGGCTAATAAGGGATTTAATGTGGATTAACTTGAAGATTTATTAGTCTTTATCTCTTTTGCCACGCCTACTAGCCTAGCGGTCTATCGTGCGACCGTTTGGCTTGTCTAGCGGTCATTTGTTGGACCATTTGGGCAGCAGAGAATCCTATTTGGTCTCTTTGATCTTATCTTCTTCTGGACGAATGAGCCTAGCGGTCATTCGCTAGACCGTTTATGATGCCTTGCGGTCTATCGTAAGACCGTTTGCGGAGGCCGAGAGTCCTGCTTCACTGTTCTTCCTCTGCTTCGCCGTGGTCGAACTAGAGTCCTTGGTTTAATGTTTTCTCTCTAGATAGAGGCTCTCAGAAGATTCTGTTTATTTCTATGGACTCTTGGGAGTATTATCTTCAAGGTTTATCTAGTTTCAGGCCTATTTTGTGTCATTATCCCTCCAACTCGAACCTAGGGTTTGAGGGCCTATAAATAGGACCCTTGACTTCATAGCTTGAAGGGGAAGATTTCTAGAGGTTGCCACGAAGTGCTGCTGTGTTCTGGAGCGAGTACCAACTAGGGAGAAGCTGTTTCTACGTCCATAAGGCTTCTGGTTAAGGCAGTATCAAGTTCCTTTGGTTTAGTTTTGTGTTTTTTCCTCTTAGCCTTGGTCTTCCTTTACATCTTCATAGCACCTTCACCCTTCTTCGTCCCACGTTCTCTACACTCACACCATATTTTTAAACATCCTCCTATCTTTTCCACGCCCCACAGAGGTTAAAAAATCACTAACCCCCAGGTATTCACCCTTCCTTTTATGCATTTTAGTTTAATTGCATTATAGGTACTACACTTGTCCCATGGGCTAATTGGGTCGTTTTTTTCTGTGTCTATATTCTTCTGCAGGTTTACAAGACTCATTGCACGAGGCCCAACTCTTCTGGCCGGCTAGGAGGGGTGGAGATTCAAGTTCCACTTCACTGTTCTGGATGCTCTAGCGGTCATTCATCAGACCGTTTGCAGATTTCAGGCGGTCTATCGTAGGACCGTTTGCCATCTTCTAGCGATTGTCTGGTAGACCGTTTGCCGCTGTAGTATATGGGTCTTCTCTCTCCCATGGCGGGTGGCTTCACTCGGCTCTTTCCAAGGTACATATTGCAGTTTTGCTAGTTTATTTACTTTGGTGGCGATCACTTCATTCTTCACTTTGGGCATTGTTTGTTCTCTTACTTGTCTTCCTTTACTTTAGTTGCTCCACACCCCGGTGTGTGCTTTATTTCATATCCTTGCTCCATGCCCACGGCGTGTGTTTTTAATTCTCCCTTTACATTTCTTACAATATTTGAGATGACATGCCCACATGCTCTGATTTCATGTTGATTGCTTGAGTTAGTGCACCACTTGCTCACATATTCACATTTACACATACATTCATCCCCATCACACTCACACACTCACACAAGAGAAGAAGGAAAGAAACATCAACACCCTTATTTTTTTGGCGATCACGGTGGGACATCTAGTGCCAATTGTGCTGAGTTTCTGTTCGACCTGTTGTTCTTAGTTGTTCTCGGTTGCCCTTGTGTTTTCCCCGATTTTCCTGTTTATTCCCTGTTGTTTTTCTGCTCTCTGGCTCCCTGGTGGTCTCCTCCCCGACCGTCTGGTATTCTTAGCGGTCTAGCGATAGACCGTCTAGTATTCTTAGAGGTCTCCCATAAGACCGTTTGCTCCAATCACAGGTACGCATCCCGAGGATACTGTTATTTCTACAGTTTTTGACTGTGTTATTATTTTTGGGTGCTATCTGGTCTCCTCCTGTTGTTGTGCTATATATTTGCATCATTGTTTGCATATTGTTTGCTAGTTATTAGGCTAGAAATTGCATGCACTCCGGTGCACATAGGGTCATTCATCTTTCATATCATAGTTGCATTCCCACCTCGGTGTGTGATCCTCTCGCCTCCATATTCCTTGGGGTCGACTAGGTGACCACATCAGGGACCTCCATAAGTCCCTGCGAGCAGTGGATTCCCACACGGACGCCGGGTCGGTTGTACCTTCACCACCCCGTGTATAGGTTGCATAAGTAAGGGTGAGTTTACATCTAGAGTTAACCAAGTCCCCAATATCCTTCCTATTAGGAACCTATTGTTGGAGAGAACATATTAAATTCAAATCACAAAGGTTCTAAAGGAAGAGATAAGTAAAATTTGTGCATCATCATAACTTGGTCGACTTTGGTTGTTTCACTTTTTCTTCTTGTTTGCATATATTTGGAGTCATCTTGTCCAGTTGCTTATTTGTGTTTGTTTGTGTTGTTTGCTCTGTTTCAAGGTACTTCGTTGAGTGTGGAGTTGCTTTCGGTCATTAGATTCATCTTCTAAGGGCAATTCCTCTTTCACATCTTACTTCAATCCCTTGTTCGAGTCAAAGATGTCTCCTTATGATCTCCCCCGCTCCCAGGAGGAATATCTTCCCCAGGGACTCTTGGAGGACCCACCTAGGGTTGTCCAACTTCAATCAGGAGAAGGGTCCGCCCCTCCTCCATCTTCTGTCCCCATGGAGGGTGCGCAACCCTCCCTCTCCTCCAATAATCCTGCTAGTCAGATCTTGCACATGATGGCCTAGTTGGATCCGGTCCAACTTTAGGCCCTTTATCAGACCTTGCAGGGTCCGGTGCCCCATCTCCCACGATTGCACAAGGTCTATCCACTACCTCCATCTCACAATCTAGGGTTGATGGGCCCGGGGTTGCACCCATTCCTATTGATCTTACCCCGGTCTAGCCCAAGACCCTTCAGTTATCCAATTTAGAAGCGGGCCAGTCTTCTAGCTCGGCCCATCAAATTCTCGATAAGGGGAAATCCCCCCTTTCCTCATTTACCCAGGCCGAGTCCTATAGGCCCATTCCATCAATGCCACAAGTCCTCATCGGCCCGGCCGATTTCGCTTGCCCGCAGCCAGGGGCGGCCCATGTCCACTCCAATTTGGGTCATCCTCTGGCCCAATATCATTCTTATGGGCCTCCTCCTCCTCCTTCTGTCTATCCTTCGGCACCTCGCCTCGAGCACGCTCCTTTTACTCCACCTACTCCATCTCGGGAGCAGGAACTCCTTGACAAATGGGCTGCCATGCAACAGCAACTCGACTTCCTTCAAAAGCGGGTTGGCCCACAATCTTTAAAAGATGTTCCGGTTCCTAGCTTCCACAATATCTGATTCCCTCCCCAATCTGAGCTCTCCACATACCGCAAGTATGACGGGAACAGTAATCCATTTATTCATGTGAGGGATTTTATGTATGAATCGGCGCAGTTTCAATATGATGATCACCTTATGGCGTATTTATTCCGCCGATCTCTAGATGGAGTTGCTCTGGAATGGTTTTATGCTCTGCCATTAGAGGATGCTGAGAGCTTCAAAGTCATCAAGGAGAAATTCATTCAAAGATTCCAAGACCGGGTCGGCCCAGAGTATTCATTTACAGATCTTGTGGTCGAAAAGATGAAGGCAAATGAAGACTTTGCTACAAATGCCGACAGATGGAGGCAGATGGCCGCCCGGGTGCCAGGTCATATTCCGGAGGAAGAAAAGGTCAAGTTGCTCATATCCAATGCTACACCCACTTTCCGCAACATATTGGCCATGAACGATATTGCCAACATGCACCAGTTGTATAGCCAGGCGAGATTCATTCAAACCCAATTCAAAGACTCACCCATCCATTCTCTCTTCGAAGCCCAAAAACCCAAATATAATAGAAAACCTCAAGGGCCTGTTACCGAGGGAGTCCAGACCAATGAACAGGTGCAAGCCGTTACATTCTCCTTCTCTAACCAGTCCACTCCATTCTGCCCTCCACAAAACCCGCGCAATCCCCAATTCCCCGCTCCTCAAAACGCCCAGCCTACCTTCTCCGCTCCACCAAACACCCAACCTACCTTCCCCGCGCTACAAAATGCCTTTCCCGCTCCACAACAGCCTCAACAAACTCCACAATACCACAATTTTCCGCCACCCAATGGCTATACCAATAAGCGCCCGGCTCCGAGGAGAGCGCAATATCCCCCCTTGCCCGAGTCCCTCACTAACATCTTCTCTGCTCTCATGTCCATAAGTGCAATTCAGCTTCCTCCAGAACGGCCCAATTGGAACCCGACCGTCGATCAGTCCAAATATTACATGTTCCCTAGAGAACCCGGGCATACTATCGAAGGATGATATCAGTTCCGAGATCTGGTGTACGATCTCCATGAAGGGCAGCGTATTGATTGGGCCGAGATGCATAAGGCCATTGTTGAAATCAAAGAGAAAAGAAGGCAACCGCCGAGGCAGCAAGTGCAACAGCCTCAAGCACCGCAGCCACAGCAGCAGCCACAACAGCAGCAACAGCACGTTCAGGACTTGGGGATCCATCAAAACCCCATGCCGAATCATCCGCCCGCTCCGCAACCACAACCACCTACACCGGCCCAAGTTAATCTAGTTCAACCCCCGACTCCTGACGCCGGGTGGTCCTATGATGATGAAGCCTCAGTGAAGCGGCTCATGGCCCTCCACCACAATTACCGCAACCCTTCTTTACCTTCTACTCCCCTGATCTTCCCGCTTAACCGTCAAACCTCTACATCACTCGCAATCGCCAAACCCCTTATCCTACCATCCGCTTCCCCCATTCTCCTACCTATCTCCACTCCACCACCAGCACCCGTACCTATCATTACCATCCCTCTATCAAACCCTTCACCCTTCACCCGTCACCCCTCCACAGACTGTCATCTCCACTACCCCCATAACACCTATTATTACCACCCCTACTCCTATCACCCCCATTACTTCCTCTACTCCTTCACTCATCCACCCCGCCGGGCCCATCAAGCCGCTTATCTTGAACCCATCTGGCGCCGTGCCGGCCCAAAACCTTGCCCTGCGGAGCGGACGTTTGTTCCATAGGAATTATCCTTCCACCGGTGCCCCTGCACCTAATCCCCAATCCTCGCAATAGGCCACCGATCAGGAGGATGCAGATCTGCTGCCCGGGACACAATATGATTTGCTACATCACCTAGATAGAGTGCCTGCTAAGATTTCTGTGCTGGAATTGATTAAGAGGTCCATGCTTCACCAGGATGCACTCCGCAATTTCCTTCAGAAGGTGATGGTGAATGAAGACATGGCAGTGGATAGCCTACCAACAACTCTGGCCACAATCTCTAAAGGGCCATCAATTACATTCTCTGAAACTGAACTGGCACCCCCTGAAGCTCGACAGATGCCGCTATGCATCTCTATCACTCTCAATAAAGTCTGCATAGACGCAGCGTTGGTAGACACAGGGGCTTCTATTAATGTCTACCCTCTCAGCACCCTAAGGGCCTGCAACTTATCAGAAGATCTGCTAAAGCCAACCCCGACTACTATTGTAGCGTATGATAATTCCAGGAGGGCATGTCACGGGGTGGTCACTATTCAGGCCGAGCTCGGGCCTCTCACTATGCCCATTGAATTTTATGTGCTGGATATCGACCCTATGTTTAAGGCTATCTTGGGTCGTCCGTGGATTGATAATCTCAATGCTGTACCATCCACTGCCCACCAATGCCTCAAATTCCCTTTTCAAGGGAGGGTGGTCAAAGTAAAGAGCATGTCCACGGTCCAGTCTGTCAAGGCCGTCTCCGAGAAGATTTTGCCGACGCTATGGCCCAGCATGCGGCTTGTTATTTCAGTTTTAGATCTAGATTTTCCATGGGCCTATGCGCCACGTAAGCACATCACTATGCCGGTCGACGTCAAAATAAAGCCCCAGATTCGAGATTCAAAGGGGTGGAATATGATATTAAAGTTGGGTTATCAATGAGACCCGTTCTTTAATGGATTTTTGCATGTATTAGAATTAGAATTAATTCCATGAATTTCGACTATTTTCATGAAATTTACGGGCTTTTTCTAGTATTTAATCTAATTAGATTAAAGAGTTTTAAGAAATTAATGGGTATATGCATAATTATCCTTCTTTGGGAGTTTAGAATGTAAATAAAGGTTAAAAACCAAAAAAAAATTATTTTAATCATTCTTTTAACCCTCTCGATCTCCCCTCTCTCTTACTTTCCCCATTTCACACCCCCTCCCCCTTTTCACTCGATCCGCCAACCCGCAGGCACTCGAAGGCGCACGGTGAACCCGCCTCCCCTCCTCCGTCTTTTCGGTGCGCAGCGACCGGCGGCCACGGCGGCGGAGTCCGGTGACCGGGCAAAGGGAAGACCGCGACCGGCCTCCCCCTCTCACGCCCCCCTTTCTCCGTTCACGGTGCGCGGAGGCGGATGAAACCGGTGACCCCCCCCCCTCGCCCTTCCTCTCCTTCTCGGCACGTGTGCCGACCCAAGGCCGGTGGAGGAGCGGTGACCTCGTCGGAGGGCCTGCAGAGTTGGAGGATCGCGGAGGCACCCTCGTCGGCTCCGACCCTGGCACGGTGGTGCGACCCCATGGCGACGTCGGTGGCCTTCTTCCCTTGCTAGGACCGGCGAAGGCTTTCCCACGACCCGAGGAACACCGTGACATCAACCCGGGACGAACTGCGAAGTGGAAAGACGGCTGGGAAAGGCGGACCACGGCGCATCCCTCGGCTTGCATGCGGCCGGATCGGACATTTCCATCGCGTTTGAGGTAGGGGTATCGTTGCCCTAGCCCTATTAGATCATTTTTTAACAGCATGCCCATCGTTACTGAGTTCATAGATTAACAACATCATGCCCATTGCCTTTATGTTTTAATAGCATGCCCATCGTTCTTATGTTTTAACAGCATGCCCATCGTTGCTGAGTTCATAGATTAACTACAACATGCCCATCGTTGCTGAGTTCATAGATTAACTATCGCATGCCCATCGTCGCTGAGCTCATAGATTAACTACATCATGTCCATCGTCGCTGAGTTCATAGATAATAAATTGTTGTATTGAGATGATGGATTGGCAGGGAACAGGTCAAATATTATAATTCCCGTTGATTTGAGTCGACCGGGAAGGGATCCGGTTATGATTCCGGTGGATCCGGTTCTCCGGTAAAGACTATGTTTCAATTATTTTAGATTTTATAACGGTCCACCATAAACCATTTGTTGACCCGAGCGGCTGACGATTAGACCGCGTAAATAAATTAAATTTGAATGGCTGTAGAAATTTCATGTCCATTCTGTATAACAACACGCGATGGTTCGTTGTTCGACCGCTTGTTTTGCAACTATGCGTGTTCGTTAAACAATGCATGTAATATAGCATTTCCGCCATGTTTAAGTCGTTTTATCGACTGGGACGATTTTCTTTCAACCGTTTAATCTCGACAGATTTCAATCCTTAACATAGTCAATTATCCATGCATTTAATTATGGAATAAATGCCATTTCAGCATGTTCAATAATTTAGGCATTTAGTTATGGAAAAATTGTTTTAGCATATCCAATTATCTATGCATTGAATTATTGAATAATGGCCATCTTAGTATAATCAATTAATTATGAATTTAATAGTTGCATACTTGCCATTTTAGCATAATCAGTTATTTATGCATGTAATTAATGAATAATTGCCATTTTAACATGATTCGGTCAGTTATGCATTTAATCTTGCATATTTGTCATGTTTAATTGTTATCATAAATTATGGTATGTTTTTAGATCCCAATAGAATTATATTCTCTTTCCGAGTGATGGAACCACCAGTCGTAGCCCGGCGACTTTTAGTGTTGATCCCACCCGGGAGAGGTGGCGGGGTAGTCCCATGATACGATTTTTAAGCTAGTTCCGTGGGCCCCAGTCCAGCCGTAGCGTCATACGGAGGGGAATACTAGCTAGAGGCCGGGCTCTAAACACGAGCCAGTGTGTGCACACGTGGTCAGAGACTTGGACTGACACTGACGAGTATTGCTCTGACTAGTTACTTGTTTCTGGTACTGTTACGCGTCTCGCTTTCTATGATCAGGCTTGTGTAGATGCTTGAGGCGCAGTGTAAGCCGTCAGTGGACGCATCTGGTTTCTTCTTCTGGTGGATCTCCTCTCCTTCTCTCTCTTGTCACTTGGGAATGATTGAGTTGTTATTCTATTGGTAGATTTCAAGTACTCGCATTTGAATTAAATTAGCATATTCGTTAGCTGTTTATAAACTATTTTGCTAGTTTTACAGCCTTACTAGATTGTCTTTTAAATTACGCCAATGCATGCTTTACTGTTTTCCTTTAGCTTACTGCTTTCCTTTAGTTAGTTGCAAGTTAGGGATTTCTGTGAACCCTATTGAGTCTTTGCTGTGAGACTCACCCCTTCCTTTTACAGGTGAGGCGGAGCAACCAACTGCAAGATTCTCTCGTGCTTTTGGCGAAAAGTCTTAGAGCCAGCAGTGGTCTGTCAGTGGTCGGTTAGTGGTCAGTTTGTCTTTTTTCTTCTTTTGGCCGGGGTATGCCCCGTGTAGTCATTTATTTTGACCATTGTATAGTGTGGGACTTGTGATATATGGATCTGGACTACTTGTATAAATTTTACCACTCTGATATATGTAATTGCTTCCGTTTGAAGTTCAAATGAATGCTTTATTTAATATTACACGTGTAATTTCTATTCGTTACGCATTCCCTCGACAAACACTTACTAACCCTTACGGGGCCTTATCAGCCTCTTGGGTGGCTTCCCCGAGCTCTTGGTATTGGTAAATCGATGATATCGAGTTATCGGTATCCGGATCTCCTGGGTCGTCACAGTTGGTATCAGAGCAGTGTTGAGGATTTGTATAAGGAATTGAAATTGCATTAGTGCAGAACAAGTCCATGTGAGTCTACTACTGGCTTAGGATGTTTTCCGTAATTACTAATGGATTTTCTGTTATAACGTGTTTTCTTCTAGATCAAAATGCCGCCTCGTAAAAGGGCACGTGTCCCGAGGGAAAGAAGTGGTACTTCTCCTCCGACTAATGTGCCAGCTCCAATTCAAGCTGATCCTTCTCCTTAAGCCGATTTGCCTCCAGGTGGTCGTGGCAGGGCATTGAAAGAATTTTTACTATTCCACCCACTGACTTATGAAGGACAGGCAGATCCTGATGCGGCTAGAGTGTGGCTTGATGCAACCGAGCGTGTATTCCATTCTATGGAGTGCACGAAAGATGAAAAAGTTATGTTGGCTACTTTTCAACTCTAAGGAGCAGCACTCACGTGGTGGACCACTGAGTGGGAGGTTGCTTTCAGATCCCGTCTGCTTCATCAGATCACATGAAGGGAGTTTGTTACGACCTTTGAGCGCACTTTCAGTCCAACTTACCTCAGAATGGATAAGATGCATCAATTTATGGAACTAGCTCAAGGCGAAATGACTGTGCTGGAATATCGGAGTAAGTTCATGGAATTGGGTCGATATGCGCCCACATTCTTGCTGATGAAAGCTTAAAGACCGAGCAATTTCTGCGTGGATTAAAACCAGAGTTGAGGCAGCCTCTGATTGCAACCCGAGTAGCAGAGATGGACCTAGCTTATCAGGCTGCTGCGACTTTAGAGCTTGACATTGCAAGATCCCGAGGGCGTCTTCCAGTTGACTCAGTCCAGCCGAGTGTGTAGCATCAACAGTTCAGTCAGCCATCTGTGGCAGGAGTTCCATCTGCTGTACCTGCTTCTAGTGGCATTTCTCCTTCCGAACCCAAGTTCAAGAAGTCTAAGAAGCGGAATGACCAGCAAGCATCGTCTGATCCCGAGCAGTAGCAATTAGCACCTTTTTTCCGGCGTCAGGGATCAGTGGCTAGTCAGCCGAGACCATGTCCGAGGTGTGGTGGTTATCATCCAGGCAAGCCGTGTTCGATGCCAGTGATTTGTTTCCGTTGTGATCAACCGGGGCATGTGGTTCGAGATTGTCCTCTGAGGCCACAACCGATGCAATTTTCTCAGTTTTCTCAACCACAGCCATTTCAGTTCAGACCTTCCCCACCACCTCAACCTCTGCAATATTATCCTCAAGCTTCAGTGTCTTCTTCCCAGCAATCTACCACAGCGGGCACAAAGTAAAAAGGGAAGGTTTCTCATATTACTCGTGCTGAAGTTGTGGCCTCTCATCTCATGGAAGGTACAATTATGATTTATGGCCATGCAGCTCGTGTTTTGTTTGATTCATGTGTTTCTCATTCATTTCTTTCTGAAGACTATGATTTCTTTCAGTTCGCTCCTTGTTCTTCCTTTAAATTTCGAGGAATAAATTTCTATTAGGAGGGAGGGACTGTGAGACCCGTTCTTTAACGGATTTTTGCCGGTATTAGAATTAGAATTAATTCCATGAATTTTGGCTATTTTCATGAAATTTACGGGCTTTTTCTAGTATTTAATCTAATTAGATTAAAGAGTTTTAAGAAATTAATGGGTATATGCATAATTATCCTTCTTTGGAGGTTTAGAATGTAAATAAAGGTTAAAAATCAAAAAAAAATATTGTAATCATTTTTTTAACCCTCTCGATCTCCCCTCTCTCTTACTTTCCTCATTTCACACCCCTCCCCCTTTTCACCCGATCGGCCAACCCGCAGGCACCCGAAGGCGCACGGCGGACCCGCGAACCCGCCTCCCCTCCTCCGTCTTTTCGGCACGCAGTGACCGGTGGCCACGGCGGCGGAGTCCGGCGACCCCGCCGGCGACCGGGCAAGGGGAAGACCTCGACCGGCCTCCCCCTCTCTCGCCCCCCTTTCTCCTTTCACGGTGCGCGGAGGCGGACGAAACCCGCCTCGTCAGCTCCGACCCCGGTGCGGTGGTGCGACCCTACGGCGACCTCGGCGGCCTTCTTTCCTTGCTAGGACCGGCGAAGGCTTACCCACGACCCGAGGAACGCCGTGGCATCAACCCGGGACGAACCACGGAGTGGAAAGATGACCGGGAAAGGTGGACCGCGGCGCGTCCCTCGGCTTGCATGCAGTCGGATCGGACATTTCCATCGCGTTTAAGGTAGGGGGATCGTTGCCCTAGCCCCATTAGATCATTTTTTAACAGCATGCCCATCGTTGCTGAGTTCATAGATTAACAATAGCATGCCCATTGTCTTTATGTTTTAATAGCATGCCCATCGTTCTTATGTTTTAACAGCATGCCCATCGTTGCTGAGTTCATAGATTAACTACAGCATGTCCATCGTTGCTGAGTTCATAGATTAACTATCGCATGTCCATCGTCGCTGAGTTCATAGATTAACTACAGCATGCCCATCGTCGCTGAGTTCATAGATAATAAATTGTTGTATTAAGATGATGGATTGGCAGGGAACAGGTCAAATATTATAATCCCCGTTGATTTGAGTCGACCGGGAAGGGATCCGGTTATGATTCCGATGGATCCGGTTCTCCGGTAAGGACTATGTTTCAATTATTCTATATTTTATAACGGTCCGCCATAAACCGTTTGTTGACCCGAGCGGCTGACGATTAGACCGTGTAAATAAATTAAATTTGAATGGCGGTAGAAATTTCACGGCCAGTCCGTATAACAAAACGCGGCGGTTCGTTGTTCGACCGCTTGTTTTGCAACTATGCGTGTTCGTTAAACCATGCATGTAATATAGCATTTCCGCCATGTTTAAGTCGTTTTATCGACTGGGGCGGTTTTCTTTCAACCGTTTAATCCCGATAGATTTCAATCCTTAACATAGTCAATTATCCATGCATTTAATTATGGAATAATTGCCATTTCAGCATGTTCAATAATTTAGGCATTTAGTTATGGAATAATTGTTTTAGCATATCCAATTATTTATGCATTAAATTATTGAATAATGGCCATCTTAGTATAATCAATTAACTATGCATTTAATAGTTGCATACTTGCCATTTTAGCATAATCAGTTATTTATGCATGTAATTAATGAATAATTGCCATTTTAACATGATTCGATCAGTTATGCATTTAATCTTGAATATTTGCCATGTTTAATTGTTATCATAAATTATGGCATGTTTTTAGATCCCAATAGAATGATATTCTCTTTCCTAGTGATGGAACCACCAGTCGTAGTCCGACGACTTTTAGTGTTGATCCCACCCGGGAGAGGTGGCGGGGTAGTCCTATGATACAGTTTTTAAGCTAGTTCCGTAAGCCCCAGTCCAGCCATAGCGTCCTACGGAGGAGAATACTAGCTAGAGGCCTGGCTCTAGACACGAGCCAGTGTGTGCACACGTGGTCAAAGACTTGGACTGACACTGACGAGTGTTGCTCTGACTAGTTACTTGTTTCTGGTACTGTTACGCGTCTCGCTTGCTATGATCAGGCTTGCGTAGATGCTTGAGACGCGGTGTAAGCTGTCAGTGGACGCATCTAGTTTCTTCTTCTGGTGGATCTCCTCTCCTTCTCTCTCTTGTCACTTGCGAATGATTGAGTTGTTATTCTATTGGTAGATTTCGAGTACTCGCATTTGAATTAAATTAGCATATTAGTTAGCTATTTATAAATTGTTTAGTTAGTTTTACAGCCTTACTAGATTGTCTTTTAAATTACGCCAATGCATGCTTTACTGTTTTCCTTTAGCTTACTACTTTCCTTTAGTTAGTTGTGAGTTAGGAATTTCTGTGAACCCTACTGAGTCTCTGCTGTGAGACTCACCCCTTCCTTTTACAGGTGAGGCGGAGCAACCGGCTGTAGGATTCTCTCGTGCTTTTGGCGAAAAGTCTTAGAGCCAGCAGTGGTCTGTCAGTGGTCGGTTAGTGGTCAGTTTGTCTTTTTTCTTCTTTTGGCCGGGGTATGCCCCGTGTAGTCATTTATTTTGACCATTGTACAGTGTGGGACTTGTGATATATGGATCTGGACTACTTGTATAAATTTTACAACTCTGATATATGTAATTGCTTCCGTTTAAAGTTCAAATGAATGCTTTAATTAATATTGCGCGTGTAATTTCTATTCGTTACGCATTCCCTCGAAAAACACTTACTAACCCTTACGGGGCCTCATCAGCCTCTTGGGTGACTTCCCCGAGCTCTTGGTATCGGTAAATCGATGATATCGGGTTATCGGTATCCGGATCTCCTGGGTCGTCACATTATCAGCTGGGGAGAGGTCTCGGCGCATAGTTGCAAGGGCGAACCAAACCGATCCCCAAAGGCAAAAAGATGAATAGGAGGGGCCTCGGTTATCGAGAATCCACACTCTTAATTTTGGGTGACTCTGGGCCATTGACATGGGACTACCGCCATCATTTTGTTAAAGGCCCTCTCCAGCCAGGCACTTTGAAGATGCCACCAAGTCAACCCAAGGAAGAAAGTACATCTTACACAGTCGACAGCCCGCCATTACTGCCTAAGGGGCCGGTCGACGATATGATTGATTTCAACCAAGCATTTGAAAGGTTATTTTATGAAGAAGAAACCTGCCAGACAAACCAGGAGGTTCTGCTTGTGTGCTATGAGCCGAAGAAGCCAGTTCACCGCCCGCGGGAAAGGGGGAGCTAACCCGTCATATTCACTTGGTCCCCTTCCCGCCTGTCTTCCTTCTTTCAAAAGTTGGCATCCATACCCCGCTCACCTCCCATCTTAATCAATCCACTGCTATTAGAGTTTCCTACCGATTTTCTCACTGTCAAGACATGCACGTGCTGTCCACCAGTCGATCTATCTACTCCTTTCTTCTCCTCCTCCGATCCATTCTTCAATCTCTTCTGTCCATCTAAGTACCCTCTTAGGCTTCCTCCTCCGCCTTCCTCTTCATCTTGTTGCATGATCTCCACTGATCTCAAAAAAAAATGTCAACTTCAAAACAGAGATTTCAGTGGAAGATTACGTTGTCTATTCTCCATCGTCTTCCCGGGGACATGAAGCCCATGCTGCCTCCCTCCCATTAGATTTTCTCTCTCCTGGGTTACATGTAGGGTTTGTCGAGTCTAGGGTAGTAGAGTCTGGTAAGTCTAGAGAAGTAGGGTCTTGTTCTAGGTCATCCAACCCTTCCTTGCTTAAGCTGCACCCACCAGCTCGTCATTCCAAATCCATTCCTAGTAGGTGTAGACACGCCAAAATTGACGCTTTGTTGATTAAATCTCATGTCACTATGTTAACGCTCCAAAGTGAACTTCAATATTTCTATAATATAAAGTTTTTCTATTTTTGTGTGGTTTCGTGATTTATTCTTGCATTTTTTGTGATTCACGACTTTGCCTAGGGCATGTTTTAATTAACGACCTTGCCTTGGGTGCGTTCTAAAGAAAGGATGACCAATTGTAAGGGCGTCAATTCCTGGTGTTTTACGAGTCCCAACTAATTGCAAATCAGTGATTAACGTCCTTCCTCAGGGCGTGTTATTAATCAACGCCTTTGCTTCAGGCGTCTTTTTGAAATTTTCAAATAATGAAGGTTTTATTACTAAAATTGAATCCAGGAAGTAACGCCCTAATCCTGGTCGTGTTTTGAATTAACGTCGTTGGGAAGGTCGTCAACTGTTGAATTGACGCCCTTCGGTAGGTCGTGTCTCACTCCTTTTCGTGTCCTTCCTAAACTCGTGTCCCGAAGAGTTCCTTACCTCCAATGGTCTCCTTGCTAGATTGTAACTAGTGTCCTGCCTTCTTTTGATCATTGACCGTTCTTATCTTCCCAAATTTGAGGTTATCTTGGATCTGGAACCCTATATAGGGATGTCTTGATCGACCTCGCGCGAGGTTAGCAGCAAGAGGCAGAGAGCAGAGAACACACAGCGCACAGAGGCTCTCTTCATCTTCTTCCTGTACGATCTTTTAGAAGAGCTCTCTGCTTCCTCTTCTTCCTCCCGGCGGCATCAGCCTCAGTTCCCCTCTACTGTCGTCAGGGACAGCAGGGGTCTTTTGCTTTATCTATTTGCGTTTTCCATCGGTCATCATCCACTGTTTTCTTCTCTGCATTAGTTTAGTATCATATTTCTCCTCTCCCTAGTTCTTTAGGGGTTTTAAAACAAACAAAAAAAAAGGTGCGCATGTCATGTTTATTTTTCATCATATTGTTTATTTGGATTGATACTACACTCACTCTTGGCTGATCCACTTTTTCTTTTATTTGTTTGTTCTTCGTTTCAAGGTAATCAACAAGGAAAACCCCCTTCATCGGCCGGCCGATTGAAGGAGGAGGAAGGAATTCACAATCCATCCCGCATCCCAATTATCACCAGGTATTCGCGATCATTTGTTTTATTATTGAGGTAACCCCTCTGGCGATCACACTCCTTATAGCACCACGTGCTTTCTTTTGTTCTTATTGTCATCTCCACCCTTTTATATATCTCACATGAGTGGTTTGTTCCACATGTGTGGAGTTATCACGATCCACAAATTGGCGATCACGGTGGGACTTCCACTGTTTTTCTTTTGATTACCATCTCCTATTGGCACCCACGTGTGCCCTTTCCTATTGGCACCCACGTGTGCCCTTTCCCCTTCGGCACCCACGTGTGCCCTTTCCCCTCGGTACCCACGGTACCCCTCCTTTTGTGCCCCACGGGCACCCTCCACCGTGCACACTGCACACTCCCGGGATCAGCCAGTTTGTGATCTGAATTAACGCCTCACCCAGAGGCGCGTTTTAATTTAACGCCTTCATCCAGGGCGTCTGATTTATGTTTAACGTCTTCTGATAAGGCGTGCTTCATCATATCCCCTGCTTTTATTACGCTGTTTGTGGATTCACGCCCTGCCCCAGGGCGTCTCTTTATTGATTAGCGCCTCACATCAAGGCGCGTTTCCAGATTTGACGCCCTCGACGAAGGCGTCCTTTTACATATAGCGCCTCACACCAAGGCGCGTTTTCTCCATTGCCTGTGGGATCCCCAGGGATTCACGACAGCCTCACTGTCGTCTTTTTTGTCGATAGCGACCGTGGCTAGGTCGTCTCTTTCCTGTGATTTTACAGAACCCTGCTGTCTTTGCTTATTCATGCTGCATTGATTCTTATATTGATTGTTTGGCTATATTGGTGTGATCTGCATATCTTGGCTTGCATCTTGTGGCATTTGGTTGAGAGACCTCCTCTCTCTACACTAGGATTCCACACACCTCTCTTGGAATCGGGACAACCCTCCATTGAGCATTCCGTCTCTTTGGACCGGAAATCCCTTTTCCAAGACCTCCGTAAGTCCCCACACCCGTGGATTCCCTCACGGACGCCGGGCTGGTTGTACCCTTGAAGTACCCGGAGTATAGAGAACCCATCGTTGGTGAAGAGAGAGAAAGAACCTAGTGGACCCGGAAGTCACACTTGGATAAACTAGGTTTCACTTTGCAAAAGGAGTGAATTATTCTGCAAATTAATCCACTCTAATCCCAGCATAACACTAAAATTTTACGTTCATCTCAACTTGATTGCATAAATTTGGTTGGATTGATTTGCTTAAAGTTTGCTTGGATTGAGTGCCTTTGGTGTGATAACCCCTTTCATAAAAGCTTTCCCTCTTCTTAAATATGAAACTCCGTTCAGGTAAAATCATCAACATGGCAGGCTACGGGTATTCTTATGATGATGAGGATGAGAATGTTTTTGGTCAATATGAAGTCCCCCTCCAAGATTCCATTTATCATGAGGGAAATTACCCTCCTCCTCAGTCTCATTACCCTCAGGTTCATGTGGTTGATACCACTCCTCAAGAGGTTGTGCCCTCTTCTCAGACTTTACCCTCCAACACTTCGGGGAACCCTTCCCCATCCTTCAATGTCACGGATTTAATTAATGCTCTATCCCAGTTAGATGATTCCCAGCGGCAGGCAGTTCAGGCCGCTTTGAAAGGGAAGGATGTTCCCTCTTCATCCTCTAATCCCCCTCCGGCCGAGAGTGGCCATCACATCTTAATGACCAGGCGGTCTTGCACAAACCTCCTTCCCGTCCACCAACACCCGTTGCGGCCATGCCGGCCCAACAGGCGAGCTACTCAGCGGTTAGGCCTCAGTCTCTCCAACCTCCCCGAATTCTACGGACGCCTATACCGCATTCTTTCATTCAAAACCCGGCCCCAGTCGAGTCTGATACTAATATTCTATTGTTTCAGAAGTTGGCTAGCATGGAAGAGCAACTTAAGAAAGTCACTGCGGCCAAGAATGCCCCGGAAATCTCGCTCCCAACACTGCCAGTCTTCCATCTGCCACCATCTGAGATGCCGAATTTTCGGCGATATAATGGCACTGGCAATCCTTTTATTCATCTGAAGGATTTTATGTACGAGACCTCTTTCTGGCAAGACAACAAGGCCTCTTTGGCCTATTTATTCAGGAGATCTTTAGAGGGACCAGCCCTTGAGTGGTTCTATTCGTTGGATCCCGCTGATGCCAGCGATTTTGATATTGTTCAAAAGAAGTTCTTGCAGAAGTATAGAGACCGGGTCGGACCCTCCCTCTCAGTCACAGATCTGGTTGCAGAAAAAATGAAGCCCGAGGAGGACTTCATCATATTTGCTGATAGGTGGCGTTCAATGGCCGAGAAGTTGAAAGACACTTTGGCGGAACAAGAACAAGTTAAGATGATAATTTCCAATGCAACTCCTCAGTTCCGGCACATACTGGCCATGAACAGATTAACAACCATGGAAGAGCTCTATGAAAGAGCTCGTTATATTCAGACACAGATGAAGGATTCGCCCATTATGGGCATGTTTGAGCCAAAGCCACGGCTATTTAAGAAAAGTACAAATGTCAACAACAGCGGGCCCACGACTGAGGGCACAATTGCAAACGAGCAGGTTGGTGTAGTTGGCCACCCCCACCAGCAATCTAACCCACGGCCTAACCCACCTCCACCACAAAACCCCCATTTCAACTCCACTCCACAACACCAATTCGCACCCCAACATTCCTTTGCTCCATCGCAAAACCAAGCGCCCCGCGCTAACCCTCCAGCTCCGCAACAGTACCACCAGGTACCACCACCTACCAACTATGGCCAACAACAACAACGGAGACCACCACTTGGCCCCAAGAGAGCCCACTACCCTCCACTGCCAGAAAGTCTCCCGGATATTTTCAACGCCTTAATGGCCGCCAACTTGCTCATGTTACCGAGGGAAAGAACAGTGTGGCCCGCTAATGTTGACACATCCCGTTACTGCGCTTTCCATCGCGCACCTGGTCACAACCTTGATCGTTGCTTTCACTTCAGAGATTATATTTATGATCTAAATGACCAGGGTGGCATCAACTTGGATGAGATGAGGCAGTTTATTGCCACCATGAAAGAAAGAAGGCCTCCTCAGCAGCAACAAGCTCAGCAGCCACAGCAACCAGCTCCACAGCAGCAACAGCAAGCTCCAGCACCTCAGCAGGATATGGGGATTGTCCACAATCCACTGCCGGAGCACCCGCCAAACCAGCACGTAAACCCTGTCACGTCTCTCCCTGAGGTGGAGAGAGGGCAGGGGTGGCATGAAGAAAACGCCTCTGTCGGGGCATTTAATCACAATCAAAATCAACCTCTGTGCCTCTTGCGCACCCTTTCTTCTTCTTCTACCCACCAATTGAGCCGATCCCTTCTGCGCCCCGTTAATCCACCTGCTCCCACCAATTCTCCAACCTTGCCAACCCGATCCCTTCTTACCCGTTTACCGCCTCCGCAACCTACCACGCAGCGAACTCCGCTATCCACCACCAACCCTTCACCTTCGCCGTCTAGACTACTCCTTATCCGCCCGTCGCCAGCACCCGCTGCACCCACCACCACTACTCCTCCATCGGCAAGGAACCCTCCACCATCGGCTCCCCCATCTTTTATACCCAGATCTCTTCTCATTCCACCCCCCAACTCTCCTCGCATTCGGGTATCCCTTTCTACTCATACGCCTCCTGCGGGGGCATCTTTGTCAAACTCTTCATCAATGCTCCCTACAGGGACTCCCTCTGCAAACACCCCTCCACCACTTCTTAACGCCAATACACCCTCCTCCTCTTCCAACCCCCCTCCTCCTTTACTTGCCCCGACAGAGGCACGACAAAACGTGGCACCACTCCGCAGTGGACGGATGTTCCAGCGCATTTTTCCCAAAGAGAGCAAGAGCCCGCGCAGGGGCCGAATGAACAAGAACAAGAACAAGAGTCAGTGCCGGGAACTCAGTATGATTTGTTAAAGCACTTGGACCGAACTCCAGCGAGGATTTCAATTCTGGAATTAATCAAAAGGTCCACCACTCACCAGCTAGCTCTGAAAGAGTATCTGCAGAAGGTCATGGTCAATGAGACATCCCAGTTGAGCAGATAGTCACAGTTTTAACGCCCGCTAGCAGTCAGCCGGCAATTACTTTCCATGAACATGAGTTGGCACCACTCCCAGCAAGAAAGTACGCTCTATGCATCACAGTTGATATCAATAAGGTGGCTGTTAAGCAGTGTTTGGTGGACACTGGTGCATCTATCAATGTGTTGCCACCTAGCACTTTAAAGTTGTGTGGCATTCCGGAAAGCCAAATTCGGCCATCTACTATAACAGTCACTGCTTATGATAATACTAAGAAGCCTCCTCTAGGCATGATCACACTGAAAGTCAGTTTGGGTCCGGCCACAATCACGGTCGATTTCCACATTTTGGACATGGATCCAACTTTCAATGGCATTCTGGGCCGCCCCTACATTCAACAGCTCGATGCAGTGCCCTCTACAAATCATCAGTGCCTTAAGTTTCCACACAAAGGCCGCGTCATCAAAGTTACCAGTATGCCAATTCTACCAGAGGAAGATATACACTTGACTTCATCAGTTCCTTCTATTTGGCCTGCCAACAAGCCGTTGCTATCAATACTAGACCTCCCTCATCCACGGCCAATGTCGCCCGAGACAGTCACGACAGTTGCTATGACACCCTTGCCTTCCAAGGGGAAGAAGAAGAAAAGCATGATAAACACCCCTGGTTGGAAAATTCTAATGAAAATGGGGTATCAAAACGGCAAAGGTCTGGGTGCCAGTTGTCAAGGTAGGACTAGGCCTATTAAGCCTCAGAAATTGATTGCAAGAGGCGGCCTGGGCTACAAAGGGTCGGGCAAAAATGAAGATGAGCCATGGGCAGTTATGACATCCACCTTGAAGACAGATCGCCAGCCGCTTACTTGGACATTAAAGACACATTTTGTCACGGGTGGCGTTCAGAATAATGAGCAGACTACAATAATCACCTCCATTCTAGACTATCAAGATGTTCATGCAAGACAGTTTGCTCGTCATATTGCACCATTGGCCACTTATAAAGCCCTGGAATCTCTAAGGCCCGATAAAAGAAGGAAGATGGATGATCCAGAGTGTGATTGGTACAGATGGTTCGATATGTATGATATTACTATTGCTTTGAGCCGTCTCTTTATGCCGACTGATCCGGAATGGCCGCCACTAATACATGAATTGATTGAAATGCCGGCTGCGATTACAGATAAGAGGCAGTTGCTGAGTGATTATACGGACACTGGAGAGCCAGATGTTCCATATGAAGAAGGATTTACAATAGACAGGCTGTGGGCCGGCCTCTTTTCCTTCACTTCTATGCATCCGCCTCTTCTAGCTTCCCTACATTCTCAATTGTTCTCTCGCGTGCCGAGACCGCCGCCAATTCTGGTCAGCTTTTCTCCAGATTCACTGCAGATTTCTCTCCCGATTCCTCCTTCGCTCCTCGAGCAATTCTCCAAACTCTCCATCACACCCCCACGCGGGTCATCTCTAATTCAATCTTTCTCCAAGCTTTCAATCTCCACTCCTCCTGTTATTCTCCCTTCACAATGTTTTCTTCTGGAAAAGAAAATAAAAATAAGGATAAAGATAAAAATGAAAAAAAATGCCAAAATCCCAATTTTCAACCCTCCATTTCCGTTGAGGAGACTTCTTATCTCTTTTCCGAGTGTGTCCCGACCCAGGGGCCACTCTTCCATGATTCATTGATAAATCCTTTCTTCCCCTCTGGTGAGGGGTCTCCATCTGTATCTCCTTCTGTATCCACTTTTTCACCTCCTTCCTCTTTTTCAGCTTATTTCAATCAAGCTAGTTGTTCTTCTTCTTCTAATAAAATTCTTGGGGTAGATCTTCACAAGAAATCCAAGGGTAGGCAGATTCCGCGTAGATTTCTGTTGGAGCTAGCCAGAAGGTGCCAGGCTTGTTTAGCCCTTCCTGAATTCGTGGAGAATCCGGTTATCCTGCCAGAGTTGGAATATGAGGATGCTAATGTTTCTTATGAGGGTTTAGGTGTCTACGAAATCATGAATGATGAAGACCCTATTGAAGAGGGGGATGAAAGTTATGAAGAATATGAGGACGAGGCTGACGCCTGTGCCAGTGGCATGAGAAGATTCGACGAACCATCAGCCTCAGTAGAAGAGCCTACCAAAGAAGTTAATTTGGGTACCGAGGAAGACCCTAGGATTGTCCTCATCAGCAAGAATTTGCCGCCCTCCGAAGAGGAGGCGCTTATTTTGGTACTTCAAGAATACAAGGACACGTTTGCGTGGAGTTATGAGGATATGCCTGGATTAGACCCTGCGCTCGTTGAACATCGGCTTACACTTAAGCCACGGTCTGTCCCGATCAAACAACGGTTGAGACGTTTCCACCCTAACATGGCTTTAAAGATGAAAGAATAGGTCGACAAGCTTCATAAGGCTAGGTTTGTTATAGTTGTCCTCTACCCCAACTGGGTGGCTAACATCGTCCCGGTTATGAAGAAAGATGGCAAAGTTCATATTTGTATAGACTTCCGGGATCTCAACCGTGCGTGTCCTAAAGATGACTTCCCCCTCCCTCATATCGATGTTCTGATTGATAATACAGCAGGATTTGAGACTCTCTCTTTCATGGACGCTTTTTCAGGTTACAATCAAATTCGTTTGGCTGAAGAAGATCAGGAGAAAACATCATTCACTACACCATGGGGTACATATTGTTATGTCGTCATGCCCTTTGGACTCAAGAATGCTGGAGCTACCTATCAGAGGGCTATGATGGTAATTTTTCATGACATGATTCATATTTATATTGAAGTGTATGTGGATGACCTGGTAGTGAAATCAAGGACAAGGATTGAGCACCTTGGGGTTCTAGCTAAGGTCTTGCAAAGATCACGAGAGTATCAATTGAAAATGAACCCCAAGAAGTGTGTATTTGGTGTATCATCAGGGAAGTTGCTTGGATTTATTGTTAGCAAAAGGGGAATTGAAGTTGATCCCAACAAGGCAAAGGCCATCAGAGATATGCCTCCTCCCAAGAATTTGAAGGAAGTTCGAGGATTAATCGGGAGGTTGCAATTTATTCGCCGCTTCGTCTCCCAGCACTCACAACGATGCAGGCCGTTCTACGAGCTTACTAAGCCGGGAGTCAAGTTTAATTGGGATGACAAGTGTCAGGCAGCTTTTGACGGATTGAAGGATTATTTGGCCAATCCTCCTGTCCTGAGGCCGCCGATTCCAGGCAAACCACTTATTCTCTATGTTTCTGTCCTGGATGACTCTGTAGGTGCTGTCCTAGCTCAAGTGGATGAAGAAGGGAAGGAGAGGGCAGCATACTATTTGTCTAAACTTCTAAACCCTTGTGAGCAGAGGTACTCAGCCATAGAGAAGACTTGCGCTGCTTTAGTCTGGGTAGTTCAGAAGTTAAAACACTATTTCTTAGCTCACGAGGTTCACCTCATTGCTCGCATGAATCCAATTAAATTCCTCCTTGAAAAATCTGTCCTCACTGATCGATTAGCACGCTGGCAAAGCTTCCTCTCCCAATTTGACGTCACTTACATTCAATAGAAAGCTATCAAAGGCTACGCCATTGCCGAACACCTTGCTCATCACCCTCTCCCCCGCTTTGATCCTGTCAATTTAGAGTTTCCAGATGAAGAACTGATGTCCATTAATCAACCCCATGATCCTATGTGGACATTACATTTTGATGGAGCTCTAAATTCCCAAGGAAGAGGGATCGGCATGGTTCTTTTAACACCGGAAGGGATCACCATCCCATTTGCTGCTCGGCTCACTTTCCCTGTCACGAACAATATAGCTGAGTATGCGGCCCTGTTGGCTGGTCTTCAAACCGCTCATCAATATGGTGTCACTCACTTGCGAATTGTTGGTGATAGTCAGCTTATTCTGCGCCAGGTGCTTGTCAAGTGCCGCACTATCAACCCTAAGCTCAAACCCTATCAGGAACTTGCTTCAGCTTATGCCAAACTTTTCACCAAGTTGATCTTTGTTCATGTCCCTCGAAGCCAGAACATCCTAGCTGACGCTCTTGCCTCTTTGGCTTCTGCTCTAGTCTTCCCTCCTGAGCGTGATTTTCATGTTCCTTTGATTCATCAGCGTGACACTCCAGCTATCAAGGATCGTGCATTCCTTGATATTAGGGATAAGGTGCTCGAGAGGGTCAGGCGGAGTGAATCTCTTAAAGGCAAAGAGGTCATGTTGTTAGATTGGGAAGAAGAGTTGGCTGATGAAGAGAAACCTTAGTATTATGAGATTGCCAGGTATTGCAATGATCAATCCTATCCTGAGGAAGCCACTGTGGAGGAGAAGAAGGCAATTAGAAGAGTGGCTCAACGTTATATTTTGGTTGGAGGTGTGCTCTACAGAAGAGGGCTCACAGGTGTTTTATTAAGATGCCTCGACGATGATGAATCTTGGAAGGTTGTGGAAGAGGCTCATTCTGGAGTATGTGGTGGTCATGTGAACAGTCAGATGTTAGCTAAGAAGATCCTTAGGCTAGGCTTCTATTGGCCAACTCTAGAAGAGGATTGCTCCATCTATGTTCGAAGGTGTGTTAAGTGCCAACTGCACGCCTACAAAATTCATTCTCCTGCTTCCTCACTCCATCCTATGTCCTCCCCATGGCCTTTCTCCATGTGGGCTTTTGATATCATTGGACCTCTTGGTGATTCGAACCTCCTGACCAAGCAAAAGTCGTTCATCCTCACGGCAACGGAATACTTCACCAAGTGGGCGGAAGCGGAAGCTTACGTGGAGATTAAAAGCATCAATAGTCTGCAAATTCATAATGAAGAACATCATCGCAAGGTTCGGCATCCCGAGTACCATCGTCACCGACAATGGACCTCAATTCATCTCTCAAGAGCTCAAGGATCTCTGCAACAGGTATAACATTGCATTGCATCATTCTTCTCCCTATTATCCGCAGGGCAATGGCCAAGCAGAGGCAACTAATAAAACTTTGATCAAAATTGTTAAGAAGACGTGTGAGGCTAATAAATTTTCAGATTGGCCAGACAAGCTAGTTGAAGCTCTCTGGGCCTATCGCACTTCCATTCGTACCCCTACTGGGCAAACCCCTTTCGCCCTTACTTATGGAATGGAAGCGGTAGTCCCTTATGAGATTCTCATTCCATCTTTGCGAGTATAATTGGACAAGCAACTCCCTATTGATGAGCGTCGCGATTCGCTCCTTGCTCAATTGGAACTCTTAGATGAGAAGCGTCTGGTCGCCGCTGAGCATGCGCGCATTTATCAAAACAGGCTGTCGCGTTTTTATCAAAAGAAAGTAATTGAGAGAAAATTCAAAGTCGGTGAGATGGTAATCAAGAGAATTTTCGTAAAACCTGGTGGACCTCGTTCAAAACTCCAACCAAACTGGGAAGGACCATTTGTCATAAAAGATGTTTATCCTGGCAATGCTTATAAACTGATTAATGCTGAAGGACAAGAGCTAACTCACCCTTGGAATGGTTTGTATCTTAAGAAATATTACCCCTAATCCAAAAACCAAAAAAATAGAATTTTCCAAAATCCAAAAAAAAATATAGAATTTTTCAAAATCCAAAATATATATATATATACATTGAAAAGGGTTGCCATGGCACACAAGGGCTCAAGGTCTGAAAGGTCAAAATTCAGAATTCATTCATCAGTCCTGTTAACTCAAAAGGGGGTTGACACCCACACACATTACACACTCAAAACCGTGAACTCAAGTGGTGCAAAATCCGAGGGGAAGTCAAAAAACCTGACTAAAGGTGAAGACGATGCCCATTCTTTTTCTCTTCGGCCCATAAGGGAGGAAAGGAAGTCTCGGGGTAGATCCACCAAGCCTATCCGCCGCCCTAGTAGGTGGAAGTCAGGGCCCAAAAGGGAACAAATTCCACAAAAGCCCAAGTATAATTAGGTTTATTTTTCAGCAATACAATTCAGTTCCAAAGTGAAAGTCAAATCATGAAAAGAAAAGCATGTCAAGAGGGTAAAGTCCCTGCAAGGAAAACCTTGGGCGTATGCATGCAATAAATGAGGCAAAAGGCAACAAAGTTTCCCTACGCCAAAGATCGAACCCCAACAGGCATAGGGTAAGGGGAAGTGGTTTTATCTAGAGTTTCTCAGAATCTCTTATGGGCTTCCTTATATCTTCATTTTCTTTGTGGTAAGTCGTAAACCAGCAGAATGGTCAAGGCTAACCTAGGAGATTGCACCATGCGAAATCTCGGGTATAAGTTAACTATCGTCACATCACCCCCCTTTTGATTAATCAAGAAAGACCAACGAATTTTAAATGGTGACCGGGTAGGATTAAGAGCCCGGTGGCTTTGTCAACCCAAAGAAAAAAAAATTACGCCTTTGATTAAGGCCCTTTTTATTGAATTCACGCCTTTATTTAGGTCGTCTCCTTCAAAATAACGCCCACATATATGGTCATCTTTTCAAAATCCAAAAAAAACGTTCTCCAAATTCACGCCGTCACCTAGGGCGTCGTTTATTTGAATAACGACCTAATATAAGGCGCGTCTTTTGAAAAATAAAAAATATATATAAGAAAAGAAAAAGAGGAAATGGGGTTTATTCTTCATGTGCGTGCTTGCATTATTGCATAGGGCATCTTGATTATTGTTTGCATACGTATGCTTGCGTGTTGCATCTCCCTTTATTGGTTATTTCATTTGCCTTATTTGATTATAGGCTTGGCCCCTTGACTCGCTATCCAGGTCAAAAGTAAAGGCACCCCTTGCTTATTGAGCAAGGGGCCAAGTCGAACAGATGAATTAACCTGTTTATTCAAGTGTAAACCACAGCTACAAGTACAGGGCAAAGTGAAGCGAACACGAAGAACGGGAAAAGAAGCGAAGTACACAACCACAAGTACACAACTACACAAGTGCTCAGGTAACAAATATGTCAATCTCATATATATATACATCATAAAATATCTGAGTATAGGTGTGAGGGTGGGGGAGTACAAGTAAGTCTCTCAGCTCTCGCCTCCACCCTCCTCTCTCCTACTCTCTACCTCGTCCTCGCCGTCCCGAGGAGGCACTGCTGGAGGGGGCATGGGCCCCCGAGAAGAAGCTGGAACTCTAGCCCGGCCCCCTGCCTCGCTCCTCTCTCGAAGAGAAGAACCCGCCACAAAGGTGGAGCTAGTGAAGGAGTACCCCGCAGCACGAGCTCGCTCACGCCCGCGCTGGAGACGCTCCTCAGCAACTCGTAGCCGCTCCTGAACAAGGACCAGCTGCGTCCTCGAGTCTGCCAGCTCACGCTCGTGTGCTACCACCAGCTCCTAGTACCGGGCACGCTCTGACTGCTGTAGCTCCTGGAACCGGGCACGCTCTGACTGTTGTAGCTGGTGGTGACGGGCACGGTCCGCCAGGTGCTCCTCTCGCTCTCGAGCACGCTCTCGTCGCTCCAGCTCGAGGGCAACCCGCAGCTCTGCCACGTCCTGAGGCAGCTCCTCCCGTCGCCTCAAGGACCGCTCCAGCTCTGTAATCCGCTGCTCGCGGATCGCCAGCTCTGTCCCAGCCAGGGCAGCCTGGGTACGTGCCGCCTGTAACTGTCTGGTCTGCAAACAGGTAAACAAATCATCAGTTCCACAGTTCAAATTCATGAAATAAGCAATGCATGACAGAAAGTAAATCACTCACCTGGGCAGTCATCGCCTGCTGTCCCTCGCAGACGTAAGCAAGAGCGGCTCGAAGCTCCTCAGTCTGAAAAATGAATTTTATCAGTGCATAATTATATAATCAATAATTGAATAAAGGCTTGAGTTTTAGAAATTTACCCGTGAGGCGAGGTCGCGCTCTGCAGCCTCGGCCCGAGCCACCGCTCCCGCTAGCTGCTCTGCTAGTACAGTCACCTCTGCACTAGGCCCTCTCGAGCTAGAGGCCTCTCCCGTATCTCTCCCTGCTGCTCCCTGCTGGGCACGCTGCATTTATTGAGATTGTCAGTGGCTAATTATCAATAATTCAAGGACAAAAATTCATTTGCATATAGAAATAAATTGAACACTCACCAAGGTCTCAAGGTCTGCCCGCGTAGAGGCCAGCTGTGCCTCCACGCCGTGTAGGTGGGCCTGGGCATCCATCGCCGCTATATCCCGTGCATCCTGCATCCATTTCATATTAGTCACATGATAGTCACATAAGCATGTGCATTCAATTTAGAAATAATTGCATTCATACATACCCCTAAGACCCTCATCTGGGGTCGGCCGGCGTATACCTCCCAGTAGCGTCGGAGGTACTCGGAGCTGTCAGTCGCCTGGGAGGTGACTCGGGTCCCGCCTCGCCGCCAGTCGGCGTACTGGTCCTCGAACCGCACTCTCCAGTCGATCGCCTTCGTGTGACCGCGCGTCTTCTTTTCGATCCCTCGTGGCTCCCCGACCTCTACCCACTCCTGGTGTAGGCCCAGGGTCCTCATCACCAGTCTAAGCCGTAACGGCTCGATCTCGCTCAGGCAATGAACCCAGAGCTCATGCCCAAAACGAGGCCGCCCCGCTACGACCCACGGCTGGCCCTCGTCAGTCATACCCTCGTAGGGCCTCCATCGCACCTGCATCCAGAAACATGCATGTCATCATCATTCCATCATAATCATAATCATAATAAAATCAAATAAAAAATGCATCATTCATACCAGCGAGGGAGGGAAGTCTCGGAACTCTCTCCGTAGCACCCACAACTCGTAGCCGAGTGGGGCACCAAAAACCACTGGCACCTAGCGCCGTGCTAGAGGAAAAGATCCCTCACCTCCTGGCCGTGGGTCAGCATGCCCCATGGGCATGTATAGGTGGCTCCAAACCTGCATCCATGCATAGCATTAGTGAGGCATTCGCATGCATAATAAAAGAAAAAAAAGAAGAGAGGAGAAATACATACCTGAAGAAAAGGTGAGAAACCACTGACGGTCGTCTCTCGTCCTATTCCCGTGGACAGGTCGGCTAGTAGGTGCGCCAGCAGTGCCGCTCCCCAGGCGTATCTGCCGACTCCCTCTAAGTTCTCGAGAATGCCCAGGAATCGACAGTTGATGACGTCGCCCTTCGTCCCCAGCAATAGCCTCCCGAGCAGCAGTAGTAGAAACCTCCTCAAGTCCCGGTTTGCTCTCTCCCTGTCAGCTGGGTCCTGGCAGTAGACCGCCCTAGCCCTGTCTATCAACCTCTGTGAAAACTGCTCCAAGGACTCCCCTGACCTATGCCTAGCATCCCCTAAGCCCATCACTGTAGTCAGGTCGGTGCGGAAGATAGTCCTACACTCGCTAGGTGTCTCGTAGACCATCTCTAGCCCTAGCAGCCTCTGCGCAACCTCGGTATAGTCTGGTAAAGTGATCCCGCTCACTGCCTCCCCGTCTACCCTAAGTCCAGTGATCCTAGCTACATCCTCTAGGGTAGGAACCATATGTCCCCAAGGCATCAGGAATGCCCGGCTAGTCCTATCCCATCTCTCCCTCAGAACCTGGATAAGTGGTAGGTCAGGTCTGACTGGCTCTATGCTAAGGAAGGCCCCAAACCCCATAGCATCTACCCTGGCTCTCTGGAACTCGGGGAGGCTGTAATATGTTGCTCGGACCATGACCCAGGAGATCCGTGTCCTCATCAACCCCTGCACGCATGAGGAAAGAGATTTTGGTTTAATTGTTCAATTATTCTTGTTGAAATTCACTTAATTGCCTTGGTTTGAGATGTTGATGTTTGATTTAATTAACGACCATCCCAAGGTCGTGGTTTGTTTAATTGGCACCCCTGAGGAGGGCGTGGTTTCTAAGAGAGCATTGAATTAACGACGTACCCTAGGTCGTTGTTTATCTAAGAAACGCCCCGGTGGGAGGCGTGGTTCTGAGGTTAATTTCTAAATTCCTAAAAGGATTTTCAATTGACGCCCGTCCCAGGGTCGTATATTCATTAAGTAATGTCCCTGTATAGGGCGTTTTCTGTCAAAATGGATTTTAGGTTTAATAATTTATTCGGGAATTAATGAAATGGACGACCATCCCTATGGTCGTTATCTGTTGAATTGACGCCCCGATGGGGGGCATTGTTTTCCAGGGTTGTGAAAATAAAATCAAAAACAGCATGCGATATAAATCATGGAAAAATACATAATTGAACAAATATGCACGGAATTAACAGCATGATTGATATGGAAAATGATAATTTAAATGGACGACATGCTCTAGGGCGTGTTTTTATGATGTTAATTATTTTTCAGGAAATAATTTGAATTGACGACCCAGGTATGGGCGTCTCTTCTTGAATTCACGACACCCCTGGGGGCGTCTTCTTTCTGAGTTGCAGGTCTTCTAGCCCGAGGGCTATGGAAATTGAGGTAAAAATAAAAGAAATTTGAGAAAAATGGAAATTGGGTTGGGGGCCTACCTTGTGGCGTTTGGGTTCTTCCCGTGGAGGGCGTGGCTGACGAGGCTGCCGGAGTTGGCCGGGGCGTGGAACAGTCGTCGCCGTGGACGGTGGCTCGTCACCGTCTTCGTGATCACCGTCACCATCTTCCTCTTCACCACCTTCACCTTCTTCTTCTTCTTCTTCTTCATTTCCTCTTCCTTCACCGTCGTCTTCTTCATTTCCCACGGCCTCGTCGCCGTGTTCTTCTTCGTCGCCGGCCATCGCCGCCGGACCTTCCTCGGCCGCCGCTGGCGGATCTCCCTCCACGACGGCGTCTTCTTCGTGGGCGTCTTCGCCCAAGTCCACAACCTCCGGTGCGGCCACCCTCTGCCGCTTGAGTCCACCGGCCATGGCTAGGGCTAGGGGGTGAGGGGAAGAGAGAAAGAAAGAAGGGGAGTTTTGGGTTCGGTTAGGGTTGCAGAAAGAAGAAAGAGGACGAAGGAAGAAGAAGAAAGGAGGGAAAGTTAAGTCGAACGGTCAAAAAGAATTCACGACGTAAGCAAGGCCGTGTATTATGGAATTAACGACTGAAACAAGGGCGTTTCTTGATGATTGACGACATTGCTTAAGGCGTTATTTTTTGTTTGCATGGGGAATGATAACCGTCGTCAGACGCATTCAATGGGGATTGATTGATGTGATGGGAGTGATGATTACTGTTTATGAGCAACGACTACGCTTGAGGCGTTATTTATATGAAACGTGGCTTTGCTGAAGGCGTTATTTTTGGAATTTCAACGAATACTTTTTGGAATATAAATAGAATTCACGCCTTGTCCTAAGACGTTATTCAGTTAACGCCCATTGGTGCAGGCGTCAATTATGAGAGATCAATCATTGAAGACGACGTATGCTGAGGCATCATTTATAAGTAACGACTATGATTGAGGCGTTATTTGCAATAGAACCGCAAGTTATTAGAAGATTTGATCAGAAACACTGTGTTATTGGCTCAATCAGAAAATTATCATTGATTTATTTAGAAGAAAGATTACATTGCTTCAATGAGCCATTTTGGGCCTCAAGCTTCTTAAAGCTATTACATAAGATTTCCACTGTTCTCTGTCTTCTTCTAAGTTTTCCACAGGACGATGAGCCTTGTTGATTTTCCACAGAGCTTGGATTGTTGTGCACTCTTCTCCATCTTCATTGCTGCCGAGGTCCCGTGTCTTGATCGGAGGGAGATGAGATGGATCTTCAAATACTTGCCTTGGAAGCCCGAGTTGAGGAAGGCACCGATGTGAGTTATACAGAACGAATTCTGAAGCGCCTATGAGTCGAAGGTCCGTGCCGGGGGAGAATCGTGCCCGGAGTTCTTGAGTCTTGAGTATTCCCGGGGCGCAAGTAAAAAGATTCTTTGGCATTACCTTGAGATGTGCTCTCCATTCCACTCTCTTTTTGATTTGAGGTATCCGGTTCATCACTCTATTGCTTATTCCTAATGAACCGGTCATGTAAGAGAGTGGGCTTTTTGAGAAGATTCTTGAGGATTGTTGGGCCTCATCACATGGATCGAACTTGAAGTGGAGATCTACCCAACTAGAGAGAGCTAGCATGCATCCATAGATGGGTCTTCCCATTGCCGCCGAGGTAAGCCCGCTATAGAGATAGGCTAGAATTACTGCTCCCGCTCTCTCTCCTTCCCATAGGCTCGCTACGGCGCTTAATTGGGTCTCCTCTAGAAAATCTTCCGTGGATGGAAATAGGATCGCTCCTGCCAAGCACACCACGAAGGCCTTTGCTACCCGTTCGATCTCTTCTTCTTCTTTAGCTTGATCCGCTCTCTTGTACACCCAAGAAGCAAGCTTTAAGAGATTGATTCCTTTTGTAGCTTTGATTTGGTTCACTAAGTTTGGGCTGGGAATTAAACTTGTTAGTAGCTCATGTGAGGAGATTGGTCTTGGCATGATGGCCATCTTCTCCTCTTCTCCTTGCTTCATCTTCTTTAGGCCCAAGAGCATCTCTAGTTCTTCTAACAGGATTGTGGCTTCAAAAGTTGAGAAAAGGAAGGTATGAGTGGAAGGGTGCCATGTTTCAACTAAAGCTCCTATGGCAGCCCAATCAAGGTGAACTTGATCATAGTGTTTGGCATGAGTGATTAGGCCTAAGAGGTGCCATCTTGCTAAATAGACCCTCATGTCTGAAGAGAATTTTGAGAGCAGAAGAGGCAACCACTTGACTTTTGTGAATCTTCTTGCACCCGGAATATTTGGATAATCCTGCGGAAGGCAGAAAAGGAAAAAGACAGAGAAGCGGATGAATACAGAATGAAGTAATACAGTGAGAATGATGAAAAAGGAACGTAAAGCAAACTCACATACCTGGTTCGATGCAATTCTGTTGCTTATATGTCCGGTGATTTCTGAGAGTCTAGGAGTGGAGATCTTTGATCTCTTGATTGCCCTCTCCATCTTCTACGGTTACGGCAGTCTACAGGAAGAACTTGAACAGTAGCAGTACCTGTGAACAGACAGAAGTAGCAGAAGAAGCAGAAAGTCGATGAGCTGTTTGATTGATCTGAGGAAGATACTTCCTTTTTATAGAAGTTTGGAGAGTCTGATGCCTGTTCGAAGTTGGAAGATTGATTACAATTAGTACTGGGATCAAGCTTTTGATTCTTAGTCGGAAGCGGGGTGTTGCGAACTCCAGTTGATTAACGTCCTCCGTTAGGGCGTCAATTGTGAAATTGACGACCTTACTGGGGTCATGTTTTATTTAGCGCCTTCCTGAGGGGCGTCTCTTTCTTGAACTTTCACCTCAATCAACGCCTTGATGAAGGGCGTGTTGTATGTTTTAGACGCCCTGATGTCAGTCGTCTCTTATAAATTTGACGCCATGCACCGCAGTCGTTATTTTATTGGCTTGAAAGTTTGGTTCCTCTATGCTTTGATGAACTTAAGTGCTATCTTTTAATTGCTGCTTATTTTTGGTTAAGCACTTATGATCATATTTTGCTTTGCTTTGAGAGAACTAATGAGTTTTCAAGTGTAGAAGATTGCAGAGTTCGAGGAGCGTGGGTCATGTGTCGGAGTATCATCGCTCTATTTTTGTATTTCTTTCCTGTAAGCATTGTTACTATGTGGTATCTACGCTATTATAGCATATCAAGGACCTTGTGGTTCTGATGAACCTGGAATTTGAGTTCCCCTTCATCAAAAACGGTGATAATTCCAGGAGAGTCTTGATCACACGGATAGGCCGTTGAGTCATTCAAGGTCTGGGACGATGGTTCCACTTTCTGAGTTGATGCGCGGATAAACGGGCTTCGGCTTAGTGTCAGCTCAGAGATTTGGATTCTTGACCAAATCCAGATGGCTTAGCAATATTATTCTTGATTATTTTCTATTTTTAGTTTGTTTTAATTTTTCTTTTAGCCCAGCATGCATCATGTAGGACTTTGAGCTTCATGCTGAAAATCTTCATATTATGGCAATAATGAAGGTCACTCGTTCTTGATTGAGTTGACGTGAGATATTTCATTCCAAATTGAGTACTTTATTCTCTTTGAAGCCGCTCAGGCTAGTTCCTGGAAACTGTTCCTTTGCTGGATCTTTATCTCAATTCCCTTTATTTTTCTGCAAATCCACCTTGGTTGTAGCACGTCCACATTGGCTGGTAACCGCTCTCCAATGGTGTCTCCCTGTCGTGCCCACGTGCACATTTTTATTTACTTAGTTTAGTCTCCTTTATCCAGCAAATCAATGCTTCCTTGGAATCACCTAGAGTTGTTTCACTTTGAATCTTGGAAAGATTTTTCCGATGCTTAATGCCTGAGGCGTGTCACATCACACCTTGGCATCTACTTATCAGTTCGTTCCACTTCATTTCGCTTGTTGCACTTTCACTCTATTTCGTCTCACTCCCTTCCAAAGCAGACGCCAAGGCGGGGCAGCTGTAGACACGCCAAAATTGACGCTTTGTTGATTAAATCTCATGTCACTATGTTAACGCTCCAAAGTGAACTTCAATATTTCTATAATATAAAGTTTTTCTATTTTTGTGTGGTTTCGTGATTTATTCTTGCATTTTTTGTGATTCACGACTTTGCCTAGGGCGTGTTTTAATTAACGACCTTGCCTTGGGCGCGTTCTAAAGAAAGGACGACCAATTGTAAGGGCGTCAATTCCTGGTGTTTTACGAGTCCCAACTAATTACAAATCAGTGATTAACGTCCTTCCTCAGGGCGTGTTATTAATCAACGCCTTTGCTTCAGGCGTCTTTTTGAAATTTTCAAATAATGAAGGTTTTATTACTAAAATTGAATCCAGGAAGTAACGCCCTGATCCTGGTCGTGTTTTGAATTAACATCATTGGGAAGGTCGTCAACTGTTGAATTGACGCCCTTCGGTAGGTCGTGTCTCACTCCTTTTCGTGTCCTTCCTAAACTCGTGTCCTAAAGAGTTCCCTGCCTTTCTTGGTCACCTTGCTCGATCTGGGAACTAGAGTCCTTGCCTTTGATAACCACTGCCTATTCTTATCTTCCGAATCTGTGTCTATCTTTGATCGAGACCTTATAAAAGGACTTCCTGATCGATCTCGCGTGAGTTTACACACACACACACACAGAAGATAGAGCACAGAGAGCATACAGCAGAGAAGAGTTTTCTTCATCCGTGCGATTTCTTCATCTTTTTCCTCTGCTTCTTGCTGCTTTGTTGGTTCTCCCCTTTACTGTTTACAGGAATAGCAGGGGTTCCTTCTCTTTTGTTTATAATTGTCTTCATCGCATCATCACGTTCATCGTGTTGTTTTTTTTTCTTCTGTTGCATTAGTACTGCATCTCCTCTCCTCACCCTTAATTCTCTAGGGGTTTTAAAACCAAACACAAAAAAGGTGCGCATGTTATATTCATATTTCATCATCATATTGTTTATTTGGATTGATACTAAACTCACTCTTGGCTGATCCACTTTTTCTTTTATTTGTTTATTCTTCGTTTCAAGGTAATCAACAAGGAAAACCCCCTTCATCGGTCGGCCGATTGAAGGAGGAGGAAGGAATTCACAATCCATCCCACATCCCAATTATCACCAGGTATTCGCGATCATTTGTTTTATTATTGAGGTAACCCCTCTGGCGATCACACTCCTTATAGCACCACGTGCTTTCTTTTGTTCTTATTGTCATCTCCACCCTTTTATATATCTCACATGAGTGGTTTGTTCCACATGTGTGGAGTTATCACGATCCACAGTAGGTTCTTGCAGGATCTAGCTCAGCGATGTCATGCTCTTCTGAAATGCCCAGAGTTCATAGCTACGGCGATTGTGATCGAAGAAGATGAGGAGCAAGGTGGGGTGTCGAGCGACGACGGACTAGGAGTCTATGAAGTCATGGATGAAAAGGACTCGGTGGATCTTGAGGACAGTGATGTAGATGACACTACCGATTTGTATGCACAAGGTTTAAAGAGATTTGATGAGCCATCATCAGCAGTGGATGAACCTACGAAGGAAATAAATTTGGGAACTGAAGAAGACCCTAGGCCTATCATTATTGCCGCTAATCTCCCTCTGGAAGTTGAAGAAGATTTAGTCAAGGTCTTAAGGGTGTATAGCGATTCTTTTGCCTGGTCTTACGAGGACATGCCAGGTCTTGACCCCTCTTTGGTTGAACATCGATTAGTGCTTAAGCCAGGGGCAACACCCGTTAAACAAAAACTAAGGAGATTTCACCCCCACATGGCCTTGAGGATGAAGGAAGAGGTCGATAAATTACACAAGACCAGGTTCATTAGAGTTGTTTTATATCCTCAGTGGGTGGCGAATATAGTCCCTGTCATCAAGAAGGATGGAAAGGTGCGAATTTGCATTGATTTCAGGGATCTAAACAAAGCATGTCCCAAGGACAATTTCTCGCTGCCTCACATAGACGTGTTAGTAGACAACACTGCCGAGTATGAAGCATTGTCATTCATGGATGGTTATTCAGGCTACAACCAAATCCATCTCGCTCCCGAGGATCAAGAGAAAACTTCATTCACCATGCCCTGGGGTACATATTGCTATGTGGTCATGCCGTTTGGTTTGAAGAACGCGGGTGCCACTTATCAAAGGGCGATGATGGCTATATTCTACGATATGATGCATGTTTACATGGAATCTTACGTGGATGATATCTTGGTGAAGTCAAAGACCAAAGAGGAACACCCCGCCATTCTAGCTAAGGTGCTTCAGAGAGCTAGAGAGTACCAATTAAAAATGAATCTAAAGAAGTGTGTTTTTGGAGTCTCTTCAAGGAAGTTGCTAGGCTTCATAGTTAGTAAATGGGAGATTCAGATTGATCCTAACAAAGCAAAGGCCGTCATGGACATGCCTCCGCCTAAGACTATCACGGAACTTCGAGGATTGATTGGACATTTACAATTCATCAGAAGATTCATATCCCAACATTCTCAGAGGTGCCGCCCGTTTTACGAATTTCTAAATGCGGGGGTCAAGTTTGAATGGAATGAAGACTGTCAGAAGGCCTATGATGATTTGAAAGTATATTTGTCTAATCCTCCAGTTTTGCAACCACCTGTCCCTGGGAAACCCCTGATCCTATACATTTCTACTATTGAGGACTCCCTAGGAGTTCTCTTGGCACAAGTAGATGATGAAGGCAAAGAGCGGGCAGCTTACTACCTCTCCAGGTTATTTAACCCCGCGGAGGCCAAGTACACTACCATGGAGAAAACTTGTGCCACCTTAGTTTGGGTAGCTCAGAAGCTGAAACACTATTTCCTAGCCCACCCAGTTAGGTTAATCTCTAGAATGGACCCAATTCGTTATCTCTTAGAAAAACTTGTCCTTTCTAGTAGGTTAGCTCGCTGGCAGAGCTTCCTCTCTCAGTTTGATATCATATTCATTGTTCAGAAGGCAATCAAGGGATATGCCATAGTTGAGCATCTCGCTCATCTTCCTACTCCCTACACTGACTCTATTCAAGATGATTTCCCTGATGAGCATCTCTCCGTCCTTACGCATCATCCCTTTTGATCTCTGCACTTTGATGGTGCACTCAATTCCCAAGGCCGAGGAATAGGCGTTGTTCTTCTTACTCCGGAAGGAGTTACTATTCCCTTTTCATATCAGCTTTGCTTTCATGCTACCAACAACATCGCCGGGTATGAGGCTCTCCTGGCTGGATTGAAGCAAGCCTACCTCTTGTGCGCGCGTTATTTGAACATCATAGAAGATTCTGAGCTCGTCCTGCGGCAAGTCCTATCCACTTACCGCACTCGTGACCAGAAGCTCAAGCCATATCAGAATTTGGTCACTCTCTTGGCTAGGCGGTTTCTTAAGTTAATCTACATCCATACTCCTTGATCTCAGAACATCCTTGCTAATGCATTGGCATCACTCGCCTCCTCCTTATCTTTCCCTCTCAGTCAAAGCACTGAGACTATCATCGTCCAGAGATTGGACGCCCCTTCTCTTCAGGATCGTTGGTACAACAACCTTAGGAAAACTGTAGAGGCTTGGGCTGAGAAGGAAGATTTGAAGGAAGTATCCCTAACTGAGTTGAAAGAGATTCTAGAAGAAGAAGAATTGTCATGGTACCATGAAATTGAGCTGTATCGTAGGGATGGATCGTTCTCGGAAGGAGCAAGTGCCAAGCAGCGTAAGGCTATTAGAAGAGCCGCCTCGAAGTACACTATCATTGCTGGAGAATTGTACAGGCACGCTCTCAATGGGATACTCATGAGATGCCTCGATGATGATAAAGCTTGGAAGGTGGCCGAAGCAGCCCATTCTAGTGAGTGTGGAGGTCATATCAATGGCCTGGCTCTAGCGAAGAAAATCCTTAGGTAGGGTTACTATTGGCCCACTCTAGAGGAAGATTGCTCCCTCTATGTCCGGAGGTGTCTTAAATGCCAACTCCACGCTGATAAAATCCATGCTCCTGCCTCATCTCTTCATCCTCACTCTGCTCCTTAGCCATTCTTTATGTGGGCTTTCGACATTGTTGGCCCGCTCGGTGATCCCAATTCTCAGACTAAGCAAAAATCCTTTATCCTTACCGCCACTAAGTACTTCACCAAGTGGGCCGAAGAGGAGGCGTACGCGGAGATCAAAGCTACCACGGTGTGTCTGTAGCACCCCGTATAAAAAAAATGATAAAAAAATTATTATTATTATTATTATTTTGCAAATAAAAAAATTAATATTAGAGAGTTTAGGTAAGAAGTGGGAACACGAAGTTATCATATGTAAAGATTATTCACTTAACAAGTGTGGCTTTCTAGTGTAGTTGGTTAAGTAACTTCCCTTTCAACCCAGTGACCAGGGTTCAAAGCCTAGCATCCACAATTTACTTTTTGTGCCAAATAATTATATATGATAGGCTAGCAATTAGACAAACCTACGTTGGCATCTGTCCTTTTCATACGTGAATAGTGCCATGAATAGTATCACTTTTTATTTAAAAAGAATTTTTTTAAAATAATTATATGTAAAAATAGAGAAAAATATAAGGATCTTATCCATGAAATTTCATTAACTAACTCCATCAAATTTTAAAGATAAAATCATGAAATTTAAGTGGGAAGTTTAAAATAAATAAATCACTCTCTCATAGGAGCTACAATCCACCAGACAACCTTTCGATTCCCTTATCCCCAACAGCCTGTACAAGCTGTAAAGTCCCATTATTTCAGATCTTGCCTCCCATTCGTTCATTACAGACCCTATAAACATACCCCTTTGCTACCCCCATTCTAGGCTAGTTAAGGTTGGGGCAAAGCTTTGTAGGGAAGGGTTCTGCTACTACGATCTTCCAACAGGTAGGTGTTCTCAACTTTTAACTAAACTAATAGCTAATCTAGGATGATTAGTCTAGGCATTTAGTCTTAGGCTCATTTTCATGCGATATTTAGTGTTTATAAAGCATGTGTTGGCTTAAATCTAGGATGATTAGTATGTCTTAGCTTCATACCTAAGATAATTAGCATGTATTAACTTTATACCCAGAATAATTAGCAAGTATTAGTCTCATATCTAGAATGATTAACATGTGTTGGCTTAAATCTAGGATGATTAGCATGCATTAGCTTCATACTTGAGATGATTAGCATGTATTAGCTTCATACCTAAGCCGATTAGCATGCATTAGCTTCATACTTGAGATGATTAGCATGTATTAGCTTTATACCTAAGCCGATTAGCATGTATTAGCTTCATACTTGAGATGATTAGCATGTATTAGCTTTATACCTAAGATAATTAGCATGTGTTAGCTTAAATCTAGGACGATTAGCATGTATTAGCTAATATCTATATTTGATATAGTTCATGCTTTAGTAAAGGGCCTGTCATTATGTCAATTTCTGTGAAACTAAAACCACCATGTTAAAGATGTTATATGAGAGAAACTAAAGCCTGGAAATAGTGAAAGAAGAAATTATAGTCAAGAGGATGAAAAATGTGGAAAAAGACCAAGTTGAAAGCACAATGAAATGATATTGAAAATAGGGGGTTCTAAGAAGGAGAATAATGAAAAATCTAGAGAGAATGAGAATATGTGAAAGAAGAGAAATTCATAGATTGTAAGGTTAGGAAGAAGTTTTATGAAGAGTGCAGAGAGAGAAAATGAGAGGAAGAAGGTGAAAAATGTGAAAAAAAAACGAGATCTATAGGCGCAGGTGAACAGTTACTGAGTAAAAAATAGAACCGTAGAAAATTAATTATAACCTAAAAACTAAGAAGAATTGGAGGAAGTGGTAGAAGAAGAAAATCTATATCTACAAGAGAAGAAGAACTTTTGTGAAGAACTCAGAGTGAAAGGAGGATCGGAAGGGCATGAAAACTGGGGAACAAAAGAAAGTATCGACCCTGCCTGTTGACAGGGTCGACCCTGCCTGTTGGCAGAGTCGACCATGCCTGTTGACAGGGTCGACCCTGCCTGTTCACCGCGTTGACACGGTACTGTTCACCGCGTTGACGCAGTGAACGGCAGAGTCGACCCTGCTTGTTGACAGGGTCGACCCTGCCTGTTCACCGCGTTGACGCAGTACTGTTCACCGCGTTGACGCAGTGAACGGCAGAGTCGACCCTGCCTGTTGATAGGGTCGACCCTGCCTGTTCGCAGGGTTGACGCGATGAACTGATGAGTCGACCCTGTCAACTGAAAATGAACAGATGAGTCGACCCTGTCAACTGAAAATGAACTGATGAGTCGACCCTGCCAGTTCATCGCGTTGACGCGATGAACTGATGAGTCGACCCTGTCAACTGAAAATGAACTGATGAGTCGACCCTGCCAGTTCATCGCGTTGACGCGATGAACTGATGAGTCGACCCTGTCAACTGAAAATGAACTGATGAGTCGACCCTGCCAGTTCATCGTGTTGACGCGATGAACTGATGAGTCGACCCTGTCAACTAAAATGAACTGATGAGTCGACCCTGTCAACTGAAAATGAACTGATGAGTCGACCCTGCCTGTTCGCAGGGTTGACGCGATGAACTGCTGGGTTGACACGATGAACTACAGCTGGCTGATTACGTTAACCTGATTGTTAGGCTTTCACTTTTGCCATCTCCACCGATAGATGGCAGCCTGAGAGGTGATATTTAACTCCTGACAGGGTCCTCTAAACCCTGTATAATTCCAAGGAAGGGCATCCCACAGTGAGGGTGTCGTTTCTAAAATTGTCAGGTGGCCCATAAGGCACCTCTCTTATCTAGTTTTTTCCGTGTATCAAACGTTACTGGTTTCCACTCCTAGTTCATCCCTACAAATTAATGCGCCCTTGGATTCCATTCTATAATTCTACCTTATATATCATACTGGTCAAACCATGAAATTCCATATTGGCTATAAATGAGAGTGGATGTCGACATACATGATTAATGCTATGCATATAGGGCCCGGTCTGGTCCTGGGAGGAGCACCCGAAGGTACTTGTGCCCATGGGAGTTTATTGACCACGGTGTTTGGCATTGCACCGGAGTACTTGCTTGTTAAGCTTTAGACATTCCACTCATTCTCGTGATATTACTTGATTGATTTGACTTGAGACCCGCAGAAGGGTAAAGTTTTGCTTGAATGAAATTGATAAATAGCCAATTCCAGTTTTACATGCTTGAATTTATTTTACTTTCTATTACTTGCTTGACATGAGTTCTTACTCTCTTGGGAAGATTTCATTAATTTCAGTTATTACTTGTTTGAATCTCTTGCTATTGCTGCATTGAAGTTGGAATCCTTATACTCTCACTTGTTATTCCTTCACTACTCTTGTCAATTTTTACAATCCTTGATATCTACTCATCTACATGCATAGCTTTACTGACATTAATTGAACTTGTAAACCACTTAAAGCCTGTTAAATCTTGAGATGTAATTCCTACTGAGCGATTCGCTCATCTAGTTGTTTTCTAATATTTTCAGGTAATTTGGATGTCAACCAACACTCGGAAGGGAATGAGACTGAGTGATGAGTGTTAGAGTGAAGTTATCAAATTGTCATGTCCTTTGTGTTATTGTATTAGTTCACTTATGTCAGTTGTATCAATTCATCTATGTCATTTGTATTAGTCAACTTGATCAGAACTGCTTAAGATTTGAAGCCTAGTCGTTGGACTCTGGGAACATATGTATTTGTCCTTTGATTAGTTGTGACAATTGTCAGCTCGTACTATTTGTATTAATTTCGAGTTAAATCTTAGTTATGTGCGCACTCTGATATTTACATGATTGACACGATCTATATAGACGCGTCACGCCTCCGGGTAATCTTCCGCGCTCGGGGCGTGACAGTCTTCGTGGTATCAGAGCCTAGGTTTTCAAACCTAGGGAACTAGAAAAAATAAACTGTTAGAAATTGAAATCTAAGTAAAAACTTGAGTCCAAGGATAGGTAAAACCCAAGTTCAAGGATAGATATACCTTACCCGGTGAGATGGATAGAGCCATGGGTTAAGTTCTACAATGACTTTTGACCTTAGAAGTAAATCCGATCTTTATCATACTTAACTCTTTTGTAGGATCATGGCTGCTGAAAGAGCACAATGGCGCGAGATGCAGCGCACCGTGCAGGGCCTTACACAGGCACTACAGTAAGTGGCCCAACGCGGAGCTAACCGTGGAGCGGGTGACCTCCACAGGAGTTTCCGTAACATGAACCCACCAAGGTTCACAGGTTCGTCCGACCCCGAGGATGCCGAGAATTGGCTAAAGGAGATGGAACGAATCTTCCGTGTAATGCAATGCACGGACGAGGAGAAAGTTTTACTGGCTGTATTCCAACTTGAGCGGGACGCTCGATGCTGGTGGGAATCCATAGAAGCAACACTGCCAGAATACCATGTTACATGGGATGAATTCACGGAGCATTTCAACAACAAGTACTTCTCCGATCATATCCAGGAAAAGAAGGCCACAGAATTCACCGTTCTAAAACAACGGGGCTTGAAAGTGGCCGAGTATGAGGCCCAGTTCTCCAGATTGTCTAGGTATGCACCCCACTTGGTGTGTACAGAAAAGATGAAGGCGAGAAGATTCCTCAATGGGCTTCGGCCCCATTATATCACACAACTTGCCCCGATGGACATCCAAGTCTATTCGAAGATGGTTCGGCGTGCTCAACTGCTGGAAGACGCCACCGAATTATCTGAGAGAATCCGAGGAAGAGACAAGAAGGAACCCGTCACAAGCCCGAGAAAATTCAAATAATCCTTCAACAAGAAGCGATTCTTCATGGGAGGGGAGCCCTCTAAGGCCAAGAAATTCCAGAAGAATGATAGACCATTCTCCACCACCACACCATCAAAGGAGATTTGCAAGTATTGTGATAAAGCTGGTCATAAGACCGAGGAATGTTGGAGATAGTTAGGAGCTTGTCTTCGATGTGGGAGCCAAGAGCATCGAATCTCGGACTGCCCACTGATGAAGGAATAAGACACCAAAGACGAGAAGTGTCCGGTAAAGAAACAAGGCCGTCTGCAAGCTCTCCAAGAGACGGAACCCACTAAAGGTGGAATTGTGGAAGGTACTCTCACTATTTGTTCAAAAACTGCTCAAGTTTTATTCGATACCGGAGCAACTCATTCATTCATTTCCAAGAGCTTTGCTGCTTCATTTTCTAAGAAACATAAACTGCTATATTTTGTCATATCTACACCTCTTGGGAATGAGTCTGATATCACTTATCATTATTCAAACTGTGAAGTGATGATTAAGGGAAATAATTTACCTGCTGACCTGATATGCCTAGACATAAAGGGGTATGATGTCATACTAGGTGCCGACTGGCTATCCACATACCAAGCAACTGTAGATTGCCGGCATGGCAAGGTAACTTTCGTAGATTTCCCAGAGCTAGTTTACAATAGCCCTCGGAGTAAATCACTTCTTATATCAGCACTCCGAGCTAGTAAACTTATGAATAAGGGATGCATGACTTTCATAGCATTCGTGACTGCCACGGAAGTTGAGAAGGTTAAACTTGAAGACATCCGTGTAATTCGGGATTTTCCTGATATTTTTCCAGAAGATTTAACTGGCTTACCCCCGGAAAGGGAAGTGTCGTTCACAATCGACCTTGTCCCTGGAGCTCGTCCTATTTCCAGGGCACCATACAGAATGTCCCCTGCTGAGCTAAAGGAACTAAAAGAGTAGCTAATGGAGTTATTGAACAAGGGTTTCATCAGGCCGAGTACTTCCCCATGGGGAGCACCCGTGCTATTCGTCAAAAAGAAGGACGGATCGATGAGATTATGCATAGATTATCGGCAGCTAAATCACCTTACAATCAAGAACAAGTATCCACTGCCAAGGATTGATGAGCTGTTCGATCAACTTTCTGGAGCTTTATATTTCTCCAAGATTGATCTTCGTTCTTGTTACCACCAATTGAAGATCAAAGAAGACATTCATAAAACTGCATTTCGAAGCAGGTATGGGCATTACGAATTTACTGTTATGCCTTTCAGACTAACAAATGCCCCTGCATCTTTTATGCAGTTAATGAACAGCATATTCAGGCCCTATTTAGACCAATTTATTGTGGTCTTTATTGATGATATTCTGATCTATTCAAAGACCGAAGAGGATCATGAAGAACATCTCAAGAAGGCATTGCAGATATTAAGGGGAAACAAGCTATATGCCAAATTCAGCAAATGTGAGTTTTGGCTCGAGGAAGTATCTTTCTTGGGCCATATCATTTCGAAGAACGGAATTGCTATTGACCCATCAAAGGTCGAAGCCGTGAAGAACTGGGAACGACCCACAAATGTAACTGAGATTCGGAGCTTCTTGGGTCTAGCTGGTTACTACCGGCGTTTTATAAAGGACTTCTCCAAAATTGCTGTTCCCCTGACTAGGTTAACCCGCAAGGAAGTGCCTTATGAGTGGAAAGAAGACTGTGAAAAGAGTTTTCAAACTTTGAAGGATCTCTTGACCACTGCTCCAGTCTTATCATTACCAATGGAAGGAGAAAAATACGAGGTATATACCGATGCTTCTGGTATTGGCCTCGGATGTGTATTGATGCAGAATGGGAGAGTCATTGCATACTCTTCCCGATAATTGAAGAAACATGAAGAGAACTACCCAGTTCACGACTTAGAACTGGCCGCAGTAGTATTCGCTTTAAAGATCTGGAGGCACTATCTCTACGGAGAACAATTCACTGTGTACTCCGATCATAAAAGCCTCAAGTACTTATTCTCCCAAAAGGAGCTGAACATGCGGTAAAGGCGTTGGCTCGAGTATCTCAAGGATTTTGACTTCACTATACAGTACCATCCTGGTAAGGGTAATTCCGTAGCTGATGCCCTTAGTCGAAAGCCGAGAACAGTATTGGCCAACTGCATGATACAAGAATGGAAACTGCTGGAGAAATTCTCTGAGCTTGATATCAGCACAGATGAGAAGAACATGTGTATTATTCTATCTCATATGAGCCTACATCCAGATTTGCTACCTGAAATCAAGAAGTTACAAGAAGAGGATCCCTCGCTAGTAGAGATAAAGAGCAAGCTGGACGAGAGACTGGATTTCAAGCTGGCACCTGATGGCAGATTACTATTTCATGAACGGACATGTGTGCCCGACTGTCCCGAATTGAAGAAGAAGATTCTTGAAGAAGCTCATAGATCGAGGTACACAATCCACCCTGGAGCCACTAAGATGTACCAAGACTTGAAAAGAACTTTTTGGTGGTCTAACATGAAAAGGGAGGTAGCAGACTTTGTGTCTCGTTGCCTCACATGCCAACAAGTGAAGGCGGAACATCAAAAACCCGCCGGAAAGCTACATCCGCTGGATATTCCCAAGTGGAAGTGGGAAGACATTGGCATGGACTTTATCATGGGTTTGCCCAAGTCTAGGGGCGGATATGATGGAATTTAGGTAATTATCGACCGGTTAACTAAATCGTCCCATTTCTTACCCATCAAAAGTCGATGGTCAGTTGACATACTTGCTGCCCTATATATTAAGGAGATGGTTAGATTGCATGGAGTTCCCGTCTCGATCGTATCTGACCGAGACCCACGCTTTACCTCTCATTTTTGGAAGGGTCTACAACACTCTCTGGGGACGAAACTTAATTTCAGCACTGCTTTCCATCCCCAGACAGATGGTCAGACTAAAAGGACAAATCAGGTTGTTGAAGATATGTTAAGGGCATGTATTATAGATTTCGGCGGAAGCTGGCATGACCACTTACCACTAGCCGAATTTGCATATAATAACAGCTATCAAGCTAGTATTCAAATGGCTCCTTTCGAGGCGCTTTATGGCAGGAGTTGTCGTTCTCCAATATGCTGGGAAGAAGTCGGTGAAAGACAAATTCTAGGCCCAGATATGGTTAGAGATTCGACTGAGAAGATACACCTTATCAGAGAGAGACTTAAGGTAGCTCAGTGCAGGCAAAAATCTTATGCTGATAACAGAAGGAGAGATTTGGAATTTCAAGCGGGTGACCATGTATTTCTCAAGGTATCTCCCAGCCGAGGTATTAGAAGATTCGATGTTAAGGGCAAGCTTACACCAAGGTTTATCGGTCCATTTGAAGTATTGGAAAGAGTGGGCGAGGTGGCTTACCGCATTGCCTTACCTCCTCAACTCTCGGAAGTGCACAATATATTTCATATATCTATGCTGAAGAAATATGTGCACGACCCTTCGCACGTCATCAATCATGCTGAATTGGTGATTCAAAGGGATCTTACTTATGAACAAAGGCCGATGCAGATCCTCGACCGCGAAGTTCGAGTTCTAAGGAGCAAGATGATCCCTATGGTAAAAATCCAATGGAATCGATGCTCGGAGCAAGAAGCAACTTGGGAGACCGAAGAATCTATGAAGAGAAGATACCCAGAACTATTTTAGTCGGCAAGTATCTTATACTTTCTACAGTATCCTTATATAGTTGAAATTACCCTTATACAATTGAATTTGGGGACCAAATTCTTTTAAGTAGGGGAGGGTGTAGCACCCCGTATAAAAAAAATGATAAAAAAAATTATTATTAATATTTTGCAAATAAAAAAAAATTAATGTTAGAGAGTTTATGTAAGAAGTGGGAACACGAAGTTATCATATGTAAAGATTATTCACTTAACAAGTGTGGCTTTTTAGTGTAGTTGGTTAAGTAACTTCCCTTTCAACCCAATGACCAGGGTTCAAATCCTAGCATCCACAATTTACTTTTTGTGCCAAATAATTATATATGATAGGCTAGCAATTAGACAAACCTACGTTGGCATCTGTCCTTTTCATACGTGAATAGTGCCATGAATAGTATCACTTTTTATTTAAAAAGAATTTTTCAAAAATAATTATATGTAAAAATAGAGAAAAATATAAGGATCTTATCCATGAAATTTTATTAACTAACTCCATCAAATTTTAAAGATAAAAATCATGAAAGTTAAGTGGGAACTTTAAAATAAATAAACCACCCTCTCATAGGAGCTACAATCCACCAGACAACCTTTCGATTCCCTTATCCCCAACAGCCTGTACAAGCTGTAAAGTCCCATTATTTCAGATCTTGCCTTCCATTCGTTCATGACAGACCCTATAAACATACCCCTTTGCTACCCCCATTCTAGGCTAGCTAAGGTTGGGGCAAAGCTTTGCAGGGAAGGGTTCTGCTACTACGATCTTCCAACAGGTAGGTGTTCTCAACTTTTAACTAAACTAATAGCTAATCTAGGATGATTAGTCTATGCATTTAGTCTTAGGCTCATTTCATGCGATATTTAGTGTTTATAAAGCATGTGTTGGCTTAAATCTAGGATGATTAGTATGCCTTAGCTTCATACCTAAGATAATTAGCATGTATTAACTTTATACCCAGAATAATTAGCAAGTATTAGTCTCATATCTAGAATGATTAACATGTGTTGCCTTAAATCTAGGATGGTTAGCATGCATTAGCTTCATACTTGATATGATTAGCATGTATTAGCTTCATACCTAAGCCGATTAGCATGCATTAGCTTCATACTTGAGATGATTAGCATGTATTAGCTTCATACCTAAGCCGATTAGCATGCATTAGCTTCATACTTGAGATGATTAGCATGTATTAGCTTTATACCTAAGATAATTAGCATGTATTAGCCTTATACCCAGAATAATTAGCAAGTATTAGCAAGTATTAGCAAGTATTAGTCTCATACCTAGAATAATTAGTATGTGTTAGCTTAAATCTAGGACGATTAGCATGTATTAGCTAATATCTATATTTGATATAGTTCATGCTTTAGTAAAGGGCCTGTCATTATGTCAATTTCTGTGAAACTAAAACCACCATGTTAAAGATGTTATATGAGAGAACTTAAAACCTGGAAATAGTGAAAGTAGAAATTGTAGTCAAGAGGATGAAAAATGTGGAAAAAGACCAAGTTGAAAGCACAATGAAATGATATTGAAAATAGGGGGTTCTAAGAAGGAGAATAATGAAAATCTAGAGAGAATGAGAATATGTGAAAGAAGAGAAAGTCATAGATTGTAAGGTTAGGAAGAAGTTTTATGAAGAGTGCAAAGAGAGAAAATGAGAGGAAGAAGGTGAAAAATGTGAAAAAAATGAGTTCTATAGGCGCAGGTGAACAGTTACTGAGTAAAAAATAGAACCGTAGAAAATTAATTATAACTTAAAAACTAAGAAGAATTGGAGGATGTGGTAGAATAAGAAAATCTATATCTACAAGAGAAGAAGAACTTTTGTGAAGAACTCAGAGTGAAAGAAGGATTGGAAGGGCATGAAAACTGGGGAACAAAAGAAAGTATCGACCCTGCCTGTTGACAGGGTCGACCCTGCCTGTTGGCAGAGTCGACCCTGCCTGTTGACAGGGTCGACCCTGCCTGTTCACCGCGTTGACGCGGTATTGTTCACCGCGTTGACGCAGTGAACGGCAGAGTCGACCCTGCCTGTTCACCACGTTGACGCAGTACTGTTCACCGCGTTGACGCAGTGAACGGCAGAGTCGACCCTGCCTGTTGACAGGGTCGACCCTGCCTGTTCGCAGGGTTGACGTGATGAACTGATGAGTCGACCCTGTCAACTGAAAATGAACTGATGAGTCGACCCTGCCAGTTCATCGCGTTGACGCGATGAACTGATGAGTCGACCCTGTCAACTGAAAATGAACTGATGAGTCGACCCTGCCAGTTCATCGCGTTGACGCGATGAACTGATGAGTCGACTCTGTCAACTGAAAATGAACTGATGAGTCGACCCTGTCAACTGAAAATGAACTGATGAGTCAACCCTGCCAGTTCATCGCGTTGACGCGATGAACTGATGAGTCGACCCTGCCTGTTCGCAGGGTTGACGCGATGAACTGCCGGGTTGACACGATGAACTACAGCTAGCTCATTGCGTTAACCTGATCATTAGGCTTTCACTTTTGCCATCTCCACCGATAGATGACAGCCTGAGAGGTGATATTTAACTCCTGACAGGGTCCTCTAAACCCTGTATAATTCCCAGGAAGGGCATCCCACAGTGAGGGTGTCGTTTCTAAAATTGTCAGGTGGCCCATAAGGCACCTCTCTTATCTAGTTTTTTCCGTGTATCAAACATTACTGGTTTCCACTCCGAATTCATCCCTACACATTAATGCGCCCTTGGATTCCATTCCATAATTCTACCTTATATATCATACTGGTCAAACCTTGAAATTCCATATTGGCTATAAATGAGAGTGGATGTCGACAGACATGATTAATGCTGTGCATATAGGGCCCGGTCTGGTCCTGGGAGGAGCACCCGAATGTACTTGTGCCCATGGGAGTTTATTGACCACGGTGTTTGGCATTGCACCGGAGTACTTGCTTGTTAGGCTTTAGACATTCCACTCATTCTCGTGATATTACTTGATTGATTTGACTTGAGACCCGCAGAAGGGTAAAGTTTTACTTGAATGAAATTGATAAATAGCCAATTCCAATTTTACATGCTTGAATTTATTTTACTTTCTATTACTTGCTTGACATGAGTTCTTACTCTCTTGGGAAGATTTCGTTAATTCCAGTTATTACTTGTTTGAATCTCTTGCTATTGCTGCATTGAAGTTGGAATCCTTATACTCTCACTTGTTATTCCTTCACTACTCTTGTCGATTTTTACAATCCTTGATATCTACTCATCTACATGCATAGCTTTACTGACATTAATTGAACTTGTAAATCACTTAAAGCCTGTTAAATCTTGAGATGTAATTCCTACTGAGCGATTCGCTCATCTAGTTGTTTTTTAATATTTTCAGGTAATTTGGATGTCAACCAACACTCGGAAGGGAATGAGACTGAGTGATGAGTGTTAGAGTGAAGTTATCAAATTGTCATGTCCTTTGTGTTATTGTATTAGTTCACTTATGTCAGTTGTATCAATTCATCTATGTCATTTGTATTAGTCAACTTGATGAGAACTGCTTAAGATTTGAAGCCTAGTCGTTGGACTCTGGGAACATATGTATTTGTCCTTTGATTAGTTGTGACAATTGTCAGCTCGTACTATTTGTATTAATTTCGAGTTAAATCTTAGTTATTCGCGCACTCTAATATTTACATGATTGACACGATCTATATAGACGCGTCACGCCTCCGGGTAATCTTCCGCGCTCGGGGCGTGACAGTGTCGCTTCATCTTGAAGAATATCATCTCGCAGTTTGGAGTGCCAAGCAGCATCACCGACAATGGATCCCAGTTCATCTCCCAAGAGCTCCAGGACCTTTGTAAGAAGTTCAATATTGCATTGCATCATTCATCACCATATTATCCTCAAGGTAACGGTCAAGTCGAAGGCACTAATGAAACCCTTCTTAAAATCATAAAGAAAAATGCGAATCTCATAAATTTTCTGATTGGCCTGAACGTTTAGTGGAAGCTCTATGGGCTTACCACACCTCCATTCGTACTCCTACGGGGCAAACCCCCTATGCTCTCACTTACGGGATGGAGGCGGTGCTACCATACGAGATCTTGATCCCTTCTCTAAGGGTGCAGCTCGATAAGGAACTTAATCTCGATGAACGTCGAGAGGCGTTGCTCGTTCAGCTGGAACTCTTGGATGAGAAGAGGATGAATGCAGCCGATCATGTGTCCGTTTATCAAAAGAGAGTTTCACGTTATTTTCAAAAGAAGGTAATCGAACGCAAATTTCAAATAGGTGATATGGTTTTGAAATGCAAATTCATTAGGTCCGGTGGCCCTAGGTCCAAATTGCAACCTAACTGGGAAGGGCCATTTGTCGTGAGAGAGGCTTATCCAGGGAACGCATATCCCTTAGTCAACGTGGAAGGTGAGGAGCTATCTCACGCCTGGAATGGGTTGTATCTTAAGCATTTTTTCTCTTAAAGTCAGGCTAATGAAGGCCTGGAAGTGAGGTGTCCTTTCCTTGACCACGAAGGAGGATTCCGAGTTTGGCAATCACACACACTTCACGACATCCCTGGTCGGATTTCCCAATTTTGTGTCAACACTGTTTCTCCTTGGCCATACTGGGGGGGAGTTAAAGTCCCTGTCCGTCTCTCTCTTCGGCTGAATCTTGGGGCAAGAGGCAAATAAGGGGGCGATGAATGATCTAGACACCCTAACGAGAGGAGGTCTCAAATAAGGGTAGTCCGTTATGACTTGATTCCCCAAAAGGAAAAGTGATAGCAACATCAAACAAAAAGAACAAAAAGAAAGAAAAGAAAAGAAAAGGAGCAGGGATCAAAGCAAAGCCAAAAGCTCATTCCAAAAGCTCGAAGTTCAAAATCAAAAGCTTCAAAAATGAAACTAGGCATGACAAGAGTGGCAGTACAATTTCCCCGCGGGACGTCATGAGCCTGGTCGTATGCGTGCCTAGGGTGGATAAAGGTTCGATGATGGACGCAAAGCCCCGGCGCAACAGATTGAATCTCTGAAGGGGTTGTCATGAGAAGGACTTAAACTCTGAAAAACCCTCTATGCCTGGTCTAAGCTTACCTCCCAAAATTCCTTTTTCCTTTCAAGACTAAAATTATGCCCTGGGTATGGCCTCGGTAGAAGCACAGTCGCACAGGTTGGCCCTGGCCAGGGTTTGTCACCCCCAAAGCACGCTAATTTCAGAAGATTCCTAATGTGATAGGTAGGGCCCTCGTTGCCGGGACGGAATTGGCTTTTCGAAAACCCAAAAAAATCAGATATTTCAAAAACCCAAAAAAATCAGATAATTTAAAAATAAAAAAATCAGATATTTTAAAATCCAAAAAAATCAAATATCTCAAAAACCCAACAAAAATCAAACAACATCATATTTGCATAGCATGCATTTGCATTTGATTACTGCATCCTTGCCTATTTAATAAGGCTCCACCCCTTGACCAAATATCAAGAAATTGGTCATTCTCTAACTTGCTGCAGGCAAGGGGTTGAGCCTAAGAACGGATCTAACTTGTTTCTTATTTTAAGTGTGTGCAGACATAGGTTCCATTACTAGGATTCAAGACTCGCACTTTTCCATCCCTAGCGGTCTAATTATAGACCGCTTAATCCACCCTAACGGTCATCCAAGGACCGTTTGCTTCACCCAAGAATCAAAACTCAGTTTTTCTATCTCCCTTCTCTAAACGGTCTATTGCTAGACCGTTAGCACCCTTCTAGCGGTCCAGTAGGTGACCGCATGAGTCACCCGAGAGTCAGAAAACTCAAGGTTTTCCTAAGTCTTCTCCCTTGCGATCTATCGCTAGACCGTTAGGGTCCTCTAACGGTCCTTTGATGGACCGTTTGCCAAACAAAGAACTCTGTTCCTTTTATCTATCAAGCAAAATTGCAAGGCCATTGCATATCTTTTAAATCAAATCTCTTATTCATTCATCCAAAGTCATAATACATCATTTTTTTAATGGAAAAAGGAAATTCAAATTCATAAAGTTCAAAATACATTCAATTTCTTATCCGCATGAGGCCGGATCTTGCGTAATTCCTTCACATAGGCATGGTATTCCTCGTCGCTATCCTTCACTTCTGCTTGCAAGGTACGGACTCGGCTGATCTCCCACATGGTCAGAGCGCTTCGGACTGCACGTTCATCCTCCTCGGTCCCAATCTTCCTTGCTCGAAGGGGAGGGAAGTGTGATAGTGCTTGAACCGTAGTGCGAGATAGCCCAATTTGTAAGTAGCCCCGGTGCAGGTTGTCGATCGCCAAGGTAGTGTTCCCCACTAGCTGCAGGTCTAGGCCTAGTCGTCGGGGTAATCTGAGGGTAGTACCTTGAAGAGCCCGGGGTTGCATCACGAACTTGTCAATTGGCAAAGTATTGAGGAAGAGGCACCAATCATCCCGTGTTTTCTTGTCTGCGGTCCGACATTCAACCTGTGAAGAGAATCCAAATGCACCTCCTATGAAGTAGAGAGGGTGGCTCCCAAATATACGCCTAGTTGAAGGCAAGTCCTCCTTGGTAGAAATTTGAGCCTAATTCCCATCCAACACTCAAGGACGATCATTGACCCAAAGAGAGGACCCCCTAGTGAAACTGAACTAAGGCCTTCATAAAGGTATGAAAGGACGTCTTATGGATAAACCCCGCCACAAACCACTAATAATGCTGAGATTTTAAATATCTAAAAGGTGGTCGGTAGTAGTAAAGATAAAAACCCCGCACAAACAAATAGAGATGGCTTTTGCGATGGCTTCATATTTTCCATATTTGTTCTTGTAATGAGAGGTGATCCATTGTGCTAAAGGTATTAAATGAATATGGCGAGGGCTAATCATGGTTCTCACATCTTTTGGATTGGGTAGGAAATCTCCCAAGATAAGTGATGGGTCTATGGGCTTAACCGTGTGACACACCAATTCTTCATCCCCCACCTTAGTCTTAGGAAGCGCTAGGTAGGTCTCTACCTCTTCTATAAGGATGGTGGCTTCAAAGGTTGGGAATATGAAAGTGTGTGTTTGAGGTTGCCATAATTCCACTAAGGCTTAAATGCTAGGCCAATCATAGGAGAATTTCTGTAAATTCTTGGCTAAGACCAACAAAGGTTGAAGGTGCCATGCCCTTAGAATTGAAGTAACTTCTAAAGGAAGGTCCTTTATCATGGGAGCCACCCACTTCAAGGAAGAATAACATCTTGGGCCAGGAAGGAGCTAAGGAAAAGGAAGATAAGGGAGGAAAAGAAGAAGAAGAAAGGTCATATGAGAAGAAAATTCAGAATTTTGGAAATAACTTGAACTTACCTCTCTTAAAGAGCTTGTGCTTAGGTGTTTGGGGATGGAGGTCAGCCACCGCAGCTCCCCATGCTCCTTTCTAGCCGCCTTTGGCCAGGTATAGGCCATCTCTCCCATGGTGCTAGCTTCAAAGCTCCTCTTCATGATGTTTTTGGGTGATTTTGGGAGAGTTTTCAAGGTTTAAATGCAGAGATTTCTGAGGGCTACGAATTCTGGGTGTATTCCTAGTTATAAAGTTTAGTTTTAGTCCTAACACATTAGAATTGAGGCTAGTTAGCTTCAGATTAAGTTAGGATACGTCTTAGCACGGATTAGGTGGTTCTAGCCCTGAGTTCGGACTCTCACAGAGAGTGCCGTTCGGACTTCACTAAGTTTTTTCCTAGCGGTATATCGAGCGACCACTAGGACCCTTCAAACGGTCGTCAGACGACCATTTCCTCTGTTTCTTCACCGCCTTCACCTAACGGTCTTACGCTAGACCGTTTGTTCATCCCGGCAATCTTCCAGAAGACCGTTTTCCCCTGTTTCCCAGTTTTTGATCAAACTTTCTTCACTCTAAACCTCAGTTTTTCACCTCTCTCTCACTCTCACTCTCCTAATCTCTTTGTCAGTCCTAGGAGTCATTGTTAGTGAGTTAGCATTCACATTGCATTTGGAAAAGACAAAAAAAACATCATATATTTCATTAACATAGGGTCATGTACATGTGTGCATAAAGAAAAGAAAAGTACAAGTCACTCCCCGGCGGGTCCCTCTCCTGGACCTCCGCTGTCCCCGGTGCCCTCACGCCTCTTCGCCGGCGGTGCCATGGAGGTGCTCCCCTCCTCTCGCTGCTATCGTCTCCTCTCTGCATCCTCATTCCTCCGAAGGCCGGAGGAACCAGTCAGAAAGTCTGGGAAAACACTGCTCCGTGCACAGCTCTGCGATGCACTAGCTGTAGGTCCTCGGTCCATCATCTGGACCATCCTCTCCATGGTCCGCAGCTCGATCCTCAAGTCGTATGCCTGGCGTCGAGCCTCTCTCACCTCGGTCCTTTAGTGCTCAAAGTCTGCTACTCTAGCTCTAAGTCTCTCCTCCTCTGCACGGAGATGGGCTACCTCGGCCGCTTCTGCGCGGAGACGGGCCACCTCGGCCACCTCTCCTCGGAGACGCTCCTGTTGTGACCCCTCTGTGTTGATGATGTTGACAATAAGTTTTACTTCATTGGAAACAGCTTGTTTTGATTGATTGGCAACTGTTCTTATTTTGATGAAATTGTTTTTATCAGGTTGTCTGTGTATCTAATGCAGTCAGAGTCTATATATTGTTATGCACACACTCATAGGTCTACACAGTGCATTGCAGCATGAACATACAGCCTATACATTTCATTGTGTAGTCTGGACAGTAGTGGGTCGACCCCCTTCTCAGATGGGTCGACACCCCCAGAGTACAAGTCTATACACTGTCTGTCTGTCTTGTGTCTCATGCAGCATCTTAGGCATTTTGTTAAAGTCTATACAGTGCAGCTCACACGAACTCTCAAGTCCATACATCGTGAAGTCTGCACATTGTGGCACCCAATGTCTATACATTGCTCATTCGTTCATTCAGCATTGTCAAGTCTATACATTGGTCGGTGCCAAGTCTGTACAGTGAGCGTCTCATTGGTGAAGTCTGTACACTCACCAGTTGAACTTCAAAGTCCATACATTGGACTGTAGCTTGCACGAAGCTAAGCCCATACATCGCTCAAGTCTGTACAGAGTCCAGCGTCTCTGTTAGCGTCTCAGGCATTGGGCAAAGTCTATACAACCGACTGTTTAGTTTGTGACCAAGTCTGTACATCCTTCGCTGAGCCTTCCAAGTCTGTACAGTCACTAAGTCTGTACATCCTCTAGGCGCTCACAAAGTCTATACATTGGTTTTCATTTCAAGTCTGTACAGACTTTGGTTTGTGCAAGTCTATGCAACTGACTGTTCAGTTTGTGACCAAGTCTGTACAGCCAGGGCGACTGTTAAGTCTATACATTGATCATTACCTACGTTCTGAACTGAACTGAGTAAGTCTATACATTCCTCATATCTTTTACCTACGCTCAGTTCAGTAAGTCTGTACATTGGTTGCTTTACCGACGTTGCCTTGCCAAAGTCTACACATTGGAAGTCTGTACATCATTCGTGAAGACTGAACAACAAGCAAGTGTATACATTGGACGAGTCTGCATCGTGCATCAGTCCTGAAGTCTATACATCGTCTGTCTTCATTAGAGTCTCATGAAGTCTGTACATCGTGCATCAGTCCTGAAGTCTATACATCGTCTGTCTTCATTAGAGTCTCATGGAGTCTGTACATTGCACTCGCCTTCACATAGTCTATACACTGAAGTCTATACATTGCATTCACGAGTTGTACATTGCATCACGTACAAAGTCTATACATCATGATGTCTACACAAGGCATTTCATCTTACAAAGTCTGTACAGAGTTCTTCACTTAACCTGATAATCTGATACTCTGTCTGACAGGGATTTGTTACTGAGATTGCTGACATGGCTCGTGATCCCAGGAGGACGAGGTGACCAGATGCTGCCACGTGGATGAAAGCACCTCGGATCTGGCGAATTCCTTGGGCGGGAAAACGTGGAAGCCACGCGCCCTTATCCAATCTGCTGCTGATATATATAGAAGTCTTCATCTTCTGTTGAAGGCTGATCGACCAGTGGCAAGTCTATACAGTGAGACAAACCTGAGGCAGCAGAGAGCCACCGAGATCCAAAGAGAAGAAAAGCAGAGAAGAAGAAAAGGAGAGAAGAAGAAAGTGAGAGAGATGAGTTGAGAGAGTTATATGAGAGCTTGTGAATCAGTCTCTTGGTTCAGATACCAGAGCTGATATTGCTCAATTTGAGCTACAGTCGTTTTGGTTTTCATTCCATTCGATTCTGCGTTTCTTGCTTTTCAGTCTTTGTTATTTTTCTTTTGAAAACTCTTGTTCGATCAAGCTGTTAGTCAGTGGTGTCAAGCTGTGAGGCAGCGGTGTGCAGAGGTGTTACCTCTGGTCGGCTAAGCTGTAGAGCCCAGCAGAGCAAGCTGTGAAGCTCAGCTGTTGCAGAGGAGGTTCCTCTGGTCGGGATAAGCTGTAAGCCCCAGCCGTTGTTGGCAAGCTGTAGTGCCCAGCAGATTGAAGCTGTGTATCAGCAGTAATCCACATTCGAGTTGAATGTGGGGTGGACGTAGGTCGGATTGACCGAACCACCTAAAATTCTTTGTGCCTCTCGTGTGGTTGCTTGTCTGTCTAGCAGATCTTATCTCTATTATCCGGTGCATTGACTGTGTTTGATCAGTGTTCTTTTAATTCCGCATCTGAATCTAGGCATAATTTTTATTGGCCAGCTGATCTATTCACCCCCCCTCTAGATCCACATTCTGTGGTGAAAGAGCCTTCCATCTAATTTCAACATTTGGTATCAGAGCCTAACTCTTCTGCAGGGACTTACAGCCCGAAGAGGAAGGTACAGATGGACGGAAGAGGGATGATAGCTGAAGGACACTCCACATCCAAGCCCCCGTACTTCGATGGATCCAACTACGCATACTGGAAGAACCGTATGCAGGTTTTTTGAGGGCTAAAGATTATGAGATCTGGAAGGTAGTTAGCAAGGGACCTTTCGAGCTGTCCCCTAATGAAGATGTATGGACCAAGGAGGAAATTAGAAGGTCCACGCTCAACTGGAGTGCAATCAATGCAATCCAGTGTTCTCTGCATCCCACCGAGTTCTCACGAGTATCTGCCTGCTCTTCAGCGAAGGAAATGTGGGATGCACTTGAAGTTATCTACGAGGGGACTTCACAAGTTAGAGAGACCAAGACTAATCTACTGGTTTCAGAATACGAGGCCTTCAAGATGAAGCCAAACGAGACAATCAAAGAAATGTATGCTCGATTGACTATTATCACAAATAGTCTCAGAGGTTTTGGGAAGAAGTATTCTGAGTATGATATAGTCAGAAAGATCTTGCGATCCTTGACTCCAATTTGGCACACCAAGGCCACTGTTATGGAAGAGTCAAGAGATCTGCACAATACAAGGGCAGATGAGCTTATCGGATCTCTAATGGCATATGAGATGAATCTGCCGAAGATAGAGGAGGCTGATAGAAAGAGGAAGCCAATAGCTCTGAAGGCTGGTGCTAGCAAATCCAGTCGATCCAGCCCCAACGGATCATCAATTGAAGAGAGCTTGTCTGAAGAAGAAATGGCAAATGATGATATTGCTATGATTACTAGGGAATTCCGGCGTTTTCTCAAGAAAGAAGGAAGAAGATTCAGCCGAAGAAATCCCAGTGGTGGCCGCCGAGACACAAGGTACAAATCAAACCCTGTAAAGAAAGCTGAGACTAATGTTTGCTATCAATGCAGGAAGGCTGGTCACTTTAAAGCTGAATGTCCGACAAATCAGAACCTCAAGGACAAGTCCAAGAAAAAGAACACAAGAGGGAAAGCTATGGTGAGTACCTGGAGTGATGAGGACGAGGGATCCTTGAGCAACACTTCGGACAGTGAAGTTGAAGCTGAGAAGCCAATCTGTCTCATGGCAACCAGCTCAGAAGATAGAGAGGAAGAATCTGATGAGGTATCCTCTCGTTTTGAAAACTTTACTATTGCTGATTGGATGGATGCTTATAATGAACTTGCTGATAGAGTAGATGATGTCAGAAAAGAAAATAGGCATCTACGAAGAAAAATTAACATCATGCAAAATGATACTTCATTGTCTGATAAAATTGCATGCTTAGAGAATGAGAACAGTAAGCTGAAACTCACATGTTCTGAATTTGAAGAAATCAAGAAAGAACTGAAAATCTCTAAGGAAGAAAATGTGAGATTAGACAATGAAATTGATGCATGGAAATTGAAAATTCAGAATTATGAAAGTGAGATAAAAATTACTTCTGAAAAATATGAAGCTGTCCTCAATGTAAATAATGAATTGAAAAAGTCTATTGATGAAATTCAGAAAGACAATGAGGATAAGCTGAAAACCATTGAGAAAATGACCCAAGGATCTGAAAATTTAGATGCATTATTGGGGTCAAAGGTTAATTTCAGGAGAGAGGGCCTAGGATTCAACTCTAGTGCAACTAAGAGCTTTGGAATGAAAACTATTTCCTTTGTTGCACAAAAGGAGAAAGGACCTCTGATTAATATGAATTCTAATAATGCTGTGAAAACAAATGTGAATCTGAAAAAGCCCAATGCAGAGGAGAAGGGCAAACAGAAAGTTGGTGAGCCTAGTAGAATTGGCACTTCCAAACCTAGCTCTAGTGCTCAATCCAAGGCTAGGGGTCAGCCTGCTCAGGTAAACAAACCCCATGTCAATGCCAAAAAGTCTTCACCACCACCATCACAGAAAAAGACCCAACAAAAACCTATGAACAGGTCAGCAGGGTCAAGGGTGCAGGGAAGACAAAATGTTTTCAGGAGTCAGCCCAACAAATTCAATCCACCTAGAGTCCAGTCCTACTACCCCACACAGTCAATCTATCCTAATGGGTTTGGGTGGACTAGAACTCAAGGGATGCATACAGGGTACGTTCATCAACCTACACAATTTTACAGACCCTATGTCAGAAATTGGGGTAATGGGTATGGTAGTCGAACAACTAGAAACTTCCAATCTTTCAGCCAGCCCAAATATCACCTTGACCAAAACTTTATGAATGCAACCTGGCCGAAGCATTGGCACAACAACAACAATTCTGTGAATAACTCTGTTGGTGCAAATAAAAAGAAAAACAACAAAAATAAGAGAAAGAATAACAGAAGGAAATCTGCAAAATCCACTGAACAAAGTTCTTTTAAACAAATGTGGATTCCCAAAGCCATGCTTTCTTCCTTTACTTGCACTTCATCTGCATTGGAGCCCAAACAGACTTGGGTTCCAAACTTTTTGCCCTAATTGTGTGTGCAGGTATGCCTGGCAGCCAAGAGCAACTTGTGGTACTTGGATAGTGGCTGCTCCAGGCATATGACAGGAGATAAGGCCAAGTTCTGCATGCTGACTGAGAAGCTAGGAGGCCTTGTCACCTTTGGAAGCAACACAAAGGGTAGGATCATTGGATCAGGTAAGGTAGGTAAGTGTTCTACCTGCTGCATTGATGATGTTATGCTGGTTGAAGGGTTAGCTTATAATTTACTCAGTATCAGCCAGTTGTGTGATAAAGGACATAAAGTCTTATTTGATTCTCAATGCTGCAAGGTTTTTGAACCTGATTCTGAAATTGTCAAATTTTCTGGAAAAAGAATAAATAACACATACATGATAGATTTAGATGATATTCAGCATTCTAACCTATGTCTTACTGCCAGTAGAGAAGATTTAGCATTTTTATGGCATCGTAGGTTAGGCCATGCGAGTTATACTGTTTTGCATAAACTAAACAAGCATAGCATGGTTAGAGGACTCCCTGAAGTCTCTTTTAAAAAGGACAATAAATTTTGTAATGCATGCATTCAGTCCAAGTTGACTAGAAAATCATTCAAATCTAGGACAGAAAACCTATCCACTAAACCTTATGAACTGATACACATGGACCTATTTGGGCCAACCAGGTCTGTCAGTTTATCAGGGAAGAGGTATGGGTTTGTCTTAGTAGATGATTTTTCTAGGTATACTTGGGTATATTTTCTGTCACACAAGAATGATGCATTTTCAGAATTTCAGGAGTTCTGTATTAGAATAAATCAGAAAATTGAAAATATTTTGACTGATCATGGAGGTGAGTTTGAAAACTCACACTTTGAAGAATTTTGCAGGTCTAGTGGGATTCATCATAAGTTCTCCTCACCCAGGACACCTGAGCAGAATGGTGTTGTCGAGAGGAGGAACAGAACTCTAGTGGAGATGGGCCGAACACTTCTAGTTGAAGGTGAACTGCCAAGAAAATTCTGGGCTGAAGCAGTCAACACAGCCTGTTATGTAATTAACAGGGCAATGGTAAGACCTTCTACCCAGAAAACCCCCTATGAGATTTTGAAAGGTAAGAAACCTTCAATTGCCCATTTCAAGGTCTTTGGTTGTAAATGTTTTATACATATAAATGATAAGAGGGACCTTGATAAATTTGAGCCAAAAGGTGAACCAGGAATTTTTCTTGGTTATTCTGAAAACACCCGAGCTTATAGAGTGTTCAACTTAAACACAAAAATTGTTGAAGAATCTCCACACATTATCTTTGATGAATCCTTAATGGAAACTAACCATGGTCATTGCAGGAATGAAGATGGGAACATTTTAAAAGATGATAACTCTGCAGACCAGTCTGATGGTGAGGAAGAAAAAGAAGAGCAGAATGAAGAAGAATCTGAAGTTCAGGGGGAGGTAAGTGAAATTCCTGAAACTCAGATTGTTAATATCAGATATCTTAAAGATCACCCTGTGAATAATGTCATTGGCAATCTGAATGATCCCCCTAGGACTAGAGGTCACTTTAGAATTCAGGATGAATTAAATACATATGCTCTTGTCTCTCAAATTGAACCCAAGTCCGTTGACTGTGCCCTCAAGGATGTGCATTGGATTAATGCCATGCATGAGGAGCTTAATCAGTTCGACAGGAACAAGGTGTGGCACTTGGTCCCACCTCCTGATCATGGAACAGTCATAGGGACTAAGTGGGTATTCAGGAATAAATCTGATGAATTAGGGAATATTGTTAAAAATAAAGCCAGACTTGTTGCTCAGGGGTATAACCAGGAGTTTGGTATTGACTTTGAAGAGTCATTTGCCCCTGTAGCCAGATTAGAAGCTGTTAGGATTTTATTGGCTTATGCATGCTCCCTAGGAATAATCCTCCAGCAGATGGATGTAAAATCTGCATTCTTGAATGGGGAAATTAGTGAGGATGTCTATGTAAGACAGCCCCCTGGGTTTGAATGTCTAGATTTCCCTAATCATGTTTACAAATTAAATAAAGCTCTCTATGGTCTTAAGCAAGCTCCCAGAGCTTGGTATGACAGGTTGAGCAAGTTCCTTACTGATCAAAATTTCACTAGAGGAGTAGTTGATCAGACCTTGTTTACAAAGGTGAGTCATTCTGACATTCTTATTGTACAAATTTATGTGGATGACATTATTTTTGGGTCAACTAACCCCAAATTGTGTGAGGAATTTTCTAAAACAATGACTAATGAGTTTGAAATGAGCTCAATGGGTGAGCTCAAATTGTTTCTTGGACTGCAGGTTACACAAACAAAGGATGGAATGTTTATCACTCAGTCCAAGTACACAAGGGATCTACTCAAGAAATACAAGATGGACAACCTCAATGAGATAGCTGCTCCAATGGGTACCTCTACAAGCTTGGATGAAGACACTAAAGGTAAACCTGTTGATCAAAAGCTATACAGAGGTATGATCGGATCCCTTCTCTACTTAACAGCATCTAGGCCTGATATTCAATTTGCTGTAGGATTATGTGCTAGGTTTCAGGCCAGTCCTAAAGAAACTCATCTTAAAGCAGTAAAAAGGATTTTTAGATATCTGCTAGGCACCCAAGAGCTAGGATTATGGTATCCTGCTAGGTGTGAGTTAGAGCTTCTAGCTTACACTGATGCTGATTATGCTGGGTGTCGAGTAGATAGAAAAAGCACTAGTGGCTATTGTCAATTCCCTGGTGGCTGTCTAGTATCTTGGGCATCTAAGAAGCAACACACTGTAGCCTTGTCTACAGTTGAGGCTGAATATGTTACAGCTGGTAATTGTGCTGCCCAAGTACTATGGATCAAGCACCAACTAGATGATTATCAGATAAAACTGGAATGTATTCCAATTTTATGTGATAATACTAGTGCCATATGCCTTGCTAAAAATCATGTTCATCATTCTAGGACTAAACACATATAGATAAAACACCATTTTCTTAGAGATGCTGTGAATAAAAAGGAAATCGAACTGAATTTCATTGAAACTGAAAAACAAATTGCTGATATCTTTACTAAGCCTCTTGGGAATGAAAGGTTTAAATTTCTTAGAAGAGAACTTGGTTTGTGTAAATTTCAGCATAATGAATAAATTCTCTGATGGCTTGAATAAAATATGTGAATGTTGAATGTAGCAACAGACTCATGATCATGCATGTCACTCATATTTCTTTTACACTCATGATCATCACTGCATAACATTTAGTCATGAATGTGTCTAAAACCACATGCATATCATTCATAATTTTTTATGACATAGTTTTCATTGCATATCATTCATCCATGACCTATGTCGAAGCTTTCTCTCATTTAATTCTTGCCATTCATTTGCAAAACTGCATGCATATAGACAGGGGGAGTCTTGTCAGAAATTCAGGGTGAACTGCTGCGTCGACGCTGCTCTACTGTGGCGTTGACGCAGTGAACTAGATCTGTGAATGCCTCTGCTTCTTATTCTGATGAGTTGACGCTGCAATAGCGTGGAGTCGACGCACTGATATTATCTCAGTGTTTTATATTGTTGCCTCTTCAACTGATGCGTGGACGCCTTGAACTCCCAGCGTCGACTCTGTTCATTCATCCTTTGACTCTGAATGATTGAGTCTGACAGTATGGCAATCTTTTAGTCAGTTCTAATATTAAGCAATAGAAAACAGACTTCTTCCCTCATAAGAACTTTAATTGCTTAAAGACTGACTTAATGGTTTAAATTTTATAATCTTTAGAGTTGAAAGACTACAATCAGTAAATAAGGATCCTGAAAATTGATAAAGCACTCAACCCTCATCTTATTTCATGTCAGACAAAGCTAATTATATCTGAAATCTGAAAACTCATCTGAAATCATGTTAGAGAAACTAAGTATGTGTATTGTCCTTAAACAAGTCATTCTGAAACAAATAAAGGACAGCTAAGAAAGATATTGAAAAATATTGAAAATTAATTAAAAAATAGCATTGGCAGAGCAATGACTGGTAAATCACTGAGAAACTGAGTGATCCATCAAAGAAGTGGACAACACTCATGTCATGAGCTGTATCAGCTATCTCTGTATAAAATGATCAAAACAGTAGGTTGGTTTCACTGAGTACCTGGGGGTAACTGGCGTCTGATAAACGTGTACCCTCACACAAAAAGGTGTAAATCAGTTCTATTGAGTTTGATCATAGGCAAAATGGTCCATCATGTTGAGTATCTAGGGGTATTGGCGTCTGATAAACGTATACCCTTACGCAAAAAGACTTATGGTACCTGAATGCCCTAAATGAAATAATATTGAAAATGCTGTTCCTTCAAAAGAAATTTCATGGATATCAATTTGTTTAATTTCAATACATGACCTGGTATCTCTTAGCACATTCTACTGAGTCTATGAAAGTAAGATATTCTGAAACTGAATCTCTCATGTAAATATGATTCTGGTTTATTGTTTTATCATGCACAGCTACCTTATCCAATGAATGTAGTGCATGAACTCTCATTTGTATAACCTTTAAACCAGAACTTCACTTTCTAAGCAGTTTCTCAATTCATATGACTGAAAGTTCTGTGCTTTAGTTGCTTAATTTCTGAACTACCTGTTACGAATGCCAGTCAGCTGATTCTTCTTGTTCCTTCCCTTGCATTTTTTTCCTCCTCTTTGTTGATTGCAAAGGGGGAGAATATATTGTCTACTTGATGAATTCATTCCAGGGAAGTGTATGCTTCATGTCTATGGCAAAGGGGAGATCTTGTAAGCAGAGAGTTGTGTTCATGTCTCAGCATGTCATTCATAGCATATGCATGACAAATCTGAATAACAAATCATGTCCTTCATCAAAAATGCATCTGCATAACAGGATGTTGCTATTCTATATAATAGGGCGTTGCCATCATCAAAAAGGGGGAGACTGTTGTGACCCCTCTGTGTTGATGATGTTGACAATAAGTTTTACTTCATTAGAAACAGCTTGTTTTGATTGATTGGCAACTGTTCTTATTTTGATGAAATTGTTTTTATCAGGTTGTCTGTGTATCTAATGCAGTCAGAGTCTATATATTGTTATGCATACACTCACAGGTCTACACAGTGCATTGCAGCATGAACATACAGCCTATACAATTCATTGTGTAGTCTGGACAGTAGTGGGTCGACCCCCTTCTCAGATGGGTCGACACCCCCAGAGTACAAGTCTATACACTGTCTGTCTATCTTGTGTCTCATGCAGCGTCTTAGGCATTTTGTTAAAGTCTATACAGTGCAGCTCACAAGAACTCTCAAGTCCATACATCGTGAAGTCTGCACAGTGTGGCACACAATGTCTATACATTGCTCATTCGTTCATTTAGCATTGTCAAGTCTATACATTGGTCGGTGCCAAGTCTGTACAGTGAGCGTCTCATTGGTGAAGTCTGTACACTCACCAGTTGAACTTCAAAGTCCATACATTGGATTGTAGCTTGCACGAAGCTAAGCCCATACATCACTTAAGTCTGTACAGAGTCCAGTGTCTCTGTTAGCGTCTCAGGCATTGGGTAAAGTCTATACAACCGACTGTTCAGTTTGTGACCAAGTCTGTACATCCTTTGCTGAGCCTTCCAAGTCTGTACAGTCACTAAGTCTGTACATCCTCTAGGCGCTCACGAAGTCTATACATTTGTTTTCATTTCAAGTCTGTACAGACTTTGGTTTGTGCAAGTCTATGCAACCGACTGTTCAGTTTGTGACCAAGTCTGTATAGCCAGGGCGACTGTTAAGTCTATACATTGATCATTACCTATGTTCTGAACTGAACTGAGTAAGTCTATACATTCCTCATATCTTTTACCTACGCTCAGTTCAGTAAGTCTGTACATTGGTTGCTTTACTGACGTTGCCTTGCCAAAGTCTACACATTGGAAGTCTGTACATCATTCGTGAAGACTGAACAACAAGCAAGTGTATACATTGGATGAATCTGCATCGTGCATCAGTCCTGAAGTCTATACATCGTCTGTCTTCATTAGAGTCTCATGAAGTCTGTACATCGTGCATCAGTCCTGAAGTCTATACATCGTCTGTCTTCATTAGAGTCTCATGGAGTCTGTACATTGCACTCGCCTTCACATAGTCTATACACTGAAGTCTATACATTGCATTCACGTTTCACAATGTCTATACATCATGATGTCTACACAAGGCATTTCATCTTACAAAGTCTGTACAGAGTTCTTCACTTAACCTGATAATCTGATACTCTGTCTGACAGGGATTTGTTACTGAGATTGCTGACATGGCTCGTGATCCCAGGAGGACGAGGTGACCAGATGCTGCCACGTGGATGAAAGCACCTCGGATCTGGCGAATTCCTTGGGCGGGAAAACGTGGAAGCCATACGCCCTTATCCAATCTGCTGCTGGTATATATAGAAGTCTTCATCTTCTGTTGAAGGCTGATCGACCAGTGGCAAGTCTATACAGTGAGACAAACCTGAGGCAGCAGAGAGCCACCGAGATCCAAAGAGAAGAAAAGCAGAGAAGAAGAAAAGGAGAGAAGAAGAAAGTGATAGAGATGAGTTGAGAGAGTTATATGAGAGCTTGTGAATTAGTCTCTTGGTTCAGATACCAGAGCTGATATTGCTCAATTTGAGCTACAGTCGTTTTGGTTTTCATTCCATTCGATTCTGCATTTCTTGCTTTTCAGTCCTTGTTATTTTTCGTTTGAAAACTCTTGTTAGATCAAGCTGTTAGTCAGTGGTGTCAAGCTGTGAGGCAGCGGTGTGCAGAGGTGTTACCTCTGGTCGACTAAGCTGTAGAGCCCAGCAGAGCAAGCTGTGAAGCTCAGCTGTTGCAGAGGAGGTTCTTTCTGGTCGGGATAAGCTGTAATCCCCAGCCGTTGTTGGCAAGCTGTAGTGCCCAACAGATTGAAGTTGTGTATCAGCAGTAATCCACATTCGAGTTGAATGTGGGGTGGACGTAGGTCGGATTGACCGAACCACCTAAAATTCTTTGTGCCTCTCGTGTGGTTGCTTGTTTGTCTAGCATATCTTATCTCTATTATCCGGTGCATTGACTGTGTTTGATCAGTGTTCTTTTAATTCTGCATCTGAATCTGGACATAATTTTTTATTGGCCAGTTGATCTATTCACCCCCCCTCTAGATCCACATTCTGTGGTGAAAGAGCCTTCCATCTAATTTCAACATCTCCGCCTCAGCTCGGGCGTGCTCTACCTCGCCCAACGCTGCAGTAAACTCCCTCGTCTGCATCAGCATTCATCATGGTCAGTTAAATTGCATTTTTCATATAGCATAAAAGAGAAGTTGGTCAGTTGCTTACCCTCTCCGTAAGAGCGGCCTCGGCCTCCTCAGCCCGAGCAACTGCCCGAGCAAAGTCGGCGTCTCGCTCTGCTCGGTCTGTTGGCTGGGAAGACAAAGACGGAGCGTCAGGTCCCTGTCGTCCTGCTCCCTTGGCTCGCTGCATTTTAGAAGTCTCAGTTAGTCGCATGCATAAGTATTTGCATTAGAGTCTAAAGATTAGAACTTACCAGAAGATCCAGAGAGCGCTGGAGGTCGTCCCTCTGCTGTACGGTGGAGTGGAGGAGTCCCTGGAGTTCTATCCGGCCCTGGGGGTCTAGCTGCATGTAGAAAGTCAGATGGTCAATGCATCATTAATAGGTGTCGAAGCATTAAAAGTAGAAGTCCTGGGTTTAGAAGTCATACTGGTCGTCGAGCCCCGCGGAACACCTGTTCGCCGTACCTCCTAGCGTAGGCCTTCAGGTAGGCCTCATTGCTGCTGGCTCGGCTCTCACCACCCTACCTCTCCTGGTCCAGTCCCGTACCTGGTCCATCGCCCGGGTCACCCAGTCAATCTCCCCACTCAGGCCTTTCGAGGGCCGTCCAACTCGCTCGTCGTCACGTGCCGGGAACTCCACGTCCGGCTGGTGTACGCCTCGTGTCCTCATGACCAGGCGGTGGTGCAGTGGCTCGATGATGTTCATGCAGTGCAGCCACACATCCCATCCCGCGTATGCCTGGGCCGCCTCGACCCAGGTCATGCATTTGAGTAAGTCATCATTTCATAATAGCATTTCCGTGCATTTAGAAAGTTTAGAGTTTAGAAGTTTACCGATGCATACGGGAACGCGTCCATGTCCTCCTGGATCGCTCGCGCCAAGCGTCGCAGTGACCCGGTGTCTCGAACCACCATCCACCGCCTCGCGATGGGTAATCGGTCCGGCTGTACCTCCTTTCCCCATCTTAGGCTGGGGAGGTACAGGTAGCTCCATACCTGCATTAGTCAAATGTCAGCGTAAGCATAGCATAATCATAATCATAAGCGTAAACATTTTTGAGTCAAGCATTTTAACCTGAAGTAAAGGTGAGAAGCTGCCCAGCATCGTCTGGCGGTCGGTGGTGCTCAGTGACTCGAAGAGGAACGCCAGCACTGCAGCGCCCCATGCATACTCCCCTACTCCGTCCAAGTCCTGCAGTAATGGGAGGAGCCTACAGCTCACTCCGTCCGCCCTCGTCGTGAACAGAAGTTTTCTGAATAGAAACATCAGGAAGCGACGGAGGGTGATGTCCCCCTCTGGTCCCGGTCCAGTTGACACTCTCTCTCTCAGGCTCTATCCGTCAACCTCCCGAGGTGCTCCTCAGGCAGCTCTCCTACGGCTATCGCCGCTCCCCTCAGTCCTAAACTCTCCTGGAGTGTCACCTGTCCCAGCGTGGATGAGTGTCACCCCGGTCTCAATAGCACCAGCCCGAGCAGCTCCTGCGTCATCTCTCGATAATCAGCATAAGTCCAGCTCGTCACCGGTGCTCCATGCACTCTCAGTCTTGTGATCCTCGCGACATCCTCAAGCGTCGGGATCATGTGTCCCCACAGGAACAAGAATGTCTGTCTGATGGGGTCCCATCTCTCATGGAGTGCATACAGCAATGCTGTGTCAATCCGCATCACCTCTATGCTGAGCAGCTCCCCGAATCCCATCGCTGTCAGTCTCTCTCTCTCTGATAATCTGGTAATGCTAAATAGACCGCCCGGACTTGCAGCCAAGAAATCCTGGTCTTTCTTTTCCCCTGCACACATGTAGAACAATCCAACATCAGTCATGCATATATGTCATAATTCATGCATTGCATTCGCATTTTTAACAAAACAAAAATCACAAAATGCTCTGATCCCAAATGGTCACCCTCTTGACCGTTTCTGATTCCCAAGCGATCACCCCTTGGACCGTCTGGACTCCTAGCGGTTGCTGGAACGACCGCTAGGCACCCAGCGACCGGGCGTTGTTTGCCTCAATTCCCCAGTCTGGAAAATGGCCATGGAGGCCTACAAATCAGTTCAAATGGGTCCCCAAACCCATTCCCATGTCATTCCCTACACATGCATGATCTAAAACAAAATCAAAATGAGGGTTTTCGGGTTTTGGCCTACCTCGGCCGACCATCGCCCGGTCGCCATCGCCGGCGCCTCCTCTGCCGTATGGACATCTTCTTCGTCACCAGTAGCCTCTGCGGCACCTTCCTCCCCCGTGAGAACCTCTCCCTCCTCCAGTTGGGCCGTCGGACCTTCGTCCTTCGCCGGTGGGTTCACCTCCGCCGGAGGTGCTTCCTCCTCATCTATCCGCTACCGGAATCGCTTCAAGGCCCTTTTCTTCACCATTTTTGGATGGTTGGATGCTCGGTCACGGTGGTCGCCGGTGGCTTGATCGCCGGAGTGGCCGGAATAGGGTGGTTTGAACGGGAACGAGATTGGGGTGTGTGGCGTAAATGGAGCGCCCGTTCAATTTTTGAAATCGCTCAGAGCCATGCGGTCTATCGTCAGACCATTTGGGTCCGCCTAGCGGTCCTCCGATAGACCATTTTTCATCTGGGCTAGCTCCTTGAAGAATGTGAACTGCCCCTGCCCTAGCGGTCTATCTCTAGACCGTCAGGGGTCCTTTAGCGGTCCTTGCATAGACCGTTTGGTCACGACTGCAGGTTGTTGGTTTGAAATAAAATATTTGTTTGATTCTTAGCTCTATTTTTTATGGTTCATGTCTTATTATGCCTCATGCTCATTTTATGGATATAATTGTTGATGGCTAACCTTCTTGTTGTCAAAATCATGTCACATCATTGCTCGCCAGGCAGGTAAGTCAGGTAAGTATCCCGATTCCTAGGTCCCTTAATGCATTACTATATGGTATCTATGATATATTATCTCGAGAACCGGCTGGTCATTCATGTGGTCTGGGATCTGTTGTTCCTCTTTAACAAAAATGATGATGATCTAGGTGCACATGTTTAATTGTTGGATAGGCCGTTAGGGTGGAAGAATTGGGGGACGATGGTTCTATCTTGCACGCCATGGTTGCAGATAGTGTCCTGACCCTGATTTGTCCGGTCTAGCAATACTATTCTCGAGTATCTTCCTATTTTTATCTTTCTTGGCATTCATTTTGATGATTTCTTTATTTTAGCCTAGCATGCATCATGCGCATCTTTAAGCATTCATGTGCTCTCATCTGTCTGAAGTGTCTCAATAATGGTGGATAACTATGTATCCATGGTCTTGAGTAAGGAGAGTCATTCCACTCTGAGTTGGAAGGTTTCCTTCGGTATTTTTGCTCGGTTTGGTTAAGCTGAGATTCATGTCTAGAGTTTAGTTGCTCGTCTCTTTACTTTGCCATTCACTCTGACCGCCTATCAGCTGTGTGTTCCAGTAAGGAGGTTGGCCGTGACTTTAGTTCCTTTAGTCCTTAGTTCCTCCAGGCATGCATCATTCGGTTTGGTCATTCCTTGCGATTGGTTCAAAGTTTTCCGGAAAATTCCTATCGCTCGTTGGTTGAGGACAGGTGTCGGTTTACCTTAACGCCTACTTTTCAGTTCACTCCGCTTCATTTTCGCTTCATCTCCATGTTCCATTTCTCTTTCGCTTCACCTCCGCTCGTTCCCCCGCAAAGAGGACGTTAAGGAGGGGCATCTGTTAACACCCGTTTTATGACCAATGAGTTGGGTCATCTCCTTTTTTTTTATGATGTCCCGAGTTGTTCACCGGTTATTGGGTCATTTTTTGGTCAATTTTGAGCCTATTTTTATGGGTTATTTTCCCTGGTTGGCCCTAGCTCGTTTGATTTCTCGTCATTACAGCTTATTGGGCCTAGATAAGGGCTAATAAGGGATTTAATGTGGATTAACTTGAAGATTTATTGGTCTTTATCTCTTTTACCAAGCCTACTAGCCTAGCGGTCTATCGTGCGACCGTTTGGCTTGTCTAGCGATCATTTGCTAGACTATTTGGGCAGCAGAGAATCCTATTTGGTCTCTTTGTGATGTGACACCACCTTGGGGTGATGGTCACAAGACCAATGCTTCCTCGGACCTAAGTATGCAAGCACAACCACAAGGCTAAGAAGCCTATGTAAGCGGACCTTCGTATGGCGCACACACTTAACCCGGGGGTAACTCGGGGATGCCGAGTCGAGGAAATGGGATAAGCCCCTTGCTGGTAGAGGGCCAGCAAATTCTAAGGCAAACCTCCTCTTGAGGGGCGGATACTCAACTCAAGGTGTTGGCCTTGGCCGAGGGACGCGGATCACTCACTCACACCCACGGTGGTCACACAAAGTGCGGTGGAGCCTTAAGATTGGGCGCTCTCTTCCTTACCGATGGTGCAATTGGAGAATATTAAATGAATAAGGATAATTGAGAGCAAGGGTCAAGATTTTACCTAGCCAGTTTGAAGAAACCGGCTCCGGTCAGAGACGTGGGCGAGCGGGGAAGCGTGTGTTCTCCACACGTCGCGCCGATGAAGCTTCGAACCTAAAATTTAAGATTTGCATGCACTACGCCCCTTGCAAGGGGGTTGGACTAGGGGTGGGGGTTCAAATTACAACCAAAATATTCCTCCACGCAGGGAGGGGCCTTCAGCCGGCCAAGCGGGGAGGGGAGAAACAGGGAAAGTATGCCGAATGAAGATCGAGATCGGTTCAGTCTTCTCTCTGCGAGTGCTGATAGTCGGTCGAAGATGTTGCTGCTCTGACTTCCACCGAATTTTGTTGGGGACGAAACCACTTGGAGAATCTTCGTATCTAGAACAGGGTGACTTCAGAATGTTGTAAATTTCTTCAGGCACCGCTGCTGGTCGGGGTGGGGGCTTGAACAAGGTGACAGACCCTCGGATCTGACAGTTTTAGGTTCCCAACAGCAGGAAGAAGATGGTGCCTGCCCGCTCCCGAGCTCAGAATCAGACACCGCTGGAGTCGTTGGAACCACTGACAAGTCCTCTTCGAAGCAAGACCAACGGGGATGCTAGCTGATGTCGGGGTCGACCGGTGGGCTCTGAACACTGAGGAGGGGTTGGTGCAGACTGAGTGGAGGTAGATCCGAGCGCCTGGAGGAAGAAATTAATAACTCTTGCGAACTGATGCCGATTGGAGTTCTGCCTCTTGATTCTGAAAGTAGACAGGTCGAAGAAGATCTTTTCAGAAGAACTTTTGTCCTGATTCATGCTGGATTTGTCGTGGCAGAGCTTCCAATCACGTTCAGGTGCTTTGTCAGGAGAGCTTCGCGCAGTCGAGGGAGAACAGCTCTTCCGGGCAGCTCGGTGCTCGGACGACAACGAAACCACCGCCGTTGCAAAGAAGACAGGCAGACGCTTCCGTGAGTACCTCTTGGGCCTTCAAATTCATGGGGAGGTGGTCGGGGTGGCCGCTGCTAGCAGGTGATCCTCTGCAGGTCGCCAGTCTAGATGGTGGAAGGTGGGGGTGATGGAGAAGAACAATGGGAGAGTGGAGGAGATGAGAGAGAGGGGGGGCGACCTAGGGCTGTGGAGGGAAGGGGGATTTTGAAATTCAAAGCCCTAGGGAGGTGGAGGGGTGCTTGGGGTAGTGGGAAGGGTGATTGGGAAAGTGGGAGGGGTAGTTGGGGGTTGGGTGGTGAGGAGAGGATTGGTGGAGGGGGTCTTGGGAAGGGGGGAGTATTGATGAGGGTTGTGGGGAATGGGAAGAGGCTTTAATGGGATAGGAGGGGAGTGGAGGTGGTTGGGAAGGGAGGAGAGAGAAAAATTTCAAAATTGGGGTAGGGAGGAGAGAGAATGGGGTTCGCCCCCTTTAGAGAGAGAGAGAAGAGAGAGAGGGGGGAATCCACCCCTTAGAGAGCGAGAGAGAGATTCTCACAATTGTAGTGGAATTTCAAATTTTCTTTCAATCATTCATTACCTTAAAATGGAGAGAGTGGGGTCCTATTTATAGAGATCCCATAATTTACAATAAGACCCTGACTTTTGACACATTGACTAATAACCAACAAGATAGGGGCGCCCATGGGCCAAGCCCAATGAATTGGGCCCAATAGCTAACTAATAAATCTAATTACACATAAACCTAGGGAAATAAGCACAAGACCTAGGGACATGACTCAAATAAAAGGGAAATTACAATGATATGACTCAAATAAAATAAAGAAACATACATAGGACTCAAAATAAAAGACTAGACCATGCCGGATGCAACCGGTGTGAGGAGACGAGCCGTGAATGTGGGCATGGGAGGTGATGTCCCCATCATACTCCCGGGGTGCGAAGAACTCGACTCCGTCGAGTAAGAGGTGGTACCGCTCACATGTCTTCCGAAAGAAGCCGATTCTTCCACCTAGCGAGGTAGAGCCCGTACACCTTGCTCCGAGTGAGGATTACATGTTCATCCAATATTCTCTCAAGTTGCTTACGTCGGGCCCTCTGGGCTGACGATGCTCTCATGGGGAGGGGTGGGTGCTCTCTCAAGGAAGGAAGGGGCTTGAAATCCTCACTAGGTGCCACCGTGGGTCCCTTGTGTGGCACAAGGCTTTCCACATTGAAACTGAAGTTAACTCCGTATCCATTGAGGAGGCCTAACTTAGTAGTGGGGCTAATGCACCTCAAAACCTGGAAGGGGCTGATCCCACAAAACCTCAATCTTGAGTTGTCTCTATGTGGGAGCCTCTCATTCCTCACCATCCCGGAATCACCCATTTGGATTTCTTGGTGACGCCATTGAGTCGGTCGGCCTTTTGTAGATTTCATGACTCTTGTTGATGCGCTTGCAAGGTTATCATGTAATTTTGTGAATGCTATCCTTTTAATGGTTATGGTTGGACCTGGACAACCATAGATGGACCTATCATGCCATGATGCCATATGGACCTTGATGAACCTTGGTGGGCCGGGGCAAACATGTAATACCCTCAAATATAGCTAAGTTGTACTCTATATCACCGAGGTGCCTTTTCAAGTATCGGCTCAGTTCTTGGAAAGAACTCCGAAGTTAAGCGTGCTTAATGGGGAGTAGTACTGGGATGGGTGACCTACCCGAGAAGTCCATCATTCTGGAGCCGATCACTGTTAAAAAGGGATAAAACCGTGAGGCCGGTAGGCCAAAGCGGATAATACCTCGACGGTATAGAGTACGGACGTGACAGAATGGTATCAGAGCTATACCCTAGCCAGAAGTGTGGGAACTAAGTGCCATGCAGGGCATAGTGCTACGCTATGGGAGCCACCTCTTGAGTCCGTAATGGAGCAAAGTGCTACATAGTGGGAGCCACCTTTTGAGCCTGTAGGGGCCACCTCTAGAATCCTACCTGCCTGGGGGTTTGATTGTGTGCTATATGTGCGAAGCGACGAGGACGTCGCCTATATAAGAGGGGTAGATTGTAATACCCTCAAATATAGCTAAGTTGTACTCTATATCACCGAGGCGCCTTTTCAAGTATCGGCTCAGTTCTTGGAAAGAACTCCGAAGTTGAGCATGCTTAATGGGGAGTAGTACTGGGATGGGTGACCTACCCGGGAAGTCCCTCATTCTGGAGCCGATCACCCTTAAAAAGGGATAAAACCGTGAGGCCGGTAGGCCAAAGCGGACAATACCTCGACGGTATAGAGTACGGGGCGTGACAAAACATATGTGGACTTATCATGTAATGTTGTCATGTAGACTTTGGTGGGCCTAGGTGGGCCGGGGCAACCATATGTGAACCTATCATGCAAAGTGGTGATGAATGTCGGGGGACCCGGACATCCGTAGATACTTTTGACATGCTTAAGACCCATGATGAATGAGGGTGGACCAATACATCCGAATATGGACCACTCATGCTTTCTACTTGACATGTGGGTGATATGAATGAATGGATCCAACATAGTGTTCATGCCAAGTGGTGTGGTAAGCCTAGACACATGCATATTTTTCCTATGGGTGACTTCCATGTGTATAGGTGTGGGACAACCTTTGAACTCCTATTGGAAAGGGTCGAATGGATCTAAGAAGGTGGTCATCATGGGGTGGAGCACAATCTCATTACCTAGGGATATGTGGCCCAAGGTCATGGCTCCCAAGGTGTAACCCGGTTTTAAGATAGAGTGAATTAGGTCAAACATGGAGAGTTGGTGTAGGGAAAGGTGGGTGGTGGATAAGGTGTTTGGGTCACACGAGTCTCTTGACTCCCATTGGAATAGATCATATGGATCATAAAATGGGTTACCTAGGGGGAGGAACTCCATGTCCTCAAGATCCTCAAAAGGTGCTAAGCCATCCTTCTCCATGATAGTTGGGCCAATGTTCTTGACAAGTGGGTCGGCCATGAGTGGAGGGCTTGACTTTCTACCCGAGATAAGAAGCTCTAAATTGAGGAGAAGGTTGGGCTCATCGGGTGTAGGGAGGAATAGAAGGAGGTCGCTAGTGTAGCAACCAATGGTGCAAACCGAGGTGATAGACCCTATGCATAGGTGTAGGAGGCTAAGGCTCCTAGGTTGTTCAACCATATGGGTCAACATGCTAGTCATCTCTAATTGCCATGCTATGCCCTTGAGAAGGTCCTCTAAGGTCTCCACTTGATAGGATGCTTGGATTGTGGTGTGATAGGAGAAGAAGGGCACTATGGGAAGGTCTTGTTCTATGGGAGGGAAAACATGGGCCGGGATCTCTCTAATTGGGCTTTCCTTTAGCCAACTAGCAATGGGTCCTCCTAAGATGAGCTCTGCCCCAACTAGAGAGGGTGGTGTAAGGTATAGACCATAGTGTGAGGTTTCTTCTTCAATTTGGACTTGGGTTTCCTCCAAGGTGAGGGGTGGGTTTGGAGTGCTCACAACTATTGGATCGGGTATGAGTTCTTCTACTAAGGAGGTGAGGGGGTCTTTTGGGGTGATGAGGGTTGGTGTGTGGTGCTCCTGGGGTGGAGGGTAAAGGGAAACTTGGATTGGGATTGGTAGAGTGGGGTTTGGGAGTGGAAGTAGTGGAGGCCTAGGTTGGGGTAGGATTGGGGTTGGAAGTGGAAGGTGAGTTGGGTGACAAGATTTGGGTTGATGGGTTTTGGGAGATGTGTCCCTTTTTGGGGACGATGGTGAGGTTGCGGTGGTGGCCAAGGGGGCTTGTGGGGTACGGGTTTAGTGAGGGGATTTGGATTTGGGGGTGGTGGCCATTATGGGCCTAGGTGGAGGGGTGGACATGGGGTCCAATTGGGTATGTGGACATATGGTTGTGGTGAGAACTTGGATGTATGATGTAGATGTTGTGGTTAGAGTAGGAGAGGTGGGAAATGGTGGGGAATGCGTGATTAGGGTCTTGGGTTGGCCAAGGGGAAATGAAGGAGTTGAAATGCTCTTTGGGCTTTGGTGTTCGAAATGGGAGGGGAAAATATATCTAGCCCTAAGTTGTTCCTTCATGTCCCCCCATGTTGTGAGGGGAGCTTCCCTTCTAATTATCCTTAAGCCTTTAATTTTCAACCAATGAGTGTGGGCCCGTTTGGTAAGTTGCAATTTGGCAAATCGGACTTTCTCATCCTCGGACATGGGATACCAAGTGAAGTAATGGTCCATCGAGACTTCCCACTCTAAATAGTCACTAGGTTGAGTTCCATCAAAAGTGGGAGGTGGGGGACATGTCCTTCTATCATCCGTCCTTGGGGCGGGCCCATTTTCTCCAAGTTGGTTGAGTCGACCCGATATGTTATCAAGCCGCTCATTGGCATAGGTCAAGGCCTTCATGAGGTAGTTGACATGGCCAGGGAGGTTATGTGTGTTAGTGGTAGGCATCCTTTGGTGGTTTGGACTTATGGAGAGTGCCGATTGGTAAGGTCGATAAGAGGTGGCCATACTAGTGGACAAGAGATGCAACCGAGGACTCTAAATGCATAAACATGCCCTAGGACCAACTTGATAGAGACAAGTTATGAACTTGCTCTGATACCACTTGATGTGACACCACCTTGGGGTGATGGTCACAAGACCAATGCTTCCTCGGACCTAAGTATGCAAGCACAACCACAAGGCTAAGAAGCCTATGTAAGCGGACCTTCGTATGGCGCACACACTTAACCCGAGGGTAACTCGGGGATGCTGAGTCGAGGAAATGGGACAAGCCCCTTGCTGGTAGAGGGCCAGCAAAGTCTAAGGCAAACCTCCTCTTGAGGGGCGGATACTCAACTCAAGGTGTTGGCCTTGGCCGAGGGACGCGGATCACTCACTCACACCCACGGTGGTCACACAAAGTGCAGTAGAGCCTTAAGATTGGGCGCTCTCTTCCTTACTGACGGCGTAATTGGAGAATATTAAATGAACAAGGATAATTGAGAGCAAGGGTCGAGATTTTACCTAGCCGGTTTGAAGAAATCGGCTCCGGTCGGAGACGTGGGCGAGCGGGGAAGCGTGTGTTCTCCACACGCCGCGCCGATGAAGCTTCGAACCTGAAATTTAAGATTTACATGCACTACGCCCCTTGCAAGGGGGTTGGACTAGGGGTGGGAGTTCAAATTACAACCAAAATATTCCTCCATGCAGGGAGGGGCCTTCAGCCGGCCAAGCGGGGAGGGGAGAAACGGGGAAAGTATGCCGAATGAAGACTGAGATCGGTTCAATCTTCTCTCTGCGAGTGCTGACAGTCGGTCGAAGATGTTGCTGCTCTGACTTCCCCCGAATTTTGTTGGGGACGAAACCACTTGGAGAATCTTCGTATCTAGAATAGGGTGACTCCAGAATTTTGTAAATTTCTTCAGGCACCGCTGCTGGTCGGGGTGGGGGCTTGAACAGGGTGACAGACCCTCGGATCTGACAGTTTTAAGTTCCCAACAGCAGGAAGAAGATAGTGCCACGACCGCTCCGGAGCTCAGAATCAGATACCGCTGGAGTCGTTGAAAACGTTGACGAGTCCTCTTCGAAGCAAGACCAACGGGGATGCCAGCTGATGTCGGGGTCGACCGGTGGGCTCTGAACACTGAGGAGGGTTCGGTGCAGACTGAGTGGAGGTAGATCCGAGCGCCTGGAGGAAGAAATTAATAACGCTTGCGAACGGATACCGATTGGAGTTCCGCCTCTTGATTCTGAAATTAGACAGGTCGAAGAAGATCTTTACAGACAAACTTTTGTCCTGATTCACACTGGATTTTTCGTGGAAGAGCTTGCAATCACGTTCAGGTGCTCTGTCAAGAGAGCTTCACGCAGTCGAGGGAGAACGGCTCTTACGGGCAGCTCGGTGCACGGACGACAACGAAACCACCGCCGTTGCGAATAAGACAAGCAGAAGCTTCCGTGGGTACCTCTTGGGCCTTCAGATTCGCGGGGAGGTGGTTGGGGTGGCCGCTGCTAGCAGGTGATCCTCTGCAGGTCGCCAGTCTAGATGGTGGAAGGTGGGGGTGATGGAGAAGAACAATGGGAGAGTGGAGGAGATGAGAGAGAGGGGGGGCGACCTAGGGCTGTGGAGGGAAGGGGGATTTCGAAATTCAAAGGCCTAGGGAGGTGGAGGGGTGCTTGGGGTAGTGGGAAGGGTGCTTGGGAAAGTGGGAGGGGTAGTTGGGGGTTGGGTGGTGAGGAGAGGATTGGTGGAGGGGGTCTTGGGAAGGGGGGAGTATTGATGAGGGTTGTGGGGAATGGGAAGAGGCTTTAATGGGATAGGAGGGTAGTGGAGGTGGTTGGGAAGGGAGGAGAGAGAAAAATTTCAAAATTGGGGTGGGGAGGAGAGAGAATGGGGTTCGCCCCCTTTAGAGAGAGAGAGAAGAGAGAGAGAGGGGAATCCACCCCTTAGAGAGAGAGAGAGAGAGAGAGAGATATATATTCTCACAATTGTAGTGGAATTTCAAATTTTCTTTCAATCATTCATTATCTCAAAATGGAGAGAGTGGGGTCCTATTTATAGAGATCCCACAATTTACAATAAGACCTTGACTTTTGACACATTGACTAATAACCAACAAGATAGGGGCGCCCATGGGCCAAGCCCAATGAATTGGGCCCAATAGCTAACTAATAAACCTAATGACACACAAACCTAGGGAAATAAGCACAAGACCTAGGGACATGACTCAAATAAAAGGGAAATTACAATGATATGACTAAATAAAATAAATAAACATACATAGGACTCAAAATAAATGACTAGACCATGCCGGATGCAACCGGTGTGAGGAGACGAGCCGTGAATGTGGGCATGGGAGGTGATGTCCCCATCACTTTGATCTTATCTTCTTCTGGACGAATGAGCCTAGCGGTCATTCGCTAGACCGTTTATGATACCTTGCGGTCTATCGTAAGACCGTTTGCGGAGGCCGAGAGTCATGCTTCACTGTTCTTCCTCTGCTTCGCTGTGGTCGAACTAGAGTCCTTGGTTTAATGTTTTCTCTCTAGATAGAGGCTCTCAGAAGCTTCTGTTTGTTTCTATGGACTCTTGGTAGTATTATCTTCAAGGTTTATCTAGTTTCAGGCCTATTTTCGTGTCATTATCCCTCCAACTCGAACCTAGGGTTTGAGGACCTATAAATAGGACCCTTGGCTTCATGGCTTGAAGGGGAAGATTTCTGGAGCTTGCCACGAAGTGCTGCTACGTTCTGGAGCGAGTACCAACCAGGGAGAAGCTATTTCTACGTCCATAAGGCTTCTGGTTAAGAGATTATCAAGTTCCTTTGGTTTAGTTTTGTGTCTTTTCCTCTTAGTCTTGGTCTTCCTTTGCATCTTCATAGCACCTTCCCCCTTCTTCTTCCCACGTTCTCTGCACTCACACCATATTTTTAAACATCCTCCTATCTTTTCCACGCCCCATAGAGGTTAAAAAATCACTAACCCCCAGGTATTCACCCTTCCTTTTATGCACTTTAGCTTAATTGCATTATAGGTACTACACTTGTCCGAAGGGCTAATTGGGTCATTTTTCTCTGTCTCTATATTCTTCTGCAGGTTTACAAGACTCATTGCACGAGGCCCAACTCTTCTGGCTGACCAGGAGGGGTGGAGATTCAAGTTCCACTTCACTGTTCTGGGTGCTCTAGCGGTCATTCATCAGACCGTTTGCAGATTTCAGGTAGTCTATCGTAGGACTGTTTGCCATCTTCTACCGGTCGTCTGGTAGACCGTTTGCCGCTGCAGTATCTGGGTCTTCTCTCTCCCATGGCGGGTGGCTTCACTCGGCTCTGTCCAAGGTACATATTACAGTTTTGCTATTTTATTTACTTTGGTGGCGATCACATCATTCTTTACTTTGGGCATTGTTCATTCTCTTGCTTGTCTTCCTTTACTTTAGTTGCTCCACACCCCGGTGTGTGCTTTATTTCATCTCCTTGCTCCACGCCCATGACGTGTGTTTTTAATTCTCCCTTTACATTTCTTGCAATATTTGAGATGACATGCCCACATGCTCTGATTTCATGTTGATTGCTTGAGTTAGTGCACCACTTGCTCACATATTCACATTCACACATACATTCATCCCCATCACACTCACACACTCATACAAGAGAAGAGGGAAAGAAACATCAACACCACTGAAAGGTTGTTCTCGTGAGTGAGGTGGTGAAGTAGCAGAGGAGATATGACTCGTCTAACGCTAGCTCACCCATGGCCGTAATGTAGTAGGCCAAGTGCTCATGTGGAGACCCTTGCCCGTCGAACTTCTGTAGCTTCGGGGGCATGGCGTACTCCAGAGGGAGATTTTTCAACTAGTGATGGAGCGGGTAGGGTACACTATAGAGGTTCATAGTGGCGACATGTTCGCCATACTGGGTGAGCTTTATCTAGACAATCCGCTCAATCATCTGGCGTTGCGCCATGAGATTTTCGGGTGCTGGCGTATTGGATGCTCGTGGATGAGCTTCGACTTGGGGCATGCTGAACCTGGCTACTGTCAGGGTTCGGGCAGCTATCGATGAAGTGTTGACACCATTGTGCCCCACTGGCAGTGCCGATGCTTCGGCCGGAGGCCTAGCATGTTGCTAAGGGTGAAGGTCCCGTTCCTGAAGGAGGTCTTGCAGGAGGGCCTTCAAATGTTGGTTCTCCTTCATGAGAGTCTCGAGGGTCGCATCTTGAACTTCATTTGCTAGAGGGTCATTGTTGGCTGGGTCTGCGTTGATAGGTGCGCCACGGTTCTCGGCTGGAACTTCTTCTGCATGTTCCGATGCCTGAGGTCCAGTGGAAGTGCCGATGTGGACCTACGGCACCGAGGTTGAGTTTGATGGCGAGGCCTCCTGCACTGGATAAGAGGCTGGATCAGGTCATTCGATTGAGTATCGGGCTGGTGTCCCGTGGTATAACACGCGAACACCCGAACCGCGTCATTGATGAGCCGAACCGTCCGCTTTTTCTGGGGATGCTTCTCAGAGCGGACTGGTGTCCCCAGCCTGTCAAAGATCGAGGTTCATTGTGGTGGAGCCTCCATCATGGTTTCGACCTGAGGAGAACTCGGAACTGAGTGCCGACGGGGCCCGGAATGAGCCCTTCTTTGTTTTCGCTTATTTAAGCGGGGGATGCTGAGTGGTTGGGTGTCGTCGGACTGTGCCGATGTAGACACGACTGCATCCCGCCCGATGGCATGTCGGAGCACTCGGAAGGGGTTCTTGGTACATGCCCTCCGAATAGCTTGAGCCTCTTCCGGGGTAACCTAGATTCTTCTTAGGCTAAGTTGTTGATCTCCCTTGTCGTTGTTGTTTCGACGAGACTTGGGAGCCTGGGTATCGGGCTGGTGCAGGTGCCCCTGAACTGCTTTCGAGGCACCTGCTTCTCTGAGCTCTGCTTTATCCTCTCGTGTTCGCCGCAGCAGGCTGAAACGGTTGGTGGTGGGGACCGTAGGGACGGTCCGCTCCCGGGGTATGATTGGTTCACCTCCATTGAGACGATTTCGTAGGTCGTCGACAAGGATGGTCTTGCCGGAATTACTGGTTGTAGCGGCGAGTCGCCTGCCTTTACGGCCGCGGCGACGCTTCTTCTAGGGAGCTGAAGAAGATCTTGCTCCAAGGTGGTAGACCGAGAAAACCCAATCTCCCGTTGCTAGCAGCACGAGGCCGTCATCCGAAAGCGCTGGGATCGGCTTGCGGGGCACGAGGCCCGTATCGGGAGCTAATGACTGAGTGACTCGGGTGTAAGCTCTTGCCCGAGCCGACAGAAGTGTTGTCGATGCTCGAAATGGCACTCTTGCACCGTGAACCAATGTTGCAGAAGATGCTAGAGTGCCAGCAACCCGAGGTTGTAAACCTACGTCGAGTGGTGACGTAGCTGGAGGGTGAGACAGAGGGCCCATAGCGGGCACTGAGATTGCCGCATCCCAAAGAGGGAGACCCGTGCTGGGAGTTGGCGTTGCTAGATGGTAAGGGGAAAGACCTCGTGGTAGAGCTGGGAGTCCAGGGGCCCGATGTGGAGAGTCCGCGCGGGGAAGCAACCTTAGCAAGACCCAGGGTTGTGTACCCGGGCTGGATGCTAGGGAGCCTCAAACTCGGGGTTGGGAACCCATATAGCGTGACGGCTCTTTCGAGGTTCGGGTCGGGAGACCCGAGCAGAGTGTTGGGGAGCCTCGCCCCCGGGGTGTGGAACCCATGCTAGGGGCCGGCTCAGCTGGGACTCGGAGTTGAGATCCCGAGTGAGATGCTGAGGAGCCGCGAACCTGGGGCTGAAAGCCCATATAGGGTGTCGGCTTGGCTGGGATTCGGGGCTGGGGACGCGAGTAAAAAGTTGAGAAGCCATGGCCTCGGGGTGGAAGACCTGTGTGGAGGGCTGGCTCGAATGGAACTCGGGGCTGAGAACCCAAGTGAGATATCGAAAAGCCGAGGACCCGGGGCAAGGAGCCGACGTCGGGTGCCGACTTTGCTAGAACTCGGGGTTGGAGACCTAAGCAAAATACTAGGGTGGTGGCTGAGACCCGGGGCACATGGCCCGCATTGGAGGATCGGACGGGGCTGGACTCGGGGGCTGACGCTTGCCCGGGCAGGGCGGTGGAATCCCCGAGCCTGACGCTCGGATGGGCCGCCGATACTAGAGACAGGCGTGGCGCGTCGACCACACGAATGAGCGCAGGTCCTAGGAGCAGCTGTGGAGCAGCCACTTGGACCACACAGAAGAAATAGGGTGATCCGATGATGGGGGCGAAGCTATTGAAAGCAATCGGCGTCGCCAACTAGCCCACTCGTGCATGGATGGCGATGACAATGGGTCCATAGGTCACGACCACCATAGTTGCTGGAATGCTGGCTGCTAGAGAGGCGACGGTCGCTGACGGTCGCCGGGCACGGTCCGACTGTCGAAAAGTGAACTGGGAGCTACTGGAAAATATGCGCATGTGTCCGCCCTCTACCTCTCCTGCAAGGACAGGAAAAAGGGCACCACAGCTTCAGGGCTGGTATAGGCTTCTCTTCAGCAGAAAGAAGAAAGGCGGGAGACGTCCCACCGGGCGTGCCATCCTTGTCGACGGTGTGGCGTCGGGGATCGGTGACTGGGATGAGGGAAGGAATAAAGCGATAAAGGAAAACACGGGAGTTTAATGTATCTCAGATATCCTCCTTTATAGCCATATACCTCACACGACGGTACCGGGCACTCGCCTTTTACGGAAGGTCAAGAGGGGGTCGAATGGCACGAGAAGTTTCAGGGGTTAAGGTAACTAGATCGGGGTGCGGGCGTCCCAGTCGATTTCTCAACAATCACCCGTGGAACCGAAGGTTGACTAGGGAAGCGTCGCCAGGACGCGGCACGTGGGCTCAGGAAGTCGGGTGACACGTGGAGAGAGAGAGGGTTCCATAGGTGCGAGTGCGTAGGCGATTGCGGGGAATCGTGTACTAGACGTCTTTTCCCACCGATCGCAACCAGTCGGTGTTTATTTATATCAGATTGAATCCAAGCACCTTTATTCAGTGCTGAAGAGAAGTATGTATATATCTGAAGCCATGGATAGAGGGTCAGGGGCATCCTGTAGCTATAAGGGCGCATTTGACTGGGAGGTTTGATTTACTGGAATGAGAGACGCTGGACACACACTGGGTAGTGCGGGAAGAAGCTGGGACCCGGGTACAGGTACATGTATTCAACTGGTTTCATGCTGAATGAGAGCCACGTGGGCTTTACAAATGGGCCGAGGAGGCCAAAATACAACTGGTGCAATCCGCGGGATAATTCTGACATGTGGGTTAGTCCCTGGGTCAATGCATAACAAGGCGGACATCCATGTGTTTTACAGAGGCTCTCCACAAGGCTATGGACGTGCCCGATTCGCTAAGGGAGGACTAGACTAGATGGCAGGGAGAGACACTGGTGTTGATGTTTCTTTCTTCTTTCATGATGATGATGTGGTGAATGTGGTGGTATGACAGAGATATGTGAGATATGTGAGTGTGTGAGCAAGTGATGTCCTAACTCAAACAATCATCAAACCAGAAGCATGGGCATGTCATCAATGTTCATAAAGGAAAATAAGAAAAACACACGCTGGGGCGTGGAGCAAAGGAATAAAAGAAAAACACACACCGTAGGTGTGGAGCAAATGAACAAAGAAGAAGAGCAATCAAGAGAACAATGATGATCAAAACTCAACTAAAGAAATGTGATCGCCACCAAGGTAATTAAAATAGCAATGCTAAGCTAAATACCTTGGAAAGAGGAGGATGCAACACCCGCCCACGGGAGATGAAAACCAGAACTCTGAAACTTCAGACGGTCTAATATGAGGCCGCCAGAGAGAACGAAACGGCCTTACGATAAGCCGCCACAGTTCTGAAACGGTCCAACGTAGAGCCGCTAGAGCACACGGAACATCAGATTAGGACTTAGATCTCCACCTCTCTCGGCCGGCCAGAAGAGTTGGGCCTCGTGTTAGGAACCCTGTAGACCTGCGAAAGAATGTAGAAGCAAAGAAAGACAACCAAAATTAGCCCTTGGACACGTGTAGTAACTATAATGCAAAGAAACTAAGTTGCATGCAAAAGGAAGGGGTGAATACCTGGGAGGTTGGTTTTTTAACCCCTGTGGGGCGTGAAAAAGATGGGAAGATGTTTAAAAACGTAATTGAGATGCAGGGAACGTGGAAGAAGAAGAGGGGAATATGCTATGAATGCTATGAAGAGGGGAGAAACTAGAGAGATGAAAACAACACAATGAAACGCTTGGAACTCAATACTCCCTGGACCGGAAGGCTTATGGCCGTAGAAAGCACTTCTCCTTGATGGGTACTCGCTCCAGAACGCAGCAGCACCTCGATGTAAACTCCAGAAATCTCCTCTTCAACCCATGAACTCAAGGGTTCTATTTATAGGCCCTCAAAGTCTAGGTTCGAGTTGGAGAGATTCCAGCGAAAAAGTAGGATGAAACTTAGCAAACTCTTGAAGATAATACTCCCAAGAGTCCACAAAAACAAACGGAAGCATCTAAGGATCACTATCGAAAGAGAAATCATCAAATCAAAACTCTACTTCGACCACGGCGTAGCAGAGAAAAGATAGTTAATCAGGACTCTCTGTCTCTTGAAACGGTCCTACGATAAACCGCCATCTGCAATTAACGGCCCAAGCATAGACTGCCAACCTCAGAAGATAAGGCCAACGGGCGAGAACTTCACGAACAGGACTCTGAAGCCAATACACAGTCTAAAGTAGAACCGCCAAAATGCCTCTAACGGCCTTACGATAAACTGCCAGAGCTCAATGGATAACAAATGGATAAGATGGAAAGAAAGATGTGGGCTCTGGACTCTGGCGTCAGCAAACGGTCTTAGTATAGGCCGCCAAATGTCATCAAATGCACATAGGATAGACCGCCAGAGACAATGTAGTTGCAAAATGAATGAAAGGCCCACTAAGCTTCGACCCACGGAAAACAAATAAGGAGCGAGACCCATCAAGGAGAATGACCCATGAAACAAGCCTCTAAAACTAACCAAAATGGCTCAGTAAACGGTGGATAACTCGGAGCATCAAAAAGATAAATAAGGAGATGACCCAACTTATTGGTCACAAAATGGGTATCAACAGATGCCCCTCCTTAACGTCCTCTTTGCAGGGGAACGAGCGGAGGTGAAGCGAAAACGACATGGAACATGGAGGTAAAGCAAAAATGGAGCGGAGTGGACTGAAAAGTGGCCGTTAATGTAAACCAACACATGTCCTCAACCAACAAGCGATAGGAATCTTCCAGAAAACTTCAAACCAATCATAAGGAATGGCCAAACCGAACGACACATGCCTAGAGGAACTAACCACTAAAGGAAAGGAAAACACGACCAACCTCCTCACTGGAACACACAGCTGATAGGCGGTCAGAATAAGCGAAAAAGGTAAAGAGACGATCAACTAAACTCCAGACATGAATCCTCAGCTAACCAAACCGAGCAAAAGACTGAAGGAAACCTTCCAACTCATAGTGGAATAACTCTCCTTACTCAAGACCATGGACACAGTTATCCACCATTACTGAGACACTTCAGACAGATGAGGGCTCATGAATGCTCAAAAGATGCGTATGATGCATGCTGGGCTAAAATAAACAAATCATCAAATCGAATGCGAAGAAAGGATAAAATAGCAAGATACTCGATAATAATGTTGCTAGATCGGACAAATCAGGGTCATGACACTATCTGCAATCACGGCGTGCAAGATAGAACCATCGTCCCCTAACTCGGCCAACCTAACGGCCTATCTAACGATTAAACATGTGAACTTAGATCATCATCATTTTTGTTAAAGGGGAACATCAGATCCCAGAACACATGAATGACCAGCCGGTTCTCGAGGTAATATATTATAAATACCATATAGTAATGCATTAAGAGACTAGGGATCGTGATACTTACCTGACTTACCTGTCTAGCGAGCGTTGAAAGCGTGATGGCATTCATGATTTTGTTATAAGAGGGTTAGCCATCAACGAATAAATCCATAGAATAAGCATGAAGCATGACAGATATAACTTTGAAGCATGAAACATAATGGAAAAAGCATTACATCATTCAGCCTAAACACGGTCTAAGATAGAACCACTAAAAGGTCTCTAACGGTCTAAACATGGACCGCCATAGTACGTCAGTTCACATCCTTCGAGGAAGGAGCTCTGATGACAAACGGTCGAAGGTAGGACCGCCAGAAGGACTGTGACGGTCTAACGATAGACCGCCAATTTTTTTGAGCGTTCAAAAAAAAACAACCGATCGTTCTCCCCCCCCCCATTCAAACGCTTAACCACTCAAACACCCCAACCGAGCAAAACCCCAACCGAGCCACCACTTCCACCGGCGACCACCGTCGATCCCTGCTCCGGCCAATGCAATGATGCATAAGAAAAAGAAGGTGATAAAATGCCTTCAACGGTGGTTAGAGAGAGAGAGGACACCGCCGGCGGTGGCGGAGGTGCCAGTGAGCGATGAAGGGCCATCGGCCCAAACGGAGGGAGACGTTGTCCCCACTGTCGAGGAAGATTCCAGGGATGCTCTAGAGGAGGAGGAAGAGGCCCAGACGGTCGGAGAAGCACCAACGGCGGCCATCGGACGCCGGTCATCAGAGGTAGACCGATGGCCCCAAAAACCCATTTTTCATTTTTTTATTCTTGAATGTGTATGCATGGGTGTGAATGGACAAGTGAATGGGTCTGGGGACCCATTGGAACAAATTGTAGGCCGTTTCGGCCATTTCCACAAACTGGGGAAATGGGGAGGATGATGCCCCTTCATGGGTACCGTAGCGGTCGTTCTAGTGACCGCTACAGCCTCAGACGGCCCACCCTACGGCCGCTATAGATCTCAGACGGTCCAACATATGGCCGCTAGAGAACAAGAGACAAAATGTTGATATTTTTATGTTTTTGGTTTATTTAATTTTTTGTTGTTTTTGATTATGTAAAATGCAATGATAAATCTAATGCAATTGACTGACCTATGTTCTAAATGTGTGCAGGGGAAAAGACGAACCCAGATTTCTTGGCTACAAGTTCGGGCCGTATACCAAGCTTTGCCAGATTACCAGAGGGAGAGACTAGCCGCCATGGGCTTCGGGGAGCGGCTGGGCATAGAGGTGACCCGAATTGACACAGCACTGATCTACGCCCTCCACGAGATATGGGATCCACTTAGTCGAGCATTCATCTTCCCCTAGGGCCACATGATCCCCATATTGGAAGATATAGCGAGCATCACCGGACTGCGTGATGTGACACACTAAGGGAAATGATGAAGAATGCAGTAGGTGAATGTGGGCCCTTGGACCTTATTCGCAAACACAATCGTAAGACTCGAGGTTGATTGGAAATCGCCGACCCACCGTGCACACCCGTTACCCGTGGTGACTCGGTGATGCCGAGTCGAGGTGGTGGAACAAGACCCTTGCCAGTAGAGGGCCAGCAAGGCTATGGTTTTCCCTCCTGAGGGTACAGTGCCCAAAATCAAGGGCGGACCAGGTGCCTTGAGGGCATTGGGTCACTCTCTCACTTTAGCCCACGGTGACCGCACATAAACTGGAAGCTCCGGGAACGAGCGCTCTCTCACCGACCAGCGGACTAGTTTCGCAGATATTAAGTGAACAAATACAGAGGAGAGCAAGGACAGAAGCTCACCTGGTTGGTTTGAAGAAACCAACCCCGTTCGGAGACGATGGGCGAGCGGAGAAGTGTGGGTTCCCCGCACACTGCGCCGATGAAGCTTCGGCCGAAGACCTGCTAGTACAAAACTACTCCTCGCACAGGAGGGTGATCGTGGGGTTGGGAAAATAGAGGTTACATTCAAACACTACCTCCACGCAGGGAGGGGTGCTAAGCCGGCCAGGCGGGGTGGGGAGATTTGCTTGAATTGCGCCGATGGAGCACCCTGTCGAATCTGCCCAGGTCTGGAACAGTAGGATAGGGAGTCGGTGTAGTCACCGCTGTGCACTCCCCAGAGCTCAGAAGTCACCGAAACCAGTGCCGAATTGTTGCTAACTGACTCTGGTACGTTGGGGAATTTCGGTGGACGGCTCCTTCGTCACCACCGGTCGGAGTGGACCCTGGAACAGGTTGATGCGGGACGGACACGGGAGGCGACTCTACGTGGGGTGGACCTCAGACTCTAGATGTGGACGCGACCAGCAACACACACCAGGGAGACATTAAGCCCGACACTACGAGCTCCTAGTGGTGAAACATCGCTAACAGAAGTGGAAGCTCACTCGTCGTCCCAAGCGAGGGAAAGCGCGGACCGTGCGCGATTAAGGAACCGGCGGAGGTCAAGGGTAGTCCGACTCAACTTCCGGACTCGGATCGAGTCACGGGACGGGTCACTCTCACAGCGGTGACATGGACACACGGGCTAGTACCTATCGCTCTCGGCAGTGGCAAAAGACCATATACTAGCTAAGCAAATGAACGCCAAGAGGTTAAGACCATTACCTCCACGCACCCGACGTGACGAAGACAACCCCGGCCGAATTACGGACTCCCGGTTAACAATGATTACAGAAATACACTAAGTCGACCCACTCCACGCAGGGAGGTAAAAGGTAACAAGTGGGGTCTGGAAATCACGCAACCTGGGTTGACGGGCAGCATCTTGATGTCGCCCGGCGGTGCCGAATTCCGTGTTTTTGTGCTTCCGAACGGCAGCTTCTACGGGTCTGCGGGGCCCACGGATGGCACTGTCCTCCGGATCTGCGGGGGTGGGACCCACTGTGATGGGGACCTCTGGTGGCGCGCCTCCACGGACGGCGGTCAGCCGGGAACACCGATCGGGGGTTGATCGGCCCCGATTCCCAACTCTTGAACTAATAACCCACGGATTTTGGTTGCTGTCTTCCGGCGCGCGCTCCGGGAAAAACGACCGCTGCGGTCAATCCCGACGTCGGATCGGGACGCATGAGCTATCGTTGGAAATCTATCTTCAAATGCTTTAATCTAGACCTAGAGAGATCTGCTGGATCTGGTCGGATCAGAACTTTATTGAATTTACAAGTCCCTGTTGTACAGTAACCGAAATCTCAGATCTGCAGGGCACTTGTCTGAGAACCACCATTGACCGCCTAGTAAACCTCCGATTCAGCTCTTGAGCTCTTCTTAGGAGTTGTAGGGAATCAAACCACGGAACTGGGATTATTTTTAGAATTTGATTTGTAGGTGGCTGCGATTTTTTATGATTTTTGGGGTGACTGGTGGTCGGATCTCGGAACAGGTGGACAGAACTGTAGATGGGTCTGAGAACGATTTTTAGAAAATAAGAGATGGGCGAATAAAAAATTGAGAAAAATTGTGGATGAAGGGGTGGATGGATGGAACCCCCAGTAAAAATGAGCGAACTAACAGAAATCAAAAAGTGGCTCTAAGACATGAAACTCAGGATGGAGGTGAACCTAGACAGAACTCTGGCAGAACCGAAATGGAAAAGTGGACAAAAATCAAAAATTAGCAAACGTGATCTGAATGATGGCCTGAATTTTATGGGTGGAGAGGAACATCCCAGGAACAACTCTTCCAAATTTGGTAGCCAAATGAGCTCGGGGAAGACCTGTGAATTTCGAACAAGCTGCTGTGGTACTGCACAGGCAGAACTCCGTTGATGGCGATGGCGGTGCGGTAGCGGCTCGTGGCGGCGGCGGTGATCGTAGGAACCGATACACGAGGGTCACACCTCAGAATGGAAGCCTTTACAGCATCCAAGGGGGAGAGGGAGAGGAGAAGGGGGCGCACCAAGCTGGAGCTCCAAGAATTACTTTGATTCAAATGGCATTAATTCATCAAAATGGGAAAATACAAGTATTTATGTGTTACATCTCACATCTATCCACAACCGTAGGATCTAGGGGAAGGGGATGGAGGGCTGGGATGAGATGTGAACATCACACAAAAATTAAAATAAAAAATACATGGAAGGGGGCGGCCTATTGACTATGGTGGCAAGGGGGGACAAGTTGGTAGCCACCTTGGACTTTGAAGTCCACTTGTCTCCCATGTGCCTTTTACCATTCAAACTTCTAGATGCCTCCATTTGACATGTTGACTGACCCCACATGGGGCCCATGGGCTGAGGTGGATCAATGGGAGGGGCCTAGGGGGTCCCGTGGGGCCCAGGGGTCCCATTTTGCAAATAAGCCCCTCGTACACTCATAATTACATACCGAATACAATGAAATAAACACAAATTATACACACATAAAGGCTAACTAAATATGATAAATGGGGAGGCTCAAGGCGGAGTCTCCAGGCTGTCTCCGAGCCAGATGGACGCTGAGGTGGCTCGAGTCGTGCTCCGTGTGCGGTACCGGTGGCTCGGCGTGTCGCGCCGCTCAACTGCTCGGGTGTCCGCACCAATTCTCCCCGGGTGGGAGAAACTCGACCCTGTCGAGTAAGGGTCTGCATCGCTCCTGTCTCGCTCCAGAAGGTCCGGATCGATCCGCTGCAACTCGCCATGTGTGATCCACGTGTCCTCAGTAGCGGGCCGTCCTCTCCATCGCACTAGGTAGCGCGGGTAAGATCCACTCCTGGTAACTGTCACTTGCTCGTCTAGTATACGATCTATATGCTCACGCTGGCATGAAAAAGGGGCTGGAGGTGGAAGTGGACACTCAGGTGTGGTATCACTCTCAAGGGGAGGAGATGGCTCAAAAGGCTCACTAGGGATCACCGTTAGGTCTCTATATGCAACAAGATCCGATACATTGAAGGTAGAGCTTATACCATATTCCTCGGGCAGGTCCACAACATACGCATTGGATCCAACGCGTTTCAACACTCTAAAGGGACCGACTCCGCGAGCTTGCAACTTCTTAACGGTTCCAGAGGGAAACCGTTCAGGTCTTACCCTGATCATGACGTATTCACCCTCGTGGAACTCTCGGTGGTGTCGGTGGACATCGGCTAACTCCTTGTACCGTGCATTGCTGGCCTCAATGTGACGACGGATGTCGTCATGCAAACTCCTAACATGCCTAGCAAACGACTCGGCCGACTCCGACACTCTAGCATGGATAGGCATGGGGACAAGGTCAACGGGTTTCCTAGGCCTACGACCTGTGACAATCTCAAATGGACTCATGCCGGTAGACCTATTCACCGAATCATTGTATGCAAACTCAGCCATGGGTAAAATGAGATCCCAATCCCCAATGCGGTCCTTAACTAGACACCTCAAAAGATCTCCCAGACTCCTATTGACCACCTCGGTCTGACAATCTATCTGGGGGTGATATGCAGTGGAAAACTTGAGGTGAGTACCCATCATATGCCATAGTGTCTTCCAAAAGTAGGAAGTGAATCTAACATCACGGTCAGATACTATAGTGCGAGGCAACCCGAACTTGCACACCACATGCGTAAGGAAAAGGCGGGCTACCCTCGAAGCATCCGAAGTCTTCGAGCAAGGAATAAAGAGGGCCATCTTCGAGAAACGGTCAACCACCACATAGACCGAATCATGCTTCCTGGAGGTACATGGCAGTCCCAAAACAAAGTCCATGCTAACATCCTGCCACGGGACATCAGGCACGGGAAGAGGCGTATAATGGCCCGAGCTTTGCTTCTTCATCTTGGCCGTAGCACATGTACGGCACTGAGCCACGATGTTAGCGACATCGCGCTTCAAGCTCGGCCAATAAAATCGATGCTCCACTGCCTCAATAGTCTTGTTCCGACCAAAGTGGCCGGCTAGACCTCCCGCATGTAGTTCCCACACTAAGAAATCTCGAACCGAAGTTCGGGGAACACATAGCCTGCTACCTCGAAAGAGGTAACCCTCCTGAAGCACATACTCATCAAGGTCTCTCGAGGGTCCGGCCTGGAGAGTGGTAAAAATCTGCCCGAAGTCAGGACAATCAACATAGGCCTCCTTCATCTTCTCTAACCCTATGACCTCGGCACTCATGGTGGTAAGCAAACATGCTCGCCGACTCAAGGCATCAGCCACCTTGTTCTCCACCCTAGCCTTATGTTTAAGCACAAAGGTGAACTGCTGGAGATACTCGACCCAACGACTATGACGCGAGTTAAGCTTCTTTTGCGAATGGAGGTACCTCAATGCCTCGTGGTCGGAGTATAGGACAAACTCCTGATGTAAAAGATAGTGTCTCCAATGCCTAAGAGCCTGAACAACTACGTAGAATTCTTTATCATACGTGGAATATCGCAGTTTCGCGTCATTTAGCTTCTCGCTGAAATATGCGATCGGGTGGGACTCCTGACTCAAAACTCCTCCAATCCCAACACCCGACGCATCACAAGAGACCTCAAACACCTTCGAGAAATCAGGCAATTGAAGGATAGGTGTCTGGGTCATGCGCTCCTTGATGTCCTTGAAGGCGGCAGATGCGGCCTTCGTCCATACAAATGTGCCCTTCCGGATGCAATCCGTGATCGGGGCGGTGACGGAGCTAAATCCGCGGATGAAGCGACGGTAGAACGTCGCAAGGCCATGAAAGCTGCGGACATCATGAACCGTACGGGGTTCCAGCCACTCAACAATGGCCCGGACCTTCTCTGGATCGGCGGAGACCCCAGTACTAGACACGATAAAACCCAAGAAGGTAAGCTGAGATGTCATGAAGGCACACTTCTGTGGGTTCGCAAACAGCTGCTCTCGCCGAAGAAGTAGACAGACCTGCCGAAGGTGGTCTAAGTGGTCCCCTGTGGTGCGGCTATAGATAAGGATATCATCAAAATACACCACTACAAAGAGTCCAATGAAAGATCGAAGGACCTGAGTCATGAGCTGCATGAAAGTGCTAGGGGCATTGGTCAACCCAAAAGGCATGACCAACCACTCATATAGACCGTCCTTGGTCTTAAATGCGGTCTTCCACTCATCACCTAGCCTAATCCTCACCTGATGGTAGCCACTCTTAAGATCGATCTTCGAAAAGATAGTGGCACCTGCCATCATGTCCAGCATGTCATCAAGGCGGGGAATAGGGAACCTGTACTTCACGGTGATCTTGTTGATGGCACGACTATCAATGCACATTCTCCACGTGCCATCCTTCTTCGGGGCGAGTAACGCGGGTACAGCACATGGACTCATGCTGTCCCGAATAGACCCTCTCTGCACTAACTCATCGACCTGCCGTAGCTCGGCATGCTCCGTGGGACTCATGCGATAATGAGGAAGGTTGGGCAAAGAAGAGCCCGGAACAAGGTCGATGGCATGCTGAATATCCCGCATAGGTGGGAGTCCCTCGGGAAGCTCATCGGGAAAGACATCAGCATACTCCTGCAGAATGGGAACAACCTCGGGTGGGAGCTCACCCTCGGAGTCCCGCTCCACCTCTCGAACCGTAATGGCAAACACCGGACAGCCCTGACTAAGCTCCTGCTCCATCTCCCGGGAGCTGATCATCATCAATCTCCTCGTCGAGGGCTCTCCTGGGCCAGAGGTAACGGTCATAGCCCTACCTGGGGATGGGGTACTAGGCCCGAGAACGGAAGGCTTCGGAGTACTAGGGCCAGTAGGACCCCTGACTGATGGGCTCCTGGGCCGAACGGGTTGGAGGGTGACCCACTGGCCAGTGTGGTCGAAGGTACAGGTGTTCGACCGGCCATGGAGCGTGGCATCCCGGTCGAATAACCACGGCCTACCAAGAATGATACTGCCCACTTCCATGGGGAGAACATCACACCAGATCTCGTCATGGTAGGAGTGGAGCTGCAGCGGGACCAAGCACCGCAGCCTGACCAAAATGGAAGTGGTATCCACCCATGATACCTGATAGGGGCAAGGGTGGTCTACGGGTGTGAGACCAAGACGAGTGACAGCGTTCGTGGAGATTGCATTGATACAACTCCCGCTATCGATGACCACCTTACAAATTTGCTTTCCTAGCCTATAGAATACATGAAGGATAGTAGTCCATCGCCAGTCATCACTGACCTGTGGCTAGATGAGGATACATCTGACGACCCCCACGTGGGTATCGTCCGAATGCTGGGCATCCTGGGCCTCACCTCCCATCTCATAGTACTCGTCAGCTAGCTCTTCATTTGCCTCATAGCTGACTAACTCGAGGCCCGTAGGGGTGGTATCCTCGGCCTGTGTGTCCCCAATGTGAAGAGATGGGTGGGTGGGACACTGGTTGGCGAAATGGCCAAACCTATTGCAGCGATAACACTGCTGCCGTGATCCACTAGGCTCCCCAATCATAGGTCCTTTACCTTTATCCTCCCGACGGATAGGAGGCGTAGGCAACAATGGACGTGCAGGAGGTGCGGGTGCCGGTGGACGGGCTATGGGTGGGGCTGTAAGATGCTGGGGACGAGGAAGGTCCCTCGGGGGTGGAGGACGAGGCCTAGGAGCAAACGGCTCGGGACGAGCGGGCTCCTGAGGTCGAGCCATGGGGGCCCTCATATACATGCCAGATGAGCCACGGGGCTCGACACTACGAAGGGGAAAAGAGCCCAACCGATGGGGTGACTCGAACTCGGCCTCGAATTGCTCCAATTCGAGAGCTATCTGATATGCCTGCTCCAAAGTGGTTGCATTGCGACGAAAGAGTTCATATTAATAATTGGGCCGCAAACCTCTTCGAAAGCGGGATATAGTCATAGTGCTCTCTTCCGTGACCCCACACCGTAAGTAATACTCATCGAACTCGGCGGTGTACTCGGTTACGGAGCGGTTCCCTTGGGAGATGCTTTGCCACTTGTCTATGAGACGTTGGCGATATGAGGCGGGAAGGTACTTCTCCCTCAACTTGGTTTTCATATCATCCCAAGTACCGATCTGGGGTTGACGTCGCTGGTTGAGCAGGCTCTCCACATTGATCCAATAAGTTTGAGCCTGCCCTTGCAGCTTCATCTTCGCGTATCGGACTCTTCGGTGGTCCGTCATCTCAAACCACTCGAAGTTCCGGTCCATGCCGGCCTCCCAATCTAAGTACACCCTAGGGTCCAAGGACCCGCTAAAAGTGGGAGGGTCCGCACGCACGCCCCTAAAAATGCGGTCGTCCTCCTCGTCATCACGATTCCGTCGTTGATGACGGCGACCGTTACCCCCTTGATCATTATCAGATGCATAATCATCCACCACATGCACCTGTTGAACCCTAACATTCTCCGCCTGAGCTCTTGGTACAGCAGGTTGCTGAACCGGCTCCTGTTGGCCGTTCGTCGGCGCGGGTTGCGCCGCTACTGGGCCTCTCTCTAGGACGGCAATTCTCCCAACTAGACCCTGGATGGACTGATCCGAAGACTCGGCCCGATCCTCGAGGGCTTTCATCTGCCCTTCTAGACGCGTTCCTATGCCATCCATACGCGTACTAAGGCCATCCATACGCGTGTCAAGACGTTCCATAATGGCTCAGAACATCTCGGCCATCGAGGACTCATCGGAGCTACGGGCCCGGGAATCCGCCATAGGTGGTGGTGGCGAGTATTGGGTACCTCGACGGGTGGGCATGCAACTAACACATGACCTAGAAGACACCGACTAATGCAAACACACACTAAATGATGCACTTAGACCTAAACCAATATCCAGCATGAGGCGGAGTTAATCGATCCGAAGATCACTCCCGCAAGTGTGCGGCCTTCCCGATAGGCGTAGCCTAATATTCGGACAACACCTTTTAATATACTGGGTAAAGGGTGCAAATGTAATTTAAAACACACTTTTTTTTGTTTTGAAAATAATGATGATCCTAGACTCGACTTAGACCATGATGCATGCAAGACATATGCAAAGACTACCCTAGACTCGACTCGCTCTGATACCAAACTGATGCGGGACGGACACGGGAGGCGACTCTACGTGGGGTGGACCTCAGACTCTAGATGTGGACGCGACCAGCAACACACACCAGGGAGACATTAAGCCCGACACTACGAGCTCCTAGTGGCGAAACGTCGCTAGCAGAAGTGGAAGCTCACTCGTCGTCCCAAGCGAGGGAAAGCGCGGACCGTGCGCGGTTAAGGAACCGGCGGAGGTCAAGGGTAGTCCGACTCAACTTCCGAACTCGGATCGAGTAGCGGGACGGGTCACTCTCACTCTCACAGCAGTGACATGGACACACGGGCTAGTACCTATCGCTCTCGGCAGCGGACAAAAGACCATATACTAGCTAAGCAAATGAACGCCAAGAGGTTAAGACCATTACCTCCACGCACTCGGCGTGGCGAAGACAACCCCGGCCGAATTACGGACTCCCGGTTAACAATGATTACAGAAATACACTAAGTCGACCGACTCCACGCAGGGAGGTAAAAGGTCACAAGTGGGGTCCGGAAATCACGCAACCCGGGTTGACGGGCAGCATCTTGATGTCTCCCGGCGGTGTCGAATTCCGTGTTTTTGTGCTTCTGAACGGCAGCTTCTACGGGTCTGCGGGGCCCACGGATGGCACTGTCCTCCGGATCTGTGGGGGTGGGACCCACTGTGATGGGGACCCCTGGTGGCACGCCTCCACGGACGGCGGTCGACCGGGAACACCGATCGGGGGTCGATCGGCCCCGATTCCCAACTCTTAAACTAATAACCCACGGATTTTGGTTGCTGTCTTCCGGCGCGCGCTCCGGCGAAAACGACCGCTGCGGTCAATCCCGACGTCGGATCGGGAGGCATGAGCTATCGTTGGAAAGCTATCTTCAAATTCTTTAATCTAGACCTAGAGAGATCTACTGGATCTGGTCGGATCAGAACTTTATTGAATTTACAAGTCCCTGTTGTACAGTAACCGAAATCTCAGATCTGCAGGGCACTTGTCTGAGAACCACCGTTGACCGCCTAGTAAACCTCCGATTCAGCTCTTGAGCTCTTCTTAGGAGTTGTAGGGAATCAAACCACGGAACTGTGACTATTTTGAGAATTTGATTTGGAGGTGGCTGCGATTTTTTATGATTTTTGGGGTGAGTAGTGGTCGGATCTGGGAACAGGTGGACAGAATTGTAGATGGGTCTGAGAACGATTTTTAGAAAATAAGAGATGGGCGAATAAAAAATTGAGAAAAATTATGGATTAAGGGTGGATGGATGGAACCCCCAGTAAAATTGGGCAAACTCACAGAAATCAAAAAGTGGCTCCAAGACATGAAACTCAGGACGGAGGTGAACCTGGACAGAACTCTGGCAGAACCGAAATGGAAGAGTGGACAAAAATCAAAAATTAGCAAACGTGATCTGAATGTTGGCCTGAATTTTGTGGGTGGAGAGGAACATCCCAGGAACAACTCCTCCAAATTTGGTAGCCAAATGAGCTCGGGGAAGACCTGTGAATTTCGAACAAGCTGCTGTGGTACTGCACAGGCAGAACTCCGTTGATGGCGATGGCGGTGCGGTAGCGGCTCGTGGCGGCGGCGGTGATCGTAGGAACCGATACACGAGGGTCACACCTCAGAATGGAAGCCTTCACAGCATCCAAGGGGGAGAGGGAGAGGAGAAGGGGGCGCACCAAGCTGGAGCTCCAAGAATTACTTTGATTCAAATGGCATTAATTCATCAAAATGGGAAAATATAAGTATTTATGTGTTACATCTCACATCTATCCACAACCGTAGGATCTAGGGGAAGGGGATGGAGGGCTGGGATGAGATGTGAACATCACACAAAAATTAAAATAAAAAATACATGGAAGGGAGCGGCCTATTGACTATGGTGGCAAGGGGGGGACAAGTTGGTAGCCACCTTGGACTTTGAAGTCCACTTGTCTCCCATGTGTCTTTTACCATTCAAACTTCTAGATGCCTCCATTTGACATGTTGACTGACCCCACATGGGGCCCATGGGCTGAGGTGGATCAATGGGAGGGGCCTGGGGGGTCCCGTGGGGCCCAGGGGTCCCATTTTGCAAATAAGCCCCTCGTACACTCATAATTACATACTGAATACAATGAAATAAACACAAATTATACACACATAAAGGCTAACTAAATATGATAAATGGGGAGGCTCAAGGCGGAGTCTCCAGGCTGTCTCCGAGCCAGATGGACGCTGAGGTGGCTCGAGTCGTGCTCCGTGTGCGGTACCGGTGGCTCGGCGTGTCGCGCCGCTCAACTGCTCGGGTGTCCGCACCACAGGTGCCCTGCGCTCTGACTTGTTCTGGTTCCAGGATGCAGTAGCAGAGAGATCCAGGTGCCACGACCGCTCCCGAAGCCCGAACAAGGCGAGACCAAAACGAGAACGACCGCAGACGAGTCCTCTTCGAATGGCCACCAGGGAGGGCACCAGACAATGTCGGGGCAGAGAGGGAGAGCCCGTGGAGTGGGGAGATGTCTAGTCAGGTCCTGAGTGGCCTGATCTGCGCACCTGGGGGAGAAAAATTGGAAAACATTCCTCCGGATGCCAAACGGGATGTCGTCTTCTGCTGATAGAAGTAGATTGGATGTAGAAGACCCCGGCCGGACGACGTCTTCAGAAGCGATGAGGTGTGGCCATGGGAGCTTCTGCACTGCAGCTCTGGTCCAGTTTCAGGTCCCGGTTGCGCAGTCGGATGAGAACGAACCCTCCGGATAGTAGGGATGTCGGATGCTGGCGAGACCACCTCGGCTGCAAAGCTATCTTGACGACCTTTCCGTCGATGTATGGTACGCCTCCAGAAGACGCCGAATGACCTAGGGGCAGGTTCTGTAAGTGGGGCTCCTGCTGCTGCCTGCGAACTGGATAGAGCAGGAAGGTGAATGATGTTGGTAATGGTGGGGAGGGGTGAAGGGACTGCAATGGGGAGAGGGATAATGGCTATGGGGCTTGGATGGGGGTGAGTAGAGATGGTGGAGAGGCTGGAGAAGAGGGCTGGGTCGCAGCTAGCAGGTGGAGGGGGAGGGAGGTGCGGCCAAGGGTGGAAGGTGAGAGAGAGAGGGGGGCGCAAATGGGCTTAGGGGAATGGGGAGATGGGTTAGTGGAGGGGTTAATGGTGGCCTAGGGAATGGGAAGGGTTGACTTGGGGAGGGGAAGGGGTGCTTGGGGGAAGGGATTCCCCCTTGGGAAGGTGAAAGGTTGTATGGGGAAGGTGAAAGGTTGCTTGGGAAGAGGGAGAGGTGCCTAGGAGAAGGGGATTCCACCTAGGGGTTGGAGGGGGGATTAAATGGGAGGTATGGGGAAGGGGGAGGGGTCTTAATTAGAGGTGAATAGGGAGGAGAGAGAGTGAATTTCGAAATTAGGGGTGGGGAGGAGAGAGAATGGGGTTCGCCCCCTTTAGAGAGAGAGAGAGAGAGAGAGAAATAGAGAGAGAGCTAGAGAGGTAGAGTGAGAGAGTGAGAGAGAGCACAAGGGTTTCAATATTCAACTCAAATTTTTTCATTAGTTCCAAATGGAGGGTTTGGAGTCCTATTTATAGGGAACTCCAAATTTATAAAAAGTCCCTGCTAAAAAGATTAATGACACATTTCTAGGGGGAAGGGGGCGCAAGTGGGCCAAGCCCAAGTGATTGGGCCCATCACCCACATGATGACTACTAGACTTAGGAACATAACCACATAACATAGGTACTGACTCAATTAAAAGACAAATTACATCAAGATGACTCAAAATAAAGACAAGAAGTACACCAAAGTGATCCATCAAAGTGCTGTGGCGGCAGCCCAGGCATACGTCAGACGAGAGATCTGGCTACACTGCATCAACATCGTCGACCCTCTCCATCACCGACTGATTATGAGGACGAGAGGAGCACATCAGCCAGAGGTGGAGTTCCCCGAGCGAGATGACGAGCGCGTTGGGAGATCGGCGAAGGGACTCAGCGGCGACATCGACTGGGTCACTCGGGTGATTGACCAGGTGCGGGATTGGATGTGGAGAGGTCGGAAGGTGAGGACCCGAGCTGACAACGACGAGGCCTACCTGAATGCCTTCGCTCGGAGGTACGGCGATCGAGTGTTCCACGGCGTCCGACGACCGGTATGACTTCTAAACTCATGCTCTTAAATTAAATGATCGTATTCTTATATGCACTGACACCATGATTTGCTATATGCAGCTAGACCCGCAAGGATGCATAGCAGAGCTCCAGGGCCTCCTCCACACCACTGTATAGTAGAGAGACGAGCTCCAGCATGCACTGGACCTTCTGCTGAGCTTCTTAAACCTTGGACTTAATTATGCATATGCCTATGATGAATGTGACTGGCCTTGACTTCTAAAATGTAGCGAGCTGAGGGATCGCAGCGACAGGGACCAGATGCACCGTCCTCGTCGTCACAGCCTGTGGGAGGTAGGGCTGAGCGAGATGCAGACTTTACTCGGGCGGTAGCTCGGGCTGAGGAGGCCGAGGCTTCACTCACGGAGAGGGTAAGCAAAACCAACCGAGTTCCTTAGACTTTAAATGCTTATGATGCTTATGCCTTGACTGACTATGATGAATGCTAATGCAGGCGAGAGAGCTGAGCACAGGGCTAGCCGAGGCGGAGCGAGCCCGAGCGGAGACAGAGAGTTTGAGAGCAGAGGCAGCGGCGGTGACCCGTCTCCGTGAGGAGGTGGCGCGATTGAGCGCGGGGCTAGTAGACATAGAGCGCTACCGAACTGAGGCGCGAGAGGCTCGGTGTCAGGCCTATGAGATGAAGATTGAGCTGCGGACGATGGAGGGGACTATGCGGATGATAGGCCATGGACCAGAGCAGAGCGTGTCCCAGAGCGGTGCTCGGAGCGGCTCGTTTCCTGACTTCTTGACTGGCTCCTCCGACCATCAGAGGAATGAGGAGGGGGATAGGAGACGATGACAGCGAGAGGAGGGGAGCATCTCCATGGCCTCACCGGCAAAGAAACACGAGGGTACTGGCGACAGCGGGGGTCCAGGAGAGGGACCCGTCGGAGCGTGACTTGTACTTTTCTTTTTTCTTTTGATGCACACATGTACATGACTTTTGGTTAGTGGAATGAAAATATTTTTGGTGTTTTTATTTATTTTTAAGATGTGAATGTGGATGAATATTAATGCTTGAAATGACAGACAAAGGGTACGAGTGAGAGGGACAGAGAGAGAACAGGACTGACGATTGAGGGGGAACGAGTTTAACCAAAATCTGGAAAAACCTGACAAACGGTCTAATTTAAGACCGCCACAATCTGGAAAAATGGTCAAACCAACGACCGTCAGAGGAACAGAGGCAAGCGGTGGAAAAAGGGAAGAAAACGGTCCAATGATGAATCGCCTGAGGACTATAGCGGTCTTACGATAGACCGCTAGTGCAATTAACTGTGTAATCCGAGCGGGACTCTCCATGAGAGTCCGAACTCGGGGGAAAGAAGCCTTAATCTGCACTAGAACCTAATCTAACTTAGGATAAGGCTACCCAACCTCTATCCTAATGCACCAACATCAAAAATAAACTTCTATAAGTAGGAACAAGGACCAAAATCGCAGCTCACACCAATTCTCTGCTATAAGCCCCAAAATTCCATAAAAAACTCCCAAAACACCATGAAGAGGACCTTTGAATCTAGTGCCATGGGAGAGATGGTCTACACCGGACCTAAGGCAGCTAAGAAGGAGTATGGGGAGCTACAGCGGCTGACTTCAATCCCCAAGCACCTGAGCTCAAATTCTTCAAGAGAGTTAAGTTGCAACTTGATCCAAAAATTCATAAATTTCTGAACTTTCATTCTCATGATCTTCCTCTCTTCTTCCTCTTCTATTTCCTTCTCTTTCTAGCTTCTTCCTGGCCCACGATGCTACTCCAACCAAAAGTGGGTGGCTTCCATGATCAAAGAACTCCCTTTAGAGGTCCTCTCAATCCTAAGGGCATGGCACCTTCAACCCTTGTTAGTTTTAGCTAAGAATTTTCAGAAATTATCCTTGGATTGGTCAAGCATTTCGGCCCTTGTAGAGCTATGGCATCCACAAACACACACTTTCCTTTTCCCAAGCTTTAAAGCCACTGTCCTATTAGAGGAGGTAGAGACCTACCTATCCCTCCCTAAGACCAAGGTGGGGGATGAAGACCTAGTGTGTCACACGGTTGAGCCTATAGACGCTTCACTCATTCTAGGGGATTTCATACACAACCCGAAGGATGTTAGGACCATGATCAGCCCACGCCATATCCATTTGATACCCATGGCTCAATGGATAACCGCTTATTGTAAAAATAAGAGTGGAAGATTTGAAGCCATAGCCAAAGTTACCTCAGTTTGCTTGTGCGGGGTCTTCCTTTTCACCACCACCGACCACCTATTGGACATCCAAAACCTTAGCATTATTAGTGGGCTGTGGCGGGGTTTATCTATCTCTCAAGCGGTCCTTTCATACCTCTATGAAGGCCTTAGCTCATCTTGCCTAGGAGGGCCTCTCTTCGGATCAATGATCATCCTTGAATGTTGGATGGGAGTGAGACTTACATTCCTACCCAAGGAGGACTTGCTTTCAGCTAGCCGGATATTCGGGAGCCACCCTCTATTCTTCATAGGAGGCGCATTTGGGTTTCCTTCACAGGTTGAGTGTCGGGTGGCGGACAAGAAGACACGAGATGAATGGCGCCTTTACCTCAACATTTTGCCAATGGTAAGGTTCGTGATGCGGCCAAGAATTCTACGAAGCACTACCCTTAGAGTACCTTGGTGACCGGGCCTAGACCTGCAGCTAGTGGGGAATACTACTTTGGCAATCTACAACCTGCACCAGTGCTATCTTCAAATTGGGCTACCCCATACCATGGTTCCTGCACTATCACACTTCCCTCCCCTCCTAGCTAGGAAGATGGGGACCAAGGAGGACGAGCGAGTAGTCCAGAACGCTCTAATTATGTGGGAGATCAGTCGGGTGCGCACTTGGCAAGCAGAAGTGGCAGAAGACGAAGAGGGATACCGCTCTTATGTGAAAGAATTACGCAAGATCCGACCTTACGCGGACAAGAGAATGAATGTTATTTGAGCTTTTTCTTTCTTTTCCCTTCTTGATGTACTTGAAAATATCAACCAAATGATGTATCTTGAACTTAGTGGAATAGAATAAGTGCTTTGTTTAGAAAAGATGAGGAATTGATTGCATGATTGAGCTCAAATTAGCTAAAAAAGTAGAGTTTCTGTCTGACATAACAGTCTAATTTAGGGCCGCCAACATGCTCTAATGGTCTCATGAGAGACCGCCCGAGATAGCGCTCAGGGAAAACTGAGTGTTTTCAACCCTCGAGAGAGAAAAACGGTTCAATTATGGGCCGCCAGAATGCTTTGACGGTCTATCGTAAGACCGCTAGAGGCAATTTTACTGAGAGTTGATTTTTTTTTAGTTTTTGGGAAATTCAACGGTCCAATCATGAACCGCCAGAGAAGGTTAGCGGTCTAATTATAGATCGTCAGAGATAGAAGACTCGTGAGCTTTGAATCTTGGGCGCTTGAACCTGCGTCTGCACACACTTAGACAGAAAAATAAGTTAGATCTGTTCTTACACTCAACCCCTTGCCTACAACAAGTTAGAGAATGACCATTCTTGATATTTGGTCAAGGGGTTGAGCCTTATTAAATAAGCAGAAATATAATAAGAAAAATGTAATGCATGCAATGCGAGATGATGGTATTTTTGGTTTTTAAAAAGCATATTTGATTTTTTTTACGTGGTTTTGAGATATCTGATTTTTGGTGGGTTTTGAAATATATGATTTTTTTAGATTTTAAAATATCTGATTTTTTTGGATTTTGAAGTATACCATTTTTTTGGATTTTGAAATATATGATTTTTTTGGATTTTGAAGTATATCATTTTTTGGATTTTTTGAAAGCCAATTTTTGTCCTGGCAACATAGGCCCTACCTGCCCCACTCGAACTCTCCTGAGATCGGCGTGCTTTTTGAAATGACAACCCCTGGCCAGGGCCAATCTGCGTAACGGTGCTTCTACCGAGGCCATACCCGGGGTACTGTCTAGTCCTAAAAGAGAAAACAGAATTTGAGGATAAGCTTAGGCCAGGTATAGGGGTTTTCAGGGTTTGAATCCTTCTCACAACGACCCTTTCAGAGATTCAGACGGTTGAGTCGGGGCTTTTTGTCCGTCATCGAACCTTCATCCACCCAAGGCACGCCTATGACCGGGCTTATAACGTCCCACGGGGAAACTATATTGCCACTCTTGCCATGCCTAGTCTCTTTTCTCGGAGCTATAGACTTTGAGATATGGACTTTTTGAAATAGATCTTTATTCTTCGTTGCAATTGTTGCTCCTTCTTTTTTTCTTTTTCTTTGAATTGCTTCTTTCTTGTGGAATCAGGTCATAACGGATTGCCCCTTTTTGAGACCTCCTCTCATCAGGGTGTCTAGATTAGTCATCGCCCCCCTTATTTACCTCTTGCCCCTAGATTCAGTCGAGGACAGAAACGGACAGGGACTTTGACTTCCCCCGGGCATGGCCAAGGAGAAACGGTGTTTTACATAATTGGGAAACCTGACCAGGGATGCCGTGAAGTGTGTGATTAATTTGCCAAGCTCGGGGTCCTCCTTCATGTTCGAGAAAGGGACACCTTGCTACCGGGCTTTCATTAGCCTAACTCTAAGGATAAAAGCGCTTAAGATACAACCCATTCCAAGCGTGAGACAGCTCCTCACCTTCTGCGTTGACTAAGCGGTAAGCGTTCCCTGGATAAGCCTCTCTAACAACGAACGGACCATCCCAGTTAGGTTGCAATTTGGACCTAGGACCTCCGGACCTGATGAATTTGCGTTTCAAAACCATATCTCCTACTTGAAATTTACGTTCTATTACCTTCTTTTGAAAATAACGCGAGACTCTTTTTTGATAAAAGGACACGTGATCGGCCGCATTCATACTCTTCTCATCCAAGAGTTCCAACTGGACGAGCAACGCCTCTCGACGTTCATCGAGATTAAGTTCCTTATCAAACTACACTCTCAGGGAAGGGACCAAGATCTCATATGGGAGCACCACCTCCATCCCAGAGGTAAGAGCATAGGGAGTTTGCCATGTGGGAGTACGGACGGAGGTACGGTAAGCCCATAGAGCTTCCACTAACCGTTCAGGCCAATCAGAAAATTTGTGAGATTCGTACGTTTTTTTATGCTTTTAAGAAGGGTTTTATTAGTGGCTTCGGCTTGACCGTTGCCTTGAGGATAATATGGAGATGAATGATGCAATGTAATATTGAACTTCTTACAAAGGTCCTTGAGCTCTTGAGAGATGAACTGGGGTCCGTTGTCGGTGACGATGCTGCTTGGCACTTCGAACCGCGAGATGATATTCTTCATGATGAAGTGGCACACCGTTGTTGCTTTGATCTCCGCGTATGCCTCCGCTTTGGCACACTTGGTGAAGTATTCAGTGGCGGTAAGGATAAAGGATTTTTGTTTGGTTTCAGAGTTGGGATCACCAAGCGGGCCAACAACGTCGAAAGCTCACATGGAGAATGGCCAAGGAGCAAAGAAAGGATGTAGAGATGAAGCTGGAGCATGGATTTTATCATGCGTGGAGTTGGCATTTAAGACACCTCCGGACATAGAGGGAGCAATCTTCCTCTAGAGTGGGCCAATAATAACTCTACCTAAGGATCTTCTTCGCTAGAGCCTGGCCATTAACATGACCTCCACACTCACTAGAATGGGCTACTTCGGCCACCTTCCAAGTCTCATCATCATCTAAACATCTCAAGAGCATTCCATTGAGAGCGCGCCTGTACAATTCTCCAGCAACGATAGTGTATCTCGAGGCGGCTCTTCTGATAGCCTTACGCTGCTTAGCATTTGCCCCTTCAAGGAATGATCCATCCTCGCAATACAACTTGATTTCATGATACCAGGGCAATCCTTCTTCCTCCAGGATCTCCGCTAATTCCGTTAAAGATACTTCTTTCAAATCTTCCTTCTCAGCCCTAGCCTCTACAGCCTTCCTAAGGTTGTGATACCAAGGATCCAGAAGAGAGGGAGCATCTAACCTCCGAATGACAATAGTCTCAGTGCTTCGACTGAGAGGAAAAGATAAAGAGGAAGCAAGTGATGTCAGTGCATCAGCAAGAATGTTCTGAGATCGGGGAGTATGGATATAGATCAACTTGCGGAATTGTTGAGCCAGGAGGGTGACCAAGTCTCGACAATTTAGGTTGCGTATTGATGCAATGAGGGAGAGTGATAGCTCTTCCCCTTTCTCCTTGGCGCTCCCCCCTCCCATCGGCCATGGCCGGCGCGATAGGGGTACCCCCGCTTTTTATTCCGTTGCAGCTGTCGTCGGAGGCAGCCTCTTCCTCCACCCAGGCAGCCCAGCGGAAATCTTTTGCACAGGTGCTCATGGAGTCCAAGTCGAAACCAAAGATATCCATCCCGGTGAAGGTCCCTGCGTTCACCGATAGGGGTGAGCCAGCGGTATTCTTCTCTAAGGCGGATGTACATGCTTCCCTTCATTTCCTTTCTTTTGTAGCTGTGGAGAAATGTGCATATGGCAGACCTGTTTTCTCATAAATCAAGGCATGCTTGATGCAGCGCTTGGCTCTCTCTGCTGACTTTGTCATTAGCAAGCTTAACCCGAGGCATCTCCTCTTTCGTTTTGAAAATGAAGCTAACTTTATGAAATTGTTGATTCAGAAACACTTGTATATAAAGGGATTCCTATTTCGATTCTTTCGATGGTCTTCGGATTTCAATTTTGAAGCAGATCCGCAGACGGTGCCAGTCTGGATTGGGCTTCCATCTTTACCAGCAAATCTATATCATGAGGATTGTTTGCGGTCAATAGACAAAAATTTTGGGGCGGTGCTACGGATCCATGACAAAACTCTAGCACTCTCAGATACTTCTGAAGCTCTGGTTTGTGTAGAGATGGATTTATCCACTCAGCGAAGGGAGCGATTATGGATAGATCTTGATGGTTATGGCTTTTGGCAGCCGGTAAGCTTTGATCGTGTTCCTGCCTTATGCAATTATTGTCATAAACTAGGCCACTCAATAGAGGGCTATAAGAAGAAGATGGGAAAGAATGCTCGATCCCAGTTGGCTAAGGAATTAGACCTAAAGACTTCCAGGCAGGAGTATCGGCCCCGGAGGAATGACCAGCAAACTGTTCGACAAAATATGACTGTAAGCAATAAATTTGAAATTCTGAGGCAGGCAGTGGATGAACAATGCCTACATCTAGACAAGGATACCAACTTCAACATCTTAGGGATGGATCAGGTTAAGGAGAACTCTAAGGAAAAACAGTTAAGCTCAGAATTCCTCTCTACAAAGGCATCATGAGAAGACAATGGAGAGTGGCATTGTAAGGTCCTGTTGGAATCAAAAGATAGACATTTGTCTACAGAGAAGGTGAAGTTGTTGTCTCAACCTTTGACTAGACAGGTTGCTAGTAATGGAGTTAAACCTCAAATGCAACAAGAAATTGTGGTGAATATGATAAATGTGGAAGCCTCAGCCCATTCTGTGGATGCTGAAACTTTTTATACCAAGACTCTCGGTGATGACAGGCTGAAAGAAATCTCTGAAGCCAGCAAACTTGTTGCGGACATGGCGGTCCAAGATAATGAGTTAATACAGCCAATTTTTATTGCAAGAGAAGGTGAGCAGGCACGCCGGAAGGAAGATGGTCGAATTATGACCAGGTCCAGAGCTAGATCTTTGGAAGATATAAAGTGGGTTCCTCCATGATCCATCCAATCTTAATTTGGAACATCCGGGGTGTGGGGAATGCAGGCTCCCGTAGGTACCTGAAACACTTAGTGATCTCCAATAAGGTCAGTTCAGTGGCCATCAGTGAACCTATGTTGAATTTCAATAAAGCCCTCTTTTTGGGAAGGTCTCTCAAGTTTCAGAATTATGCTGGTAATAACTCATTAGAGTCAAAGATTTGGGTCTTCTGGCAAGACAATTACAGCTTGGAGGTTATTACCTCTTCACCGCAATTTATTACTCTTGGTCTTAAGACTGATAATGCCTTCTGTTCATACTATACATTTGTATATGCCTCTTGTGATATAAACCAAAGAAAGCTTCTGTTCAGCAATCTTCTTCTCTTTGCTGACTCTGTCTCTGTCCCCTGGATTATGGGGGGAGATTTCAATTGTGTTCTGCGTCCGTTGGAGAAAATAGGCGATGGCATCCCGGCTTTAGTCTCCATGATGGATTTTAATTCCTTTCTATGCTCTGCTGGTATGTTTGATCCTGGTTTCCATGGGTCAGCTATGACATGGACTAATAATAGAACATGCTCTGTAAACATCCGGGCCAGACTTGATAGAGTGCTGATAAACTCTCATTGTCAATGTGCTTCTCCACACATAGCTGTTAAGCATTTAGCAAGAGGTCCGTCAGACCACGCCCCCCTGCTACTCTCTCTTGAAAGTATACCCACTCACATTGGCAGATTCATATTCCAGAAAATATGGTGTAGCCGTAATAACTTCAAACAACATGTAGCGGAAGTTTGGCAAAATACACAGATAAACCATCCCAATGCCTTGGTCAGGCTCACTGTCAAACTAAAGGCAGTCAAGGATTCCTTACGCTTATGGAACAAAGAAGTTTTTGGAAATATTTTTCAGCTTAAAAGTCAGGCAGAAGCAGAGGTTGATCTAAAGCAGCTTACTTTCGATACAAATCCCTCTCCTGCAAATAGAGAAGGCCTAAATGCTGCTAATGCCAGGCTCAGTCAAGCCTTGTCTTGGGAAGAATCCTTCTGGAATCAGAAGTCCCGGATGGATTGGATAGAAAGTGGGGATAGAAATACCTCCTTCTATCATGCTGTGGCCCAATACAAAAGAAAGAAAGCTTATATATCCATGCTAAAGGTAGGAGATGATGGAGTATGGTGTTCAGATCAAGATGCTCTAAGGTTTCATGCAGTGTCTTATTTCAAGAACTTGTTCTCCTCTGAAGATCATCGAGTGGATTCAGCACTCCTGGACTACATTCCCCACAAAATATCTGAATCTCAAAATGCTGCTTTATGTGCTATTCCTGATATCATGGAAGTCTGCAAAGCAGTTTGGTCTCTAAAGGGTTCCAGCTCTCCTGGACCTGATGGATTCTCTGGGGATTTTTACACAGCAGTCTGGGATACAGTTGGGCAAGATGCTACAGACGCTGTCCGTGCATTCTTTGAGGGCTTCCCTCTCCCTAGGGGGATTTCTTCTTCTCTTATTACCCTTATCCCTAAGGTTCAAGACCCTCAGTCATTTAATGATTTCAGACCAATAAGCATGTGCAACTTCTTCTATAAGGTGATTTCCCACATTCTTTCTGAACGTCTGGCGGTAACTGATCTCATTTCAATTGAACAAGGAGCCTTTGTTAAAGGAAGATTTATCTTAGATAATGTTGCTCTGGCAAGGCAGCTTATTTTGGAGATTAATAGAAAGGTTAGAGGCCATAATGTTATATTCAAGTTGGATATGGCTAAAGCCTATGATAGAATGGAATGGGATTTCATCCTTGCAGTTCTGAGGAAGTTTGGATTTAGTACCAGATTCACTTCTTATATTGGAATGCTATTGTATAATTGTTGGTTCTCAGTAAATTTTAATGGCAATGTCTCTGGTTTCTTTAAATCCAGCAGAGGAATAAGGCAAGGAGACCCTATAGCTCCTTACCTGTTTGTCATTGCTTCAGAGGTGCTGAGCAGAAAACTTTCTGCATTAATTCAGACAGGTGCTCTGATGGGTTATAAGGGGCCAAGACACTCTATACAGATCTCACATCTCTTGTATGTAGATGATACACTAGTGTTCTTAAATGCCAGTAGATAGAACATTATAGCCTTTAAACAATTTCTCCACAGCTATGAGAACTGCTCGGGGCAAAAGGTCAATGAAGCCAAGAGCAGTTTTATTCTTTCTGAAAAAGCTCCTGTGTCACTCAGACATTCTATCCGAGCTCTGACTGGATTCAAATATCAGACAACATGGATTAACTATCTTGGGATCCCGGTTAAAAAGGGCCGGTATCTTTGTTCTGACTTTAAGTTTTTGCTGGATAGAATACAGCTTAAACTGGAAGGGTGACAGTCCAATTTTTTATCCCAAGCTGGTAGAGCTGTGTTGATTGACTCCACTCTTCAAAGTATGCCCATCTACTTAGCTTCGGCCTGTTTCATCCCTAAGAAGATCTTAACTTTCATCAACCATCTTTGTGCTGATTTTTTCTGGCAAGGTGGAAATGGCACCAGCCGCAGGCACTGGGTTGCCTGGTCTGAGATTCAAAGGCCTCGGCTAGAGGGTGGCCTTGGCATTAGAAATCTACAGCATGTTCAGACTGCTCTGGCAACTAAAACACTATGGAATATTTTACATGGCTCATCACTATGGTCTCATTTTTCCCGGAGGAGATTCATAAAAGAACACCTTGCTAACTGTACTAAACCATTTCCTGCTGGGATGCCCATGGTTGCTTTTAAATAGGCTAAAAAAATAATTCTCACTCATAGCAGATGGTTCATTGGGAATGGGGCAAATGCTGATTTCTTAAGGGATAATTGGACAGGGAATGGACCTTTCCTTAATGCTGCTAATGTCAGTGGCAGCAGTAGACCAAATGGAATCCCCATGGATTCTGTTAGAGAAGTTTTATGTGATACTCAGCATCCAGCAAGAGGGATTCTGAACAATGAATTTTCTATTCCTACTATACAGTTAAATACTGAGCCTGACCTTTGTGTATGGACCGCAACTCCGAAGGGTTTCTTTTCAGTAAAGTCAGTTTGCAATCTAATCCGCACCAAAGGACCCTCAAGGTCTGCATGGGCAAATCTTTGGCACTCTGTGGTTAACCCAAGGGCAGCAACCTTCATCTGGAAACTGATCCACCGGGCAGTTCCTGTGGATAGTAGAGTGGCAGACTGTGGTATTCCATTTGTTTCTAAGTGCAGCTGCTGCTCTCTCCCTGCCAATGAAGATCTTAATCATCTATTTATCCAAAGCAATTTGGCATCAGGTATGTGGGGCTGGGTGCATCCTTTAATCAGTCACAAGATTTATCTTGGTGACCAAATTACTATCCGGTGTTGGAATCTGCTGAAGGTAACTGACTTACATTCAGCATTTAGTTTTGTTGGTATGTACGCAGTTGTCTTAATGCTATGGGAGATATGGAAATCAAGGTGTGCCATCAGATTTGAAAATAAGCCTCTGAGAATAGATTTTGTTAAGAGAAGAATTATTTCCTCAGTTGCTTTGGCATTTGACAAGCTCTATTTCAACAAACCTCTATCTGCATATCAGTCTAACTGCCTTGACTCCTTTCAACTGGTTCCCAGGTTTAAATTTAAGCAGCCATCATTAGTGTATTGCAGAATGGCGCCTAAACTATACACTTTGCATGTAGACGGTGCCTCAAAAGGAAACTCGGGTAAGAGTGGAGGTGGTGGTTGCATCAGAGACTCAGCTGGTAGACTAATTGTTGGATTTTCATTTTATTATGGTTCTGGTAACAGCCTGGTGGCCGAGGCGAGGGCCCTGCATGATGGGCTCTCCATTGCAAAGCAAAGTGGTTTAAGCCTGGCAGGTATATATTCTGACTGTGCACTCCTAGTTGATGCAGTGAGCAATCATACTAATCCTAACTGGATGATTATTCCCTGGTGGAGAAAAATCATGGACTTGACTCAGGAATGTGGCTGCCAACTACAGCATACGTTTAGAGAGGGTAACAAAGTTGCAGATTCCTTGGCTAACCATGCATGTTTAGCTGCTGAAAATCTGATATTCATGCAAGAAAAAGACCTCCCTCAGCTGGCTAGGGGAGCACTAAGGGTAGATAAAGCTGGTTTGCCAGCATTACATTTTCTGTAAATTTGTGTAGCCTAAGTTTGTGAAAGGTCGGCTTTCCTTTTAAGGGCCTTGCCAGCCCTACTGTTTTGTTCGGGGAGTGCCCCTTGGTCTATGTAATCTTTTCCCAAATCAATAAAAATAAAGCCGCAGTCATTTCCTGGGGGAGTGAGAACATTCCCCCTCTTTGAGGGTGGGGTGCACTCGACCAGTGAGTGGACTGTTGGTCGGTTTTAGTGAAAAAAAAGGGAGAGTGATAGCTTATTCCTCCAGGCAAATGAGAAAACATGAAGAGAATTATCATGTTCATGATCTGGAGTTAGCAGCTGTTGTGTTTGCTCTTAAGATATGGAGGCATTATCTTTACGGAGAAACTTTCATAGTGTACTCAGACCATAAGAGCTTAAGGTATCTATTTTCTCAAAAGGAGTTGAACATGAGACAGAGAAGGGGGCCAGAGTACTTGAAGGATTTCGACTTCTCCATTGAATATCATCCCGGAAAAGGGAATGTTGTAGCAGATCCTTTAAGTAGGAAGCCGACAGCTAGATTAGCCAGTTTGATGCTTCAAGAGTGGAAGTTGTTAGAACAGTTTGCTAGTCTAGATATTATAGAAAAGGAAGATCGAAAATTGGTTGCTCATGTCCAGCTTCGTTCAGAATTACTAGCAGAGATTGAGTAGTTGCTGGATAATGACCCAGTGCTAGTTGAAATTAAGGAACAGATGGCTAGTCGACCAGATTTTATGTTAGCTGATGATGGGAGATTGTTATTTCGAGGGAGAACTTGTGTCCCTGATTCTATGGAAATAAAGAGGAAGATTCTTGAGGAAGCTCACCGATCTAGGTATACTATATATGCAGGAGCTACAAAGATGTATCGAGATTTGAAGAGAACTTTGTGGTGGCCGAACATGAAGCGAGAAGTGGCCGATTTTGTGAGCAGGTGTTTAGTATGTCAACAAGTTAAAGCAGAGAATTTCAGGCCTGCTGGGAAATTAAAGTCTCTTGAAATACCATAATGGAAGTGGGAAAGTGTCGGTATAAATTTTATTATGGGTTTACCCAGAACGTGAGGAGGCCTTGATGGAATTTGGGTGATCATTGACCGACTAACAAAGTCCGCACACTTTTTGCCTATTAAGTCAAAGTGGACTGTGGATGTTTTGGCTGCCCTGTACATGAAGGAAATAGTAAGATTACATGGAGTGCCTGTATCCATCATATCTGACAGAGATCCCAGGTTTACATCTCACTTTTGGAAAGGACTGCAAGCATCATTAGGAAGTCGTTTGAACTTCAGTACTGCTTTTTACCCTCAGACTGACGGTGTGACGACCCAGGAGATCCGGATACCGATAAACCGATATCATCAATTTACCAATACCAAGAGCTCAGGGAGGCCACCCAAGAGGCTGATGAGGCCCAGTAAGGGTTAGTGAGTGTTTGTCGAGGGGATGCATAACGAAGAGAAATTACATGCACAATATTAATTAAAGCATTCATTTGAACTTTAAACGGAAGTAATTACATATATCAGAGTAGTAAATTTATACAAGTAGTCCAGATCCATATATCACAAGTCCCACACTGTACAATGGTCAAAAAATAAATAACTACACAGGACATAGCCCGGCCAAAAGAAGAGAAAGAACAGACTGACCACTAACCGACCATTGACAGACCACTGCTGGCTCTAAGGTTTTTCGCCAAAAGCACGAGAGAATCCTGCAGCCTGATGCTCCACCTCACCTGTAAAAGGAAGGGGTGAGTCTCACAGTAGAGACTCAGTAGGGTTCACAGAAATCCCTAACTCGCAACTAACTAAAGGAAAGCAGTAAAGTATGCATTGGCATAAATAAATGACGATCTAATAAAGCTGTAAAGCTAACTAAACAGTTTATGAACAGCTAACTAGCATGCCAATTAGAATTTAAACGCAAGTGCTCAAAATATACCAATAGACAATAACTCAATCCTTTCCAAGTGACTAAAGAGAGAAGGAGAGGAGATCCACCAGAAGAAGAAACCAGATGTGTCCACTAACGGCCTACACTGCGTCTCAAGCATCTACGCAAGCCTGATCATAGCAAGCGAGACGCGTAACAGTACCAGAACAAGTAACTAGTTAGAGCAACACTGATTAGTGTCAGTCCAAGTCTCTGACCACGTGTGCACACACCGGCTCGTGCCTAGAGCCAGGCCTCTAGCTAGTATTCCCTTCCGTAGGATGCTACGGTTGGACTGGGGCCCACGGAACTAGCTTAAAAACCGTGAAACTGGGATACCCCGCCACCTCTCCCGGGTGGGATCAACACTGAAAGTCGTCGGGCTACGACTGGTGGTTCCATCACTAGGAAAGAGAATAAAGCTCTATTGGGATCTAAAAACATGCCATAATTCATGATAATGATTAAACATGGCAAATATGCAAGATTCGAGGCATAACTAACCGAATATACTAAGATGGCCATTATTCAATAATTCAATGCTTAAATAATTTGAATATGCTAAAATGGCAATCATTCCATAACTAAATGCATAACTATTGAACATGTTGAAATGGCAATTATTCCATAATTAAATGCATACTTTAAATGAACACGCATCATTATAGAACAAGCGGTCAAACTAGGGCCGCTATGGTTTTAGGCGGTCGAACGATGAACTGCCGTGTGCTACTCAACGAACTAACCGTGAAATTTCTTCCACCATTCAAATTTAATTTATTCACGCGGTAGAGATGTCAGCCGCTCGGGTCAACAAACGGTTATGGCGGACCGTTATAAAATCTAAAATAAATTAAACATGGTCCTTACCGGAGAATCGGATCCACCGGAATCATAACCGGATCCCCTCCCGGTCGACTCAAATCGACAGGAGTTATTATTTTTAACATGTTCCCTGCCATTCCACCATCATAATATAACAATTTATCGCCTATGAACTCAGCAACGATGGGCATGCCAGTTAATCTATGAACTCAGCGACGATGGGCATGCTTTTGTTAATCTATGTACTCAACGACGATGGGCATACTTTTATTAATCTATGAACTCAGCGACGATGGGCATGCTTTTGGAACAATTTAACGGGCTAGGGCATTGATCCCCCTACCTCAAATGTGATGAAAACGCCCGATCCGATCGCATGCAAGCCGAAGGTCACCGCGGTTCGCTCGTTCCCGGCCGTCTCTCCACTCCGGGGTTGGTCCCGGGTTGATGCTACGGCGTTCCTCGTGTCGTGGGGAAGTTCCCGACGCTTCAGACGAGGCTAGAAGGCCGTCGATGTCACCGTGGAACCGCGTCTCCGCGTCGGGGTTTAGCTCCGTCGAGAGTACCACCGTGGTCTCCACCTCCGCAGGCTCGCCGGTGAGGTTGTCGGCTCCTCCGCCAAGGCCGCCGGGCCACCGCACCGTCGAGAAGAGGGACGGCGAGAGGGGGTCGCCGGTCCCGTCCCACCTCCGCGCGCCGTGAAGGGGGAAAAGGGGGCGAGAGAGGCGGGGCCGGTCGCATCCTCCTCCTTGGCCAAGTCACAGGCGAGGCCGCCGGAGGTCGCCGCCGTGGCCGGGGTCGCCACACGCCGAAGTGGAGGACGGGGAGAGGGGCGCCCGTCGACCGCCGTGGGACGCCTGCGGGTTTCGCCGCCCGCGGGTGCCTACATTCGAGTGAAAAGAAAAAGGGGGGGGAGAAGAGAATTGGGAAAGTGGGAGAGAGAGGGGGGATCGACCGTGCGTTAAAAAAAAGGGTTAAGTTATTATTATTATTATTTTATTTTTAACCATGTTTTGCGATCTAGACCCTCAAAGAAGCATATTTATGCATATGCCCATTTATTTACTTAAAGGCTTTAATCTAATTAGATTAAATACTATAAAAAGCCCATAAATTTCATAAAATTAGCCGAAATTCATGGATTAAATTTTTAATTGATTACCGGTAAAGATCCGATAAAGCACGGGTCTCACAGTCCCTCCCTCCTAATAGAAATTTCATCCTCAAAATTTAAAAGGAAGAATAAGAAGAGAACTGAAAGGAATGTACCTTATTCAAACAGGAAGGCAAATTGTTGATGCATTTCATCCTCACGTTCCCATGTAGCTTCATTACCAGAGTGACGCTGCCAGACAACCTTAACCAGAGGAATTACTTTATTTCTCAATCGTTGCTCACGACGATCTTCAATTCTGATCGGATACTCTGGTGTGGATAAATCTGCAGTCACTTCAAGCCAAACCGAATCATCAAGGACGTGAGATGCATCTGAAACATATTTCCTCAGCTGGGACACATGAAATACATCGTGAATTGCTTGCATCGCCGCTGGCAATTGAAGACGATAAGCCACTTGGCCCACACGTTCTAGAATAGGAAACGGACCAATATAACGAGGACTGAGCTTTCCACGCTTCCCAAACTTCATAACGCCTTTCATAGGAGATATTTTTACAAACACCATATCTCCAAGCTCAAACTACAATGGTCGCCTCCGCTGATCTGCATAGCTTTTCTGTCGACTCTGAGCTGTCAACATTTTCTGCCTGATCAAGCGAACCACATCAGCACATTGCTGAACCATATCATGTCCTGTCAATAATCTGCCACCGGCCCCAAACCAGTTTAGAGGTGTACAACAAGGACGCCCATACAAAGCTTCATACGATGCAATGCTGATGCTGGAGTGATAACTGCTATTGTAGGCAAATTCCACAAGTGGCAAATGTTGACTCCACGAACCCTGCCAATCTAGGCAACACGATCTCAGCATATCTTCTAAAGTCTGAATAGTCCTTTCTGACTGACCATCTGACTGCGGATGATACGCTGAACTAAAAGCTAACTATGTGCCCAACGCCTTTTGAAAACTGTGCCAGAAGCCAGAAGTAAATCGTGGGTCACGATCTGACACAATTGATATTGGAATTCCGTGCAATGGCACAATCTTTTGGACATAAAGCTTGGCCAATTTTTGAACACTCCAGGTAACTTTAATTGGCAATAATCTTGTTGTCTTTGTTAATCGATCAACTAACAGCCAGATTCCATCGAGGCCTTGTGAAGTGAGGGGTAAACCGACAACAAAATCTATCGTGACATGATCCCAATTTCACATCAGAATTTCTAAAGGTTGAAGCATTCCTCCAGGCTTTTGATGCTCAGCGTTAACCTGTTGGCATGTCAAACATTTAGACACAAATGCAGCTACATCCTTTTTCATTCCTGGCCACCAGAACTGCCTTTTCAGATTTTGATACATCTTGGTAGTGCCGGGGTGAATAGCATAACGGGATCCATGGCCTTCACGCAAGATGGCATTTCTCAACTCATTAACAGCTGGAACATACAGCCTGCCATGGAGGCTGACAACTAAATCATCATCAAACTCAACATCATGCATCATTATAACGCGGGACAAATCAGAATCTGCCTGCTGAGCTTCCTTGATCTGTTGATAAATAGCGGGAGTCATTACAAGGCTATCACACACAGCTACCATTGGATCAGAAGGAATGTCCACGCTAAATGTC